>CM053035.1:45892409-46492409 GCA_028564925.1 Lithobates sylvaticus | reverse complement strand
ATCTATCTATGAGAGAGAGATGGAAAAAAAAACTGTAAGAGTACTAATGATTGCCTTTAAATGCTTCTACATTTTACTTTCTAAAATGATGGCCAGTGGAAAGGATTATTTTTCTGTCTTCCAAAACCACAAGGTGACATTGTCACACATGAAATAGCAGTAATTCTTGCTGTAATATTGTAAATGGTTGAATCAGAAAAATAGAGATTACTCCAGATACCAAGATGACTCAGCCTGTTAGAATAATATTAACTCCTGTGTTACATTAGCATTCATTTGGAAAATTGGGACTTAATAAATCAGCACAAAATGCAGGCTGATGTGTAATTTGCTCTTGTAACCATTTTATAACTGTGCTAATGGCAGGTGTATGTTTCCCTGGGTTTTCACTTCTGATAGCTATTTATTTGAATACTTGAATGTCATTAGACCACCGTGGAAGTTACGCCATTCCTGTGTCCAGCTGCTTGTGTGCAGCTCTTGCTTGGGCATTGCTGCTGTTGGCTGAATGTGCCCAAGATGTGGACTTTGTTACTACATTTGTCTATTCACAGCAGCAATGTTCTTATTTCCAATTTTCTGTTTATCAACTCCAAAATGCCTGTTTGGCTTTGCACTTCAATTCACTGGGCACTTTTTTTTTTTATCTAGTAGGAGGTGGGGGGCATAACTCTATATAATACTATCTTCGAGAGCACCAATATTAAAATCAAATCTCACCGAAATAAATAGTGAGTGAAAAGACGAAGTGTATAAAAAATTTAAGAAAAGTCCACATTTTTAAAAAAAAAAAAGTGGTGCATCACCCTTCATCCAGAGTGGAGGCACTCTAATACAGGAGGATGAAAATCATAGTTACTCCACTTGAAAGAAGACACAAGTCATCCGGTTATACCAATTAAAAAAAAATAATACAATCCCATATACACAATCCTATACCCACAGTTGATTCAGAGGAAGGCAAAAAAAAAAAAAAAAACAGCAAAGCAGGATCCAATTTGCTCCAGCAGGGGAAACAATTCCTTCCTTATCCCCTAAGAGGCAATCGGATATTTTACCTATACCTATTTACCTAACTTTACCTATAAATATTAGTATCCAGTTATATTATGTGCATTTAGGAAATAAGCCAGTCTCTGAGCTGTCCAGAACCACCTCTGGAGGTAGTCTATTCCACATTTTGACAACTCTTAAGCCACATACACACGCTCGGACAATCCGCGGACCAGGTCGGTCGGATTTTGTCCGTCGTACTTTGTCCGATGTTGGTGTTGCGTACACACGGTCGGACTACGTTGTCGGAATATCCGGTCTGCAAGAACGTCGTGACGTAAGTCGTCGCCCACGAGACTAGAAAAGGCAAGTTCAGCACCACGTCAGGTACCCGTTGGGCTCCTTCTGCTGATCCCGTGTTTATCGAGAGTTAGTTGAAGTTTGGTGACTTAAGATTCGCGCTTCTCAGTTTTCTGACTCAGATCGTTACTGCTCTTCAGTTTGTGCTTGTCGTGCGTATCTGTTTATTAGTGCGTGTAGTCAGTTCGCATTTGTTGGTCATTGCGGCCTATATCTTGATATAGGACGCTTTGATTTGCACTGCTTATTGTCTGCTCGTTTCTGCTATTCAGTTCGTTCTTTCAGGCCTTGCTGTTTATCGGTGCTTTCTGTTTGTCCGTTCTGACCAGCCAACCTTTTGTGACCTTGTGAGCGATGTTTCCCGTGCGTACTCGTCGCCGAGTTCATGCTGTACGCGGAATTGGTGTCGGGCTTTTAGCTTTGACCCAAGACCCGTCCATGAACAGAGTGACGAGGAGTATGTGGACCAAGAATTGGTTGCTTCAGCGTGACCAGTTCTCGCACATGCCTTTGCTTCGTGAGATCCAGGAGAATAATCCTGATGATTTCAGGAACTTTCTCAGGATGACGGACCCCGATTTTCACTGTCTTTTGGCTTTGCTGACCCCCTTTATCAGCCGGCAGGATACCTGCATGAGACAAGCCATTACTCCGGAGCAGAGGCTTGTTGCCACGTTGAGGTACTTGGCGACAGGGAGAAGTCTTCAGGATTTGAAGTTCTCTTCAGGTATCTCTCCCCAGGCCCTGGGAATCCATTATTCCAGAGACCTGTTCTGCCATCATTCAGGTCCTGCAGGAGGACTATATTAAGGTAACATTTCTACTTGACTATTCCCTTCTATGTATGCTCTGTTTGCTAATGTCTTCTATTTTTGACCTCCTTCCCTAATTACCATGATTGCAATATGCTCTAATATGCTGTGCCCCTTTTCTCCTTCATGCATTTTTCCCTTCACTTACCTCCCCAGCATGCTCTTCTGCCCCAATAGACACCTATGGCCTAGTCACTTAAGCAATGTCTTTTGTCTGCTGCATAGTATTGTTTGCCCCCAAACACCCCCTAAAATATGCACAAATGTTTGCTGTGTGGTTTACTTCATGTAGAGCCCCATTAGATTTTTTTTTTTTTGGTGGGGGGGGGGGGGGTGGCAAACTCATTAGGAACCCCCTCCCCCAACTGCTCTGTCAGATGGTACCAATCCTTTATCTGCTGGCTTTCCCAAGGTCCATACACACTATATACCTACCTCTTTATAGTGGCCATCTTTAGGGATGAATTCAGCAAAGCATGTAGTGCAAGGGGCTGCCTCCATACATTCCATTTCCTAATTTTTTGTCTTCTTTCCCTCCTATTAGCTTGCTTGGTAATTTCAGAATGTCACAATGTGCCTGCCTTTTTTTTTGGGGGGGGGTTGAAATGTTATTTTATCTCTCCTGGGGGCTGCCAATAGTGTTAAGTACAGAGGGTCTGGCCAAACTAGCACACATTATTGAGCCATTTGCCAATCAATGAAGTGCAGAGGGTTACCTGTCCACCACCCCCCCCCCCCCCCCAAAAAACCCTAGTTATTGCCAATGGCCCATCAGAAGTGGGGGGATTGATGGGGGGTGAGTAATCTGTGAAGGGGAGCCTCTACTTTTCTGTGCAAATACTTTCCAGCCTCCAATTTTATACAATGCTCTTGTTCCAAGATGTTGATTGTCTAATCTGCTTGCAATGTTTAAGTGCAAAGTGACTAATTTATTTTTCTTGTTTCACTCCACAGTTCCCTTCCACGCCACAGGAATGGCAGACTGTGGCCTCCCACTTTGCCAGCCGTTGGGACTTTCCTAACTGCGGAGGGGCAATTGATGGGAAACACGTCCGCATCGTCCCACCGCCCAACTCGGGGTCCTACTATTATAATTATAAAGGGTTTAATAGTGTAGTGATGTTGGCGGTGGTGTCGGCAACATACGAGTTTATGTATGTGGACGTGGGGATGAACGGCCGGATCTCGGATGGTGGTGCCATTACGCACACGGAGTTCTACTGGCGTCTCCAAAGTGGCAGTCTGTGCTTGCCACCTCCAGAGGAGAATGCCGAAGGACTCCCCTTCGTCTTTGTCGCAGATGAAGCGTTTGCGTTGACTCCCCATGTGATGAGGCCGTTCCCGATGAGGACCCTCACCCCGGACCAGAGGGTCTTCAACTACAGGCTGTCCAGAGCCAGAAGAGTTGTGGAGAACACTTTTGGCATCCTGGCCAGCCGCTTCCGCCTGTTCCTGACGGCATTTAACTTGGCGGAATACAAACTGAACCACATAGTTCTTGCCTGTTGCATATTGCACAACTTCCTCAAAAGACATAACAGGAACTATGTGGTGCCCGTTGGCCCAGATGTGGAGGGCCCTCCAAATGCGGACCTCACAGCCCTTCAAGTGGCACGTCCAGGCTTGCCCCCTCTAAATGCCTGCGTGGTCCGCGAGCAATATATGGAGTACTTTGTGGGTAGGGGGGCCATTGCTCTGCCTGACGATGTGTGAGAGGCATTTTTTAATAAATCTGATATTTTAACCAACCTCGGATTTCTTGTCATTTCAGTCTTCTTTTTAGCTTATTTTACCTTGACATTTTTTCCCTTTGCCTTCGACAGTGGGAATGCACTTTCTGGGCAAAAGGAGGTAACAGTCTCTTCTTCCCAAAAAGATTATTCTCATGTTGTGTGTTTGCTACCTAATCTTTGGTCTAGAGAAGGTTTGTCCTGCATAACTGACACCCAAAATACTCCTTTTCATCACCAGGTCTGACATGTGTGTATTCTCAAAAATGCTGTGCTCCGTGTTTTCGTACAAAGCACTGTGGGTGTCATTTACATAAGTCAAATCCACTATGCTCTACAAGTGCATTGAAAAAGTTCCCTGGGAAAGGAAATTGCAGTGCAAAGTGGATTTGCCTTTAGTAAATAACACCAATTGCCCCCCATATCCTTTACATTTTACATACATAATGCATTGTGTTTTTTAAATAAGGAAGCCACACATTTAGAAAAATAAAAAAGTTTACTTGGAAAACATTCACAAGTGCGTTTACAATCTTCACGCCAAAACTGACAACATCTTGGTTATTTACAACATTGTTTACAAACATTCCGCAATTGGTAAAACCAGGCATGGAGCTAAACAGAACCTATGAACTAGGAAAGTTCTACTTTGTAAAGTGAAGACAAGATCAGACATGACTATATGTTCAAAGTGTGTTTGATCTTGCCTTCATCACATGGGGGGGCCACCCCCGAAAAGTGGAAATTTGGAACATGCACACAATTTGGGTCTGAAAATGGTCATTAGATGGTAAAACACATGCCTAGAAGCTTCAAAAGTGCCATTTTCCATCATGGGGCTGAATGGACGTTTTTTGGGGGTGCAACCCCTTCACCACAACCACTTTCGTAGTTCGTAAAGTGTTTGCACCCCCAAAAAAACGTTGGCATTCATCCACCATGATGGGAGCTAGCACATGTGGACACAATGTGTGCATGTTCCAAATTTCACACAGTTTTTAAGTTGCAAATGTGTTCAGAAGCTGGCACAAATGTGTGTTAATTACTTGGTGCGTTTTCATATTTTTCCTAAAACATCAATGATGTTCTTCAATTTTTGTTGAACATCACTGATGTATTGCTTTATGTAATCTAGATCTCTATTGCAGACCATTATCTCTCCGATGAGTACGTGGGCACTCTCTGTGGTAAAGTGCGATTTTTCTTCCACAACATCCACGTCACCTAAAAACCACAAACAAACAAAAATGGGGTGTTGGAAATGAGGCAGCCATACATGGATTAGCTTACCAGTAGCTGTGTTCTCACACACTCACCTGTTGTGGTGACAATTTCTCCAAGTTCGATGATCTCTCCTTCCTCCTCCTCCTCCTCCTCTGCTTCTGCTCTTTCCCCTTTTTTGGGAGGTGTTGGTTTGGGTTTGGGGGTTTCCTCAGAAGGCCCAAGTTTTCGCTCCCCTATGAGAATGTACAAAAGGATGATTTAGCAACACTATCTATTGAGGGCAGAAATAGGAAATGACAAACATTGCTTGAAAGTGACGGACACTATTTTAGTTTGGCCAGTTACAAATGCCAACAACATGAATGTAGTCACTTTGTAAAGGTGCTAAACTGACTAGTTTTTTGGTAGAAGTTTGTGTGATGGAGACACCCCTCTAGTATCCACTGGAGCACATGTGTGGAAAAGCCTAATAAAAAGGGGGTTTGGGTGTCCCAGCACTAGTGCTCTAGAGTCCAGATGGGTAAACAGCTACTGGGTGACCTCTCCTTTACATTGAATAAATTGGCTTTACATTCTTGATGACATTTCTAGTGAGACCAAACTTCCTTTCCCCAAAAAAAACACCAAACCACGTATTATAAGTGGCCGAACGTTCGAGGTTGCGTACGATCGAATGGACACACACACGACCATGACAGTGGCAGAAAGATCGAGGCTGAGTACGATCGAATGCACAGACGAACCTGAAAGTGGCCATTTTGGAATGTACAACTTTGTAAAAATCAAACCACATGGAGCAGTATGCAAGCAAGAAATCAAACACAAAACACAACTACTTACTTTTTTGAAGAATTCGCTTGATCTTTCTGTACTGATCGGCCTCCCTCAGTTTCAGGTCTGACCAGCGTTTCCTCAGTTGCTCCTTGGATCGTTGTACCCCAAAATTATTGTACAGCCTTCTCACAACTTTAGACATGATCTTGGCCTTGCAGACATTGGGGTTGAGGTAAGGCCCATACTTCCCATCATAGTCGCTCCTCTTTAATATGTCCACCATCTCCAACATTTCTCCAAATGACATATTGGAGGCCTTGAATTTCAGGCTCCGGGATCGGGACGTTTCTGCCTCCGGACTTTCCTCGTCCTCCTCCTCGTTGGGGGGATATTTGGGGCGCACCTGCTGTGTCCACGCCATGTGCTCTCCCCACTGCGCCGTAAAGAGAAGGGGTGGGGAATAGACGAGAAAGATCGTCAGGGGCGGGCGGAGTTTGACGCATGCGCACTGTATATAAAACGTCACACGCCTGTGTCGTAGCCACGATCTGGGAGACGAGGGGAGAGAAAGCTCACGCACGAGACGATCGCTACAAACGAAGGTACAATTTGAGGTTGGTACATAACTAGCCTAGACTGATTAGAACTTGAGGCTTCTTTATGGAGAAGATTAGGAGAGTTTAGGCTGACATTATTTATATTGTTTTGTGTGGCGTTGTGTCTTGCAGAGGTGATGGAGGCCTTCTACGACGTCAGCTTTCTCCCCCTCTTCATTGATAAATACCGCCAATTCCCCCTCTTATGGCAACCTAAACATCGGGACTACAGCAACAGACCAAAGAGGTACGCAGCCCTGCTGAAACTTGTGGCATTTGTAAAGCCTAACCTGCCCATGGCAACCGTGGCAAACTTAAAAGTGAAGATCAACAACATGAAGAGTACCTATTTCCGGGAGCGCAATAAGGTCCGGAAGTCCCTAGCATCTGGAGCTGCAGCAGCTGATGTCCATGTCCCCACGCTCTGGTACTATGAGAGGCTCCACTTTCTCAAAGACCAGGCTACTGTCAGGAAGTCACTCTCGACTCTTCCTTGCACGCGTCCTTCCACGCACGCCACCCCTGATGAGGCTTCCGAGGACCAACCTGGGCCTTCCAGTCAGGAATATGTGCAGGTGCCCAGCTTGTTCCAGGTATAGTAGTTTTGTAACCAGTTTGGGGAATAATGAATGATGTTCAGTTAATTCAGGATCCCCAATTGCTTAGTTCCTAACGTGTTTGACATATCAACAGACAGTGGTGTTGGAGACATTTTTGGGAAGAATCTAAACTGCAGGGCTGAGAATTGTATGTTTTTCTATTTGTAAACATTTTGCAACAGTCACTAGATGAGAATTGTGTGTGTTTGATGAACAAATAACTGAAACTATGTCCCTTTTTCATACACAGGAAGACCTCAGCCAGGAGGTGGCTGTGGAAGGTGGCAGTCAGGAGGAGGCAGGGGTTAGTGGCAGCCAAGAGGGGGGTAGGCGTAGGAGCCTGACTGTCCCCCAAGTCTCTCCCCTCCGCCTTCCCTACAGAAGGGCGAAAAACATGGGGGAGGTGGGAGAGTCAGCGCTCCAGCTGATCAGAGATGCCTCAGCCTCCCTCTATGCCACACCCACCTACGAGGAGGCCTTTGCCTCCTTGGTTGGCAGTAAACTTACGGGTATGGAGGCGGGGCAACGCAGCATGTGTGAGGAGGTCATCCTCAAAATACAAAATGAGGGGATGGCTGGGGAGATGACTCCCCTCACACATGTTTGCGAGAGTGACCTTGCTCCGCCTCCTCCTCCTCCTTCTGCCACCCCACCAGCACCAGCACCACGGCGTGGAAGGAAGAGTACAAGGAAGACAAGAGAGTGATGACCTTGATTCAGTCTGGTCTGAGAGAAGATGGAGCCTCTCGTAGGACCAGAGCCTGGGGACCTAGATGGCATCTGCTGCAGTTCCGGATGTTTTGGACTTCAGGACCAGATTGCGCTCCCTTATTATTTAGATAGGTACTCTTCATGCCCCCAATTGTTTAAGCCTGTAAAATGATGGTTGCCATGGGTGTCCAAGGCTTTGCAAATTCCCCAAGTTTCACCATGGCTGCGTTCCTCTTTGGTTTGTTGCTGAGACCTAAATAAATGTTTTTTGGATTTGAAATAATCATTGACTATTGTGTTTTACTTTTCTACAATGACAGTTTTTCTTTGAGTAGGCAGGTACATTTCACTAATCCTAAAGTAGAATTAACAAGGGGCACCAACAACCAACAAACTCCTAGTAAATTTAAGCAAGAAATACAAATGTTAATAATGTGGTTTTGCTAAGTTGAGACATACAACATACAACCCCCCTCCAAAAAACAAAAAAATTCTCCTTCAAATATGTATTCCCCCAAAAAAAAATAAAAAAAAAAACATGCTAAAAATATAACAAAGATTCTTTTACGATCTGAGTAAAAATAAACATGTAGTGTATAAATGCTGCAAAGTAATAAAGAACTAAGTTTGTGAGAAGTGAGGGTGAATAGGAGCAGCTAAAAGATGTCATTCTTGTTGCATTGTAAAGAAAAAGAGAATGCGCTGCATTAAAGACATTTTAACATTGCAGCGTGACGAATGTGCTGTGTCGATTAGGAAAGGTAGTTTTACCTGACCGAGCGCTTCCGTCACAGAATTTCTTCTGAGCATGCGTAGCACTTTGTCCGTCGGACAACCGTACACACGATTGGATTTGGTGTGATCGGACCGTGTTGACGGCAAAGTTTTCCAGCAGGAGATAAGACTTTGTCCGTCGGACAAACCGACGAACACTGTCCGATGGTGCATACACACGGTCTGATTTTTCAACAACATTGTCCGATCGGACAGAATCCATGAAAAAGTCCGACCGTGTGTATGGGGCTTTACTGGGAAGAAACCTTTCCCTATTTGGAGATGAAATCTCTTTTCCTCCAGACATAAAGATTGCCTTCTTATCCTCTTATACTCAACACCAAGTTCCCTATATGGACTCCTTATGTATTTGTACATGTTGATCATATCCCCCTTAATCTCCTCTTCTAAGAAAGAATACATTTTAGTTCTTCTAATCTTTCCTCATAACTGAGCTTCTCCATGCCTCTAATCAGTTTGGTTGCTTTTCTCTGCACTTTCTCCGGTTCCCCGATTTCCTTCTCTGAGGTCTTACTATTGTTTTCTACAGGGCAAAAAAATCCCTCTCAATACAAGAAAGGACTTTGCTCACTTTGGAAACAGCCGCTTGGCATTGACGTGCTATTATTAAGCTTTTAATCTACCCAAACCCTCAGATCCTTCTCCACCATCAGTGGCAGCCCATCCCTTGAAGGTGCATGAGTGCCGCCTCCCCTATCCATGCATCCGGCCCCCTGATCTACATATCAGAGTGCCGGCCTATGTATTCCAATACGGGGTGGGTGTTTTTTTGAAACACCTGATTAGAGTAAGAGGCTCTAATAAGCTTCAAAAAAGGTTGGGCCCACCCAGTTGTGTAACGATGGCGAATATTATATGAGCGTCAAGTGAGCCTATTGGATGCCTAGCACTTTGGTGGAAGAGAATACACATGCAGAGGAAGCTTGGGGAGTGGACACCGGAGCCACTGCTGCCAGCACTCCAAGAAAAGAGGAGAGGATACCACAGCCCCCCACATGAGCGGATAAGAGCCAGGCCTCCCACAGGGGGGGGGCTAGGGTGCTGTCATTGCCGAACCGCTGGGGGGGTTTGTTTGCCGCCCCCCCCCCCATAAGAGGGTCCCATCAGCCGCCACTGTCCACCATGATTGTTGCACTCCCCCTAGTATGTATGATGCATGCATATTCTTAGCCCCCAAGTGCATAACTTTAATTTTATCAACATTAAACCTCATTTGCCACATAAGTGCCCAATTAAACAGTGCATTGTGGTCGGCTTGTATGTTGGAGACATCCTGTAAGGACGTTATTCCACTGCATAGCTTGGTGTCATCTGCAAACACTGAAATGATATACAGTCTTGGACTAAAAGTACCATTTATAAATATATTAGCTTGTGTCATCTGCAAAGACAGAAATTTTACTTTTGATCCCAGACCCAATATCATTTATAAAGATATTAAAAAGTAAGGGTCCCAACACTGAACCTTGGGGTACACCACCGATAACATTAGACCATTCAGAGTAAGAATCACTAACCACTACTCTCTGAATTCTGCCTTTTAGCCAGTTTTTTTTATCCATTTACAAACTGATCTTTCGAAGGAGCAGGAATGATTTTTTTTTTTCATGCATGAATGAAATTCTAACTGTTAATGTAGTTTTTGTCTTGGGAAAAATTTGTACTTCTCGTAATGTGCATCTGGAAATTGAATGTAGAATTCGAAACCTTGTCATGGCAATCAAACTAAGGTTTTAATGTGAAATTTGTTGGGTCCATAATGGCACTACAGATTGCTCTGTTGAATGAGTTTTTTATGTATTTTGGTACAAACACTTGAATACATTTCTACTGATGTATGGCCAGCTTGGGCCTCTCTGTAACTTTAAAGTGTGTTTTTTTTTTTTTTTTTTTTTTAATTCTGGATTGAGTTAGGGAGGGTTTAAAACCCCTGTCAATATTATTTTGCCATCTGTGTCACATAGTGAAGATTTCCCTTCATTTCCT
Source organism: Lithobates sylvaticus (assembly GCA_028564925.1). Lineage (NCBI taxonomy): Eukaryota > Metazoa > Chordata > Amphibia > Anura > Ranidae > Lithobates > Lithobates sylvaticus. The sequence goes on along the minus strand of CM053035.1, from coordinate 46,481,829 downwards.
GCTCCTTACCCAAACAGGAAGTGATAGGAAATCGCTCCAAAATTGGGAAACCCCTTGTTGTTACAAGGGTTACCAGAACTAATGTGCCCATTGGAAGATTTTCCTTCTATTCCTAATCTGGTGACAACCAAAAATTTTGGATGTTTTTTCACCTTAAATTTTGGTTATAACAGCAAATATGACAAATAGAGATGGTATGCTCCTCTCTTGCTCCTTGCAAAGCCTGCAAATTAAAAGGATAATGGGCTAGTATCCATCACATACTAGCCCATTATTTGACACTTACCTGCAAACGAATCCATCGCTGTCCCCTGTGCAGGCTGCGTCCATCTTCACCCCTTCCTATCAGGGGCCGTAGACTCCAGCTCTGTGACTGGCCGGAGCCGTGTGACGGTCAGTAACCGCACACGCTGGGGGAATAAACGGCACGAAGGTCCGTTTCTTCACAGCGCATGCGCCAATTACATCATTGGCACACTACAAGTGAAATATCTCCTAAACGGCGCACGTTTAGGAGATAATTCCAACACCTATAGGTAAGCCTTATTCTAGGCCTACCTATAGTTAAAAGTCACTAGGGAGGGTTTACAACCACTTTATTGGAGGCGCAGAGAGCAAAAAAAATAAGCTTTGCCTTTGGACATACTTTAAGTATAACACTAACCCTCCTGGGAATCCTAAGACTAATGCCGCGTACACACGATCTGACTTTTTGACAGCAAAGTCAGACAATTCGATCGTGTGTGGGCTCCATCCGACTTTTGCTGTCGAATAATCCGACAGACTTTAGAAATAGAGCATGTCTTAAATTTTCCCGTCGGAACTCCGCTGGACCCAGTTCCTATCGAAAAATCCGCTCGTCTGTGTGCTAGTCCAACGACGCTAGGGCAGCTATTGGCTACTGGCTACGAACTTCCTTATTCTAGTCTGGTCATACGTCATCACGTTCGAATCCATCAGAATTTAGTGTGACTGTGTGTGGCCAAGTCCGTTCATTCGAAAAGTACGTCAGAACTCCGTCTGAAAAGACCGTCGGACCTAGTCCGTTGAAAAGTCTGCTCGTGTGTACGCGGCATAACTCTTTATGGAGCCCTCACTTTAGCATTTACTGTTTACACTGACCCTCCCTGTTATCCTAAAGCTAATCCTCAAACCAGCTGCTGGAGCCAGAAGGGATGTTGGCAAAGCCAGGCTTTAAACAGGACCACAGGAGATGTTTCTTGTGATGTTGACCAAGGTGAAGACAGAGACCCTCTGGACTGGATGGCTTAAGGGCTCTTTCACACGGGGCGGATCAGTGCAGATCCGCCCCGTGGATATGCGCTTGCTCAGGAATATGACAGGTCCGTCTCTGCACTCTGTGCAGGGATGGACCTATCACAGCGCCGCTCTCCCCTATGGTAGATCGGGTGACGACGGACCGCAGAGTCCGTCGTCATCTGATCAGCTCTGCAGACGGATGAAAAATTAGGGTTTTCCTCCGTCTGCAGAAACGGACCATAGTGGACACGGACGAGATCGGGTGTCAGCGGATGCTCATCCGCTGACACCCGCTATCCCATAGGGATACACGTATGTCCATTTTTCATCCAAAAACGGAAGGATGAAAAACGGCCATACGGTCTGTCCGTCCGTGTGAAAGAGCCCTTAGTAGGCAGGACTGACTAGCAGGAAATGGACAACAGCTGAGTAACTGTGGAGAGATAGGAGCTGGCAATTAGCCGACAGCTGAGCGTCCAGCTCAGAGAAGGAAGGGCTGAGCCCAGCCCTGACAGGCAGAGGATTGCTTGGCGCTGTTGTGAAAAAATGTACTACATGCAGTCAATTATTTCCGCACACCACCTCAGCGCAGTAGTGTGAACCGGGCACACAGGAGACCAGACATTCTGCCTTCTCATGTGGTGGGACTGCGAATTAACCTTGAAACTGAATATTCCTATGTCCTCTTTGAATATTCTTTGTTTTCACACTTAAATCTTCTATGCCTGGTATCCCCAGCTTGGGAAGCTACTGTCAATAAAATTCCATTCTGATCAGTCAACTCCGGTCATGTTGATTAGGAGACAGGTTTATTACAGATGTACCAGTACAAACAGGTGTGAACTCCTACAGCAAGGCGTTCCACAGCAAAATCACACATGGAAATTTGTACGCAGTCACTTTTATAGCAGTATTTGGCAACCTGCCATTGGCTAAGGCACACTGGTGACTCTGGATTTGGCAATTAAGCGGACAATGCACCATGAGTGCCTTTACAAGGTTTCCTATTATGGTAACATCTGCTAGTTCTTTAAGTATTGCTTTAGGCTTGGTCGGAACTTAAGAAAGTTGCATAAACAAGACAAATGTCGATATCACCTGTAATTCTTTGCATATTTCTTATCAGTTACCCTTTCTGCACTATAAGATAAAGTGATGAAGTCCCCGATCCATTGAACACTTTTCTTTCCACAGATTGTCTTCTCCCTGGGCTTTTGTTGGCAGCCAGATCTCTGCCAGGTGCCAGTTAGATTCTTAGTTCTTATCTAAATTTTAGATTTCTTTGACAAAAACATTGATGTCTTCAGTACGTAATATAATCTCTCTACATCTACTTTTATATCTTGAGACACACTGTCTGCATTTATCATACAGCCCAGGAAATATAATTATTTTACTCTTTCATAGCTCATCTCTGCAGAATATTGTTCCTATTTCCATACTTCTTTAAATTTGCCTTATGTCTAACTTTCTCTGATTCTTCAACATCTCAGAAAGTCGTGATTTCTTTCCATTAGTATGCACCATAGCTAAAATCTTTATGGCTCAAAATCCCCGATGACATCATAGGTCTTTTTAGAGTTCCTTTAGGTAATGTGAAAACATTAAAGTGAATACAACAAACCATTTTAATGGAGCAAATATAAAATACTGCATACAAATATTTAAAATTTACCACATGCAGCCATCAGGGGGGTGATATTTCATGTTTACCATTTGCAGCCTGCAGGGGGCAAGCGCCTAGAACAGTAGCTTTTACAAGACTCCTAAACCATTACTGTTGTCAAATCAACCTGAAGAACTTGGGAGATCAGATTGCACATACTGCAACCCAGAAAGGGGACACACTCCCTTCCTCCCTTCTCTAGCAGAGATGAGACTGTCTGCCTTAAGGCACATTCACACTGTTCATGTATCAGTGTGTTGTTGGCATTCAATATGTTATATGATAGTGAGGATATCTTTGACCCTGACTCCGCATATATGGTCTGGTCTGAAGTTTAAATTAACTGCTTTGTGCTGGCGCCTCCCGGTTTTTAAGAGGTTTCAGATGCCGGGAGGTGGGGTGGGGTTTATGATCGTGTGACCGTCAGCCCTTTAAGAGGTTTCAGATGCTTGAATTTATAGTCGTGTAACCGCCGGTAACTGTGCAGGGAACGCACAGGGCGTGCTCTCTCGGCACAACTGGTACACAAATATGCTGCCCCTCGGCGCTGAGGCACACCCACTGAGAGGGCACATGTGTGAATACCGTTGGCGCCTAGGGGTTATGGTCCATTGGCTCAGAAATTATATAATGTATAATATATAGATATGTCAATATAAAAATGTAACATATTGGTTAAATATGAAGCAAGAATCCAGAGTATTGGGGGCGTGTCTTTGTTTTATGTACGTTGTGTGGTTTTGGACAAAACATTTTATATTGTTTTGTGTATTGGTTTCAATAAAGGATATATGTTTTTATATTCCATGAGTCGTTTTGCTGGTATAGTTTAATCTTTGGGTAATTGTCTTTATGGATCCCTTGGAGTGGTGTCTTAGACGCACAATTTTATTAAAAACCAGGTTTAAGATTTAAGACATAGGTGACTGCTCCAGATATTGGATATCATCTATATGCTGGAACTTTGAGGATTTGTTTGTATATATTAGATGCAAAGGTCTCCATCAAATACATTTGGCAACTGACTGCAGATTTATTTTACAGATCTAAGAAGATACATTAAATAATATTGGTGGCCTGCCCATGACAGAAGGGCCTTAGGTAGCAGGGCTGCAGGGGCCACTCGCATATCATGAATATCAGTAACACAATCTTGTGTACAATAATATAATCTAGACTATGAAATTAAGCTAGGCCTTTGTGGTTGCTGTCCTTAGGCTGCAGTATGCTATTCCACTTTCCCAGACAGTGTTCTGTAGAACCCTAGGATAACTTCAGATATTGCAAAGGTTTCCTTGAGCAATTAGTGGTGGATTGAATTTTCACTTTCATAGTTACAGGCCCAACATCACTGGGCAGAGCCAGTGGCCTAAGACCAGTGGAACCTCTATGTCTCAGCTAAGTAACAACTGAAAAAATTATAATTTTAGTTGTCTCCAAGGGGTACATTTTTCACCACTAATGTAAGGGGGTATTCTTCCTTCTACTGGCCATCAATGTAAAGGTTCCCAAAAAATTATTCACCTTGGGTGTTAAATTCTGTTGACATAATTTAATCTTTTATTCAGTGGCAGCTGGTGCTCCATTTTTTTTAATTTTTTTTTGGGCTGGTGGCAAATGAACCCAACAGCCCTGCTCGCAAGCCTGCCAGCCCTGCCTCTCCTCCTGGCCAATCCAGTTGCTTCTCCTTCCGGCCATTCCGGTCTTAGGACCTGCTTCCTGTCCTGATTGGTAGAAGCAGGAAGAGAATGGTGAATGTTGATTTGCTATTGTCACAAGTGGGTGGGCTGACCCCACCCATTTTGAAGCAAATTAGAGCCTCCAGGTCTAATGATGCGCTTTGCAAACCCCCCCCCCCCGTAGAACTTTGTCCGGCACCCTGCATGGAAATTAGGGGGTCGGCCGCCACTGCTTTTATTATATCTACAACATCTAATGATGCAAATGTACTGTAAACTGTAGATTCATTATTTAACCACTTCACTACCCACCCATAGTCATATGACGTCCACAAGGTGGATCTCCCATCCTGGGTGGACGTCATGACGTCCTCCCATTCCCGGCCGCCGTCGCTCGGGACCCGGTGCGCGTGCCCGGCGGCCACGATGTCCGCCGGGCACCCACGATTGCCCAGGAAAACAGCAGGACCGTGGAGCTGTGTATGTAAACACACAGCTCCACGTCCTCTCAGTGGAGAGGAGACCGATGGTGTTTTCCCAGTACCGAGGAACACCGATCGGTCTCCTCCCCTTGTGAGTCCCCTCCCCCCACAGTTAGAATCACTCACGTAGGGAACATAGTAACCCCTGCAGCACCCCCTAGTGTTAACCCCTTCCCTGCCAGTCACATTTACACAGTAATCACTGCAATTTTATAGCAACGATCGCTGTGTAAATGTGAATGGTCCCAAAAATGTGTCAAAAGTGTCCGCCGCAATGTCGCAGTCACGAAAAAAAATCGCAGATCGCCGCCATTACTAGTAAAAAAAAAAAAAAAAAAAATGTAATCTATCCCCCATTTTGTAGACGCTATAACTTTTGCGCAAACCAATCTATATACGCTTAATGCGATTTTATTTTTTTTTTACCAAAAATATGTAGAAGAATACGTATCAGCCTAAACTGAGTAAAAAAATTGTTTTAAAAAAAAAAAATGGGTTATTTATTATAGCAAAAAGTTAAAAATATTGTGTTTTTTTTTTTTCAAAATTGGCGATCTTCTTTTGTTTATAGCGCAAAAAAATAAAAACCGCAGAGGTGATTAAATACCACCAAAAGAAAGCTCTATTTGTGGGAAAAAAAGGACGTCAATTTTGTTTGGGTGCAACGTCGCACGACAGCGCAATTGTCAGTTAAAGCGACGCAGTGCCAAATCGCAAAAAGTGCTCTGGTAAGGAAGGGGGTAAAATCGTCCGGGGCTGAAGTGGTTAAAGCAGGGGTTCCTCGGGAGTTCTAAAGTTTGAGAAAGGCTGGTGTACTGTGGTATACTAAGTTATATATACAGTTCATGTGTTCTGGGTCTGTACACCTAGAACTGAAAAGTTAGAACACTAGGGGACCAGTTTGCCCTGCTGCTCTACATATTGTGGTTCTAGGTGCATTGATGCAAAGTGTCTCTCTCCATTCCTCTGTCCAGTTATAGCCCAGTTTTAAGCTACACTTAAATGTTGGATAGGATGAAGAAGGGTTAGAACCTCCTTCTGGTTTTAAAGGCTGTCTGTGTAGCCAAAGAGGAGATTTCTCTACCTGTTCTACCACACAATCGGGAATTAAGAGAAAATTGTCCTCGTGAAGACCATAGAAATGAAACCCAGACAGATGTCTAACCTGTATTAATACTGAATTAGGTGACCCTATATGGGGATTTCCATTTTTTTTTTTTTTTTCAGAAAAAACGTTGGCTGGCATACAAATGCTTTTAGAACATTCTCTTTCTAACCATATTGCCTTAGCTGGTTTAACCCGCCATGGTGCCACTGCTTTTCAGTAAAGCCCAACATATCCCTCTCTAACATCCTTTTCCCTCTTCTCTGCTTTCTGATACCCCAGTACTGACTCACAATGAACATTGGTCCTAAACCCCCCCTGCTTCCCAACCGCCATTGTAATAACCCCTCCCTAGACCCTATTGTATTGACCTTTTTTTTTTTATTATTACTTTCTTCCCACATTTTCATAGGGAAAAGCGATTTTAAACTTCTATCCCACCACTTCAAAATTGGTCTGTCATGTTTTATGGCAACCATGCCTCTCGTCTTCCCACATGGATCAAATTGGTTTCTAGTACCTGTCTTATTATTCCTCTGGATTTGTATTTTTTATTATTTTTTTAATATATGCTGTATCTTGTATTATGCAATACATATCTGACACATTCTTGGTATGATATCTGCTTTCCTGATCCCCTGAGAGACAATCTGATATTTCCTGGATCAACTTTACCTATAAATGTTAGTATCCAGTTATATTATGTACATTTGGGAAATAATCCAGGCCTTTTTTAAAGCAATCTACTGAGCTGGCCAGAACCACCTCTTCAGGGAATCTATGGGCATCAGGCTGCATTGGATGGGCGCAGATCAGGCTGCAGATGGGCACAGAGGCTGCAGATGGGCATCAGGCTGCATTGGATGGGTGCAGATCAGGCTGCAGATGGGCACAGAGGCTGCATAGAGGCTGCAGATGGGCATAAGGCTGCAGATGGGCACTAATCAGGCTGCATTGATTGGCACTGACCATAATTTTGCTTCAAAGTGGTTTATTTGAAAAAAAAAAAAACGTTTTTTTTTCCCTGAAACTTCCCTCTTAAATTGGGGTGCGTATTATACGCCGACACGTGTTAGACGCAGATAAATACGGTATATATTTATCAACATTAAAGCTCTCTAGCCACATAATTGCCCAATTAAACAGTGCATTGAGGTTGACTTGTAAGTTGAAGACTTCATGTACACTAGCAGCTCCTGAACGTGTCAATGTACAGAGTTAGAATTTAGCAGAGTTTTGGAGCTGCCGCCGTTAGGTGAGCTTCAACCTCAGCGCTCAGGATAGGAACGTTTTGACCACTGGCCACGGAAAACCACAAAAAGTAAATACAGGGTGTACATGAAAACTTGGGATGCCATTTCACTGCATGGTGTCATATGCAAAGACTGAAATTGTACTTTTAATCCCAGACCCTATATCATTTATAAATGTATTAAAATGTAAGAGTCCCAACACTGAACCTTGGGATACACCCCTGATAACCTTAGACCATTCAGAGTATGAATCATTAACCACTCCTGCTTTCAACCATGCCAATAATAGTAATTTTAACCAATTGCCTACCAGATAACGCAGATATAATACGGCAGGTCGGCTCTCCTGTGCAAATCGACCTACCTATACATTGGGAGAGTGCCTGCAGGTCCCGCAGGACTCTATCCGCCAATGACCCGCGATCGCGGTGAGGAGAGCAAGAACGGGAAACTGCCTATGTAAACAATGCGATTTCCCAGTTCTACTGTTCCGAGTAAACAGGAACAGTTATCTGTCATGGTCCAGTGAGTCCATCCCCCCTACAATTAGAACACACCCAGGGAACACACTTAACCCCCTGCTCGCCCCCTTCCCTGCCAGTGTAATTTTTACATTGATCAGTGCATTTTTATAGCACTGATCAATGTAATAATGTCACTGGTCCCCAAAAAAGTGTTGTTTGGTGTCAGATTTGTCCGCTGCAATGTCGCAGTCCCACTAAAAAACGCAGATTGCTGCCATAACCTGTAAAAACAATAAAAAATAATAAGTCCCTAAATCTATCTTCTAGTTTTATAGACGTGATAACTTTTGCGGAAACCAATCAATATACGCCTATTGCCATTTTTATTAAATTTTTTACCAAAAATATGTAGAAGAATATAGATTGGCCTAAACTAACTTAAATTTAGTTTTTTTATAATTTTTTTGGATATGTATTATAGCAGAAAGTATGTGTGTGTGTGTATATATATATATATATATATATATATATATATATATATATATATATATATATATATATATATATATATATATATATATATATATATATACATACATACATACATACATACATACATACATACATACATACATACATACATACATACATACATACATTTTTTTTTTTAATTATTGGTCTTTTTTTGTTTATAGCGCAAAAAATAAAAACCGCCGAGGGATTGCCCCATGTATGTTTTAGTTTGTACTAGTCTCAAATGCCTGCACAGAGCTTGAAGTCAAATTACAAGCATACCCTGCAATAGAAGATTCACATTTGGCCATACATTTCAGACACTAGCACACATAAAAGGTTACCGCAGACTCCGTTTCTGTTACTGAACAACCAAGCTTGCTTGGTAATAGTAAAGATGGACCCTCCCAATATACAGTCATTGTTTGTTTGAAAGTGCAGCCAATGCCCATATCAATAACTGCAAAACAGAGAAAGGTAAGGATCTACTATAAAGTCAGGTGGAGAGGGTTGTATTTTATTCTCATGAAAACAAAGTTATACTTTAAATGATTTGCAGGATAACTAAATTGCTTTACACAGAAGGAAGGCATCTAAGCAGATGTTGATGTATTACAGACACTGTATGGAATCAGACAGAGAAGGATAGAAAACAAAGCATACAGATGGAGCTAGTCAGGAATATGGAGCTACCGGAAAGCATGAGATTAGCGCCTATGATCTTGGGAAAGACAATGATATACAGGTATGGAGATTAGAATAGAAAGAGACACAGTAAACTGAGGACAATGTAGGAGAGATAAAAAAAAGCTCTGATTATGTTTAGCCTGATTTGTGTATTATGTAGAAATAGCCGTACATTAGTGACATTTTTCCAGTGTGTTTTGAGACAGCTGTGGTAGTGATTGTGTATCGGGCGGATAAGGGACAGCTGCATTCTGATTCAAGGTAAATTGTATATTCTGGATTTAAAGACTAAAAATACATATACATGCAACTTAAATGTTAGTTTTGGGCCAGAGCATTAAGGTTAAACTAATGTGTCTGCCTACTAGATATCAATGGTATTTTTCAGGGCTGGGTCAAGGGGTGGGCAGGAGGGGAGGCTGCTCTGGGCACTGTGGTATCATGTGAGGTGGGAGGAGGGTCTTAACTGGTGGTAAGAACTGTTCTAAGAGGGAAATTTGAGGGAGGGGGGGGGGGGGTTTGCAAGGAGTAGTGATTTAGGGGGATCTGCGTTGAGAGGGGGAAGGGGGAAGATGACTTGTGCTAGGAGGGGGGATTGGGGGGGTCTTGTGCAAGAAGAGGTGATACGGTGGGGGGGGGGGGGGGGGGATTGTGCTAGGAGGGGAAATTAGGGGGGGATTTGTGCTGGGAGGGGGGAATTTGGAGTAAGGGAGGGGATGTGTACTTGGAGGGGAATTTTCAGTGGTAAAGGATTTATGCTGGGAGGGGGTTATTTTTTTTTTTTTTTGGGGTGGGGGGGCGGCATTTGTATTGGGAGGAGGGGATATTTATGCTTGGTGGGTAATCGTAATCGGGGGGGGGGGGGGATTTTTGCTTACACATAATGCTAATGCATCTTGGGGAGCCGCAGTTTGACATGCTCACCCTGGGCTCTAGATCAGTGCTTCTCAACCCTGTCCTCAAGTACCCCCAACAGACCATGTTTGCAGGTTTTCCTTTATCTTGCACAAGTGTTTTAAATCTGAGTCAATGGCTTGGTATTTTAAACAGCTATTATTTTTTATCTAATGCCCCGTACACGCGAGCGGAATTTATGTCCGAAAAATCTTGGATGGTTTTTCCGACGGAATTCCGCTCAAGCTTGTCTTGCATACACACGGTTACACAAGTTCTCTGAATTTTCGACTGTCAAGAACGCAGTGACGTACAACACTACGACGAGCCGAGAAAATCAAGTTCAATGCTTCCAAGCATGCGTTGAATTGTTTCTGAGCATGCGTGATTTTTTGCGCGTCCGAATTGCATACAGACGATCGCATTTTCGGATAGGAACTTTTTCCGACCGAAAAATAGAGAACCTGCCCTCAATCTTTTGCTGGCTGGAATTCCGCCAGCAAAAGATCGATGGAGCCTACACACGGTCGCATTTTCCGACAAAAAGCTCTCATCTGAGTTTCGCTGGCGTCATTTCCGAATGTGTGTACGCGGCATAAGAGAAATTCTGAAAACATGGCCTGTTGGGGGTACTTGAGGACAGGGTTGAGAACCACTGCTCTAGATGACCTTGTCCCGGCACTGTGTATCTTAAAGGGAGTGGTACCAAATTTCCTTTTAATAGTTTGAAACTCCACCAACAACAAGGTCATAACATTGTTGTTTTTGCTCACCAATGTTGCTGTGTGATTTAGAGGCATTTGTACAACTTGTAGTACAGAAGCAAAATCATACTTTTTCAGCTACATATACAGTACTTTTAAATGTGAGCGTCTGAAAAAAAATGCAACAAAACTGAAAATTTGCCCTGGGACTTTGAGTGAGGTGGGCACAGTTTAGCCAATAAACGTAGCAGTGATAAATACTGTATAAAAATTTCGAAAACAAATGCCAATTCATAAGGGATACCTGTATAAATAAATAGTGGTACATAAATGTAATACATGTAAATGTATAACACACAGGCATCTAATGTACTCAGTGCATTTCACAAGACCCAGCTCGCTCTTCAGGGGTGGATGCGTGTAAAATGTACCTAGAATGAAAGAATATAAATTGGATGTAAAGAAAATTATTGATTATATAGGCACAGGGTAAGAGGGGGCCTTGATTCAAGGAACCCGACACTCACCACTGAACAAGACCACAACGGCGGATGTACAGCTCCCAGAAGGCAGCAGCAGGTGTCTCGCCAGGGAGCTGAGGAGGTGGAGCCAGACAAAACCCCACCAAGGGCCAAATGGAGGGCAAGCACGGCATGGATAGAAAATGTGTATCCCTAGAGGTCTCACTTTGTCCATGGAAGATATTGTCTGTAAACATGAATATGCATGTCGGACAATCTAAAGTAACAGAGTAAGGTCAGTATATGATAACATGTGTCTATGTATGAATGAAAGGCCTGAGCCAAAGATGGTAAGGACATGGAGACTGTAGGGGGGAGTGGTAAAGAGATACCAAAAGCTAACAAGAGCGAGAGAGGCTCTGTCCCCAACGCCATGTGTGGATGACTGTCTGACACGTGAGCGCTGGAGGCACCCACCATCATCAGGTGGTGTGCGGGCGCAGACACTAAGAAAAAAAAACGCAAAAACTCATGTTTTGCAAGCATTTTTCAGGTATATTTTTAACCACTTAGGCTCAGGAAGATTTAACCCCCTTCCTAAGCAGGCCATTTTTTGAGCCAAGGCACTGCATTAATTTAACTGACAACTGTGCCGTCGTGCGACGCTGTCCCCAAATTGATGAACATTTTTTTACTTTACAGGGGTGTTAAAGCAATCTGCGTAGCATAAGAGCAGTGATGAAAGTAGGTAGGGAGATGGTGGTGGGGGAGAATGGCAGTTTGGGATTCAAAAATACTTTAATGTATTTATTTTGGGTGCTGCATTTTTTTATTTGCATTTCCCAGTGTGCCTTGATAATTTTAATAGTGTTTGCTTGAAGACTGAGAGACGCTAATACCGTGTACACGCGGTCGGAATTCTCGTCGGAAAAAGCTCTGATGGTTTTCCCATCGGAATTCCGACGGAATTTCGCTCAAACTGTCTTGCCTACACACGGTCACACCAAATTCGGACGGTCAATAACACCACGCCTTAAAAAAGGTTCAACTGCACTATAAAAGGGAAGTTTAATGCTTCTGAGCATGCGTTGAAATGTTTCCGAGCATGCGTCGGAATTTTGCGTGTCGGAATTGCATACACACGATCGGAAAATCCGATAGAAAGGTTTTCCGTCGGAAAAATTAAGAACGGGTTCTCAATCCAAAGTCCGTCGGAAATTCCGACAGAAAAACACCGATGGGCTTACACACGGTCGGAAAATCCGACGGACTGTTTCCATCTGAAATTCTGACCGCGTGTACGCGGCATTAGTCTAGAATCATTTTTCATAAAATAAAGTGTCTTCCTGATATATTCCCGATCTCTGTTTAATCTCTGTGATATCGAAGTGCTTCCTGTTCACCTAAACAGTGATTGAACCTAAAACTGCTGAGAGATGTACCTAGGAGATTTTGCACATAGTGATAATATGGTACAGCTGACCTAAACTCCTATATGTTTTTACATTAACCTATGTTAAACCCTATACTGCTGTCTAAGAAAAACCAATAAGAATCTTGTAATATTCCTAGACACCTCTAAACTCCTAGGGGGGTCTGGTACTGAGATAGACCTGCAACAGTGGGTAGGATCAATCATTATCTTTGTTTGATTTTCTAATTGTGTGGTAAAATTGATTAACATTTTTGATTGTGGTGACAAAGAAAATTTAAGGAGAAAGACAAAAAATTATTCTAGTTTCTTATCTGAATGGATTTTCTTTCAGAATCACATTCAAGTCCATCCAGTCCAAAATCAAGTTAAAATTTGGAACATTTTCATGGCAATCAAATTTGAAAAATCTAAAATTTCAGAGTGCATGGCCAGCTTGAGTTTCTATTTTACTGCCTTAGCTTATTGCTGTATAGCTCATATGGTATACAACTAAAAATCATTAATAACCAAGTTCAGAAAGTGACAAGTTTGACCTACAGGTAACCCTAGATTACCTACACAGTTAAGATATTTGCAAGAAAGCCGGCACCGTTTAATGAATGGGATCGTGCCGCCACTGACGGCTCCCGCGCGCATGTGCGGGAGTGACGTCATCGCAGCTCCGACCATTCACATGGCCGGAGCCGTGATACATGGAAGTCACTCCGGGTATCATAGCGCTTACGGAGGAGGTGACCGAGGGCGTCTATGGCCGCCTTACAATCGCATGGTCTCTGCTTACTAGGAACTTTGTGCATTTAGGGTTGAACTGGATGGACTTGTGTCTTTTTTCAGCCTAGCTAACTATGTAACTAGCGCATTTCATTAGACACTGTACAGTTTATTGTTCTTGGACAGACCCTGTCTGGGAGACTTAGTGGATCAGCAAAGTACAAGCATACTGGCTTACTGGCTACTTAAATGAACATGTACTGTACTGTATATAATCACAAACTATTCATACAAACCAGCATTAAAAAGAACAAAAAACTATTTCTCCACACTTGACTCTCTTCCCCTATACCCAGACTTTTGAGCTTCCAGTTACACTATTGATGGTGACTGTGCACATCTCAGTGCAAGCCTACTCGTGGAATATATCAAATCTTGAGAAAGCAAACCACTATAGCGTATAGCGTACAGCTAAGCATCATCTCACAATCCCAAGTGTGAAAGTGTGTAAACAGCAGCTAGTCCCAAAGGCAGAGAGAGAATCTGTAAGGGCAATCACAGGATCCTGCAGCTTCCTCCAAAAGGTCTATGCTGATCCAAGCTGAAGAACTTGAGTGAGTTATCCTGTTAAAAACTTGTAGTGTTTATTAAATAAAAAAAAAAAAAAAAAAGGCACACGTACAGTAAGAACGCTTCAAATCAACATAGAAGATCAGGGGGGGCGTGGCGACCGGACTCCAGGATGGCCGCTTAACCTGGAGCTCCGCTCGTCCGCAGGAGACATTCGTCAGCCACATACTTTTTCCGGCGGAAATATACCTCCACAAAAGGTCAGTGCGATCCCGAGAACCGGAGGCAGTCACTAGAGATGGGCCGACACAGGAAAAACCCGCCACAGCCGCCGAAAATAGCGAGCTACTGCGCCACGAACGGCGCCTCACAAGATGGCGACGGCGGCGGGAATGCTGACATTCATACCTCACCTCAGAGTCTGGGAGAGGACGTGTCCGGAACCTACCGCACCGATGGCCACACGCTACAGACTCCCAGCGACTCCTCCTCCGGTCCCGCAACGCCTACCACACGGAGCCCAGTGAAATCCAGGCCGAGGAGAGAATCCCCACTTAGGCCGCAAAACGCTCCGGCCATGGAGGTAAGCGAACCACACTCATACCAAGCTAGCCAGCATACCATGAAAGGAGAATCAATTATGGACTTTCCTACAACAGATGGGCCCGTGTCTGACACCATAATAAAAGACATGTTGATTTCACTGAGATCATCACTACAGGCTGATATGGTCAGGGGGATTAACCAATGTAAAAGAGAAGTGCATTCACTAGGCCTAAGAGTGGACAGAACAGAGCACAAAATGGAGGAATTTACCTCAGCATATAATGTAATGGTCGACTCAAATGTAGCTCAGGGGGAAGAAATAGGATGGATTAAAGACAAACTAGCAAGTCTAGAGGACCGCTCCAGGAGAAACAACCTCAAATTGAGGGGTATCCCTGAAGAGGTACCCCCGAATCAGTTACTACCATTTGCCCAAGCTTTATTTTCAACTTTTTTACCTCAGGCTACAGCACAGGACCTCATTGTGGACAGAATTCATAGAATTCCTAAACCGTCATTTCTGCCTGCAGAAATTCCCAGAGATGTTCTTCTAAGAGTCCACTATTTCCACATTAAAGACCAAATTTTGCAAATTTCTAGAAAACAAGATAATTTACCCCCACAGTTTGCTAATGTTAAATTGCTCCCTGACCTATCTAGACATACTTTACAACGCAGACGCAATCTTATAACTATTACAAAAGCCCTAAGGAATCATAACATCATTCACAAATGGAAATACCCTGCCACTCTATCAATTGTTCACAATGGCACCACCACCATGATATCCTCGTTGGATGAAGGTCTAAATTTACTACGTAGATGGAAAATTCTACCTGATGCAAGTACCAACTTTCCCGCCATAGCAGGCCCATCACATATCCCTAACGAATGGCAAGCAGTGACTCATAAAAAATCTCTTAAAAAATCCGCTGGTATACCAAGCACGGAATTTCAACAGAATACTTGAATGTCTCCTAGGAAGAGTGCCTTATACTCTGTTCCTTGTTACCCTCAGGTTACCATTAGCAGTTCCATCTGCTCTTGGATCGCTTTATGGATCCTTTTCTTATTTATATTTTCTTTTTTTATTTCTTTTTCCTTGATATGCACAGATCTCCTAAGAGCAATTTATCGTCCTACATCTACTCCAGAAATCCATATGATGACTGTCAACAACCAGGAAAATCCACACCAATTGTAGTGAGTACTTTATTGTCTATCCTCCATATCCTTTATACAATGGGCCAATGACGATCTCTTGCTTATCAATCAACGCACATGGTTTGAACCACCCGGCCAAACGATTTTCCTTATGGAAGGAGGTTCATAAACACAAGGCAGATATTGTATGTGTACAAGAAACGCACTTCCAACTAGACAATACTCCGCAGTGTACCCACAAAGACTTCCCACACATCTACTTAGCATGTAATCCTCTCAAAAAAACTGGAGGCGTTCTAATAGCCTTGAAGAACTCACTTTCATTTCAACACAGAGATTCGTTTATTGATGCGGCTGGCAGATTTATCATTGTCTCAGGCGATATAAATTCTCAACCATTCACTTTGGTTAACTTATATTCACCGAATACACATCAAATTCGCTTCTTCAACAAGGTCCTTCGCAAACTCAAGTCTATGCAGTATGGTAAAGTTCTGATATGCGGAGACTTCAATGCTACTGTAGACCCCCAAGTGGACACATCTTCGGCCAAAATTCGCTCAACACCAGCTCTACAAACCATTCTTCACAAAGAGGAACTGTTCGATGCGTGGAGATGTCTCCATGCTGGTGGAAAGGACTTCACTTTTTTTTTCCAACAGACATCGCTCATATTCCCGTATTGATATGTTTCTAACTGATAAATGGTTGTTACAGGATATAACCACAGCTACCATTCACGAGATTACGTGGTCTGACCACGCAGCGATTTCCTTATCCATTATGGAGAAGGGTGTCTCTTCTTCACCTCCCATCTGGCGGTGTAATAATAGACTAGTACAAGAACCCTCATCTAACAAACTACTGACACAACACATCACCAATTTTTTTTTAGATAACTATGGTTCAGTTACGAAAACACATGTTTTGTGGAACGCCCATAAGGCATACATGAGAGGTATTCTAATACAAATGGGGGCTAGAGCCAAACACCAGAGGTCTCAACAAATTCAAACTATACTCCATGATCTTAGGAAATTTGAAACACAAAATAAAACATCTCCTACCTCAGTTATAACTCACAAACTTTCTATCCTTAGGGAAAAACTTAGAGAAATTTTATCTCAACAATATGACAGACATATCAGAAGCTTAAAATTGAATTTCTACCATAATGCTAATAAAACAGGTAAACTATTAGCCAACAGATTAAAAGCAAAACGCACTAAGACAAGGATTGCATACCTAAAACACCCCACGTTACACCACAAAATTGTTCATCCTAAAGATATAGCTGACCAATTTGCAGAATACTATAGTTCACTTTATAATATACATAAGGATACCGCTACGAACCAACCATCTAAGGAAAACATAAATGATTTCCTACAACGCATTCATTTACCCTCACTATCTACTGAACAATTAGAATATCTTAATACCCCCTTTACCACCTCTGAAGTTGAGAAAGTTATTTCTTCTCTTCCTAACGGTAAATCCCCTGGCCCTGATGGCTTCTCAAATGAATATCTTAAAGCATTTAAACATGTCATAGC
The DNA here is from genome assembly GCA_028564925.1 of Lithobates sylvaticus. Lineage (NCBI taxonomy): Eukaryota > Metazoa > Chordata > Amphibia > Anura > Ranidae > Lithobates > Lithobates sylvaticus. The sequence continues at coordinate 46,464,679 of CM053035.1, read as the reverse complement.
ACCTTATCTCACACATTTATTTAATGACACTGCCGATAATGCTAATATGCCCCCAGATATGCTTAAAGCATATATAATCACATTACCTAAACCTGGTAAGGAACCAGACACTCCGGCCAATTATAGACCGATATCACTGCTTAACTCCGATACCAAAGTATATGCCAAATTATTAGCCAATCGTTTATCAAATATTATTCCTTTACTAGTCAAAAATGATCAGATGGGATTCGTGAAGGGGAGACAAACTTCTGACGCAACCAGGAGAATTATAAATGTTTTGTATCATGCTAAATTGCACCGAACGCCTTCTCTGCTGTTTTCTATTGACGCAGAGAAGGCGTTCGATAGAGTCCACTGGACATACATGGAGATGACGCTTAGTAAGTTCGGATTCCGAGGTCGTATACTTCAAGCTGTTTTGGCATTGTACTCTTGCCCCACTGCACAGGTATACTCGACAAATGCTCTATCTTCACCCTTTGATATTAGAAATGGAACTAGGCAGGGATGCCCCCTGTCTCCTTCCATTTTTAACCTTATGATGGAACCTCTTGCAGAAACTATAAGGTCTCACCCGCTGATTTCGGGTTTCCAGTTCGGTAACACTAAACACTCCATTAATCTTTTTGCCGATGATGTCATTCTGCTATTGACTAATCCAAAAATTTCTTTACCACATGCTCATGAGGTCCTGCAAGAATTTGGCAAGATCTCATACTATAAAGTGAATTTTTCTAAGTCTGTGATCCTCGCCCTCAAAATTCCACCCAAACTTAAACTTGATCTCCAATCACAATTTCCATATACATGGAGTACTGAAGGTGTTCCATATCTGGGGATTGTCTTGAAAGCCAAAGTTTCTGAAATCGTCAAATCTAATTTGAAACCACTCATTGCCAAACTGGAAATTCAACTCAAAGACTTTTCAATGAAAGAGGTTTCATGGTTTGGTAGGATTGCTGCATTTAAAATGCTGATATTGCCTCAAATATTGTATGTTTTTCGCTCTCTACCACTTCATATCCCACAACATTTTATTAAAAAACTTACTACTATGTGCTGGAAGTATGTGTGGAATGGTAAAAAAGCCAGATGCTCCAGGAACAATCTTATCTCACATAAGAGATTCGGTGGAGCAGGGCTTCCCGATATTCAAGACTACTACTGGGCAGTTAGACTGGACCAACTTAAACATTGGTTCCCGACTAAAGACCCACCAGTTTGGGTAGACATTGAAAATTCATTAATCCCACTATCCCTATCCAACGTAAGCAATCTTTTACTGACTGATAGCTGGGCTACTTGGGACCTACGTAAATTATCCCCTACAATTCAAATTTCCTTAAAAGCATGGAGACATGCACTAACTACTAATCAAGATGACGTTATAGACTTACCATACAATATACCTCTTTCTATTCTTAGGACAAAACTTCCCGACATCCCTATAAATGACTTCATTAATATAGGAATTACAATGCTATCTGACTTCTTCGATGTCAATAAGCTCAAATCTGTAACACAACTGACCTCGCAGTATAACCTTACTACTGATATGGCTCCTTACGCATTTCGGATATTAGAGTTACTTCAAACCTTACCTTCTCCTTTAATTACCATTCCACGCAGACTATGGCAGTTTTATTATCCAAGTAGTAAAGAAGTGAAAGGAATTTCTTATTTTTACAATCTTCTACATGATAAATTACAATTTATCAAAACACCTGCCATGCTCAAATGGGAAGCAGAACTCGGCTCGGACTTTTCGGAGGTTCAGTGGCGCCACGCCTTCTCTGAAATTCATTCTGCATCTCATTGTGCCAAACACTGGGAACTTACTATTAAACTCTCCAATAGATGGCATTACACTCCTTGTCGATTGGCATCTTTCTTTACAGGTTTCTCTCCGAACTGTTGGAGGGAGTGTGGCCACTTAGGTAATCTATTACATATGCTTTGGTACTGCCCTACGGTTAAAAGCTTATGGAATAGTGTTTTTCAACATATATCTACCATTACTGGTATACTTACTAAACCAGACCCTGCCTTAGGTATTCTCCATATGAATATCGACAAATTTCCTAAATCATTTAGATCAGTTATAACTCATATTCTGTTAGAAACCAGATTGCTGATTTTATGCAATTGGAAGTCTAACACTGCTATCAATTTATCAGATGTCATTTCTGCAGTACGTAGAAACTATACTTTTGAACGTTTGATGGCACTTAAGAATTCCAAATGTGTACAATTTGATAAATACTGGTCTATATGGCCTAAAGTTTCCTCTCAGGATGATATATAATTCTGTAGATTGTTTGTTATAAATGCTCTATATACGTTCTTTGAACATGTCTTATCTTTTATATGTTATATAGTCAATGGATACTGACACTTATCCCACGTTGTGCATATCCTATTGTTTATTTCTTTTAATGTTTATTTATTTTTTGTATGATTTCATGAAAATACTCAATAAAAATTGAATGATTCAAAAAAAAAAAAAAACATAGAAGATCAGTACAGGGCTGGAACACATTGCTTCTGAGGGCTGTATAGGCAGTGGTAGAAGATCGCAAAGCCGGCTCTAGTGGGACCCGCCGCCACAGTTACTCTTTGTGGTCACAGTCTGTTTCGTCAAGGGTGTAGTAATGTTTTCCTAGGGTCTTCCCTCTTTGTCAAACCACCTCAAAACACACTACTGCCCCCTTGACAAACCTAGATGTCAAACTGGTAATCGGTTGTGATTCATTGACACCCAGTTTATTTTTGATAAAAGAAAGATGAGTTTTAGTTTTAAATTCTGAATGTACATTTTTTTTTTCCTTAAGAGGACACTGTTGCCGGAATTAATTTGCCCAAAAAGATCTTCCTTTCAGGAGAAGATTGTAAATACTTTTCTGCTGGCATTGCTGCTGAACGCAGCTCCATTGAGCAGAGACCTTCTGCTGAAATCTCCTCAGAAAGCAATGCTTCTTGGAGTGTCAATCTCCTGTTTCCCCCTGCTACACAAAGTGGTTCCTTCTGTTGACCTCCACATCACCACTGTGTCTCGTCATGATGTAGAAATAGGTGGGAGGAAACCAATGAGGGCAGCAGGTAACACGTTCCCAGAAATGTTGGTTTCTCAGCAGACTGTAGAAGGATTTCAGCAAAGAGGGCTGAAGAGGGAGTAATGTATACCTGTTTTTATATAGATGGCTTTCTTGTCTAGTTCATTTTGGCGGCAGGATTGTTTTAAAAGGAGACCCGTGCGTTCCCCTCTTGACGAACATAGAAGTCATACCGGTGATCGCTTGGTCAGACTGGTGATCGGTTGTGAGCTCTACATTGGCACACAGTTTATCTTTTGATAAAATAAAGATAGCTTATTTAAATTCTCAATGTACAACATGTTCTAGTGATCAGGCCCCTTAAAAGGACAATGTCTCTGAAATGAATTTGCCCAAAAAAATCTTCATTTTAAGAGAAGATTGTAAATACTTACTCTTCTGCTGACATTTTTGCTCAATGCAGCACCATTAGGGATAAACCTTCTGCTGAAATCTCCTCAGAAAGCAACGCTTCTTGGAGTCCTAATCTCCCGTTTCCCCCCTGCTGCACTAAGTGGTTCCTTCCATTGACCTCTACATCCCCACCATGTCCAATAATGATGTACAAGTAGGTGGGAGGAAACAATCGGGGCAGTAGGGGAACACAGGGGATCAACACTCCCAGAAATGTTTGTTTCTCAACAGATTGTAGAGAGAGATTTTTAGCAAAGATGGCTGAAGACTGGGTATTTTATACTTTCTTTTATATGGATAGCTTCGGGGCCGTCCTTTTTAATATTGATTGGACCCTGGGCAAACTTTATCTTGGGCCCTTCCGAATCCACTTATCAACTATTTGCGGGCAGTGCAGGGCCCCACAACAATGACTGGGCAGCTGGCCCTTTTGCCCTGCTTTAAAGACTGCTCTAGATACAGTGGTGTGAAAAAGTGTTTGCCCCCTTCCTCATTTCCTGTTCCTTTGCATGTTTGTCACACTTAAGTGTTTCGGAACATCAAACCAATTTAAACAATAGTCAAGGACAACACAAGTAAACACAAAATGCAATTTGTAAATGAAGGTGTTTATTATTAAAGGTGAAAAAAAAAATCCAAACCATCATGGCCCTGTGTGAAAAAGTGATTGCCCCCTAAACCTAATAACTGGTTGGGCCACCCTTAGCAGCAACAACTGCAACCAAGCGTTTGCGATAACGTGCAATGAGGCTTTTACGGCGTCCTGGAGGAATTTTGGCCCACTCATCTTTGCAGAATTGTCCTAATTCAGTTACATTAGAGGGTTTTCGAGCATGAACGGCCTTTTTAAGGTCATACCACAACATCTCAATAGGATTCAGGTCAGGACTTTGGCTAGGCCACTCCAAAGTCTTCATTTTGTTTTTCTTCAGCCATTCGGTGGTGGACTTGCTGGTGTGTTTAGGATCATTGTCCTGCTGCAGAACCCAAGTTCGTTTCAGCTTGAGTACACGAACAGATGGTCGGACATTCTCCTTCAGGATCTCTTGGTAGACAGCAGAATTCATAGTTCCTTTTATCACGGCAAGTCTTCCAGGTCCTGAAGCAGCAAAACAGCCCCAGACCATCACACTACCACCACCATATTTTACTGTTGGTATAATGTTCTTTTTCTGAAATGCAGTGTTCCTTCTACGCCAGATATACTTGGACACACACCTTCCAAAGAGTTCCACTTTTGTCTCATCGGTCCACAGAATGTTGTCCCAAAAGTCTTGGGGATCATCAAGATGTGTTGTGGAGAAATTGAGACGAGCTTTGATGTTCTTTTTGCTCAGCAGTGGTTTTCTCCTTGGAACTCTGCCATGCAGGCCATTTTTGCCCAGTCTTTTCCTGATGGTGGAGGCATGAAAGCTGACCTTAACTGAGGCAAGTGAGGCCTGCAGTTCCTTGGACGTTGTTGTGGGGTCTTTTGTGACCTCTTGGATGAGTCGTCGCTGCGCTCTTGGGGTAATTTTGGGCGGCCGGCCACTCCTGGGAAGGTTCACCACTGTTCCATGTCTTCGCCATTTGTGGATAATGGCTCTCACTGTGGTTCGCTGGATTCCCAAAGCTTTGGAAATGGCTTTATAACCCTTTCCAGCCTGATAGATCTCAATTACTTTTTTCTCAATTGTTCCTGTTTCTTTGGGTCTCGGCATGATGTGTAGCCTTTAAGGATCTTCTGGTGGACCTTACTGTGTCAAGCAGCTCCTATTTAAGTGATGCCTTGATTGTGAACAGGTGTGGCAATAATCAGGCCTGGGTGTGGCTAGAGAAATTGAACTCAGGTGTGGACAACCACAGTTATAGTATGTTTTAACAAGGGGGGCAATCACTTTTTCACACAGGGCCATGATGGTTTGGATTTTTTTTCACCTTTAATAATGAACACCTTCATTTACAAATTGCATTTTGTGTTTACTTGTGTTGTCCTTGACTATTGTCTAAATTGGTTTGATGTTTCGAAACACTTAAGTGTGACAAACATGCAAAGGAACAGGAAATGAGGAAGGGGGCAAACACTTTTTCACACCACTGTAGCTTTCTTGTCTAGTTCATTTTGGCAGCAGGATTGTTTTAAATGGAGACCTGTGAGCTCACTCTCTCTCTACCTCTATAAAGTGTTAGTTGCTTGGCTGCCAATCACTGACCTGGAAAGGTCTAGCAAATTAGAAGTTTTGATGTCACAGGCTACCTTTTTCCCAGTCAGTGATTAATGAAGTAGACTAGCATTTTCAGAAGTAGATCAACAGAAGTCTACTTACCGTATATACTTTAGTATAAGCCGACGCACCTAATTTTACCACAAACAACTGGGAAAACGTATTGACTCGAGTAGAAGCCTAGGGTGAGAAATGCGCAGCTACTGTAAGTGGAAAAGAGGGTCAACAATGCCCATTTGCAGCTTCACTGTGCCCATTTGCATGCCTCACTGTGCCCATTTGCAGCCATAGGTCCCCCAAACTTCAAACTTGGTAGTTAAGGGTTCCTAAATGCCCCTTAGCGCAGCCAAAATTTGGGGTCTCTGGACCCAAAGGGTCCCGAAATGACATTGCTGCAGATGGACACAGTTGACCAACTTTGGGGCCCTGTATCTCAGGTTCACTTTGTGCTAGGAACTCCATCTTTGGATATGTGCTAGTTCCACTGGGTTTGAATACCAAATTTGGGGTTCCTAGCACCAAGTGTCCCCGAGATATGGGGCCCCAAACTCGGGTCGGAAAATGTCATTTTCTGCTGCAGAAAAGTGATTGACTCGAGTATAAGCCGAGGGGGGCACTTTCAGCACAAAAAAATGTGCTGAAAAATTCGGCTTATACTCGAGTATATATGGTATTTCCCTTATTGTGCATCTCCTTTCATTTCCTGACTGCTTTCTGTGTTTATTTTCCTACAAACAGAACATTTCTCAGTGCGACATTCTTGAATTATTACCTGTATTGGTTAGGAAAAAACGTCTCCTCAAAAATATTAAAAGGTTTAGAGCATAGCTAATAATAAAGGCCACTGTCAAGGAAGGTGTATTAGCTTTGTGTAATAACACAGGATTAACACCTCTGTAGTGGAAATGCCTATTAAATCACACTAGAGATGAATGTATTCGTTACCCTCTGTATTACAGCAGAGCCACGTCCATTAATCTTCACTGATATTTAACATTTGATTTCTGGGAGGATGCCATTGCCAGCTTAAATGAGATAAGAACCAGCAATTTTATGATATTCTGCACACTGACATTAATGATAATGTAAACGACTGCAAATGATATAATTGGAAGGAGTGCTTAGCTGCTTTAGCTGTACAGCATCAATGGGACTAAACTGATGTAGACTAATAGACACAAAGGTGAAGAGATAGCAGGGTGAGTGTTCAGGAAATGTTAAGGGATATAGAAGAATGACGGCAGAGAAATACTAAGTGGTCAATCAAGTCAGCCATTTACCATATAAAATAAACTGTCACTGGCTTGGTTGAATTGGCAGCAATATTTCCAGATTGCAGCGCAGGCTGCTGGAGGTGGAAGTGAAAATTCAGTTTGGACCACTTAACCACTTCAGCCCTGGAAGATTTTCCTGCTTAATGAGCAGGCCATTTTTTGCGATCCGGCACCGTGTCGCTTTAACTGACAATTGCATGGTCGCGCGACACTGTACCCAAACAAAATTGACGTCCTTTTTTCCCACAAATAGAGCTTTCTTTGGGTGGTAATTGATCACCTCTGCGCTTTTTTATTTTTTGCGCTAAAAACAAAAAAAGAGCGTAAATTTTAAAAAAAAAAAAACACTATTTTGTAGTTTTAGCTATAATAAATATCCCCAATTTTTTCCCTCAGTTTAGGACAATATGTATCCTTCATATTTTTGGTAATAAAAATCGCAATAAGTGTTTATTGATTGGTTTGCACAAAAGTTATAGAGTCTACAAACCTATGGGAAAGATTTATGGCATTTTTATAATTTTTTTTTTTTTTTTTTTTTTACTAGTAATGGTGTTGATCTGCGATTTTTATCGGGACTACGACATTATGGCGGACAGATCAGACACTTTTGACACATTTTTGGGACCATTGACATTTATACAGCGATCACTGCTATAAAAACGCACGGATTACTGTAGTGTAAATGTCACTGACAGGCAAGGGGTTAACTGTGTTGGAGTCAGGTCAACTATTGGAGTCACATCTATATTGACATTACGCCTCTGGTGCCCTGTCTGCTCGGGGTTGTGTGAGGATGAATCATGCCTCTTCCCAATTTTCTTTTTGTCTTTTCTCCCATTTCTTTTCTCACGGCATTTATGATACAGCATATTTTTCTACTTCCCATTTCACTGGGTATTTACATGATGATAGTTTGAAATATAAATATATATATATATATGTGTATATGTAACCATGCCCTGTAGGGGTTGTTGAACGTCGCCCTGCCCAGCCAGACATCCATTTTTCTGTCACTCAGACATGGAAAAGTTTATAGCTTTGTTTTGTTTTATTCGAGGGAATTAAACTTGGATGGAAAATATGTGATGCCCAGAAATATTCAGCGCAAACTTGCTTGGGACTTCTATAATAAGCTCCAATCTTCTCTCCAGCACAAACACTTGCTGCACACCGTTTCTCCTCCAGCATTTCCCTTGCTGCAGACTGTTACTCCTCCGGACTAGCTAGCACCGCATGGTAGGCCTTACACTGCTTCAGCCAGGCCTCAATGAACTGCCTTTTGTCTTTCTGTGGTGTAGAAATAGTTCATGTGCTAGCTATCCTCTATTCAGATACCACTCCCAGATAGCTCTCTTCAGATCCTGCCAGCCAGCCTGGCTGCAATGACCTCTCTCCACTGCCCTTCTCATAGTCCTCACTCCTACTTCTGCATCCATCACAACTGCAATCTCTCCCCAGTTCTCACGACTGCTCACCCACCAGCCCCCCCCCCCCGGCTGCGACCAGTAGTCCTCCCTGGAGACTCTTAGAAATGTTCTCTCCCGCTGTCCTCTACTTTCTCTCCTATGTGCCTCTCCTTCCAGGATCTCGTCACTTCTCCTGGATGCACCCAAGCCCCAGCCCAGGGTCACCCCTCCCCCCTCGGGAACCGGGAAGCTCCCTGTGGGCCCAACAGCCTCCACACCCTCTCACTCCAGCTCTTCCCGACAACTCCTTCCCAGCTGGGCTGACCTTAAGGCAGCCTGCCAATCCAAGTTGGGGATTGGTCAAGGCTCCTTAGAATACCCCAGGCAGCTCCTCCTCTCCTCCTCTCCTTCTATCATCTTCTAGAAAGAAGAGGGAGGGGACAGTGATGCTGCCTGTGAGTCACCAGCTGCTGCCATGAGCCACTCCCAGCCCATAATGAAAACAAACAGGCCTAGCCACCAGCTATGCCTGCCAAAATGTGCCTACTCTGCTAGAATATCGTCACGCTAGCACCTACCTAACTAGAGGGTGCTATATGCAGTTCTCCAGTAAAATAATCATTTACAGTTGTGCTCATAAGTTTACATACCCTGGCAGAATTAGATTTCTTGGCCATTTTTCAGAGACTATGAATGATAACACAAACTTTTCTTTCATTCATGGTTAGTGTTTGGCTAAACCCATTTATTATCAATCAACTGTGTTACAACAGAAACTACCCAAAAGTTTACTTACCCCAGTTCTTAATACCGTGTATTGCATTCCTCTTGGCAAAAAGCCTCCAGTGCCTTTAAATTTTTCGGCTGCCTTGCATGAACTGCATGTTTTGAGATCTCCCCAGAGTGGCTCAATGATATTGACATCAGGAGACTGAGATGGCCACTCCAGAACCTTCACTTTATTCTGCTGTAGCCAATGACAGGTCGACTTGGCCTTGTGTTTTGGATCATTGTCATGTTGGAATGTATAAGTACGTCCCATGCGCAGCTTCCTGGCTGATGAATGCAAATGTTTCTCCAGTATTTTTTGACAACATACTGCATTCCTCTTACCATCAATTTTGACCAAATTTCCTGTGCCTTTGTAGCTCACACATACCCAAAACATCAGCGATCCACCTCCATATTTCACGGTAGTAGTGTACCGTTCATCATAGGCCTTGTTGACTCCTCTCCAAATGAAGCGTTTATGGTTGTGGCCAAAAAGCTCAATTTTGGTCTCATTACTCCAAATGACTTGGTGCCAGAAGGTTTGAGGCTTGTGTGTGTTGCTTGGCATATTGTAAGTGGTATACTTTGTGGCATTTGCGTAGTAATGGCTTTCTTCTGGTGACTCGACCATGCAGCCCATCTTTCTTCTTATTTTGCATCTTGAAACAGCCACACCACATGTTTTCAGAGAGTCCTATATTTCACCTGAAGTTATTTGTGGGGTTTTCTTTGCATCCCAAACTATTTTCCTGGAAGTTGTGGCTTAAATTTTAGTTGGTCTACCTGATTATGGTTTTGTTTCAACGGAACCCCCTCATTTTCCACTTCTTGATTAGAGTTTGAACGCCCCTGATTGTCATTCTCAATTCCTTGGATATATTCTTATATCCCTTTCCTGTTTTATACAGTTCAACTACCTTTTTCCGCAGATCCTTTGACTTTCCCTATGACTCAGAATCTAGAAACCTCAGTGCAGCACTGGATGAAAGATGCAAGGGTCTGTCAGGAGTCGAGAAACACATTGACCTTTACACACACACACTAATTACAAGCAAACAGATCACAGGTGAGGATGGCTACCTTTTAATAGCCATTCAAACCCCTTTGTTTCAACTTGTGTGCATGTCATCAGGCCAAAATCACCAGGGTATGTCAACTTTTTGATCAGGGTCATTTGGGTAGTTTCTGTTGTCGTTATCACTTAAAAAGAGTAAACCCAGTTGATTGATAAATGATGATTAAAAAAATAAATAAAAAAAAACACTTGCCCTACAACCGTTACAGTGGGCTTTCACCTATCTGAAAATTTGACTAAGGAACAGCAGTAAAAGAAAATGAAATGTGGTACCATTACTATGGCGTCTCTTGCTTGGCCAAAAATTGCAAACAATTAGGCAGCAGAGGTCACGTGGGATAATTTTGCCATGGGGATCTTGGGTGATTCCTGTTGCTGTCCTTTGTGTTTTTTGTTTCTGATCACATACTTTCATACAATGTCTGAAGGCAGGTGCTATATAGAAGTCATTATTGTATGGCTCCTGGTAGTGAAAGTAGGTAATGGGGATACCATTTTAATTTTAAATTTTTTTTTTAATGACTGCTGTATATTTACTTATAAAAAAAAATGTCCTAGTATAGTCTCATGGGCTTTCATCCATCTAAAACTTTGGTTAAAGAATAGCAGTAAGAGAACATGAAACGCAGTGCTGGTCCTATGGCCCTGTGAGCCCACCTCTGACCCTTGCTCAAAAATGTTTTTTTCCCTCCTATCAACTGAAGAACAATAATTGAGAGGTGTTTTCACAATTACAAGTATCTCATATTGGTGTTAATCATTTAATAGTGTACAGATGCTGGGAAAGTGAGTTACAAATGAGGCGAATTTGGAGAGTTTTCTTCAGCCAATCACAATTTTGCCCTAAAACATGCACACGGATCTGTCAAAACTATAAAGAATCATGCAGTTAATTAAGCCTGGATTAATAAACTGCTTTTTTTTTTTTGTGGATAAATGTGAACGCAACTCATTAGAGAAATTGAGAATTTGTAATTTTTGCACAAAGATGCCTTTGTCAAAATGTATCAGTTACATTAATTGATCCTCTCATCTCTAATAGCTGGTATTACTAATAAGATATAATTGTGGGTCCCCGGTTTACATTTTGCTGGAGGGCCACAGATCAATTTAACTATGCCTGTTTGGATAGATGTACAGTATAACAAAGTTGTAGCTAAAGATAATGTATAAATTGTAGACGAGCACATGAGATTATATGGCTCCTTCATATTTACAGGCTATGGTCTCACATTGTCGCATAAAGGGCTGCCTCTTTTGCTTCTTTTGCCCAAGTTTCCCTTGTTGGGCAGGTAGCAAAGAGACAATGGACGAGCACAAGTGTCTATAGCAGCTGGTCAGCAAATGGAATCTTAAAAATTTATATTGCTGAGTCAAATATAATCAAATTATATCTGTGGGACTTCAGAGAGGACTTGTATTCCCTTTTTTACAGTCTGTAGTCCCTTGCCCTTGTAAGTAGAGATCGGGCATGTGGCTCGCTAGGCCTGGAATTACATTGGGGCGGTAGAACCTGTTAACCACTTGTATACTATGTACTACTAGGGATGCCATCATTTTATGTGGTCTGTCTCTTCTCTGTGGCTGTCGAGCCCTATGGCTCCTCTGACCCATGTGTCCTCCAGAATTGTAATTGTATATTGGATTATATGTGTATGGATATTAATCAATCTAATTATATTGTTTTGTTATTTGTATCTAGTGTACTATCGTACAACTGTTCCATACTTAGAAGGCGGCGTGTGACGTAAAACGCGTTAACATTTAATACGGAGAGCATACTTAACCATATATCTAAAAAAATATTACACCAATTGTTATTGTCCTTCCCTTATTTAGGGACATTATTATGTGTTGATGTTTGTGTCTATTTGCTTTTAAGCAAGTTCTGTTTATTGTGGACCCTATGGGGGACCCTACTGGAACTTTTTTAAGCAGTGGTAAGTAAATGATGTGTTTTTTTATTAAAGGGTTGGCCATCTCATAATGTAACATAAAAATCTGACATTGTAGAGCAGGGGTTTCCAAACTGTGGCCCTCAGGCTGGATGTGGCCCTTTGCTTGCCTTTATCTGGCCCTTGGGGCACTACTCCTTTCATTGATATGAGGCACTATTCCTTCCACTGACACCAAAGACGGGCTACTATTCCTCCCACGGACACCAACAATGGGGTACAATTTCTCCCACTGACACCAGAGATGGGGAACTATTTCCCCCACTGACACAAATTATGGTGCACTATTCCTCCCACAGATACCAATGATGGGGCACTATTCCTTCCACATTGAAATGTAAACGTTTTTGTATGAGTTATTGTCTTGTGATTTTATTCTGTATTTAGAGCCTGGTCATACTGCTACTGTGTATAATGTAGTAATTTTCATGTGTTTCCACGCATGCAAAACTCCCAGACAAACACCTGATACTTAAAAAAAAAAAAACTACACCTAATATCATTTTTACTTGGACTTGCCTTTAAAGTAGTAGTAAAACATAACGCACACAAAAAAAAAAAACTTGGTCCCCCCTGCTGGTAAATGTCATAATGTGCTAGTAGGCACTAGCCTATAAAACAGATTCCTCCAGCGGTGCGTTGTCACTGCTGACAAGGATTCCATCTATATTCGGCCTTATTTCTGGGTCTGCAGGCTCCTGACGTTTAGCTGAGCTGCGATGACATCACTCCTGCACATGCGCGGAAGTCACCGGCACGGCGCAGTACTTTCAATGGATGGCACACTGGAGTTTGCCAATCATTCAGAGAGCAAAATTTGTGCAATTTTTGCCGTGATTTTTGCTGCAATTTTACTGCAATTTTTGATGCAACTTGAAGCAAAGCCTGTGTATTCTTGAGGTCTATGGGCCAGCTTTTCTCCAGGTTAATAGTATAAAAGGCTTGCATGAATGAGTCTAATGAAAAACAACAAACATTATGAATTAGGTCAACACATGTGAGCCTTCGTTCATGACTTTAAGTCACGACCACAGTTATATTTGCCTCACAGATACTTCCTATCTGCCAAAAATCAAAACACCCATTCTGGGCAGTATGCCATGTGACACCACCATGCACAGATGCTTCAAGGGACAAAAATATCATCTGGGCGGTCATTACGTTAGAGTCACTGAAGGCATATCATGACTGCTAATTCTGTACTGCGCCCAAATCTGGCTCAGTTATTGCACATAGAAATGTAACATGCATTGAGAATATGTAAAGGACAGTAACCCATAAACTGAGCTTCTCTTTGTCAGTTATGTCAACAGCAGCACTGATTTGACTGACTCCCACATGTGTAGTGGCTGGGTAAAGGAAGGCCTTCCTGCTACTTTTATCAATGTCACTGCCAGTCAAAGGTTTTAATAGGATGGCAGAGCACCATTTAAGAGGCTGTTGAGGTGCGATGGGCAAAGGAGGATAGGGATGCTTTGACCTCTTGTGAAAAGGCTTGGGCTTGACTGATAGAAGCATGGCACTGAGTGAACACAATATTATATAAAATAGTTTAAGCTTAAATGTTAGGAGTTGTATTAATTATATTGCTTGCAGAGAGATGGTTTATTGCATATACGCACTAATCACAAAATTTTATATTTTTTGAAATGTTGAATCTCATGGTTGTGGTAACATCAATAAATCTACAACTTTGCCTTTTCAAGTTGATGTCATTATTTGGGCCAGGTCCTTAATATGATAGATGGGTTGTATCTAAGCCGATATCTATCCTTCTCAACACCAAGTAGGTTGTCAACCGTACAAAGGCTTCTGTTTTGCAGAGTTATGTAGTAAATCATTGGGTGACAAAAAAAAGAGACCTATTTGTTGACCCACTCTACTACAGTTGTTGGTCAGTTCCTATGAGGGTTAAACATTAGGAAGTGTGCTTCCATGAGGTTCCTAAGGATTGGTGGTTGTAGCCCAGTTAAGCTGAGATGTCTGAGAACCTGTACATGGCCAATACCTCTCTTTCAGGTGTTTAGTTTGTTTTAGATTCTTTTGAACATGGGAAAAAAAAACATACATACAAAATAAAAGAAGTAATCATTCAGTAGTAGACAATTCCAAAACAACTGGTTACAAGAGAAGACAAAAAAGCTATAAAAAATCATTTAGTTTACATATCCAAAAAGCTGTGGGAAGAAGTACAAACTAATTTAATCCCACCCCTTCTCCTTGAATAAGAATAAATGATTCAGAGTCCCAACGCTATAAACTTGCGCAATAATAATTCAAATATAATATACTAAGTTCAGAAAATAAAAAGTTTGGCGCTAACTCAAAACCTTCTAAACATAACCGTTCTATACAAATCATTTAGTGCATAATAATATTCCATAAAACATCAATAAAATTAAAAAAAGGGGAGAAACAATCCAAACACCGTGAAAAAAAAAAAAAAAAATCGTGCAGTGACAAATATTCTTGATTTATCTGTGCTCCACTATCACTCGTGCGAGAGAAAGACACACTCGCCAAAAAACTGAATAACTAAATAACTGAGTCTCATAACACTGCGATTCCCTGGGTATTGATATATATCTGAAGAGGTTGACCCTCAACTCAAGCTCAGCTCATGAAGTATCTCCTTGGATTAATATACCAAAGAAGCTCAGTAGAAGCAGAGTGTATATCATAAAGAAAAACAAGTTAATTGTAGCAGGTATCCAAGTAAGTATATAGTAAATGCACACTTTCAGTTTAAGGCTGCGCGCTCACCCGCAATTATGTCACTTCCCGTACATGTTTCCAACTTCCGGTGTTCTGGATTGCACGCCTCAGTTTGGAGGAACAGTGCTTCCTATTCTGCTGGCTGTACATATTGGTGCTGACTTATTAGCACCTTAAAATGTAAGTGCGCTTTTACTAAATACTTACTTGGATCCCTGCTATGATATACACTCTGCTTCTCCCATGCTTTTTTTGGTATATTAATCTAAGGAGAAACTTCATGAGCTGAGCTTGAGTTGAGGATCACCCTCTTCGGATATATATAGATACCCAGGGAATCTGAGTATTACGAGGCTCGTTATATTCAGTTATTTGGGGAGTGAGCATTTCTCTCACACAAGTGATGGTGGAGCATGGATAATCAAGAATATTTGTCACTGCACTATGTTTTGTTTTTTTCCACAGTGTTTGGATTTTTTTTGGATTTCTCTCCTTTTTGATATTTTATTGATGTTTTATGGAATATTATTAAGTACTGAATGATTTGTATTTAACTGTTAAGTTTAGAAGGTTTTGAGTTGGCGCCAAACATTTTATTTTCTGAACTTTAATCCAAAAGGTGGCATATTCACTTGAAAAAGGGAAGCTAAACTTGCATTGTTTTCACGATATAATAATAATAATATATATATATATATATATATATATATATATATATATATATATATATATATATATATATATATATATATATATATATAATTAATATTTTTTTTTTGCGCCATTGATTGTTATTTAATCACACATAAATATAATATACTAATTACCAATAATCTAACTAAAATATCACACACATATATGCATACATACAAGCACATAAACACCCATAAACATACAAGCACATAAACACCCAGCCCAAACTAAGGGTAATACAAAAAAACAAAATCAATAACAATATTAATTAAGCAAACACACAACCATTGTTCAAACACTTTCATTCTTTTACCTTTGTAAAAATCATCTCTTTATACCTCTTTTTAAACTGTTTTATGCATAGACATTTCTTGAGCTTCACATTAAAACTGTTCCAGAGTTTCACTCCAGAAATAGAAATGCAGAAGCTTTTCCGTGCAGTCGGATTCTTAAGATTGAATATTCCCCTTATATTATAACTCCCATCTCTTACAATAAATCATTTTTGTTTATTTCCTGGTAGTAAATATTTTTTTTGCTGAATTTTTATAGTAGGACCAATGCTGGGCAAAAGTACGGTAGTTTAGCTACTAGGGCGAATAGGCCTAAGTGCGCCCCTTCCTATGAGCTGTAAACTACCTCAGCAGCACAAACCCTGCCATTTTTTGCATCCCCCTTCCTGCCCAAGTGCTCAAGGTGGCCTTTTCTTCTTCCAATACCTTGGTCTGGCCCTGAGTAAGACACAAGTAGAGACCTGCTGGCACAAGTAGTGCGATTCTTTGACAAAAGACTGAATTTTAGAGGGGACTCTCAGTATTATCCCCTGGCTTAGGGTGAGACAATCGAAGCACTTCAGCATGTGTCAATCTCATTGTGTCTCTTAAAGTGTAAGTCAGAGTAAATAAAACATAGTATATCTCTGTAATACGCACACATTTCCTCATGTTTATCCCTTTAAATACCATGTACGAAAAAAACCTACTTCACCAGAAATACACTCATCTCCTAAGTCCTGTTGTGTATCAAACAGATATAACAAAACCCGTTCAGGAGTATATCTCACTGACCAAAAGGTAGCAAATAACAGAAGTTCATTGTTAGGGCTTAAAGGAGAAGCTTGGCTAAAGCTCTTTTGGACCTCCTTCTACTGTACGTCACAGTAGTGCACTTAGTTCTTCACTACTGTGACCCAAAAAGGAAAAAGTCTGATGGAGCCCACACACGGGCAGATTTTCCGACAACATGGTCCGATCGGACATTTTCCATCCGAATTTCTGACCGTGTGTACGGGGCATTCGTCTGGCCTGCATATCCTGTTGCTGTCAACCAACCACCCGTTGCTGAAAAAAGTTGAATTTCAAAAAGTCTTGGTGCTTAAAGTGTTACACGTGATTTAACGTGAAATACAAGCCCAAGGAATTAAAAAATACATTAAGGCCATACATAGCTGCTGGGAGTGAGTCCTGGAGCAATATTTAGAATGCTGCTATTTTGGCAATACTTGACTTTTGCATACTTGGTTTGCTGCTGTGATTGACTATTCAGCACAAAAGCCAAAAGATGTTGAGTTAAAGTAACTTAATTTTACCTGCAGCAAAACAGAATTTGTTAGCAGACAGTCATTTTAATTTTTTTATTTATTTATTTTTTTATTAAAATTTAACAATGTTTCAAGTGTCAGGCAAAATGTAATTATATTTTTCTTTCCTGTTGGGCAGGCGAAAGCTTTGGGGTCTGCTTAAAGTCCTTGTTGCGCGTTATAAAAATCCAAGGTATCCAAAGTATCCAATACACCAACAAGATGCTAATTGGATTTAGAAGAAAGTCTTAATCATATCATTGGTGTACTACTGGATAGTTTTGAATACCTTGAATTTTGAATATTAAAGTGCAGTAAGAATTGTAGTTGGACTCCAACATTTTTGTCTACTTGAACTTGTATGCAGGTCTAACAGGGCCCCTGTTGTCTGACACCGATGTACCTTCCTGCCCCTGCTTGTGGGACATCTATTGTTTGTGTGCTCTGTGTTTTTTTTGTCTATTGAATGTGTGAGTGGGGCCATTCATCCTGCACGTGGGGGTACTTTTTGTGCGCGAGTGTGCTCCTCAATGCCCAGGACCAGGCGGGGACCATGATAATGTGAGAATCAAGCCTTATGGTGGTTCCACAACTTAGAGATGAGCTGTACACTGTGTAAAGTAATTATTTACACAGAATCCTGTAGAGTGCTGTCCTGTTACTACGCACACTTCTCTTCTGTATATTGCATTTGGGAGTGACACCGCTGAGTCAGTGCCCTCTTTACCAGTCCAGCATACCTCTGCCACCTCACTCCCAGTGACAGAATGGGGTCCCGCTGTGCACCTAGTGTGCACTTCATGCATGCACTTAACGCCTTCTTTACTGTACCATGCAGTACCATGCAGCCAAGCTGTGGGTCTCCGTAACACTAGTTCGGTCAGTTCCAGTTCAGTTCAGGTAACCGACTGCTGGGGACTGACTCCCTCACTCCTGGAGGACTCTCCGCTATGCCAGTTAACATGCTTTATGACCAACTGCAATGTACCTTGCACTAGTTCTTGGTTACCCATAGCAACTGCATTCCTTGTCGTGCCGAGTAAACCCTTAGTAGGGGCTTTGCTTCATACCCCACATGTGCTTTACTGACCCTGTTCTTTCATATGTCAGAAACCGGCTTAAAACAGTTTATCCAACTTTACTAAACATTAGGCATGTGCATTCGTTTTCGTCCGAGTGCGTTTTCATCCGAATTTCGGGTATTTTTATTATCGTTTTAACAAACGATAACGAATGTGCAGAATCCGAAAACCAAATAATCCAGCATAATCAAATGCTTTATTTTCGTTTTTGTTGCAACAGTTCGATATAGATAGGAGATTCGATATGACACTGACAATAGCGATCTGTGTCCATCGAACCTGTGGTCGAATGTGCCTAACCTTGGCTCTATTAGTCCAAGATTATTCTACATAAAGAGAAAAGATTTGACATTATAGAGACAATAGCAAAAAAGGTCGCATGTACCTAACCTTACTCTATTAGTCCAAGATTATTCGACATATAGAGAAAAGATTTGACATGAAGATTCGAAGAAGCAGTCACTGCGAGTGGACATTTATGGTCAAATACTCTGCCCATAGGCTATAGAAGAATTCTAATGTTGGTTGACAATAATAATAATTAATAAATATAATTATTACTAGTGTCATACAACATTAGAATTCTACTATAGCTTGTAGGCGGAACATTCGACCGGAAATGTACGATTGGGGCGTCGTACAGTTTAGCTGCTCCGTTGAATCTTCTTAGAACTTTTGACAGACACCATAAGGCTTCAATGACAGATTCGACCTTAATTATTTCGGATTTTCGGACGAATGCATTTTTAAACGAAATAAATAAAAACAAATTCTCGGGAGTAACTAAATAAATGTATTTTTCTGATGAAATCGAAATTCCGAAACAAAATTTTTCAGTGTGAACATGTCTACTAAACATTTATGGGAAACGCTCTACAAGTACATTCCAGTGCAGCAGATCCCTGTCTAACTGAACTAGGCTTGCCCAGGCGTACCTCAACAAGGTGGTAGTCAATGACTTTCATCTTCCAAAGCAGTTCTCCGGTCTTCCGGTGTCTTCCAATGGACTACTGGGCACAGCAGTCCCTCTTAACATCCCATGGTGGTTACAGCATCTCAGGGAGCGGGCTGACCCCCAACTTGGCCTTCCCCCTATATTTATATCATAGGTTGGGTAGGCAGGGTTAAAAAAGCCTGGGAACCTGGAGGTGCTAACATGTATCCACTTCCCATGCCTGGGCAAGCCAACTACCTAACTAATACACTGTAGGCAACCTGCCTACAAATGTCTTAATGCCAGCATCTGGCTCTGTAGCACAACCCTGTCCTTTTTCAGTAAGGTTTGCAACCCATAAATAGTTCTTATATTATTGGTACTATATGCGGTTCAAAATTCCACCTGGAGCTCATACTTGTGAGTGTTCCACTACCACCATGTTTTGGACATTACAAAGCAGAGCCAGATTCTAGGACGGAAACTTGCTGATAAAACATTACCATGGGGTCTTCAAAGATGGCCTCCAAGTAGTGTGTGGCTGGTGACTACTAGTCTCTGGTTGACTGCTGTGAAGACCAATCAGAAGCTGGCATTGACTAATTATACTCCTTGATTAAAAGAGAGCAGCTTGTCTGTCAGCAAAAGGTGTCATTATTCAGTTTAGTGATATCTTGCGCCAACAAAGACGTATGTTTTAAACATCTCCATAGTTCATGTTTATCAGTCATTTTCATTATGTTTTTTTTCTTCTCCCTAACAGTGTCTACTGATATACTACTATGGTTCTTATGTAATACTGTTGTATGCATTTATCTGACCTATGTTTTCAATCTGTACTATTTTCAGCTGGAATGTATTATACAAATATACATTTTGTTTTTACGTACTCATTTTTTGTTATATGTGGATATATACCTATATATGTACTATACTTACCATTGTTTACACACCTCATACAAAGTCCCACCTTTTCCCCTCTTCTTGTATGTCCATAGTTCAGCCTTATGGAGAGGGGCAGAAGCTAAGGGCTTTGAGCCAGTACTGCAGTCATTCATGCCCCAAAATGAACCTGGTAAAGCAGCCTATATTGTACAGAATGCATGTATACCTGGGTCATCATCTTTCACTGGTAGCATTTTTTGTTCAGTTAATTTGAATCCATATCAGCAGGGTCTGTGCTGCAAGTAATGCAGTCTGTTCTGTTTATTATTTTATGTGTGTTTAAAGCATAGATGTTTGTCTAGCCGAATAATTAGCATGAGACACAACTGTGTATTGTTTGTTCTCAGCCTCATTCAGTGTGCAGGCACTATTAAGAAGGTTTGTTTTGAAAAAGTACCTAAGGGGATTGTAACAGATGCTGTCTAGGTCCATGTAACGCTTTACTCGCAGAGTCCGAAAATCTGTAACGCAGGGGTCACCTACATGAGAAGTTTATAGAACAGAGATTTAAGAGTAGAATTGTGATTTCCTTTAAATAGCAATTCCATAAAATAAGTAAGTAAAAACACATTTATAGAGATACTACTATGTCCCTGCAATGGAACGAAGGCTTCCTCTCACCGGTGGTCCTTGTGTTCTACCTCCCCTCTATTCCTGTGGCAAAGTCTTAAGCAATCAACATTTCCGTGTGTATCAGATGCCTATGAACCCAACCATGTGGCATAGTTCTATCCTCCAATCCCTATGTCATTACAAGACACAGTAGTGATGTTGGGGCCAGAGGATGTGACCTCCGTGAGTAGCGGGGGGACACAGGTATCTGATACTCCCAGAGGTGTTGAATGCTGAAAGGACTTGGGGACGTTGAAACAGGGGTCAAGTAGAAGTTATAAGCTGCCGGAGAGATGAGCATAAGAGCTCTTTTATTACAGGGACCTGCCATTAGTATTTTGTTACAGACTTAATAAAGTCAATTTTAGTCATAAAGTTTACTAAATGTATCTTTATCTAAAGTAAGGTGACCAGATTTAAAAAAATTAAATCCGGGGACATGTTTTTTTTTTTATACTAGTAATGGCAGCAATTGGCGACTCTTTGCCCATCTCCGCCGCCGACCGCCTCACAGCCTGTCAAGTCTTACTCTCCGGCCCCAGGTACTACTGGGTAGGGAGCAGAGGAAGATCACTCCACCAGAGAAGGCAAGGAGATAAACAGGCAGGCGGCTGGCCGGGACTTGAGCAAAGGCAGAAGAACATGGGAGCGGAGCTGAATGAGCATGCGCCCGAAACAGAAGAAATTGTCCCTCCGCTCCGACCAGAACATATGATCATCAGAAAGGGGCACAAATAATGTAAAAAAAATAAACCCCCATAAGCTAGTAGGAGCTGCAGAGGAGGGGGGGGGGGGGTGCAATTCCATTTTTTTATTCTGCATGGGCTGTCTTTGAAATTGCCCCAGCCCCTGTTCAAATTCCAATCCGGGGACAAACCCAGGGACAGACTTGGTCCGGGGACAGTATCCTCAATCTGGGGACTGTCCCCGGGAACCGGGGATGTCTGGTGACCCTAATCTAAAGGTTGTAAAGTCAAACATTTTTACAATAGGATATTCTACTTACCCTTGCTGGCACTCTTTGCTCCGCATGTAACAGCATGTGGAACCTCCCTGTGTTATGTGCAAATGGCCTGTGCGAACAACAACCACACACGCTCAAATCTTCAGTTGCGTTAGCTGCAAATAGCCTGTGCGAAAGTGAAAAAGCAATTGAAGATTTGCGCTTGTGTGTGGTTGTTGTTTGCACAGGCCATTTGCACATAACACAGGAAGTTTCCATATTGCCATAATTGCACATTTTCTATTTTTGCACAATTGTCATTCTGCCCATTTTTTGCACTACTGCTTATTAAATAGTTCCTTCTCAGTGGTATTAGCAATGTATATATGCACTTTGCACTGCTTTGACATATTATGAGAAATTTATTTTATAATTTATTTATTTTATGATTATTGTTGATTTATCACTATTGAAATTTCCAATGTACTGCTACTTTTAGCAGCGACTTTTTTATTTATTTATAATTTTTTAAATTTTTTTTTTACTTTGTTGGGGACAGCGTAGCACTAACTTTCTTTGATTCTATTTATTTATGGGTATGGTTTGACCCTCATTCGGTGCTTGCAGCAGTTCCATTATCCTCCTTTTTTGGTAGCGCAGGAATAATTATACACTTGATTGCTAATTCATACACGTTTTGATTCAGGTCAACTTCATTAGGATTCTGTTGTGTAGGTGTGTTGTAATCTGAAACCTGGCTGGACACTGCAGTGTTCCATATTTAAGGTGCATCTACAAACAAGAATGCATACAGTACATCCAGTCCTTAGTCCTTACTAGCCCTTAGATGTGGTGGCTACATTCGTTTTATTTTTCAGACCTTTTTTCCTTATATTGTCACCTGGGGATCCTGCCGGTAACACACTTCCTGGCTTAGGCTGATGATGTTCACTCACTGTACTGGACAGGACTACAGAACACCTCCTCTCCATCTCGTAGGGAGGAGGTGTCCTGCAGCATAGCTCCCAACTGTCCCTGATTTCGAGGGACAGTCCCTGATTTGGAGCAATGTCCCTCATTCCTCCTCATTTGTCCCTCATTTTGGTCTGATCCATATAGTTGTATATAAAATGCACTTTTTATCTATCAAAAAGTGTTTCCATTGCTAAACCTTTCATCTGATTTCTAAATGGCTGCATTTGTAAATTCCAAAAGCCAATATTAGGGAATATTAGTGGTAAAAAAAACACTTGTGGGTTTAACCAATCGTGTTTTTTTGTACAACTCTCCTTTAAGGGGGCGTGGCCAGGGGTGTGTCCTATGCCTGCATACTTTTGCTGATAGGTGCCCCTCATTCCCATCTCAAAAAGTTGTGATGTATGCCTGCAGTCCACAAAGGTGAGCAAGGCATGTAAGGAAAAGTGACACTCTTTGCAAGGGCCTCCCTGAGCCTGTTATATTAATCTTGCCTGCACTCCATCCTCTGTCACAGCCAGAACTGAAATCAGCATGTTGGCAACCAGGGGAAGTGGTGATGTCACAACTTCAGTTATGTGACGGAGCTCTGTTTTGGCGATTGGTTGACTCTAATGCATCCATGTACATGTAGGTAAACCCTGAGTAGTGTTGCCAGCTGCAACGTAGGAAGGAATGTTTGTAAGGTGAGTATTAAGGGGCTAGGGGGGACCTGTACGGACAAGGTGATTATGTCTCTTTTAAGAAGTATTTTGTTGATACAAGCATATATGCGTACACTATATACTGACAGTAGGCTCAGAATCACTGTCACTTTAAGCCATACCCAACATACAGTGCCATACAGCCATGCCCACTTCCCGTTGCACTACTCAATGCCAAGCTGACCGTCTTTGTCAGGTCTGAAGTTGGGAGATCTCTAAATATCTTATTACCCCAGTTAACCAAACCTTAGGATTCACGCTTATGTATGTAACACAAAAATACAGTATTTGCTTCACAAAGAGGTAAAAACATAACCACACCTTATCACACTTTGGAAATATGCACAATGAAGTATATATCTAATTAAATATAATTAATAATTCTTACACTTATTCTTTGTATGGTACAGAAGCAGTGTATTACAGACGGCAATGGCTCCCAGCACTTTTAGAAACGCTTCTTGAGCCTCATTCGTTTAGCAGATGGGGCTGGGACAGAGGGACCTTTTTTTTTTTTTTTGCATTCAGGAGCCGACCGAATATTAAGTGACGTCTCCCGGCAGTCACTCCTGACCCCTGCATTTTGTATGTTACGTATTCCTGACCCCTGCACTTTGTATGTTACGTATTCCTGACCCCTGCACTTTGTATGTTACATATTCCTGACCCCTGCACTCTGTAGGTTCAAGTTTTTAGCTCCTCCCACTAATGGCACAATTTTGACACACCCACAGTTTACCATGGCATGCGCTGCCTCCCTTACTCTATCCAAGATGGGGAAAAAAATTGCCTTTAGGGAATATAATAAAATACATATTGAAATTTTTCATATTTTGTATGTGTTATAGGGCTCATTCACACGGCACCGCATCATTCTACTCAGGATCCTGCTGGCAGATGGTAGGTTCCTATTTCTATTCTATACATTATCCACAGCTTTGGAGATATTATTGTTATACTTTTTTTTATCTTTTAATCTCAAAAGTTTAAGTAGAAGAAAAACTTTCTCATCCATGCCTCCTCCTCTCTAACCTGCATAACTGGTGTGATCTGATCTGTATTCTTACCTGCTTTTAATCTACTCTACTCTGGTCCGGTCACGTGATCCTGAAGCTCCAGCTCCCCTTTGTCAGTGAACGGCTGCTGCAGAAGAGGAGGGAGTACTTAAAATGGATGGGCCATGGGAGCCTATGGGAGACATCATTGTGCCTGGAATTCACAGCTGCTGTCGAACACTCCCTAAGCCCCCATTCACATTTTTAAAGTTGCAGCTGCATCTCAGTGTGACTTTGGGTGCGACTTTGAAGACATCTGTGCAGCTTTATGCACAGATGTCTATTCAAGTCACAACCTGAAATCACCAAAAGTAGTGCATGTACCATTTTCTCAAATTGGTGCGGCAACACAAAGTCGGTGTAGCACCGATTTGAACAGTGCGATTGTTGGCAGTAGGATGCAACTTGTCATGCGATTTGACCTGTTTTTTTTTTTTTTTTTTACAGTTTATACTGGATAGGTAGCAGGAGGGGAGGAGGGAATGCTTTTAAGAATAGTTAGTGTTAGGCTTTACTACCACTTTAATATATATAAACTGTTGGTTTTTATATCAAGGGAGGAGAGACAACAAATGATGAAAGATTTTATGATATATAATTATAATTTTTATTTTTTTTTGTAAGCATTTTTCATATGTTTTTTATTAATGCTGTAGGAGCAAAAATTTGTGAATGTACATTGAAAGTTTGATAAATTACGGTCCATGGCTTTTTGTGCACTCTGGTACATGTACATCAAAATCTGGTACATGAGCTTCTTTTGGTGTGTTTTTGGAGCAGAGGGAGGGAGGCCCATACAAATGAATGGTGCTGCTCCAAGAACGTGCCACAAAACCACACAAAAAAGTGCAAAAACTGCGACATAGGAGCATCGATCAGGTGTGAATGGGGCATGATTTGGAAGTGAGGCCACTTTGTTCTTAGGGGAGGATAACAAATTGTAAAGTACCCTAAAGGGGTGTACATTTAAAGTTTGATGAATTAAGGTCCACAGTTTGATGTGCTCAGGCGAATGTGCATGAAGATGTTACTTGGATAGACGAAGATTGCTGAAGTTGATGCCTCTTTAAAAACTGTAACAAGTTAATGAATGTAGCACCCTCCCCAAAATCCAGAGGCCTGGTGGTGGCCCCCAGAGATGTGAAGGGCCAACATTCCTCCTCATCGTGCAGGTTACTAGGCATGGTGGGTGTTGCGCAAGGTGAAAAGATGGACGCCAGTCACTTTTAGAAATGAGCAAAGAGAAGTTTATTTCTCTTAACATGAAAACTGTGGAAGAGAGGGGTAGGGCACAGGACACCCTTAGGCAAATGCAATAGCAAATTAGCAGACCGGGAGACTCCTCAGACAAAATGTAGAAAAAGGTAGACCGCAATACAGAAAAAGTACCTTTAAGCTGTACCCAGCTATCTGTATTTCATAGCAACATCTTTCTCCTATAGCAACAAACTCCGCTCACAGCATCTCACATAATTTCCTGGGATGAGTTCTCTCCTGAACCCTGGTTTATGAAGAGTCTCTTCCGGTACGTCTTCAGAACACTATCACTCTCAGCATGCCACTGCCAACAAGAGGTGTTGACTCTCTGGCAACTTCCTCTCCCATGCCTCTCGGCATTGACCAGGCTCTCTCCGTCAGAGCCCCTGAGCACATGGCTAGGCCTCGGGCTTCAGGCCTACATCTCCGCAGCTGCTTCTCACACACCCACCCAGACTGCAGTCCACGTGGCAAGAACCCAGATCATCTGATCTCCTCCAAATAAATACCTTCTCCCAGCATCCTCAGTGGCCAAAGAAACTCCTACTGATTGGCTAAGAGAAGTATACACACTCATAACCCGAATTCACTGTAATTCATCATACGAATGCCAAAGGTAACAGTGCCACCTATTGACAAGAGAGAAACCACAGCTAAACCCAGGCTTAGGAGAAACCCATTTGATCAAAAGACTACAAATTACCCAGGCTAGCTACCACCTAGCTAAATTTATTAGTAGCCCTGCTTAGGACAAGGGTGCTGCATGAGGTGTTAGAAGGAACGGTCTGCAGGCCGAGGATGTCTGCTGAATTGGATCTATAAAGTTTTATTTGGAAGGGGGGGGGGGGGGTCATCAGTGAGGACATTTTTGCTCTTAGGAGGATTAAAATGTGTAAAGTATCTTTAAAAGGGTGAAGTCTGCTTTAAATAGCTATGCCAGCTGAGAAATCTTCAAGTAGTAGTAAACGTTGAATAAGGAAAAAGAGAAAACCTCCCTGCAAGGCCAAGGCATAATGTACTAGTATGCATCACACGCTAGCACATTATGAAAGGCTTACAGTGAAACAAACCCCTTCAGCAGCGCACTGTCACTACTGCATAGGCTTTCATCTTCACCCGGTCTTCCTTCTGGGTTCACGGACAAGACTTGTGACTGCTTGAATGGCTGAGCCGCAATGACCTCACTCCTGCACATGCGCGCAGGAGTCGCGACCGCAACACAAGTTTCTGCTGACTACAATATCTCCTAGGATATAGTATATTCATTTAACCTACAGGTAAGCTTTATTATAAACTTACATGCAGGTTAAAATACAAATGGAGAGTTTACTACCACTTTCAACATACAACACGCTTCTGGGGGTACCAGATAGGCAATTTGGTTTTAACCACTAGCTTCCGACATGGTGGAACCAAAGTGCAGAAGCAGCTTTACTGATGTTGATGTTGAATGAGAAGACCTGGTTTAAAACTGTCATTCCAATTCATCCCAAAGGTGTTCAGTAGGGTGGAGGTCCACTTGTTGGATATCCCATTCCAAAACCAAAAACATGGTCATTAATATGGAGTTGCCCTCCTCCCTCAGGGCCAGTGTATATGGAGTTGCCCCCCCACCCGTTTGTGGCTATAACAGCATCCACTATTCTGGGAAGATTTTGCACAAGTTTGGAGTGTGTTTGTGGAAATTTGTGACCATTTGTGAGGTCAGATCCTGATGGATAAAAGACCTGGCGTTCCAATTCCCTCTGAAAGTGTTCAGTAGGGTTGAGGTCTGGGCTGTACAGGACGCTCAAGTTCCTCCACATCAAACTGGTCAAACCATGTCTTTATGGAGCTTGCTTTGTACACAGGGGCACAATCATGGTGGAACAGAAAAGGTCTTTACTGTTACTACAAGGAAGAGCACAATTGTCTACAATGTCTTTGTACGATGTAGTAGTATTCCTATTCTTCAGTGGAGAGACCTGAACTCCATCATTTGGAGGTGTTATGCTGCGTACGCACGATTGGAATTCTCGTCGGAAAAAGCTCTGCCATTTTTTTCGATGGAATTCCACTCAAGCTGTCTTGCCTACCCACGGTCACACCAAATTCCAACCGTCAAGAATGCGGTGACGTACAACACTACAACGAGCCGAGAAAAAATCAAGTTCAATGCTTCCGAACATGTGTCAAATTGTTTCCAAGCATGCGTACATGTCGGAATTGCATAAACACAATTGGAATTTCCATTCGAAAGCTTTTCCGTCGGGAAAATTGAGAACATGCTATCAATTTTTGGCTGGCGGAAATTCCGACAGCTAAATTCCGATGGAGCATACACACGGTCACATTTTCCGATGAAAAGCTCTCATCAGTCTTTTTCTGGCAGGAATTCCGATCGTTTGTACGCGGCATTAGTTTATCAATTCAAGTAAATATAATTTGGTGATTTGTTAATGATCCTTTGGGGAACCTAGCATTCCATTTTGTATATGTTGAAGCTAAGACCTTTTTTCTGTCCTTCACATATTAAAAAGGCTTTACCTTTTCTATAAAAAACAAATACCGTACTTTGAGTGTCCTTCACAACACAAATGTAAAACCTCACACGTAATCATTTATCAGTCGCCATTGAAACTTCATTTTTTTTTAAAAAGGTAAATACCTAGGTATTATATTTATTTTTTGTTATATTTTGCATCCTCAGTCCTCACCTAGGATGACGCATCCTGACCCTACATATAAGCAGACATGCCTTGGGTCTTACTTGGAGCCCCTGGGGCGTTTCTGCACATGAGCAAGTTCTCGCAAACTGCCTCCTGAAATATCACAAACCGATTCTTTCATCCATGCTAAGCAGTGAAGATGTACAAATGTTGTGCTATACTTATTTTATTCCAACAGCCAGTGCCAGCGGTTGGCAGAATACAGCCGACGCTGCCGAATAGTGACTGCAGATGATTGGTGGCAACCATCCTGGCTAAGAATGATCTCTTCTATATAACCAAGATAAAAGAAACATGGACATGCCACGGTTGCGTGTACATTGATTCAGTGCCAGGTTTTACCTTCTGTTCAAGCTGCTCTGGTTCCTGCCAATCGACCTGAACCTATGTGTTATTAAGCCTGTGCACCTGTGGCTTGGTGTTCGAGCATCGCTTCTCCACGATGATGCCAGACCCTCCTGTTCCTCTGGTGTTTCCTATTGTTGAATATTTCCTGATGCTGTGTGTTGTTTGATCCTGTCTTTGTTCTCTGTGTTTTCCTCTGGCTGTGCAGTTATATCCCCTTTGGTTTCTGTCAGTGGAATCCTTGATTTCCTGTTGTTGTGTGCATCTCCCTCAGTGTAGTGTCTCTGCATACCCAGTGTCCTTCCAGCATGCTATTCGGCTGCACTGTGCCCGCACGGGTGTGCTAGAGAGCCGCAACCTGGAAGCTGACACCCAGCACAACATCCACACCTCCAGTGGCTCTGATGAAGACCGGGTGGCTCCTTAGACCCTGCGAGTCTGGCACACCTTTGTTCCGTGCGGGAAACTTCTGTTTAGTTGTTGCCTTGGTCGCTAGATGTTGAGTTACAGTCCCTGGTGATCTTACCTTCTGATCATGACACATGACTCTTGACTTCAGCCAATTCATCAGAAATAGGCTAATTTCAAGCACTAAATGGCCAACTTTAGAGTTTAAAAAAAAGAACTTCTCTGCCAACTCCTTCCCTTATCTAAAGCTGGCTATACATAGCTCAAATTTCGGCCAATTCCTCTTGAATGAGCTGAAATCTAAGCTTTGGGTGGCTCTTTCGGCACTACTCGACTCAACAATAGTCCATTTTTCCCTAATCGTCTTTCAGGACAGCACCTGAGAGAGAGTGACTCCTCCCTTTGTCCACAGGAAACACCTCTTCCACCAAACTTTAAAAGGAGGCTCCTTCCCACATATGGTCAGTTTTTGTGTTTCCTCCGGAGGGAACACTTCGTGGGAGACAGGGCTCTTAGGTGCTATCCTGAGGGCCTAGGATCCTACTCCACCATTTTTCATACCTCAGGGGAGCTGTCCCTCCCATTCCACAGCGATGCTACGGTGCTGATGGCTGGGCTCCTTCTCCTCCTTCATGGTGCTCACTGGAGCTAGACTGCTGTGGGTTCTGCCCCTGGGTGGCGGTGTACAGCAGCAATGGCCGGCTTGTTTTTGAAATGTATGCCGGTCCACTTGCTGCTGTTTGAAAACGCCGCCGCCATCTTGGGGGTGGCATGCTGTGCTCCATCCGCCGGAAGTGAGGCGTCCGGAAGGGGCGGGGCCTACGGAGCAGGCGCGCGGCGTCATTTCCGCCGGAAGTCGCAGGAGGAGAAGGGAGGGACGGGGCTGGTGCTTATTAGCTGGTTCTGGTCCGGCGCACTGGCGCTATTGGAGTCCGGAACCGGCGTTTTAGCCACAAGTTATCGCAAGCGCCTCATCAATGGAGTCGGCAGCAGCGAGTGGGACAGGCACAAGCACCAGCAAGGCCCAGGTAAGGGACAGTATTTGCTGTCCTCCCTTACCTTTAGGTCTCTCTCCCCTACCCCCCCCCCCCCGGTGGCAGGGGCCTGTCTGGGCACATGAAGCAGTTGCTTTATCCTTCATTGTGCACCTGTGGTGAGCCTTTCAATAGGGATGGGTTGTCTCACGGGTTTGGGTTTTTTCTTCTTTTTCTCATGGCAGGCCAAGAGCTCTGATCCAGTGAAAAGGAAATGCCCCTCATGTAAAGCTAAACTACCAGAGGGATGGAAAAAGACCTTATGTCAGGTCTGCATAGATGCACTAGTGAAAGAAGAAGCTTCCTCCGCTTGCAGCGATCTGATCGCATCAGTCAAAAAGGAGCTTGATGCGACTATACAGTCTTTCCGCTCTTCACTAGTGAACCCATCCCTGAGTCAACCATCTGCCTCACAATCCTCCCTAGGCTCACCTGTGATCCCGTCGGTAGAGAATGAGTTATCTCTCACCCAAGAGGGACTTTCCCCCACCCAGTCTAGAGAAGAATCTGAGGGGGATGAGGAAGGTGAGGAATTCCCTTCTAAGTTTAAATTGTCTTTGGAACAGGTGGATGGCCTGTTGAAGGCAATTTGTACTACCTTAGGGTTAGAGGAGGAGAAAAAAGAGTTGTCCCTGCATGACAAAATGTACGCAGGACTCAGCGAACCTAAGAGTCGCAGTTTCCCAGTGCACCCAGTCATATCTGAGGCTGTTAAAAAGGAGTGGGCAGAGCCAGAAAGGAAGCCTTTTTTTCCTAAAAATTTAAAAAGGCGTTTTCCTTTCGATGAAAACCCGGCAGAAGTCTGGAATAAAAATCCAAAACTGGATGCCGCTTTCTCCCAGGTCTCAAGATCGACTGACCTAGCATTCGAAGACATGGGAGTATTAAAAGACCCCATGGACAAGAGGTTGGACTTGCAGCTAAAAAGAGCTTGGCAATCCATTATGGGAAACCTAAAACCTGCTATGGCGACTACGGTCGTTTCCAGAAATATGGAGTTCTGGTTAAACCAACTTAAGGCCCATATTGCAGCAGACTCCCCAAAACAAGAAATTTTGGAATCTTTCTCTACCCTCTCAACTGCAGTAGCATATATATCGGATGCTTCAGCTGAGTCTATTAAAATGACAGCCAGATCTGCAGCCCTGGCTAACTCAGCCCGAAGGGCTTTATGGTTAAAAACCTGGCCAGGAGACGCGGCTTCCAAGAACAAACTCTGTGGAATCCCGTTTCAGGGTGACTTACTTTTTGGCCCTGACTTGGACGCTGTGTTAGATAGGACAGCGGATAAAAAGAAGTCTTTTCCAATCAAAAAGAAAAAGCAACCAGCAAAAAAGTTTTTTCGTCCCCCCCGGGCTCAAGAAAGTAGACCCCAGGAGAAAAGGAGGAACTGGACATCGCAGAAAGGTAAAGGAAAGGGAAATGTCCTTTTCCATCCTCCTGCGACCTCCGGAAAGACCCAATGACTTGGGCCTCCCAGTAGGGGGAAGACTTCAGAGTTTTCTCCCTCCTTGGGCCAGCATGACAGAAAATCGATATATTCTGGACATGCTGTCCCAGGGTTACAAAATAGAGTTTTTGGATCCCCCGCCAGAAAAATTCTATGTGACAAACCTATCAAGGGACGTCACAAAGGCCCTAGCCATGAAGAACCTGTTAAAGGATCTGAGATATCAGAGGGTCATTGTTTCGGTACCCCCGGAAGAACAGGGCAGGGGGTTCTACTCTCACATTTTTTTGATAAAAAAGCCATCAGGGAGCTACAGGTTAATCCTCAACCTAAAACCCCTGAACAGATTGGTCCATTACAAAAAATTTTGCATGGATTCAATTTTCTCAGTCAGGAACATGCTGACAAAAGGGTGCTTCATGGCATCTATAGACTTAAAAGATGCTTACCTGCACATTCCCATAGCTCCGCAGTCTCAAAAGTTCTTGAGATTCGCAGTGAATATGGGCAAAGAGATTGTACACCTGCAGTTCAGGGCCCTTCCCTTCGGCCTTTCGTCAGCCCCTCGTATCTTTACGAAGGTAATGGCGGAGGCTCTCGCCCCTCTTCGTCTTCAGGGGGTTGCGGTAATCCCGTACCTAGACGACCTCCTCTTCTTTGCCCCCTCCAGGGAGAGGTTGCAGGAGGATCTGGCCGGGGCTCGCGGTCACTTGGAGGCTCTGGGGTGGCTAGTAAACGTCCCAAAATCAAACCTCAATCCAACCCAGAAGATACTCTTTCTGGGATTCCAGATAGACTCAGTGGAACAAAGGATTTTTCTCCCAGAGGAGAAAAAGGTCAGGATTCAGAGGGCGGTTTCAGCTCTTCAAACGAACCAGTTGGTTTCAGTGAGAAGAATCATGTCAGTTTTGGGGACTTTGACTTCTTCGATGCCTGCCATCCAGTGGGCAAGGAGGCATTTCAGGCCCCTCCAGAGGTTCCTCTTAGGAACGTGGGATCACAGGTCAGAGAGCCTCGACACCAGGGTAAGAGTTCCTCCCAGGGTCAGACGCTCGCTGTGGTGGTGGAGAGGTCAGGAAGTTCTACAGAAAGGCCTTCTTTGGTCCTTCCCAACAGAAAAGGTGGTCACAACGGACGCCAGTATGTGGGGATGGGGGGCACACATGGGTCAGGACTTGGCACAGGGGACATGGTCTCAGGACGAATCCAGAAGATCGTCGAATTGGAGAGAATTAAAAGCAGTCGCTGCAGCTTTAGCTGCCTTCTCCCCATACCTCCTAGGGTGCCATGTCAGGATACTGTCAGACAACGCCACTACAGTAGCCTACTTAAACAATCAGGGAGGCACAAGGAACAAGTCCTTGTATCTTCTATCGGCAGAGATTATGGATTGGGCAGAAACCAGTCTTCTGTCTCTATCCGCTGTCCACCTAAAAGGCACGTTGAACCAGGTGGCAGATTATCTAAGCCGACAGACAGTGCAGGAAGCAGAGTGGAGCCTAAACACAGAGGTGTTCACTCTAATCTCCAGTATCTGGGGCCTTCCGCAAGTAGACTTGTTCGCCTATAGAAGGAACACCCAGCTTCCTCAATTTTTTTCCCTCGAGAGAAACGATGGTTCTCAAGGGACAGACGCCTTAGCACAGCAGTGGAATTTTCAACTGGGGTACGCTTTTCCCCCCTTTCAGCTAATTCCACTGGTGCTGAGGAAAATACAAAAAGAGGGTGTTTCAGTAATCCTGATAACCCCGTTTTGGCCAAAAAGGGCTTGGTTTTCTCTGATCCTTCAGTTGGCAGTCAAACCAGGTTGGCACCTCCCGCTGAGACCAGATTTGTTAACTCAGGGGCCAGTGCATCATCCAGATGTAAGCAGGCTAAAACTCACTGCTTGGTATCTGAGGAGCAATTGCTAAGAAGCAAAGGCTTTTCGGAAAGACTAATTTCCACTTTGCTCTCCAGTAGAAAGAAAGTAACCAGGGCCATTTATGGTAAGGTTTGGAAGGTCTACGCGTCCTTTTGTCATGCAGAACATAGAGAGGTAAAAGACCTAGTCTCAGTTCTGGAATTTCTGCAAAAAGGGGCAGATAGAGGGCTCGCCGTCAGCACTCTTAAGGTGCAGGTGTCAGCTTTAGGGGTCTATTTAGAAAGATCACTATCCTCAGTACCCTTAATCACAAGATTTTTCAAAGCGCTCTCCAGGGCTAGACCGGTCCCAGTAAGATCTTTTCCCTCTTGGGACCTCTCCGTAGTCTTGCAGGCCCTTACTAAAGAGCCTTTTGAGCCCCTGCAGAGCATTTCACTTAAGAATTTAACCCTTAAAACAATTTTTCTTGTAGCAATCACTTCAGCCAGAAGGATTAGCGAACTGCACGCTCTGTCAGTGAAGGAGCCCTTCCTATCAGTTTTTTCAGACAGAATTGTCCTTAAAGTGGATCCGGGGTTTTTGCCGAAGGTAGCGAGCTCCCATAACAGATCCCAGGAGATTACTCTCCCAACTTTCTGTTCTAACCCGAAGGGCAATAAGGAAGAGCAGTTTCACAACCTGGACGTAAGACGTACCTTGTTGCATTATTTAGAAGTTACAGGGGGCTTTAGAGTTTCAGACTCTTTATTTGTTCTCTTTTCTGGAAATAAAAAAGGCAAGCAGGCATCCAAGGCTTCCTTAGCTAGATGGATCAAAACAGCTATTTCTACTGCTTACAATGAGTCGGGTCAATCCCCCCCTAAGGGGGTTAGGGCTCATTCAACTAGGGCTCAGGCCACTACATGGGCAGAAAGAGCTGGTGCCACTCCAGATCAGATCTGTAAGGCGGCTACGTGGTCAAGTATGTCTACATTTGTCCGTCATTACAGGCTGGACCTCCTGTCAGCAGGAGACCAGGCTTTTGGCAGAAAGGTTCTGCAGGCTGTGGTCCCTCCCTAAGGGGGTAAGTCTCTATTATCCTCTCAGGTGCTGTCCTGAAAGACGATTAGGGAAAAATCAAGTTAGACTTACCGGTAACTTGTTTTCCAAGAGTCTTTCAGGACAGCAGCATCCCGCCCTAATGTGTTTTTACATATATATATACTGTGACTAACCATATCTCGATTATGTGTTCCAGTTTGGGGCCGGAGGTTCTCTACTACAACTGACCATATGTGGGAAGGAGCCTCCTTTTAAAGTTTGGTGGAAGAGGTGTTTCCTGTGGACAAAGGGAGGAGTCACTCTCTCTCAGGTGCTGTCCTGAAAGACTCTTGGAAAACAAGTTACCGGTAAGTCTAACTTGATTTTTTTATTTTAATATACACTCTCCTTACTAGTAATCCCTCGCTGCTACCTCAGCAGCTGGAAGGAAATTACTAGTGTCAGCCATGTGACAATGCTCGGGCCAAGAAACTGGCTGCTTGACCTGAACACTGTTACTGGAAAAGAGGTCACATGCCCCATTTATAGAAAGAAGTGCCAGGTATTGTGGATGGCAGCCAAAGAGGAAGGAGCATGAGCTGTTTTATTTTTCAGTGCACCACAACGCAACACACACTATTGCGCTACACAAAAACACACACAACCCTAGGCAGGTGCATTTTGGGTCCCATAGACTTTGAATGGTAAAACACACCTAGAGTGCTGCTCACTGCTAAAAGTTGTGCGCATAAAAGACAGGACCAGGTATTTTGGTGTACAACTATTGCGGGAACGGGGTGTTGTTCAATGGAAATTTTTATTTCCATCTTCATGACTTCATTTAATCTAGGAGGCATAGTAGCTTTTAAATGCCACATTCTCTCCTGTTGCAATGTAACACAGCCGGTGTCCTGGGGCATCTGATCCAATGCTGCCAAAGTTGGGGGAGAAGGGGGGGTGGGGGGAAGGAGAATTAGAAGAGGGGACTAGGACGGGGGGAGGGTGATGAATGTGCACTTCCCGGGTCGCAATACAATCAGGGAGGGTCAGTGGATATGTGCGCCCGCTGCGTGGCCATATTGAGTTAGATTAGTCTGCCGTGTCGCTTTCAAAAAGGGCCCGTCCCTCGTCAGAGAAGATAAACACATTTCAAAGTGTCCATTTCTTGGTTTATCATTCACGTTGATGGCGTGCTGTGAGGATGAGGTCCTCCATTTTGTTGATTTCCTCTACTTTTTTGAGCCACATGCCTATGGATGGAGATTGTGTGGATTTCCAGCATAAGGGGATGAATGCCTTGGCTGCGTTGAAGAGATGGCGGAGGATGGATTTTTTTATGCGTTTTGCTCAGAGTGCTGGAGGCCGGATCGTTCAGGATAGGACATTCTGTAAACTTTTGAGCTACTTGGATTGTCTTCCAGAACTGTTCTACTTTTAGACAGGACCAGAAGATGTGGAGGATTGTCCCCCCTGTCTTCCTGGCATCTCCAGCAACGGTCTGAAGAGGAGGGATACATCTCTTGCAATTTTGCGGGGAGAGAATTTTTTTATATAATTTCTTCTATTTAGGTTACGGAATTTGTAGACCTTTTTAAATGCATTTTCTTTTACATACAGGTATGTGAGTGTCATGAAAATAATCTGTGTTGAAAGTTTCCCATTATGGAAATTCTATATATACATGAATAATATTGTCATTGTCACCCCAAGAATTCTCCTTCCAAGGCTTTCTGTACCAGAACAGGTTAAAGTACTTTAAAAAGTCCCTATGGCATCTCTAACAGCTAATCAGCCCCTGAATATCCCGACTTAAACTTCAAGGCCACCATAAGATAATAATACAGATGTATTATCCAGATCCAACCAGATGTGATATCTTAACGCTCTGAGATCTTGGTGCCATAGACCACTGATCTGCTACAAGGGCAAGCCATATTGGTTCATTATGTGTGTAGGTTGCGCTGCCTTCTTAGTATTGCTTGTGCTTTAATGTTCCTTCCCCTTAATGCAATTTCATCATTCAGCTTTTCCTAAATAAAAATGATCCTAGTAATCTGTATTTGATTTTATTTTAGTAGTTATCAAGCAAGGGTGCTTGCGGAACTCTAGAGGCAGATATAACATAAATATACTGTATATCCCTTGCACTAAAACCTATTGTGACAAAATCATTGCATTTATAATTCAAAATGTACTTTGTAAAGTCGCTAAATTTATATAACTGAACAATATAGACTGGGGGTCTACAGGAGCAGGGGACATGTTCTAGACACTGTGGGGGGGGGGGGAATTTACTAAAACTGGAGTGTGCAAAATCTGGTGCAGCTCTGCATAGAAACCAAGCAGCTCCGTGGCTTTATTGTCAAAGCTTAATTGAACAAGTTCTGAGTTCATTGGCTACTATTCATAGCTGCACCATATTCTAAGTGCTCTAGTTTTAGAAAAATCTCCCCCTATATGCAGGACGGCCATCAGAGGGGTACAGCCCATACACATGTAAGGGGCCCCAGCGTTTGGACGGGCCCAGCCAACTGCCAGGGATATGAGTAGGCAGGGTCGGGTGCAGAGGAGCTCCGTGGATGCTCCTGTATGCGTTCGAGTCGCAAGGCTGTTGCTCTGTCATGAGCTGACATCGGGCTCTTTGCTGCCACCTCTGGCCATTTCCTGCATGTGAACCCCTCTGCATATGGAAACAAGAGCTGGGACTAGGACCACCTTACAAGTAAGGGCGGCTGTGTGTGTGACTGTGTACATGTCTCCGTGTGTGTGTGCACATGTATGTGTGTACATGTCTGTGTGTGTGTGTGTGTGCACATGTATGTGTGTACATGTCTCTGTGTGTGTGCACATGCCTGTGTGTACATGTCTGTGTGTGTGTGTGTGTGTACATGCCTGTGTGTATGTACGTGCTTGTCATATACACACATGTGAGTGGTGCTAGGAGCGTACAGGTGTGAGGGGGGCTGAGAGCGTACAGGTGTGAGGGGGGCTGAGAGCGTACAGGTGTGGCGGGGGGCTGGGAGCGTACAGGTGTGGGGGGGGGGGGGGCTGAGAGCGTACAGGTGTGAGGGGGGCTGGGAGCGTACAGGTGTGAGGGGGGCTGGGAGCGTACAGGTGTGAGGGGGGCTGGGAGCGTACAGGTGTGAGGGGGGCTGAGGCACTGAAGGACTTGGTGGGATGGCTAGTGGGCAGATTTGGTGGGACGGCCAGTGGGCAGGACCCTGGGGAATGTTGGTGGTCAGGCTCGGGGAGGGGCCCAGGCCTAAAGCTGTGTAAGGGGCCCCCACAATTTCTGATGGCTGCCCTGCCTATATGATAAAACAGTATGAAAATGATTAATCCCCTGCAGCCTCTGGTCTGCCTTATCATACAGAGTCCAGAACATTACTGGCCACACGATGTTAGAGGGCACTCTGATGAGGACAATTGATGTAAGGGAGCTCTCTAAATGGGAACAGTTGATTGTAAGAGGGCACTATGATGGGGACAGATAATGTAAGAGAGAACTATGATGGAGAAAGTTGATGTAAGGGAGGACTCTGCAGAGGACTCTGATGAGGAACCTGATGAGGACCCCTGATGTAAGGGGGGGACTTTAATAGACACACCTGATATAAGATGGCACAGGTGCACAGGTTCTGTTTAATCATCCTAATCTCATGACAACCTGATCCATACTGTACTTTAGAATTCCCTGTTTGCTCTGCACCACCTTTGCATTACCTGCCAGGCGTTACATCCAGGTCGTGAATCACACTCTTGTGACAAACTGTCAGTGGCTCATATAGTGTTGACATTATACCCCTTGATTTTTTTTTTTTCACTGCACCCCCAAATCAGGTTGGTTCTGACCCTGGCAGGAACAAAGAAAAAGGTAATTATATCACTGTGACGGACCCCATACTCAAGATGTCCGCCGTAAATGCTTCCTCCGTCCGGTACCACACAATCCAAGACCCTTTAGCCCACCCAGTCACCAGACAACACCAGTGTAGGGTACATCAGGAATGATCTTTATTTGACATGTCACACAATTTTATACAGCCAGATGACTCGCACCTAACTTAATTAGCATGAGCTAATTATCTTAATCATTGACCCAGACTAGTTGACTGAGAGGAGACTTTTCAGGGTAGGACTTTAAGGCTCCTAGCTCGTTTGAATGACTATTCAACAGACATTACCATAAACATTAACACAGGGCTGATTAGCACAACTACATTGTGTGGAATACTCCTTACAAGCCAGACCAGCCTCATCTACATTACACAAGGCAACAGACAGGCTGGCTGGGGTAGCATCTGACAGTGTGTGTCCCATAATGCCTGGGACAAGACACATTATATATACATATATATCCAGTCTATGTGTCTTGGGGGGGGCCAGCATGGACCTAAATCCAAGTAAAACCAGCTGAGCGGTCCCCAGGCATACAGCTCACAAAGAGCACCGTTCCCCCAAATGCCAGGGCCCGTAATCACAAGGCAATAGGCTCGCATTCAGTCCCCTCCAACAGCCTCTGTCCCGGCTAGGTCTGTCACAATCACCTGGAAAAACAAGCACTTGGGGACCCAATATGAGGCTATAGGCCTCCCACCCCAGACTGCAATGAATGTCACCACAGTGCACCGCATAAAAAGCAGGTGTGTTACCAACTTGCCATGTATTATGGTATGCACATGTTTGGCCACAACTCATATATTTGAATAGGCCCTGAAAGTCACGATCAATGTGTAGGGCATATGAGAACCGACAACTCCCTTCCCCTGAACTATAATTTGCAATAACAAACACCCAATGTTGGTATTTACCAAAGCGAGCAATACTAACCAGACGTTTCCTCGATCACCTACTGCAGGGCCGTTTTTAAGGCAGGGCAAAAGGGGCAGCTGCCCTGGGCCCTGTCATTGTTGTGGGGCCCAAAGCAGCTGCTTCATACTTGCCAACTATCCTGGTTTAAATTCCCTCGTCCCTTGAGGTTTTTGTCCTGTGCTGTGTCCTAATATCTCAGTGTGAAGTGCTGCTACTAATGCTGCCCAGCTCTGCCCTATTGTTGTGTAAAGATGACTCACCTGCAGACCCTGTGTTTACATGTAAATTAACGGCATTCATATGTAAATAGGGGTGGCCGGCAGCATTGATGTGTATATCATGCCCCCCTGAGGTCATATCCACAGTAATCTCTAGCAACACATCAACAAGCAGAAATCATGTGCTCTAACATCTAGCAACTAATCAGTGAGCCGTAATGTGTGCTGTAACCTCTAGCAACCAGTCAGTGAGCGGTAATGATACACTATAACCTCTGGCAACCAATCGCAATAGCTGTCTAAACTGATTTGGAGTCTAGCTGCAATTTATTGTATGTCTCAGAGCAGGTGGAGAGCAAAACTGCATGGGGGGGGGAAAGTTTTGCCCAGGGTCCAATCAATATTAAAGACGGCCCTGACCTACTGTCTTGATCGGTGGCAGTGGTGACTCATATCCAGAATGTACCTGTGTCTGATCAACAACGTGCTAAAGTGATTCATTTCCCAGTGTACATTTGTATACTCAGTTTAATAATGTTTTAACAATGTTAAAACCAATCACACGGGTCAAGTTTATGGTTTTAATACAACTATTAAAAATAAATTATA
This sequence comes from Lithobates sylvaticus, assembly GCA_028564925.1. Taxonomy (NCBI): domain Eukaryota; kingdom Metazoa; phylum Chordata; class Amphibia; order Anura; family Ranidae; genus Lithobates; species Lithobates sylvaticus. Next base: position 46,424,520 of record CM053035.1, on the reverse strand, counting down.
ATTGTAGATAAGGGGCCAACACAAAACTGAGAAGCTGCAATACTGTATAATATATTACATTTTTGTAGGGGGTTTATATACACTTTAACCACTTCAATACCAGGCACTTGGACTCCTTCCTGCCCAGACCAATTTTCACCTTTCAGCGATGTCGCACTTTGAATGACAATTGCGCGGTCATACAACACTGTACCCAAACAGAATTTTTATAATTTTGTTCCCACAAATAGAGCTGTATTTTGGTGGTATTGGATCACCTCTGCGATTTTTTTTTTTTTATTGCGCAACAAATAAAAATGACCTAAAAATTGGTGTATACTAAAGCGCTGATATATAATTTAAAAGCCCCAAATCTAATAGAATATAATAAGATTACTAAATGAAATGCTGCTACCATTAAAAGTGTTCCCACACTTGGAAATAGGTGAAAGATATACTAATAGCATATAAATGGTGCGCAATTCAACCTTAATTATGTGAGCATAGATCTTTAAAGCGGTTCTGCACTCTGTAAAAAAAAATTTTTTTTTAGGACGTAATATAAAGGATGCTTACCTTTATTAGGGGACTCACCTGTTCCATCTTCCATCTCGATCGCCGCCGGTTTTCGTCCGATGAAGTTCCTCGTCTTCTTTAGTGCTGGGGGCCATCTTGCCATGTGAAACACCCACAGGAACTTTAGATGGCCCAGCATGCACCGCCGTTACTCGCGCGTGCGCAGTAACGGCACATCTGCCGACATCTCACGAGATTTCGGCAGATGCGGCCGAAATCTCGGGAGATTTCGGAAGATGTGGCCGAAATCTCGCGAGATTTCGGAAGATGCCCGCACTGACTCCTGGGATCAATGACACCAGATCCCAGGAGACAGTGCGGCGTGACGACGATCGACGCAGAGACCCCGCCCGCCGCCGCAGAGAGAGAAGACCGGAAGTCTTCAATTACAAGGTAAGTAAAAAAAAAAAAAAAAAAAAACATTTCATTTAGTACTCTTTGCCTGATTTGGAAGGCAAAGAGATTTACTAAATGAAATGGGTGCAGAACCGCTTTAAAAATAATTATTGCCACAATGTCAATTGTGGTCAATAGTGCACAAGTGATAAAAAAATATACACTCCGTATATACTGTGCTGGAGGTGTGTGACCATTGACACTTTTTATCTGCAGTGACCATTGACACTTTTTATCTGCACTATATCCACGGGGTACACGTGAGTGCATACAACTTGAGGCATCTCATGGGGAGTTTATAGTTAGCAATATTGTGCAATGGTGTTTGTTTTTTTCTCTTTTTCATGTTAAAACCGGCTTGAGCATCAGGAAGATTTCAAAGAATCACCTATAATTGTACCGGCAACATTAAGGGAAGTTTTTGTTTCTTTCTTCCTATATATTTATAAATACCAATAGCGAAGTGGCAACATTTTATATTTATATTTTCCAAAATAGCAGTCTTTTTTGCTTTTTGTTTCTCTAAACAGTGGGAGTTTAAACCAGCTGTCTTAATTGATATTATCAGTAATGCACCACTGCACTTTATAAAACACCAATCGCCTGGTGTATATGTTTATCTGGTTATCTTAGCAAACAGATTGCATACAATAGGATTGTATGGTGTATGGCACCAACCTTGCAATTAGAGTAATCGCCTGGTGTATCTGCATATTGTTGCAATTAGATTGTATTCAACACTAATTGTCTGGTGTATGGTACTAATCTTGTAATCAGAGCACCTGTTGCTACGCCAGAGTTCCTTCACTCTTTCTAACCCAGGACACAATTCCCAATCATCTTGATTGCTATCACTGAATCATCGTTCAACTTTTATTTTCATTTTACCAACACAACAAATACTTTCACCTATTAAAAATAAAAAAAAAATAGAAAATTTTATGCGCGTATGGCATTTCTTTTATATTAAGGATCACATACTCGCATATTAATTTATATACAAGGATTGTATATTTTATTTCACACACCTCCAGCACAGTATATACGGAGTGTATATTTTTTTTATCACTTGTGCACTATTAACCACAATTGACATTGTGGCAATAATTATTTTAAAGATCTATGCTCACATAATTAAGGTGGAATTGCGCACCATTTTTACGCTATTAGTATATCTTTCAAATAAAAATGACCGACAATTTTGAAAAAAAAGCCAAGTTTCTTTGTTTCTGTTAATTTTTTTTGTAGATAAGTACGTTTTCTTCTTCGATGGGCACTGATATGGCTGCACTGATGGGCACCGATGAGGTGGTACTGACGGCCACTGATGATGGGCACTGATGGGCACTTATGGGTGGCATGGATAGGTGGCATGGATGGGCACTGATAGGTGGGCACGGATGGGCACTGATAGGTGGCACTGCTGAACACTGATGGGTGGCACTGATGACACTGATGGGTGGCATTGCTGGGCATCACTTATTTTTATTTGTACATGATGGTGCCAGTCAGTGCCTATTTGTGGGCACTGCCTGGCACAGATTGGGCATCATTTGCACATGTGGATGGCCAGGGGGTACCTGGCCATCCACATGTTGCCCACTTCCCTGGTGGTCCTAGTGAAGTCCCTGGTGGTCCAGTGTGGGCATATGAGGGGGGGCTGCGCTGATAAACAATTGGCGCAGACCCCCCCGTCAGGAGAGCCGCCGATCGGCTCTCCTCTACTCGCGTCTGTCAGACGCGAGTGAGGAAAAGCCGGTCACCTGCTTTTCCTGTTGACATCGTGATTAGTCGTGATTGGACACGGCTGATCACATGGTAAAGAGCCTCCGCCGGATAACGGAACCACCGCCCGGCCGTCATTCTGCTATAGGCCGGCCGGGAAGTGGTTAACGAAGTATTAAACCCAAAAGCAAACATTTATTAAATTGCAGCAAATCTGTTTTTTAAAAGCTCAAGCTCTCCATCAGAATGTATCAGTTTACATGGATAAGGCCTATCATTTAACACTGGCAGAGTGATTTAAAATGATCGGCTTTTATTTATTCCTGTAAAACTAAAAAATAAATAAAGTTTGCTGTAACTGATTTATAAAGTGTGAGTTGGAGTTTGGCTTCAATTAGTTACCATTTTTAAATCTGCTTGTACATTCAACACTCCCCTTCTCCCCCAGACTGACAATGCTGCTGTCTGCTGTGCCTCCTGTTCTTCTTCATCCAGAGTTGTGTCTCAATAATAAAGGATGTGTGTTACTGGTCAGATCACCACCAGGTGAAAACAGAGCGAAAAAGCCACATAAAAGAAAAGTAATGCAGCCACCAAATCTAATGATTGGTAATCTGTAATATATTACATTTTTGGTTTTGAGTTTAATACCGCTTTAAAGAAGATGACTGCCATACTGGAGTTTTGGAGTCAGCAAAGTCTTAAAATGCTTGCTAAACTTGAAGTATAAGCTGACTTGCAACTAAAATTACCTTCATTTTCTGTTTTACATCTTAGTTATTTGTAGATGTTACTGTACTTTTATAATGATGCATTTTTAAGGTTAAAATCGTATTGAAATTTCATCGAGTCGCAAGCAGCTCTGCATAGTCGCACTGGAAATTTTATGACCATGAGGTTGCAGCCGTGTGAACTGAGACTTAAACACATTTTATAATGCCTTGCACAGTTATTGATGTACGTGTTCATTTTTCAATGCTAGTTGAATGGTTGTCATGATGATCCAATGGCTTTAACCTCTTAAAGGCAGCTCCTCCCTTCCCTTTAAGAAGTTACTAATGCTGGGATGTGGAGCAGGGCTTTTGAATGTGTGAACGCTGTGATTGGCTGTCACGGCGGTCACATGATTGGAAAGACTCCCAATCGCAAGTAGAGACTGAGCTTTCCATTAGCCATCAGTAACTGTGCTGGGAGAGCGCATAGCGTGCACTCTCAGCACAGCTATGTTTACATTCTGGTACACATATATGCGGCCGCTTGGAGTTGAGGCCCACCCGCAGAGAGGCCGCATATATGCGTGCCGCCAGTGTGAAGGGGTTATGTCAGTGGTCTCCAAACTGCAGTCCGTGGGCCAGATGCGGTTCTTTGCCTGCCTTTTTCTGGTCCTTGGGTCACTGATTCTCTGACTGACGTCAACAACGTGACACAATTACATCCACTGAAACCAACAATGGGGCACTCTTTATTCCACAGACAATAATGGGGCACTATTTCTCTTAGCAATACCAATGATGGGGTGCTATTCCTCCTACTAATACTAATGATGGGGCAGTGTTCCTCCCACTGATAGCAATGATGGGACACTATTCCTCCCACTGATCCCAATGATGGGACACTATTCCTCCCACTGATGGTAATGATGGGACACTTTTCCCCCTACTGATACCAATGATGGGACACTATTCCTTCCACTAATACCAATGATGGTACACTATTCCTCCCACTGATACCAATGATGAGACACTATTCCTCCCACTGGGTCACGGAAACAAAATTATACTGAAGCCAAAAACAGCCAGGAAACTAGCAATGAGCCTACTTATCTCTCTCACTACACTTGCACTTTGCTTGACTTTATAATGTAGCACTAACCCCCGAAGGAGCTGCTGGTTTTATTTGGGCTTACCGTTACCGTTACCTCACCTGCTTGCAACTCCGTCTTGAGGGTGGGGTATTTTACACAGTCTCTGCCACAGACGTGTGAATTTAAACTTAAGCGTCACTGAGAGATTGAAGAATAATCCCATACAATACCAGTCTCTTTCAGCCAAACCGGCGGTACTGTAGGTATAGTGATCCGGGTTGCGTCCTTCAACTAAGTCTCCACGCTCCTTCAGAGAAACCAGCCTTGCGCATGGTCTTCTCCTGAAAGAGTCCTCCCATGGGTCCTCCAGTTGCTGGGCCTCTCCCTTCAGATGAGACGGCACTGGACCATCCCTGGATCAATAGGCTCCAAGATCCGCTTGGGCCTATCCTCTCAGATGCATATCCTCGGGCCAGCCAGCCCCGAGACACAGGATGCATAGTCCCGCACCCCAGACCAGGAGGGCCATGGGGCTGGTCAGGAGAGACCACCAGAACCAAACGGACAGAAAACTCCTCCCCCCACGCTGACGTTGGTACCTTAAATACCATCTCTCAGAATCACAGTAGGAAAACACTCTGAGCTGGTTCTGAGCAATAGGTGGCATTCAATACATCCAGCTAGACTGCGTTTCTACTATTGCCGGAGGTGACAGCGACACCTACGGTCAAGGAGAACCCAGTGCAGCCCAACTGGACTGGTACAGAAAGCAGAAATTTAGAGAAATTAGCCTGAAACCCAACTGTGGCTTCAGGCTACTTAAGTAAAAAAAAAAAAAAAAACAATAGCGCCTGCTCGTCAGAAGCCAGCACTACAATAATATATATATATATATATATATATATTTATATATATATATATAAGTAACTACACATCCTTCAATAATGTAAACTTTACTTGATGACGGAAAGGAATAATATATAGTTTTGTAAGAATAAAGCGCAAGTCAAAGCAATTACTGATGCACTTTCTGCTTGCCAATATACTGTGAGATAATGGTCTCCTCTCTTGTACCCTCAAAGCTTTTATGAAGCAGCCATCATGCATACAAGGAGCACAGCCTATGTGCTCAGTAATTCAGATTTATTTTTTATTAGGCTTTCATGGAATAGTGTACCTGTCTACCCCATGCCATTAAATTAGTCATCTTGGAACCCCTGCTTGTGATGTAGAAGATCTATTTTTATCAACACACACAGTAAGTACCTTGCTAAGAAGTCTGCCACAGCTACCAATCTGTATCGGTGGTATTCAAGTCGAAATGCAATTTTTCTTTTTCAAGCATTGCTTGCAATGCCAACATGTTTTGGTGGCTACTTGAACTAACTTCTTATGGATGCTGTGCTAATTTCCAACAAGAGCCATCTAAATACCAACCATTGAGTCTGCGCACACTTTATCTTTTGTTACATTTCTTTAAGCCCTGATGAAGGGCTACAGCAATAGATTGTTAACAATGCCATCGTGGTTTAGGATCTGCTTGAACCAGCTGCTTATGAATGCTGTGCTAATTTCCAACACTCCCACAAGATCTAACTATGTAGTATACCAATCTACATGCACTTTATTTTTATTGAATTCTTTTAAGTCCTGGTGAAGGGCTGCAGCAATAGATTATTTGCAATGCCACTGTGTTTCAGGTACTAAACCAGCTACCTATGAATGCTGTGAAAATTTCTAATAAGTCCTGGTGAAGGGTTGAAGCTACAGTGATACATTTTTAGCGAATCCAACACGTTCCAGGGGCTGTTAGAACCAGCTTTTTATGAATGCCATGCTAATTCCTGACAATGCCAACAAGATCCAACTATATACCAATTATTGAGTTCACTGTTTCTTTGTGTTGCCTTCTTTTAAGCCCGGATGAAGGAGTGAGGCTACAGTGATGCATTTTGTTGCCTTCTTTTAAGCCCGGATTCTACTGTATGCTGATTCCCAACAAGTCAACAAGAGCCAAATAGCTACCAACCATTGAGTCTACACACACATTGTGTCTTTGTTGAATTATTTTAAGCCCTGATGAAGGGGTGGAGCTTGAGTGATTGTTTTAGATTCCAACGAATTTCAGGGTCCGCTGGAACCTGCTGCTTATTGATACTGTATATATTGTGAAAATCTAGCAAGCTACTAAATGATACTAGATGGACTATGCTGCTGGTACTGTTCACACTCTCATAAATGTGCCAAGTATATTTCATATTTAAATCGTATCGTGCTACAGTATCTGAAGTAATGGAATAATAATAACAACAATAATTATAAAAAACAGTACTCGATACATTAAAATATGCATACATTTATCCAATATTAGTGGATAATTTGAATCGGTGCAAACAATGGCTAGTCCATGCAAAAATCTGTATAACTAATAAAAGTGAAATAGTGATGAAAAAACGAAGATGCAATATCCTGATGCAATATCCAACAGAATGTATCCCAACTAGTGCTCAGTTCCATTTCTCATTGGTGCTCAAAGATCAATCAACAGATCACCTCCAAGTGCTCCCCCCTCCAGGAGTTATTGATGCTGTGTCCAGATATCTTTTAAGCCCTGATGAAGGGGTGAAGCTACAGCCCCTTTGTCAAGCCTAATGTGCTGAGGGAAGGCGTCGCGTACAACCCTGGTTTAAGGGCCACTGATGTTGGAACAGTGGTCACCACAGCCGGGTGGTGTATGGGTGCCTGGATAGTCTTCCATGCAACAGATGTCTTCCTTGAGTAGATCAACAGGTTAACGGCAGGTGTAGTCAGCTCAGCTGATGCAGACCGGAAGCAGGAACAGGAAGCAGGTAATTGCAGAGCTGTGGAGACGCTGGATGCGTGGTCAGACAAGCCGGGTTCGGTAACAGACGATCAATCGGATATAACAACAGGTAGAGAATAGTCAGGAGGCAGGCAAGGTTCTGCAACAGGATATCAAGCAGTGTAGAGGTAAGCGTAGTCACAAGACAAGCCGGGGTCATGATAACCGAGAGCAACGTAGTCAAGCAAGCTGAGTCAAACACAGGAAACCGATCGGGATCTCAGGAACAGCATTTCACAGGTACAAGCTGCAGATCAGACAGCAACGTCTCTGTGCAGCTGGGAGGTTTAACTAGGGAGTCTTTTGGTGGCAGTCTCATTGGCGTGCACGCTCATCTGCACGCTCCCACATCTAAGCGACGGGAAGATCCCTGACACCCGGAAACGCAGTGGCTTTGCAATCTATAATTGGAATAAATTTGTATTTGAAGTGCCACATAGTAATGTTCAAATCTAATTTTTACATTTACTTACCCCTACCACAAGCCAAGGTGTCCACGGAAGCATTTCAGTATGTAGAAACTGCCAACCCAATATTCAGAAGACAATTTATATTTACTATTGCAATACTATTGGATGACAACCTATAAGGAAACCAGAGTGTCCAACTCCTGTTGTTCACTTACCCAAGAATCAATCAGATTCAAACCACCATTGAAAGTATGAATGTGATTGGTGATACTGAAAGCTGAGAAGAACGTACATGGTTGCAGTGTTTGCTAGCCATGCACTACTCTTCAAACGTGGCAACTTGGATAAAAACATCTGCCCTGTAGAGCTTACCAGAGCACAAGTAGTTACTGCATGTATAGTCCGCATTAGACTGAAGGAACATACTGTAACTACTGAGCATCAAGGCGCAGCCAGTCCCCTCAGATGCCATGAAATAACCTTCTGTATAGCTTTGTATTAAAAAATAAAAAATAAAATACATGACTGATATTTCATAACTGCAAATTCAAAAAAAACATGCAACAGTGAATCAGCACCGAACCATAGCTGTATTGAAATACTAAAAAAGCATCAAACTGATAACAGAAAAATCACATAGGCATTTTTACTTTTGTTATCCCTATTGAATTATAACACCTACAGAGCTATTGCCAAATGACAAGGCACCTTACATAAAGAAGCCAGGACTGTAGGCAGCTGAAAGCCAGATCATGGAAATCCAGTCTGCTCTGATAAGCAACTGCAGCTTATCAAATAAACAATTTCAGATTTCTGCTGTGCGAGTCGTCTCTGTAAGCAGCAGCAGACAGTCATAAAATAATAGTTTTATATAAATACAGAAAAGACGTATATTAGTGTATAGCTCTGCATATGCACTATTTCATATCTCTCATTTTTTTGCGACGGGAATGAGGGACACCTATTAGTAAAAGTATGTAGGCAAAGGACACACCCCCTGCTATGCCCCCTTAAAGAGGAATTAAAAAAAAAAAAATGATTGAAGCTGTAGTTAACTGCTGGTGATTGAAAAAAAAAATTCCATGCAAGGCAACATCATGATGTGCTAGCATGTATCGCATACTAGCACATTATGATAGTCTTCCCTTAGAATGAAGCCCTCCAGCGCTGCAACATCACCGCTGAGACGGCTGACATCTTCCCCGGTCTTCCTTCCGGGTTTGCGGCTCCCGGCTACATGCGTGGCTGGGGGCATGATGGCGTCACTCCCAAGTGGTGTAACAGAGTTTACTACTACTTTAAGTAATTTTTATTTTTTTTTAATCACTACTATTCCTTTATACTGGATTTAAAAATTTACAAATGCAGAAATTAGACAAAAGGTTTAGCACTGGGAAACCCTTTTTTTGAAAGATAAAAAGTGCATTTTATATACAACTATAGAGATCAGACCAAAATGAGGACAAATGAGGATGAAAGAGGGACTTTGATTTCGAGGGACTGTCCCTGAATTGGAACAGGGACAGTTGGGAGCTATGCTAATTGGCTAAAATGGTGTGGACACCTCACCAGTGGTCATTAGACTAATGTGCAGCCAAAAGTATGTTGACATCCCAAATGAATGAGATTTGGCATTTTCAGAGAAGGGTACTGTTAGTGCTATAGCATACAAGACATTTGAGTGCTTCCAATCTTGTGGCCATAGTTCGGGGTAGACCTCTTTCATCATGGTGGCACCCCAGTAAAGACATAAAAACATGGATTGATGGGTTTGGTGTGGAGGAACTAAAGTGACCTGTGCAGAGCGTTGACCTCCTCCCTACTGAACACCCTTAAGGCCCATACACAGCATCAGAAAATCATACAAAATTTTTTTTTTTCCGAAGTGATCGTGTACTAATCTAATCATTAGTATAGAGCTTTTGAGAGCTGATCACAACAGATATTATCCGATCGAACAAGCACAATCATTTTTTCTCATACAATACCAGATCATACAATTTTCGTAACTTTAGTAAACTCTTAATTTTCGGCGAGATTAGCATGCAAAAAAAATGGAAAATCATTAGTTCGATAATCTCATATATGTGTACAATACATTAGAAGGAATTACATTTTTCTCTTTTTTCCCTCCCTTCACCTCTATAATTATATCAACAGAGACCAATGTAACACTAAAATTTAGAAGGTGCATTTAGTTCATTTTTACTGACTGTAACTGTAGATGTTACCCCATGAACACTAATATCCTATGTGCAATACTTTTGATATGTTACTGTATATACATGGATATTTTTTTTTTTTTTTTTTTTTTTTGCATCTATCCAAAATTTGCAATAAAAAAAATGAATAAATAAAAAAAAATATATATCCTAATTTAGGATTTATATAGTGCTGACAGTTTGTGTGGTGCTTTACAATAGAAAGGGAGACAGTACAATACAATACAAGAGGGTTAGGAGGGCCCTGCTCATAAGAGCTTACAATCTAATAGGGAGACAAGTTTTTTTTTCCTGTCTCTAAACGCTGAGTATAAAATGTGCCTCTAAACGTCCTAATGTGCATGGGCATAGGATAACCTTGAGTTGCTTCTACAGGGTAAACCCAAACTCCTGTAGAAGCAGCATTTGTCCGGCTGTGTCAGACATAGTAGGACACAACCAGCCAGACAGATTGAGGTAGAGTGTTCCAGAGGATGGGAGAGGCTCTAGAAAAGTCCTGGAGGTGAGCATATGAGGAGGAGACAAGGCAGCTAGAGAGCAGGAGGTCTTTTGAAGAGCGGATAGGGCAGTTTGGGTGATATTACAAGCTAACATCGGTACTTGACAACTGCTGTTTTGGCTGAATGGGCGCACATTTCTAAAGATATACTCCTAAGTCTTGTGCTAGGTCTTGCAAGAAGAGTTAAGGCTGTTATAAAGGGTGCAGGAGAAGCATGCAACCCTGTATTGACCAGTTCTGGACTTTGAGCATGTAATGTATACCCCAAAAAAACATTATTGAATTACAGTAAACCCCCCTCCATCGCTGGGGTTATGTTCCGGACCCACCCACGAAAAGTGAAAAACTGCGAAATAGAAAGACCCTATTTAAATACACCCTAGGCATGTTTTGTTAATTTGTTAATGGCATTTAAAGGTCTTTAAACACACTTTTACGCAATAGAAACGCATAAAAGATAGAGAGAGAGATCAAGAGGATTTTTAAAACATAAAAATATTGTCTTAACAGTACAGTATACTGTACAGTACAGTAAAAAATAGAGTACATAACTGCAAAATGGCAAAATATTAGTGCAATATCAGAATAACAGGTCCTAATTAAAATACCGCGATATACCGGGACCGCAAAAACTGAACCGCGATAGAGCGGGGGTTTACTGTACACAGGGTGCACGTTGCACACAGTCACTCTCCGCTGCTTCCCCTGCACTTGCTGTCAACTTCTGGCTGTCAAAGCAATGGCTGGGACTCGCTCTTTATCACAGCAGTAGCTACTGAATAATGTGGAGCCTCTGAACAGTGTTTTCAACACTGTTCAGAAGCTTTGTTGAGAAATGCAATGTAGCTACATAATTGTTACATTATATTTTGTAGGCCTTTGATCTGCATATGATGATAGTCAGTGATGAGCTGAGGCGTGTTTGAACATGGGTCTAAACCTGCCTGAGATATCCCTCCAGGTAGCTGTCAAAGCCGACAGCCAATTCTAGGCAGTGGAGGTATCCCCACTCATCCTTAATGACAGTTAAATCAACCTTAAAAAAAAAAAAAATTTAAATAAAATTTGCCCTTAGTTGGGGTTAACCTTTAATTAAAGTGGTTGTAAACCCACTTTGAAAAAAACCCCAAAAAACTAACACCTGCAAGACAAAGGCATGATGAGCTAGTATGCATAGCATACTAGCTCGTTGCGTAATACTCACCTGAGATCGAAGCCCTCGCTGCGGTGCCTGTACACAACACCGGCCAGGGACATCACTCCCGGGGGTTACTTACGGGTATTGCGGCTCCGGCGCTGTGATTGGCTGGAGCCGCGATGACGTCACTCCCGCGCATGTGTAAAAAGTGATTAAGGGCGCAAATAGAACATGTACTAGTGCATTATAGGATAAAGTGCATGATATATCATATAGAAGCAAATAATATAGTTGTGTCAGAGTTCAACATTCAATAATCAATATAATTATAGAAATAAACAATATAATATAAAAATAAACATAATATTAGTTCAGGTCTTCTGTGCAAACTCCAACATCGTGCCTCCTAAAGTGCAATGTGCTTCAATTCTTGACAAAAGTGTTCTTCACCCGAAGTGACATATAAATGTACTCACCAGATATCTAAAGCCACAGAGTGACCACCAGTCATGTAAAAATAAAAGGATTCCTTCCTCCGTTGGCTAGATTCTTCCAAGCCACACTCAGCCCTAATCAACTGCCTCCAAGATTAGCCCGGACCACACTCCAATCATAAATGGCATGAAATAGTATAGGCTTCAGTCAACTATACTCTTGAGTACATATCCACAACTCCCTTTCATTCAATCTGTAAAGTTAGGCTCCACCATAAACGAGCCACAGAAAGGCATAGATAGTGTAATATTGCGTGTGCATGGGAGCTGCCGGTAACGGCACACCCACTGAAGCAAGCGGCACATTCATGTAGCAAAAAGTGGTCTGTAAGGGTTGGTTATTTTAGTGTTTCATAGACAAATTCACAACATTTTAAAAAGAAAACCCTTTATTTTATTGTAGAATGCAAATTAGGCACTTTTTAAAAATTAGTTTCTGTATTCATTTATTCATATGTATACACCATTGGAACAGCCCACAAATGACACCTCGAACCTAGGCTGGATCTTTATCCACTGTTTGTTCATCATGTACGATATGAGGCAGTATAAGTTAGGACTTTCCTATTTGGCTGGAGTCTACCTTTAAATTCATAAGGGTATTTTATTTTATGTCTAGCATTGCTTATACTTCAGTTCCCGGGAGAGAATCCGTTTACATAATTTGCACAATTATGCTCCATAATTATATACGTCTTTGGCCAGCATGGGTCTGATGAATCAGCTGGATTAATGCAAAATGGCTACAATTACACATTTACAATGCAAAGTAGGTGTAGGAGTGCTTGAAAGAGTGATTGAAGTACTCCATCACAGCTTTCTATTAGGGTTGAAGGTAGCTATAGGCATTTGTTAGGGATCAAGCTTATAGTTTAATTGCGCACATATCCTACAAATAGCAATGTTTGTGTGCCTTACATCCCAGTGCAGTTATCAGTGGGGCGACAATGATGTATCAGCTGCAGAAAACCAATTTGACCGATTGCTTTCTCCCTAAAAGAGTTGCCCATTGTGCTGTAGATGGGGATGCATATAGATTAAGGAGTCTGCAGTGTGCAGAAGTTCATCTCTTGTTATCTAATTGACCCGTCTAGGTTCTAGAATGGAGTATTAGTAGGTCTTGGTGTAAAATTTGTGTTTGTTTTTTTTTTTGTTTATGTAATTTTTGTGGTTCTTCTTGTACTTGGGATGTATGTATTGGTTGATGTTATAATTCTGTATAAAAACAAAGAGATATTGGATTGAAAAAAAAAAAAAAAAAAAAAAGTTTGTGTTCAAAGGTAAATGTTGCATTACAGGCAGATGGTGTCACTGGTTAACAGTCTGTTCCCAAGCCCTAAAGCCCTAGGGTCCAAGTGTGGTGTCCCATATCAGAATCTGTAGTGTCCAGTAGCAACGCAGTTAGGAAAAAGCTTAGGGTTTTCGGCTACCATTTGGTTTGCAGCAAATGATCAGGACTCTAACTTGACAGATTGCCTTCTCCCTAAAACAGTTGTGCATTATGCTGCAGATGGGAATGCATATGGACTGAGGAGCCCATAGAGTGCAGAAGTTCATCTCCTGTTAGCAGATTGGCCCGGCTAGGCACTTCAGTAGAGGTTCAGTAGCTATTGGTGTAAAGTTTGTGTGCATAGGCAGATGTTGTACAACGGGAAGATGGTGTCACTGATGACTGTTCTGTTCCCACGCCCTAAAGCCCTGGGGCCCAAGTGTGGTGACCAGAATCAGTGTCCATTAGAAACACATAGGTCTAATATCTGTTGGGAATAAGGTTGGGGTTCACTGCTACCATGGGTTTGCTGTGAATGACCAGGATTTGAGAAATTTACTAACTGCAAACCTTTGGCTGAAAACTTTGCAGATTTCCCACCAGAGAAAGGAACAACAAGAGTGGATAATATGAAGGAATGAATACCCAGTGCCATTTCTAAAAAAAAAAAGGGTAGGCCAGCCATATTGTCAGTGTATGTTGGTAGTGTTAGGGAGAGTGGACAATTCTGTGAAGGAAGCAATTTTATTTATTTTTTCTTGTAGTTGGTTTTCAATTTTGGCATTGGTACATGTCCCTTATGGCAGGGCCTGGCTTCCCATGCGTTTTTATTGCTTGCATATTATTCCTACAAATGGCCAGGCTTTAATGAAAGATTAGCTCCCCATATATTCCAGTGTGGTTCCCCACAATATTTGCCAAACTCAAATAAGGCAAGGCCATACATGATTCTTTTTCTTTCGTTCAACCAGCTGGTTGAACGAAAGAAAATTAACCAATTCTCATTCAAGTGTGTGGATGGGGAATCCCTGCCACGGAGCCATTGTATTCTGACAGCAGGGAGGTTTCTCTGCCATCAGAACTCTCCATAGATCACTGAGCACAGAAGTGAGGATCACTGTTCTCTTGTTGGCAAAGATGATAATATATTTGTGCATAGGAGCACTTATAGCCCAGTGCGAATGCAGACCAGTGGCATGGTTCATTTCAACCATGCTCAGTATGATCCAACAGATACCTACCTACATAGACTAAGTGATCAATCCCCACACCTTTTCTAAACAAGACCTAACAATTCACTATGATGCCTATCTAGAGAAAGTAATCCAGAATCCTACACCCTTCCTAAGCCAAATGTAATAGTTAACTAGGACACCTACATAGACAACGTTATCTAGAGCCCCACATTTTTTTCCTAAACCAGACCTAAATGTTAACCAGGATACCTACCTAGTCAAAATGATCTAGCCCTGCACACCATATTGTTAACTAGGATACCCACTTAGACAAAATGATCCAGTGCCCCACATGTTTCCTAAATCAGACCTATCATGTCAGTATACCTAATTAGACAGAGTGATCCAGCACCCCACAACTTTCCTAAAAGCCCTTAAGGTGTCACTAAACCTACATCATAAAAAACTACAGTTCTGTGTCTGTGACTCCTCTGTCAGTCCATCCACTGGATTCCACTCACCCAAAAAATTAAATTAAAAATACTAACCACTTACAATGCCATCCACAACTCTGTCCCCAGCTACATCACTAGTCTAATATAAAATATAGAAAATAGTGCAGCGCATCTAAAAATACATATATATATCAAAACCACAAAATTTTAAAAAAGTGACAAAAGTTCATATCCGGAGGGTACGGATTGAAATGACGTGAATGATCACCCAAGTGACTGTAGATAATAACTTGAATAAATCATGAAGTGAGTAAAATCCTCCACCATAAATGAATAGTTACTCTTACCGAATGTGCTATGCACATAAGCATGGACCCAATCAGGGAGAAAGCAGGAATGATCGGTTCCAAATTAGATGCGATCTGTGTGGTGACTCATCTCGGGATATACCTCAGGAGACTCCCATATGGAATAATCCTTTCCCTTCATTCGATCAAGTGGATTAAGTGGAATTCCAGATTTGGATCTCTCCTTCACTTCCTTGTCAGCTGACTGCATTCGATCACGTGACTGAACGTCACTCGCCGGAGTGACGCTCAGTCACGTGATCGAATGCAGTCAGCTGACAAGGAAGTGAAGGAGAGATCCAAATCTGGAATTCCACTTAACTGATCGATTCAATCCAATCAATGAACTTTTGTCACTTTTTTTAAATTTTGTGGTTTTGATATATATATGTATTTTTAGATGCGCTGCACTATTTTCTATATTTTATATTGCATTATGAAGGATTTGTGATTCACCTTTTTTGTGTTCAGCCGCACTATTTTGTGTTAATTTTTTATTTTTTTGGGTTTTGCGTTGATTGCTTTATTCATTGTACATCACTAGTCTAGTCTCAAAATACCAACCCAATCGTCCTCTTCATTTATCCCAAGACCTCCTGCTCTCTAGCTCCCTTGTCACCTCCTCTTATGCTCTCCTCCAGGACTTTTCCCGATCCTCTCCCATCCTATGGAACTCCCTACCCCAATCAGTTTCCACTATCTCCTACTTTGAAGAGAAGGATTTTTAGGGATCATCTAAAAACTGACAGAGAAGCCTATTCTGCCCCCACCTAACTGTACTTTTATTTTCTCCATTAGCTCATCCCCCACACCTATTACCTTTTTGTATTACTTGACTCTCACTCCTAGATTGTAAGCTCTAACGAGCCAGGCCCACTGATTCCTCCTGTATTGATTTGTATTTTAAATGTACTGTCTGCCCCCATGTTGTAAAGTGCTGCGCAGACTGTTGGCGCTATATAAATCCTGTATAATCACAATAGTTATTATTATAATATCAGTAAATGTTGTATTACATGCTGGTCATAGTCACCCAGTCAGATTCACTTTCTGCATTCTACAAAAAATCTTGTTGATCCTGCAGCTCTCTATCTCCACCTTCTGTTCATGTCCCCAATTCAGCTAGGGGTGGCAACTCTGCACATGCTCAGTTTTCAGTGTGTTTCTATGCTGAGCTTTTTCTCCCTATCACATTTGAGCAGCCCATGTGACTATAGAGTCACACATGTGGACGTATACACAGTGATAAATGACAGCCCACTCCCTCCCTCCTCCTCCATGCCCTCTAACCAGCTAAACTCAATAGGGGCGGGATATTTATATGTAGATTAATGGTGGCTTCATCTCCCTCTTATTCTAAGACACAGGCTGGAGGGGCAGTTTTATTGTGATTTATTTATTTTTATGCTATTTCAAAGGCTGTTTTTTTTTTTTTTTTGAATATGTAACCAGCAGAGGACTAGAAACTCCTCCTGCTTATGTTTTCCTGCAGACAGGCTGAGAAAGATAGGGGTCATGTGGCAGCTGTATATTGATTAGGAAAAATTTGCCGACCAGCCGCCCCAGTTGTACTGCGGCTAAATGGCACGACTGGGCGAAACGTTACCTTGCGTCGCTTCACCTTTTGGCCACTAGGGGTGTGCGCCCATAGCGTGTGCCCGGAGCCAATGCAAATGCCCGGCGGGCGCGATCGCTCGTGAGTGAGAACCAGGTAAACACACAAATTCTGGATCTTTCAGGGGAGTAGACAGATCGTCTCTCTCTCTCTCTCTCTCTCTCTCTCTCTCTCTCTCTCTCTCTCTCTCTCTCTCCTCTCTCTCTCTCTCTCTCTCTCTCTCTCTCTCCCCCTACCTCTCTCTCTCTCTCTCTCTCTCTCTCTCCCCCCCTCTCTCTCTCTCTCTCTCTCTCTCTCCCTCTCTCTCCCCCCCTCTCTCTCCTCTCTCTCTCTCTCTCTCCGCTCTCTCTCTCTCCTCCCTTCCCTCTCTCTCTCTCTCCTCTCTCTCTCTCTCTCTCTCTCTCTCTCTCTCTCTCTCTCTCTCCCCCCCCCCTCTCTCTCTCTCTCTCTCTCTCTCTCCTCCTCTCTCCCCCCCTCTCTCTCTCCCCCTCTCTCTCTCTCTCCCTCCTCCCTCTCTCTCTCTCTCCCCTCCCTCCTCACCCTCCCTCTCTCTCTCTCTCTCTCTCTCTCTCTCTCTCTCTCTCACTCTCTCTCCTCCCTCTCTCTCTCTCTCTCTCTCTCCCCCCCCCTCTCTCTCTCTCTCTCTCCCCCCCCCCTCTCTCTCTCTCTCTCTCTCTCTCTCTCTCTCTTCTCCCCCCCCCTCCTCTCTCTCTCTCCCCCCCTCTCTCTCTCTCTCTCTCTCTCTCTCTCTCTCTCCCCCCCCCCCCTCTCTCTCTCTCTCTCTCTTCCCCCCCCCCCTCTCTCTCTCTCTCTCCCCCCCCTCTCTCTCTCCCCCCCCCCTCTCTCTCTCTCTCTCTCCTCTCTCCTCTCCCCCCTCTCTCTCTCTCTCTCCCCCCCCCTCTCTCCTCTCTCTCTCTCCCCCCCTCTCCCCTCTCTCTCTCTCTCCCCCCTCTCTCTCTCTCTCTCTCTCCCTCTCCCCCCTCTCTCTCTCCCCCCCCTACAGTTAAAACAGAGTGAGGGAACACAGTTAATCCGCTTGATCGCCCACTAGTGTTAACCCTTTCCCTGCCAGTGTCATTTATACAGTAATCAGTGCATTTTTATAACCCTGATCGCTGTATAGTTGTCGGTGGCTGCCATTACTAGTAAAAAAAAAAAAAAAAAAAAAATGCCATAAATCTAGCCCATTTTTTGTAGACGCTATAACGTTTGCGCGAACCAATCAACTTAAGCTATATGTAGAAGAATACATATTAGCCAGTCAGTTAAAGCGACGCAGTGCCATATCGCAAAAAAATGGCCTGGTCATTGAGCAGCCAAATCTTCCGGGGCTGAAGTGGTTAAAAATGATTATTACAGTGCCAACATCCATATGCAGAAACAGAAGGGACAATGTCAGTTAAATAGTGTGTGTTTAGTATCACTTTAAAGTTAACTAGGAAGCCTGCTTAGATAAAGTGATTTCACATGGTTCTTCTTTTGCCTTTTTAAAAAGATCAAATATTAAAGAAAAAAATTGAATTAAAAAAATGTCTGTACACCAATCCAATTAGGATCTACTTTAATCAATTGAATGGGTTCGGTTGTACAGAAAGCAGAGATAGAAAAAGAGTTCCATAGCACAGCAAACTACTCTCCTCGTGACTCTGCAAGATGCTTTGCTCTTTGATAGTCATTTGATCTCAGCAGGCTCTGACTTTGTTTCAGCCATTAATCACTGAGCAGCCCCCTTTTTATTATTGAAAATAATTGAGCTCTGTCCTGGAGGACCTCCTAAAATATTAATAAGGCATGGGGATCATTGGCCTAAAAATGATCACGACGGGCCCGGAAAAACATCTTCTAGCAGGTCTAGGAAAGAAATATTGCTTTAATTTTCTATGTGACAATTTTATGACTTTAATTAAAACACATTTTACATTTTGATATTAGAAGACTAACACTAATCTATATTGATCTTTCTATTAACATGGGAATGATATTTGTATTGATGGTTTGATATTCTAAAACATCATACGGTTGGATTGCCTAAAGAGCTCCCAGCAGGAGCCTTGTAGATAATTTAGAGGACTAATTTCTG
Organism: Lithobates sylvaticus; assembly: GCA_028564925.1. Taxonomy (NCBI): domain Eukaryota; kingdom Metazoa; phylum Chordata; class Amphibia; order Anura; family Ranidae; genus Lithobates; species Lithobates sylvaticus. The sequence goes on along the minus strand of CM053035.1, from coordinate 46,405,472 downwards.
ACAGCTATGACCAGAACCCAGCAAGCCAGTTATATAACACAGCCATTGCATTTGTGGTTTGCTGTATTATATTGGATTGGAGCTAGAGCATTGCATGAGCATATAGACTGATAGCGGGAATACACGGTTAGAAAATCGACCGATCGCCCGACTGCCGACCAGTGATGTAAGTAACTCAGTTAAAATAAACAGAGTTACTTAACGCAGTTACTTTAGAGGATAACGCGTAATTTAATTGATTACTCTTCCCCTCATGGTAACGCAGTTCCCATTACTTGGGCAGCATTACCGCAATTACATCTACTCGCCGGGGCCGTGCTGCCTGGCCCTACATTCCGCCGTGGGGAGGGGGGCTTTCGCCCGATGAGCTGAGAAGAGGCTGAGACTCAGAGAGACTGTCTGGACCGCCCCATCCCGCCCCGCCTATCCAGAGAGTGCGAATGTAGGGAGGTGGGGCGGACACTGAAAAATAAAGTCAGCTGGCCAGCTGACACCAATCGAGTGCAGGGGAGGGTCTCTCTCTCTCTCCCCATGAGGAAAGGCATTCAAGTAAGTGACTGTCTGACGATTCGAATTGCAGTGCAATCGATCCATCCCAAGTCCTCCACCATCTCTGCTTCTTATTGATCCCATCCCTACCCACCCACCATCACTTCTACAACAGAGGTGATGGGGGATAGGGTAGGGATGAGATCAGTGGTGGTGGGGGATGGGTTCAGTAAGAGGCAGAGGTGGGAGAGGATGGCACCACCACCGCTGCCACCCCCCCAAGTACCACCGCTGCCTGCCACCCCCCCAAGTACACCACCGCTGCCACCCCCCCAAGTACTGTACACCACCACCACTGCCACCCCCCCAAGTACCACCGCTGCCACCCCCCCCAAGTACTGTACACCACCGCCACCCCCCCCCCCAAGTACTGTACACCACCGCCACCCCCCCCCCAAGTACTGTACACCACCGCCACCCCCCCCCCCCCCAAGTACTGTACACCACCGCCACCCCCCCCCAAGTACTGTACACCACCGCCACCCCCCCAAGTACTGTACACCACCACTGCCACCCCCCCTCAAATACCATTGCTGCCACCCCTCAAGTACCACTGCTGCCACCCCTGTCAGTTACTTTGCTGAGTAACTAAATTACTTTTCCAATGTAGTAACAGAGTTACTAACGCAATTACTTTTTGGGAAAAGTAATTTGTAACTTAACTAATTACTTTTTTAAAGTAAGATGACCAACACTGCTGCCGACCAACGAAACGGCTTTCGTTGGTCAAAATCGTCGCCAGCATTAACCAATCAAAAAAAAAATCTTTAAAAGAGCAATCGATTTCATACGATTTTCATACAAAATGAGCTGGTCTCTTTTTTTTTTTTTTTTTTTTTTTAATTAATAAACATTTTTTTTTTTTAATTCACATTTTTTAGGTGCCAGATTTTACAAAGGCCTTTATGGTTCTATGGGCGTTGAATGTCTACCAGAGGGGCCGACGGTGCTATGACTTTTGGCGACTGTTGTCCTTCTTTTGTGTGCGGACTCCCTTTCTAAAACACGTGCTACAGTCTGTTCTGCTCTTTCTGGGAGGATATACCAGGTAGTGTTTTTCACGCTCTTTTCGCTAGGTGCAGTCAACTTTGCTATCTAGCTGTGGTTATATGCTGGGGTTTGAAACACATTGGTAAGTGGGAGTGCGATGAAGTTTGGCTATGTTCACCCAGTTACTGCAGTTTGTAGCTGATAGGCAGGTCTTTCTGTCCTTTTGTTTGTCTTGTATGTTAAGGTTGTTTTGTTCGAATTGGTGCATGGTTGTTTGTTTTTTACAGTTGTCATATGGTGCCTTGTCTGTACATTGGGGCCTTCTTATGTTCTTGGGGAGCTGGGAGATTAGACGTCAGCCCCTTTGGGAGGTAATTGAGTCCCCTCAGGGATATGGGTTTAGCTCCGTGTTTTGGGGTGCTTGACAGGCTTTGCAAGGCTAGGAGGCTAGTAACACGGCAGTCACTATTTTTTGATTTAGGTTAGATGGGCCCCGGTAGGCTGAGTTTTCCAGGGGGATTATGAATTTTGAATTTGATCAATGAGGTAACTTCTGTGAGATGTTAAAATCATTAGGTGCTTGGAGTTGTGTATTTAAACATGGTAGTACCTGGGGAGTGATGGGGTTTATCGCAACGCAGGGATTACTGCCTTTATGGTTTCTGTGTTTTGTAAGATAGGATCTAACATGTCTTTCAGGTTTGGAGGGGTGAATAAGTGTAAGGTTTCAAGGCTTGAAAGGGTGGAAAATCATTATTTTTTTAGGGATAAAGGTGGGGAACCATCGTTGGTATCTAGTTGGTGGTCCAATAGTGACCAAGTCATGGTAGACCAGTAATGTGTCTGAGGTCAGCTGGGATTGCCCCGAGGCGGTGTCTTACAGCTGGGGGCATATCTTAAGCTAGTGGGTGCCACAGACACTGTTTCAGTAATATGGTAACCTTCAAGGACTTCAAACCCAAGTTGACGTGTAATGTTATGTTTTGATTTATAAGTATGTTGTTTATAATAAAAGGCCTTACGGCCAATAAATCCCATTTTGGGTCAAGTGTTTTATTGGGCAGTGGGAGGTATAGCTTTAAAGGCAGGCCAGAGGTTTTTGGTAATTGGTGACTTCTGATCTACCCTAGTCATGAGTTTCTATCTGTGTATTTAGCTGCTTGCTTGAAGTTCAATCATAATGGAATGATTGTGTAACAATTTATCTGTAGAAGACATAATCAGGAAGACTTCATCTGAATTACAAATAATCTGATGGGCTAAAACTTTCACTGTAATTTTTATTTAGTTAAGATAAATAAACTCTATGCATGGGTACTGTATCTGCAGGAAATTTAGATGGAGTGGGGGAATGATCTTGAATGGGATTTTTTTTCTCATTTCCTGTCCTGGTTAAAGGGGGTCAAAGGGACTTGAAATCAGAGACTGGGGTCAGAGACTGATTAAGGCAGAATAGGGTCCTTGGCAAGGTAGCAGCTTTGGCCCGTCCATCGTTTTTAATTGATATTAATAGAATGGCAATAGGCACAGAGAAGCCACCCCAGTTGCATTGCCTATAAAGGCATGACCTATCAGATATTGGCTATCTACAAGTACATCCTCCTATATGAAGTGACATGCAGGTGCACAGATTTAACCAATTGCACTGCTTTGCTGTAGGACTATAAAGGTTGTAGCTAGGCCCCCTGGACATCTATTGGGCCCTAGACTCCTGCCTAGGTTGCCTTGTGGGCGATCCAGTGCTAAGTTAGACACCACAAAAACACAATTTTGCTAGTAGAGGGGGAAAAGGATACTTGTGCTATTGTCACGAGAACAGGATGTGTGCAGAAATTCCCTCACTGTAGTAATTGATGGCAATGAAAACCTGACAAAAGTTTAAACTGATCTCCACTCTATATATAAAACTAAAATAAATAATTTGGCTCATTCATTTATTACATCACCCTTCCTCCATTGTGACAGGAAGGGTATGGCTCTTTGGGATAAATACTACAGTGCTTACATTTGTGATTGGTCATTACAGCCATCAAAAGGTACAGAGCTGCTCCAATCAGATCAGATCACAGCCATTACCAAGCACACTGATGGTCTGTGTAATTTCTTAAGTGATGTTTATAAACGGCTCTCCAAAAATAGACATTCACCTTGAATGGAGGGGCCAACAAAAGAGGAAGCCAAGTAAAGGAAAGAGAAGGCACGTGGTAGAAAAGAAAAGGAAAAGTGGGGGAGGGAGTGGTTGTGGAGGATTTGGGGACAAGGACCAAGGAAGGAGAGCGTGTCCTCAACAAGCTTCTGATGCAAAGTTATTTTTCTTATTTGTATTGCAGATACTCAGTGGAGTATCGAAATTGTTTCCAGTTGAACCATCTGGCTGTGTGTTCTTCTGACTTCTAAGGGCAGAGGTGAGATTTTTCCATAGTTTGTACATCGTTCACCCTGCCAAACATCATTGCTGAAGAAGCAGGCCCTAGTGATGTTTTATAGACTAATCATCAATGATTTCTTGTAGCGTTTCCTGGAAAGCGGTGTCAAGTAGATGAAAACCTTTTCATGCATTTAGTGTTCAGTCATGAAGTATGTATTGGACAGTTATAAATTATAGTAAAAGTCCTCTGCTTATTCTCGTCTTCCACTAATTCCTGAAATACCACCTTTAATACTGCTCATAGCCCATAGTTCAGATTTTCCCAGCATGCTATAGGACCTCATAGAGAAGAACTACTTACAGTGATGGTTATTAATTGTAGGGTTCTGTCGACAGAAAGTGTCTGCCCGCAGAAGCCAGCTTGCGCCCATTTCTCGCTGTGCTGGGATTTATTAGTTCCTGGCACCTTGTGTTAGACGTAGATGATTGCATGCCTGCTGTTGCAGGTTTCATCCTGGTTTTGTCAGTTCAGAAGGATCTTCATCACCTAATGCTGTCACTATTGGCCCACAGACAAAAGCGATTTTTCACTTAGTCGAGTGTCGTAGCATCAGAGAAGTGCTCTTCAGCTGCTGTACCAGCACCAAGGTTCTAATTTAAACATCCTGTTATTAAAAATTCATCTCATCTGAGAGCTGCGCTGCATCCATGAGCTGAAATCTGTGCCAAACCGCTGAGAACACCCCCAGACATTAAAGAGAACTTGTCACATTTCTGTTTAAAGGTACTGCCCTCAAGTCCATCATGAAAATGTTACATTTAAAAGGACTCTGTGGATATAGCCTTTAAATAATGTCAGGCTGCTACAAATCACCAATGCCAGCAAATAACAGCTCTCGATTTTATTGATATGGTTGCTGGCAATTTTTTTGTGAAGTGATTTGATGCTTCTATAGGTCAAAACTATTGCTACGTCATTAGGTTAGTGTACCCTGCTACAAATCATAGTTGCATAGTTAGTCAGGTTGAAAAAAAGACACAAGTCCATCCAGTTCAACCATAAAAAAAAAAAAAAAAAAAAAAATCACTGTCCTTTAGAGATTTATAGGCAAGCTTTAGTGGGGAATGCAGAGCGATTTTCACTGGCGCGCTGACCACTGACATTACTGCTTAAACTCAATCAATGGTGGGGATTTGGCGATTGAGCTTTTAAAACAGCTGTAAAATTAGCAAGTTAGTGATTGCATACAGATCATTATGATTTCCTTAGCAACAAATAGCTTAAAAACAAAACTGCAAAAAAAAAAAAAAAAAAGCCTGTCTGACTTCATTCTAGATGTTAAGCGGCTCTGATCTTCCTCTTAACACTTGTCTTCTGCACCTGACTGCTTTGCTAATAAAATCCCTATTGCTGACAAGCCAGGGGTTCCATGGTGAAAGCATTTTAATTTTTAGTTTTTTGCAACCTTGACCATGCATGCAATCGACCACATACAGTTGCCTGGAACAGAGTTATGTGCAAAGAAGCTGCAAGCTTTTCTTGGAAGCCTTGTAAAGAACCACCATATCTGGTTATAGTGGATTTTAACCACTTAAGCCCCGGACCAATTTGCAGCCAAAGGACCAGGCCCCTTTTTGTGATTCGGTCGTGCGACGTGGCTCCCAAACAAAATTGGCGTCCTTTTTTTCCCACAAATAGAGCTTTTTTTGTGGTATTTGATCACCTCTGCGGTTTTTAGTTTTTGCGCTTTAAAAAAAAATAGAGCGACAATTTTGAAAAAAATTCAATATTTTTTACTTTTTGCTATAATAAATATCCCCAAAAATTATATAAAAATATTTTTTTCCCTCAGTTTAGGCCGATACGTATTCTTCTACATATTTTTGGTAAAAAAAAAATTGCAATTATTGATTGGTTTGCGCAAAAGTTAGTGTTTACAAAATTGTGGATAGTTTTATAGCATTTTTATTAATATTTTTTTTTTTTACTAGTAATGGCGGCGATCAGCTTTTTTTATTGTGACTGCGACATTATGGTGGACACATTTTTGACACATTTTTGGGAGCATTGTCATTTATACAGCAATCGGTGCTATTTAAATGCACTGATTCCTGTGTAAATGACACTGGCAGTGAAGGAGTTAACCACTAGGGGGCGGGGAGGGGTTAAGTGTGACGTGTGTGTTTTTTTTACTGTAGGGGGCGTGGCTTGACATTTGACATCACTGATCGGCTTTCCCGATGACCGGGAACAGCCGATCAGTGACAGCGTCACTAGGAACATACCTCTCCCTGTTCTTCAGCTCTGTGACCCGATCGCGGGATACCAGCGGCGATCAGGTCCGCTGGTCCCGCAGCCGAGGTCACGGAGCTCTGGACCAGGTCGCGAGCCGTGACATTCTGCCGACGTATATCTGCGTGAGGTGGTCCTTAAGCGGTTAAAAAACTTAACAAAATTTACCTTTTAACCCACACTACAAGGGTAAATGTTTAGCCTAGGGCTGCAGGGGTAAGGTGCTTAAGGTAATTACGTAAAGTGGATGTAAACCCAATTTTTTTTTTTTTATGTCATAGTGTAGAGTATAAGATTTCCTATCATTTGATTCTTGCCACAAAGAGTTAATCCAGCTCTGAGCAATCCTCTTTTATTGTTCAGTGAGATAAATCTTGACAAACAGAGAAAAAACTTTGTCAAATCCTCCCCCTTGCTGTGAGTGACAGGTGATTTACATATCTTGTGCACTAGCCTAAGAGACATGCATTATTTTTTAATTCCCTCCCACTCCTTTCTTCTCCAGCTCTGCCAGGATTGGATGTTCTACACCTCAGCATAATTGGGCATGCTGAAGTCATGTTGTTACTTTCCTGTCTTTTCACTGGATGTGATCATAGCAGAAGTTCAGTGTAAGAAATACACTGGAGAAACTCCACCCACCGAGCTCCAGACAACGGACCCATCCACAGAATATGTCGTTTTTTGGGTCTCATAACAGACAGAGGGGAGACATTTGACAGGTAAAGATACATGCAGGAGGCATGTATATCCTTATAGATAACCACTATAGCAGTAGTTTAGAAAGGATGACATTTAGTTTACATCCACTTTAAAGAAGAGGTCCAGCCTCTCTACGAAAAATTAAGATAGCAGCTACAAACTTTTAATATATGGACACTTACCTGTCCAGGGAGCCTGCGATGTCGCCACCCCAGCCCATCTTCGGATCATCTGTCGGGTGCATCCGCCTCCATTCCTGTTAGGGGAACCCAGCAGTGAAGCCTTTCGGCTCCACAGCCGGTCCACTACTGCACAAAGCGCACTGCGCTTTCTAATTGGTCCGGCGGTGAAGGCAGGAGGAGGGGGCCGAACTTCCGAGAGATGGCCCTGTGGCCCCGTCTCCTCCTACCTCCTCACTGCCTAATGTAACCCTGTAAATGCTTCACCACCATACCGCAGTTGCAAGCATTGCACGCAGTTGCAGGGATGTTGCTGCACAGCCCCATAGACTTGCATTGGTTGTATTTGGTGAAGGATCTTGACATACTGTTTAATATTTGCCATGGATGCAAAGCACAGCATCGCGGCCTTGCTATGTGTACAGCCCCAGAGCAGTTGCATTCTCTGGTTCAGGTGGGTGGTTAGAGGACAGTAAAACCACAGCTCAACTGCCTGGTTTTAGTGCCTCCCAGCCATACATGTGAATAAAGCCTATGTACCAATCATCAGGGAGTGTCTTTTTTTCTTTTTTTTTTTCTTTTTTTTGTAGGCTGATAGCCAGGAAGAAAAAGTCTGGGGTAGAGCAGAGCACTATTTAGGGGAAAAAAGCAAGGTTCTTAACCTCTTGCTTACAGGGCACTTACACCCCCTTCCTGCCCAGGCCATTTTTCAGCTTTCTTTATATAAAGTTGAATGGAATGGTTATAACCACTGTTATTTATTTAGATGCTTTTATTTGTGAGTGGAACAGGTGTCCACACTTTTACTGACCGACAGCTATAACATTTTGGAATTGCCATCGCTTTCAGTGCCAGTGACAATGGTCACTAGGACAAACCGATGAATCCTCCCAGTAGAAAGTACTGAGAAAGCCAGGGAACGAGAATGTGCAAAAGGAAGTCAGCAATAGCAGCCTTTTTTTTTTTTTCAGGTTACCTTCAAATTCTACAAACAGAAGCACAATTTTTTAAACTTTACAATAATACTGTATAACCATTGTTTATTTTAGTGCCTTGAAAAAGTATTCAACCCCCCCCCCCCCCCTTGGCTTTTTACCTATTTTGTTACATTACAGTCTTTAGTTCAATGTTTTTTTTAATCTGAATTATATGTGAAGAATCAGAACACAATAAGTTGGTGAAGTAAAATTAGAAAAATATATACATAAAAACTATTTTTCAGAAATTAAAAAAATGATAATTGGCATGTGCGTATGTATTCACCACCTTTGTTATGAAGCCCATAAAAAGCTCTGGTGCAACCAATTACCTTCTGAAGTCACATAATTGGTGAAATGATGTCCACCTGTGTGCCATCTAAGTGTCACATGATCTGTGAAAGGCCCCAGAGGCTGCAACACCTAAGCAAGAGGCACCACTAACCAAACCCTGCCATGAAGACCAAGGAACTCTCCAAACAAATAAGGGACAATGTTGTTGAGAAGTACAAGTCAGGGTTAGGTTATAAAAAAATATACAAATCTTTGATGATCCCTAGCAGCACCATCAAATCTATCATAGCCAAATGGAAAGAACATGGCACAACAGCAAACCTGCCAAGAGCCGGCCGCACACCAAAACTCACAGACCGGGCAAGGAGGGCATTAATCAGAGAGGCAGCAAAGAGACCTAATGGGCAAAAATCCCAGTGGTAAGATGTTGCAAGCTCATAGAGACTTATCCAAAGTGACTTGGAGCTGTGATGGCCGCAAAAGGTGGCTCTACAAAGTATTGACTTTAGGGGGGTGAATAGTTATGCACATTTACTTTTTCTGTTACTTTGTCCTATTTGTTTGCTTCACAATAAAAAATAAATAAATACATCTTCAAAGTTGTAGGTATGTTCTGTAAATTAAATCATGCAAATCCTCAAACAATCCCTGTTAATTCTAGGTTGTGAGGCAACAAAACACGAAAAATGCCAAGGGGGTGAATACATTTGCAAGGCAATGTACATGTATGGATGCGAATGCTGTTAGTAGCTACATTAAAGATATTTCTTTATTTTAGGCTTAATGGCTCAATGCGCTTCCTAGAACTCACAGTAGAACCAAATGCATTTTTTAACAGCAAAAAGTATATTATTTTCTCTTCTCGTCTCTTCACAGTCACAATTGTGACATGTATACGTTGTTCCATTCTTTCATTTTCCGTTCCTTAGATACCAATTACTTTTTTTTTTCTTTTGTCTCTGGCGGAGTAATTAACTCTCGCATGGCCCTTGCTTTAAATGAAAACTGCGGTCTTTGCAGATCAGGAGATTGATGGAAGCACTGGGCTTAGCAAGGCAAAATCTTCAATAGCTCTCTAAGGATAATGCAATATTAAAGCCTAATTTGAACAAAATGACTTTTAGGTAAGTGTTGCTTTGAAAATTAATACAGACTTGCAGTCTATACAGTGGAGTTGGGGTAGCAGGTCTGTAAACAATGTGAATTTTGTTTGTATTGATCTTGAAAGGTCCAACATGTGGTTTGTCTGTGCCCTAGGATCTTGATACTTTGCATTGCAGTACCACAGAAGAGATTATCAATGCAATGTGTCCCATGACAACCAATTACAATCATTGTTCTATCTGGATATCTGCATTGCAGAAATGACAGTTGGAAGCCAATTGGTTGTTACGGGCAGGTATGGAAACCTTTGATTGTACTCTGTTTCTGACATATACACTGTGTGGAAGATGGGTGATTGCATGGCAGTAGAGCAAGTTTGACACATGGTTGAGATTTGTTTTTGCCAACCACAAACTGCCTACCCTTAAGCTGAAATAGGCAGTGGACTGGGGTCCACTGCATACTGCGCTTTTTTACATGCGGCAAAGTCTACCCAACATGTAGAGATGGAAATGCCGCAAGCCCACCAAATGTGACAAATTCAGGCAAACGGGGCAGTGTCGCAAATGCCCTGCAACCATGTGCAAAGTCTGCGGTTGTGGAGCATTTTGTCTGCACAAATGGGTTTAAAACAGGTGGTGAGGAGGCATCACATTACTTTTTCACCACCTGTCAGTAGCCTTTGAAGCACTATTCAAAGGTGGATCAGGCTTCAGAGGAAAGGCAGCTTTAGCTTATGTATAAATCTATCCTTAAGTAAACATTAAATTTGTTATGTAATATGAAACATATAGAAAAGTTAATTGTGTCTAAGCAGTATTCTGAAAAAGTAGCATGTGATATTCTAAGGCATGTGAATGACTACTACTGTCATGAGATTTGGAGTGCTATTTGGTGATGTCACTAATGTGCAGCTCAGTGTTCATTGTTTTCCTTGCTGGAGAGAAAACAGCAGTGCAAAGATCTCCCTCCTTGCTTTCTTCATATTGCGGATTTGGGATTTCTTATCCCTTCCTGTAGTTGTCGCTGGATTATTTCACCATTGGTCCTTAGATATCAACCTGTCAGGAGGGCAGCTCTGATATAAGGAAAGAAAATCCTTCCTCTCCCAAAATTGTTGCCTCCACACATTGTGGAACGAGGCACGGTAAGTCAGTAAAAGAACATCTACTGCTACAAGAAGGTCACATGCATAACTATTAATTAGTCCTTTCCCAAAATCCTGCATTTTTTGGCCATAGCTTCCACAGTTCATCTCCCCTGTAATGGTAGGAGCATGTTTCCCCTTTTCAGGTCTGGTTACAATCTGTATTCTTGAGAAGCTGCATCTATCAATGGCAACCTACCTCTCATGGACATCTACTGGTCCCCAACCTTTGCGCACTGAATGCTGCATTGAAATTGTGCGCCTTCACTTGAATTGCAGGCACAAAAAAGAAAATAGTGTCCTAGGCTTATGTAAAGCCTTGTGAATAGAGCCTTATGTTTGTACTTCATCATCTGGTACTATGCCTGGTCTTTTTTGCTCCACAGTTGGCAAATGTAAGGGCAGTTTAAACACATCAAATTCCAACCTTTTTTGTGGGTGCAGACTGGTTATTCTTTAACCTACCCATAGAAATTAGATGACCATTGCTTTTTTTCACTTTCAATTGGGTCCAACAATGATTACATACCTATGAGATATCAACAGCCACAGCTGATGAAAACGAATGTACACATTAGAAAAACCTATTTACTCATCAAATGAATTCCAGGTATGGCTATTTTTGCATAGGTACATTCGTTGGGCCTGTTGAAAGAACAGCAAGTAATGTAAACTTGCTTCATGCTGTGAACAATATTGTATGCATTATACCCATTTATACCAGTAGGTGGCACTGCAGTGTTTAAATGTGTATTCTTTAGTAATGTATTTCGAGGAAGTACCTTCATTCCTAAGTGTGTGTAGTTGTATGCTCCTTGTTCCTGTTCAATGATAAAGACATGCTGTAAGATATGTTCTGAAATTTCTCCATAAAAGTAAAGCGTATTGCTGTATAGAAGAAGCTTCCAGTGCATAATTTCAATACTCAGCTAACAGGTTACAGGCCCAGCGTACCCAGCGGGCATCCAGGCACTGAAAAGAATTCTACAGCAAGTCTGTGTACTGTCTGTGAATACAGACCGTCTCTCCGTTTGTGGGTCTGATGACTGGGACAGGAAGGATAGACAGGCAAAAGCGACTATAAGCTTACTAGCGGAAGATAAACAGCTTATACACATAAGAACAGAGAAAATGGGCAAAGGTATGTGGACTTCATTACAAAAACTGTATGAGGAATTCAGGCCTCAACAGTAGGCTGTTTCTATTCTATTTCTATTCTTTATAAGATGAAACTAAAAGAAGGCCAACATATGTGTAACCACGTGAAAGCTATGCTAGAGATCATAGAGCAGCTACACGCCATCACAGAGGACATCAGATAACCATATTGTTGCCCTTCTCCTGCAGCCTTCCAGAGACATATACTGCTTTTATTAAGGCTTTAGAAACCAGACCTGAGCAGCAACTGACACTGGTATGTCAAAGGCAAATTAATTGATGAATTTGACAGAAGGAAAGAAAATACACACCATGATGCCAAAGCTCTTAGGATGTACAAAGGCACAAGGCACAACAAAGAAAGCAGATTCTGTTTTTACTGTAAAAGGACCAGTCACTAAAAAAAGGACTGTTCTATCTGGAAAGTTGAGCAGCAAACGCTAACACTATCGATAAAAGGACGAGTCAAAGCAGCCATAAAGGAAACTGCAGACACATCATGGAGTGGCACCTTTAAAGTGACAGAGTGGTTCACTCAGGTGCGACAAACCACATGACTAGCAATGAGACCTTTTTCACAAACATTGATTACAGTGCAAAAGACAAGGTTTTCCTAGCAAACGGGAAAAGCATCACTTCAGAAGGCCAGGATTTCCTGAACTGCATTACACCACAAGGCAAGCAGAGTATCCTTATAAAGAAAGTGCTTTATGTTCCAGAACTAGAAGGCAGCCTTCTATCAGTGAAAAGACTTGCAAACAACAGTCTCACAGTTATGTTCCCGGGTGATGAATGCACAATAATAAGCAATTCCTCACAAAAGGAAAACTTAACGGTCACCTGTTTGGAAATATACAAGCTCATCTCCACAAACCAGCAAGCCAATATAGTCTAGAATTATCTACACAGCAAATGTATTCACTTATGTCATAGGCGGCTGGGGCACAGAAGTCCATAAGCTATGCAGGACATTATAAAGAGAGGCTTATCAGAAGATTTGACAATGGCGCCTTATAAAGTGCTCATAAAATGCAAGGTCTGTATTGAAACTAAAGCCACACGTGCTCCCCTTCCACAGGCATCTCAAAGAAAAACTACCCACCCCCTGCAGCTCATACAGTGACGTATGAGGTCCAATGAAAACTCCTACGTCAGGCTGGAACAGAGATCTACTGACTTTCATTGATGATTATTCCAGGTACACAACTACTTATCTGATGAAATACAAGAATGAAACATCAGAGAAACTTCAAGAGTTCGTTGCCATGTCTAGCAACAAATTCCAACACAAACTGAGAATAATATGCACCGACAATGGGGGGAGCATACATAAACAAAGAAGTGGCCTCATACCTGAAAAGACAAGTAATAGTACACCAGACAATTGCACCATACACTCCTGAACAAAACAGTGTAGCAGAAAGGAAAAATTGCACTCTTATAGAAATAGCCAGGCTCATGTTGTCGGATGCCAAACTACCTCACAAGTACTGGGGAGAAGCAGTCATAACTACTACCTACCTACTTACCTACAGAACAGACTACCCTCAAGAGCCAATAAAAATACTCTATTCGAAATGTAATCAAATCATGGATCAAAGCTTAGCATAGGGAACATCAGAGTGTTTGGATGTAAACATATGCCTATATTCCAAGTGAAAAGCAGTCCAAGCTGGAGAAAAGAGCCATAGAGGGCATTCCAAGAAGCTACAGCGAGCAAACAAAGGGTTACAGAATCCTACACCCAAAGACTGACAGAGTGACAATAAGAAATAGTGCTTATTTTGATGCGAGCCCATCAGAAACACCAATCCCTGAAAGCTGTGAATTGAATATGCCCAGCAAACCAGAAGAAAAGGTTGACCAAAGCGAACCTGTGAGTCGGAGCAAAAGGTGGAACTCCCACCACCAGATTCTGCTGAACTGCCTAAAATCAGAAGATCCACTCGGACTACAAGGAGATGCCACCAGCAAGCTGTCATACACTGTCAAAACACAGCATATTTGAACCAACATCCTGGGAAGACATAAAAGAACTCCCAAAAAATGAAGCCAATAAATGGAGAAAGGCAGCAGAAGAAGAACTAAAGTCACTTCAAGAAAATAAACCTGGACACTCACAGACCGCCAAACTATAGGAAGTAAGTGGACTTTCAAAGTAAAGTCAGATGCAGAAGGCAATATCCACAAATACGAAGCCAGACTAGTTGCCAAGGGTTACTCCCAGAAATTCAGTGAAGATTACGATGAAACATTGGCTCCCGTCGTAAATCACTCCACCATCAGAGTGGTTCTTAGGATTATTTACGAAAGGCAAATCCACTTTGCACTGAAAGTGCACTTGAACATGCAGGCGCTCTAAATCTAAGGGGTAGATCTGAAATGAGTGGAAGCTCTGCTGATTTTATCATCCAATAATGTGCAAGCTAAAATGCTGTTTTTTTATTTTCCTTGCATGTCCCCCTCGGATCTACAGTGACTTTACTTCCAAGTTCACTTGCAGTGCAAAGTGGATTTTCCTTTAGTAAATAACCCCATTTGTGTTAAAGCGGAGTTCCACTTAAAAATGGAACTTCTGCTTTAACCACTCCTCACCCCCTTACATGCCACATTTGGCATGTAATTTTTTTTGGGGGGGAGTGGGGGCTTCATTAGGAGGGGGACTTCCTGTCCCACTTCCTCCTTCCGCCCAGTAACCGCCTAGGCGACTCCTCCCTCTAGGCGATCTCCTGGGACACGTGACAGGTCCCAGGAGATCGCCTATCCACTCCGGGAGCGCAGCGCGGCTCGCGCATGCGCCGTGCGTGCCCGGCCGTGAAGAGGAAACCTGTCACGGCCGGGTGCCCTTAGTGGAAATGGCGGCGCCGGCGAAGAGGAGGGGGAGAGGGGCGACACCCCGTTCGGCCCCATCGCTGGACCGTGGAACAGGTAAGTGTCATTTTTTTTAAAAGACAGCAACTACACTTTTTGTAGCTGCTGACTTTTAAAATGCCTGGAACTCCCCTTTAATTGGGATCGACATGTCAAAACCAATTCACATTTTCGAAGACAACTCAGGGATGTATAAAGCTTACACAATCAGAAAAGGTCAATCCTAGGACCAAACACATCAACGTCAAGTATCGCCTACTGAGGGATAATCAAGAACAAGATGTTATTGGCATTCAATATTGCTCGTTAGAGGAGATGACTGCCGATGCACTCACAAAGCCTTTGTTGAAGGAACGTCATAGTTCTTTCCAGAAGAAGCTGAACATAATTTGACAAAGCACATGCTGTTGAGAAGGGGTGTTGAAAGAACAACAAGTAATGTAAAGTTGCTTTATACTGTGAAAAATATTATATGCATTATAGAATGTGTAAGGTGAATACTAAAGCGCTGATAGGATATTTAAAATTAGAAAACCAATTAAAATAGATAAGATGACCAAATGATATGCTGCACCATTGAAGTGTGTCCTGCACTTAAAAGAATATGAAAATAAATACTAAAAGAGTATAAATAGTGCGCAATATCAACCTTAATCTATTTAGATCAGTAAGGTGATGTGAAAAGAATAAATATGGCAAGTGACGTGATAAAATAATACTATATAATATAATACAATATATAAGTGCTTGCGTGAGAATCCCAAGTGCAAAATAATAAATGCTTCACGTTACAATGAAGTTGTAACAATTTTATAAATGAATAAATAAATAAATAAATACACAATGTGTTCCAAAATAAATAAAGTGCTTCAAGTATGAGTAAAATAAAGTAATCCTTAATGTGCTATAATATTTCAAAAAATATCCAGTGTATGCTGATAATGGATATATAAATCCCAAAACCAATACAGGAAAAAACCTGATATACTGGCCAATTAATTAATAGGTTGATCCCTTAATTGATACCAATCCACCGATAGCAATAAATAACTAAACTAAATCACTGGTAAATCCTCAAATACATCAATTGTAAAAAAATCCGGTAGACATATAAAAATATAAGGAAAAAATAAAAAAGACTTCCCTTAATGCTGGAATATGGGGATTTATGTCTTCTTTACAGTTCCTCCTGGTGTCTTGCTCCGGTGTGACATGAAAAGGAAATGACACAGAAAACAAACACCATTGCGCAGCGCTCTACTTAAAAATTCAAAGGAGATCTCAGGGGGGTGCCTAAAGCTTGTGAACTCACATTTACCCCGTGGATCTGGGCGCATTCAAATACCGCTGATGGTCAGGCTCAAAACGGGGCTGTCAGCCCTTCTCCTCCTCACTGTGCTTTGCAGCGTCACTCGGGCTCCTCCTCCCTCCTTAGACGCGTCGGGAGGAGGAGCCCGAGTGACGCTGCAAAGCACAGTGAGGAGGAGAAGTGCTGAAACTATAGTGTCTAAAAGCCTTGCCTCCTTCTGGAATCTCTGCCTTCTGCTAGAAGACCCTGTCCACTTCTAGATGCCCATGCCTTCTCCAATAAACCCCCATTTTCAGAGAAGGAAGAAATATGTACATCCGTAGCATAAATTTAGAGCGCATGACTAAATTAATGTTCCTACTGAAAGATCCTGTCTATCCTCTCCAGATGCACCAGCATGGTCATCATTTTACACTTTGCATCACTGGGTTCCTTAGTTTGTACCTCAGCCAGGTCACTATCTGCATTGTGTTTGCAGGCTTTTCCTATGTTATCTTATGGTCTTTTAGCCCTGCTCTTATGCCCCGAAATTCCGACCACAAAATCCGTCAAATTTTTTTCCGACGGATTTTGTCCAACAATGGTGTTGCATATACACGGCCGGACAAAGTTGTCGGAAAATCCGATCATTCTGAACATGGTGACATTTGTTGCATACGACGGAACTACGTAGAGGCTATTAGGCTATTATTAGCCTGGCTTTGGTCTCATAATTTGATCTGAGCATGCATGGCACTTTGTCCGTCGGAATTCTCTACACACGATCGGAAAAAGTCTGTTTGGATTTTGTTGTCAGAAAATTTGAGAGCAAATTTTTTCCGACGGAAAAAGTCAGATGGAGCCCACACACGGGCGGATTTTCCGTCAACATGGTCCGATCAGACATTTTCCGTTGGAATTTCCGACCATGTGAATGGGGCATTAGACCTTTTATCCTCCTTACCCCCCTACTTATTTTCCATACCCTTTCCTCTCCCCAACCTCTATCTTTTTACCAATTAAGGTTGTTATACTACAGGATATGATGAGGCAACTGTATATTGTTTGGTTGGACACTGTTTACCTTGTAAGAATCATGCAGGGTAGCATGAGGTAGTCATACGTCATTTTACATGTACTGTACATAGGTGCATATGTTTTAATAAAATTCTATTAAAAAACAAAAAAAAAATGGCCAATCTATTTATACAGTAAACAAAAACCTTCACCCATAAAGACCATTTGCGTATATTGTAGGACCCACCAAGCTGGCATCTCAGGTTGGTCATATTGTACTTGTGCATCCAAGGCTCTCTAATGTCTATGTGCAGCTTCAGACTATGCCTCTCAAGTGGGCTCATATCTACTGCCGGTGGCTCACCCATACTTATACAGGCAGTCAAATAGCTAGATGGATGGGGAAATTATACCTTCTATAGAGAGAAAAATTGGGGACATAGATTGATGATACTTTCACTGTTTACTACCAAATAGATAAAAACTCCACTACTGATAAATTTTGCTCATTAAAATTGAGTAGTTATTGTGGGGATTGTTGAAGGATTTATTTTCCTTTCATTTATGACACATTTACATTAAAATTGGATTTGCCTTGTCAAACAAGTGTTTTGAACATGATAAACGAGCTGAGCAAATCATCCCTCTGCCATTATTAGTGCTGATGGTTTAATATTCAGGCAGGGCTCCCTATGGGGATATTGTGTGCTCCCCACTTTTGCTCTCCTTATTAAGCTAAGTGGAAGTGAGAGATAATCCATTTTCACACTGTGATTGTACTGTATGTTTTGCTCACAGCTTCAAAGAGAACATGACATGGGCTTGCCAGGGTCTTCTCGAGACGGACTCGTTCCTGCACACTGATCACATTCAGACATGTCACAGCTGTTCAGGGTGGAAGGGTAAAGTGAATGAGTGTTCCTGGTCAGCCCCCCTTTGTTTGAATGGAATGGGATCCTTTTTCCTTGCAGAAAATCACTTTGATGTTCTTGGATTAAATGGGGGGAAAAAAAACCTGATTTACATGTACACTGGCCCGATGACAGAAACTAACACAATTTCAGAAAAATTACCAATAGCATTTTAAGCCTCCGTAGTTTAAAGATGAGCTTCAGGATAAGCAAATATTGTCAAAATACAATAGAAGTGTATTCTTCCTTTTAATCTTGGTGTGCCTTGTGTATTTCTTCTAGAGTGAAACCTTGCTTTCCTGTATTAAGGACCAGTCACTGCTGCTCTCTCCGATTTGTGCAGGGTGACTGGTCTTGTCTCCGCCCCTCCTGTAGTTTTCTGCAAGCAGCCTGTGGTGGGAGGGGCCTGCTATGCCCCCTCCCACAGCTCTGCTCTCTGTACAACACAGTCATGATATCACGGCTAATTTTACAAGGTACAATCTGGGTTTGTATAGGCATCTGGTGCACACAAACTGGATTTATTAACTTTGTGGCTATTGAGGAATATATTTAAATTCAAGTTTTTGTTTGTGGAGATCACCTTTAAACAATCACAGGCGTGGGAGACTTGTATTTATAAGAAGCTCCGTGTGTTCTGTGTAGCCGATCCTCTTCCTCAGCATATAGCGATTGTGACAGTGCAATGGCGGAATGTGCAGGTGTGCACATCTGTTGTAATGATAGGCCATAACTGTTCTGTTAAGAGATAGGTGTGCACTGCTCAGGATACAGTACTCCATGCTGGAATCGGGAGGTTCTGTGTCCAGAGGACTGAGGGACCCGGGATGGTTAAGCGAGACTTGCAGACTATGAAAGTTGAGGTAACCAAGCAAGCCCAGAGGACTGAGGAAACCTAGAGGTGTGAGGGACTCTAGAGGTCTCAGAGGTCTGAGAGAGTCTGGAGTATCAGGAGATGACCTATTGAGAGGCCAGGGTGTGGGCCCATACAGCAGGAAACTGCAACTAAAAGACAGAGAGCTTGGAGAGCCAGGAAAGCTGAGAGAAGGGCATAGGAACACAAAGAGACTGCATAAGATGGTCCGAGGGACCCTGATGTAAGGGGACACAAAGAGACTGCATAAGATGGTCCGAGGGACCAATTAAAAGACCAACACAAAGATCAAAGGGGGGCTCTCTGGGGACCCAGATGTAAGGCTAAGGCTCGATTCACATCTATGCATTTTGCTTTTGAGCGTTTTTGCAGTGCTTTTTGCGGTGCTTGCCGTGTTTTTGGACATGCGCTTTTACCGCGATTTTGCCGCGATTTGCGTTTTTGTATTTTTTTTTTATTTTTTACATTTTTTTTTTTTTACACTGTGGTTGATTAGCAACCAGCTATATACAGTGTAAAAAAAAAAAAAATACGCAAATCGCGGTAAAAACACGGTACTTGCGTTTTGGATGCGGGTCCATTGACTTCTATTAAATGCAAAACACTGCATTTTGCATGAAAAAAAGTCCCCGACCCTTTCCAAAAACGCGGAGGCACAAAAATGCATTGATGTGAACATGTTCCATAGGAACCCATGTTAAAAAATTCCCCTACATTTCTTCAAAATGCATCAAAAAACGCGCTAGTGTGAATGGAGCCTTAGAGAGGAAGCCATGTGCCTTGGTATTATTTTCACGTTTTCTGTTTTGATGGTGAAAACCCCTGCGTAGGAAACTACTTTATGCTGACCATTTTGTTTAATAAAAGTGGGCCAACAAACCCTGAAACACAGCTGTAACTAACATGGACTCACTAAAAATGCTTCTACCAATAAGCTAAATGCCACAAAATATGACTCTGCCAATGGAAGGACATTCAAGGATACACTTCTGCATCTCCAATTGTAACCCCGCACCTCTCATCTATGGTGTACTGTCCTAATCCTCCTTGTGTAAGACATTCCTTAGAATTTCTGTGCTAGCGAAAGATTCACACATCTGTTGTAAGCAGTGTGGAGGTCCACTGAGACCGGATATTCATACTGACACTCCTGCCCCGGTACAACTGTTCTTCCTCCCACCACTGCAGATGTCAGACAGCGCTGTGGTGGGGGAGTTTTGTATCTGAGGGTGCAGAGCCCGATGGGGATTTACACACTAGTTTCTTATCAAGTCCCCTCCCCTTGTGAATAACCGCAGGCAATCGGTGGATACTTACCCTGCTATTGGCTATAGGCTATAGAATCTACCCACTGTTTGCTGTTAATTAAAAGAAGAGAGCGGACCAGATGGGGAACTAGTGTCTTCTCTGCTGTACTGCATACAGAGACAGGCTCTCTGCCTGTCTCTGTACACCAACTTAAAGTAGGTCTTAATTACCACCAGTTTTGTTATCTACAAGCTGGAGGTAATTATTTTTGAATTTTGCTGCATTAATAGCTTCACTTTGCAAAATATCTACCTGAATCTGCTGCATGTACTAGTAAAGTTACCAACAGGGATTTTTTAATCTGTCTGAGGCCCTTTTAACCGCTTGCCGTCTGTATACTGTACATATACGGTGGCAAGGCGGCTCTCCTGTACAGAATAACGTACTGGTACGTGATCCTGCACTTTAGGGTTTGGGGCGTGGACGCATGTTGCCGGTGACCCACTCCCACTGTGATTGGACACAGCAGGAGCCAATCAGTGGGTCCAGCATACTCCATGTCCGCTGGGACCCGCCGATCGTTTGGGACACAAGCAAAACTGCGGTCTGCCTATGTAAACAAGGCAGACTGACGTTCTCCAAAGTAAAAACACGGATCTCTGACTTCCCATAGTACAAGCACATCCCCCACAGTAACCAAGCACATTTTAGGCATGCATTTAACCCTTTGATCGCCCCTGATGTTAGCCCCGTCCCAACCAGTGTCATTAGTACAGTGACATATTTTTAACACTGATCGCTGTATTGGCATCATTGGTTCCCCAAAAAAGTGTCACTCTGTGTCCGTTTTGTCTGCCACAATGTTGCAGGCCCACTAAAAGTAGCTGATAGCTGTCATTACTAGTATAAAAAAAAGTAACTAAAAATGTTATAAATATATCCCATAGCTTGTAGACGCTATAACTTTTGCGCAAATCAATCAAAACACGCTTATTAGGATTTTTTTTACCAAAAATAGGCAGCAGAATACATATTGAAAAAAAACGGGGTGTAACCGTGCTAGAACAATAATAAAAAAGAATGAAAAAATAAGCCAAAAAAAAAAAAAACATATACATATATACATATTGGCCTAAATTTATGAAGAAATTAGATTTTTTTTTATTTTTTTTAGAAAATTGATTGGATATGTTTTATAGCAGAAGGTAACACAATATATTTTTTTCAAAACTGTTGGTCTTTTTTTGTTAATACCGCATAAAATAAAAACTGAGGGGATCAAATACCACCAAAAGAGAGCTTTATTTGTGGGAAAAATAGGTTGCACGACCAAGCAATTGTCAGTTAAAGTAAGGCAGTAAAATCGTGTGGTATCGGCGCTGGTTGATGTGTTGCAACAATGAAATAAAATAAAATAAAATCCTATAGTGAGCTGCAGTTTTGTGCAATATAATCACCCATAGGTGACTATTCAAAATGAAAGAAAAGTAAGGTGAAAACCGCGCTATTATTGTTCATCAAACATTGGGATTCCCACCGCTAGTATGTACTATGCTGTGGTCCCCCCACAAACTCTCAATCCCAAAAGTGCGGGTGCTAGCCTACTATTTAAATGCCGTGTTCGAGTAAAGTAAATTCAATCAAAAATCAAAAAAACCCAAAAAATCAAAAAAATATATATCAAGTGCTAAGTGCTAATTTTGTGCCTTGGTCGGCTGATTCAAAGTGCTTTGTGCATATGGATATCATAAGTTGCTATCCCGTGATGTTTAGGCGTGATCTGTGTTAATTGCGAAGTTTAGTGCTTCTACTAATAATATCAAATTTATTCCATCAGTAGCCCATCTTCACTGCCCAACATGGTGATACAATGGAATGAATATCTGTTACATGTGACCTGGGTTTTTCAATAACATAATCCCATCAATTTTTCTATGTGGAAACAATTTTAAATAATAAAACAGAAAACAGAGCAAAAAAAAAAATATATATATATAGAGTCCGTGACAACACCGCTTGTGCTTGGTTAGACTTTAAATATTCATTGTGCAGATTTCTTGCTTAGTGACCGTCACCACCTATGAAATGAATCACTTACCAAAACTTGGTAAGTGTGAAGCCTGCGGTTACTTTAGGATAACCAATCCTATCTATGGCCTCCCTCTTTCTCTCACTTCCTGGTGCAGATGGTGTACGGATAGACTCCACAGCAGGTTTCCCCAGAGAATGAAATAATAAACAGGGGGCTTCTAATGGTGAAGTACGTTTTACAAAGGATTTTATTAAAAGAAAAATGTCATAAAAGACTCACATGGTCCAGTGCCGTGGCTGGCACTAAGCATATCCAGCCTTGTGTTTAAAATCAGATTGGCGTGCGTTCTGAACTCCCTTCCTGTTATGAGGTCCCTCTCCCGGAAGTGATGCAATCGCGTATGATTACCCAGCAGCCTCTACGCGTTTCGCAAAGGTTATTGCGTCATCAGGAAGCACAACCAAGGCACAACCAAAGCACGACCAAGGCACAAAATTAGCACTTAGCACTTGATATATATTTTTTTGATTTTTTGGGTTTTTTTGATTTTTGATTGAATTTACTTTACTCGAACACGGCATTTAAATAGTAGGCTAGCACCCGCACTTTTGGGATTGAGAGTTTGTGGGGGGACCACAGCATAGTACATACTAGCGGTGGGAATCCCAATGTTTGATGAACAATAATAGCGCGGTTTTCACCTTAAAGTAAGGCAGTGCCTTAACGCAAAAAATGGCCTGGTTAAGGGGGTGAATCTTCTGGAGCTGAAGTGGTTAAAGGGCCATACTGCCCAAAACATTTTGGTAGGTATGTATTGAATTCCCCAAAACATCTTCTCTGATGTAAATTTTATTTCTTTCGATCTTGCACCTAGTCATGGCTAAATGAGGGGGAGACACGTAAGCTACTGCTATTATTTCATGGGCAAGATGACATGAAATAAGTTATTTACTAAAACTAGAGCACTCAGAATCTGGTGCAGCTGTGCATGGTAGCCAATCACCTTCTAACTTCAGCTTGTCCAATTAAGCTTTAGCAATAAAACCTGGAAGCTGATTGGTTTCTCTGCAGAGCTGCACCAGATTTTGCACTACCCCAGTTATAGTAAATCAACCCCATTGTGTGGTAGGGATGCATACAGACACTGCGTGGTCTATTTTATAGCAGGGCTGGCACAGATGATAAATGAGCTGGGTGTGCGGTTAAGCAGATCTAAATTGCATATCAGCTCTCTAAGCTTTAGAAAAAGATTTAAGGGCCGGTTCACACTAGAACACGCTCGCTCCTGTGTGATCCTGCGCGTTCCCATGTGGTGCTTTTTTTTGACAACCCATTCCAGGGCCATCTTTAATATTGATTGGACCCTGGGCAAACATCTTCTTACCCCCAAATACCAATTTCGCTCTCCACCCCAACATCCCAAAAACAAACATGGGCATGCTCAAGGGGCAGCTGCTTTGGGCCCCACAAAAATGACTGGACCCGGGGCAGCTGCCCCTTCTGCCCTGCGTTAAAGATGGCCCTGGCCCATTCATTTGAATAGTCTGCAAACTGGAATCTGGAGAACCCACTATTCAAAACCCACTGGACCAAATTGCATGGTACTGTAGTACAATGTGATTTGGTGACCGTAAACATGCTGCGTTCACTGCGGTGCGGGAAACGCACACAGAATGCGCCTTGGTGTGAACTGGCCCTAAAAGTTTTGGGTTGCAGGCTCATTATTTTTAAAATCAGACACAAAAAAAATGACACAAGGCTTGTGGCCATATAATCACCATGGAACCTATATAATCTGTATGTCAGATGGTAAAAGGATGAGATACAAAAAAAACAAAAAAAGGATGAGATGGCAACCCCATTATAATTACAATGTAGTTGTATCTAAGCAACTATGCAGTCAGAAGATTTTTATCTCATGTATTAAATTATTTTCTACTTCTGTTCATCATGAATATATCTCAGTATACAGTCAGCTACTTAATTTTGTTGCATTGTAAATTGAATAATGTGCTTTTAAATATATTTCCTGTATTCAACGTTAGACCTCATGTACTCTGGACGTTTTGCTAACTCTCCTAGACTCCTTTTCTCCTAGCAGCATTTTAGCAAGAAAAAAAGCGTTTAAACTTGTGTAACGCATTTAGCCGCATCAAGCATTTGGACCTTAATTCATTTAACCACTTCAGCCCCGGACAATTTGGCTGGCCAAAGGCCAGAGCACTTTTTGCGATTCGCAAAACTAACTTCCTTTTTTTCTCACAAATAGAGCTTTCTTTTGGTGGTATTTGATCACCTCTGCGTTTTTTTATTTTTTTGCGCTAAAAACAAAGAGTGACAATTTTTGAAAAAACGCATTATTTTTTAATTTTGCTAAAATATCCCCAAAAAATATATAAAAAAATGTTTTCCCTCAGTTTAGGCTGATACGTCTTCTACATATTGGTAAAAAATCGCAATAAGCGTTTATTGATTGGTTTGCGCAAAATTTATAGCGTCTACAAAATAGGGGATAGTTTTATGGCATTTTTATTTAATATTTTTTTTTTTACTAGTAATGCCGGCTACCAGTGATTTTTATCGTGACTGCGACATTATGGCGGACAGGTTGGACAATTTTGACTCATTTTTGGGACCATTCACATTTTATACAACGATCAGTGCGATTAAAAATGCATTGATTACTGTGTAAATGTGACTGTCAGTAAAGGGGTTAACACTAGGTGGCGCTGTAGGGGTTAAGTGTGTCCTAGGGAGTGATTCTAACTGTGGGGGGGGGGGCTACGTGTGACACATTACTGATCACCGCTCCCGAACACAGGGAGCTGTGATCAGTGACAGTGTCACTAGGCGGAACAGGGAAATGCTTGTTTACATTAGCATCTACCCGTTCTTCAGCTCCGTGAGACGATCGCGGGTATCCCCGCGGACATAGAGTCCGTGGGACCCGCAATCCTATTCATGGCGCTCGCGTCGGGTGGGCGTGCGCCACCGCCGGCACGCACGCGATGGCATGGTGGCAAATTCAAAGGGACGTACAGGTACGCCCATTTGCGCAGCCGTGCCATTCTGTCTACTTATATTTACATGCAGCGGTCGGGAACCGGTTAATTGTCCAAAATTATTTTATTCTGGCTATTGAAATTAAAGCTCAAAAAAGTGCCTACCGCTTAGGCGCATTTACTTGCATTTAAAAAAGTTTACATGCGTTTAGGTGCATCAAGCGTTTTTTTTTTCGGCAAAAACTCTGCTGCTCCTCTAAATGCTTCTATAAGCCTATATGTGCATGTAGGGGTGTTTAGAGGCAGGAAAACAAAATGTCAAACGCCCCTAGGAGCAGCAGAATAATCGTCCAGTGTGCATGAGGCCTTAAAGAGCTAACATCTATCATTAAAATCTCCCATATGCTTTAACATGATGAATTCTGAAAAGGGGTTTTTCATTTTTTTATTTTTTATTTAAATAATACTGTAAACATAGCTGTCCTTCAAAGTATGTAACTGATACTGTTTAGTTGTTCTTTAAGATGTAATACTTATCAATAAAAAAATATTGAACCATAAATAATACTTGATGATCCTGGCATGAAGGTCCTTGTTCAGACACCTCCAGCTATGGGGGTCACCATTGTCACCCAACTCCTGTGCTCCTCTGTCGTTGTCCCTACCCATGTGCCTGTGGGGGTGTACGGTGATGAGGTGGTAGTCACGTCCTCCATGTTTCCCACCTTTTTGGCGCCAAACAAGAGTTGTATAAAAGGCCTACCCCAGGGTGGGTTCTTCTGGCTATGCTGGGCACCTTGTACAGGGTCACTTTACTACACATGGGGTACCTTTGCTCTGTGCCGCTTTCATCAATGCCCTGGGACAAGGCTCTATTCTTAAGCCTCGTACACACAATCAGATTTTCCGATGGGTAATGTGTGATGACAGGCTGTTGGCAGAAAGTCTGACTGTTTGTACGCTCAATCGGACAATTGTTATCGGATTTTCCGCATACTAATGTTAGATGGCAGGTTTTAAAATTTTCCGCCGACAAATGTGTGTTGTCGGATTTTCCAAGTACACAAGTCCGTTGGACAAAAGTCCAAAGTACAAACACACATGCTCGGAAGCAAGGACGAGCCAGAAGTGGTCGATCTAGTAAACTAGCGTTCGTAATGGAGAATTAACATTCGTGACGTGGCAAATTATGAAATCTCCAATTGCAGCGCACATTCTCTAATTCTTTAATGGGATAGTAATGAAGCTGCTTTGCTGGTGATACTGATGGAGTTATTGCAAGTGAATTTACAAAGGCTTTTTTTTTTTATAGTGATATCAAGAACAATATTTTTATGCTTTTTTTTTGGGCAAGTTACCACAACACCATTATCCCGTAGTTTTTAAGATCAAAGCTACAACTATGTTGGTGTCCCTTGTCAATTTTACATTGTATTTTTTTGTAATGTAACGGCCTACTACCAAACTGTCATTTAAAGTAACACATAGCCAAGTAGTATAATACACAATTTTTTTTATTGTGCATTAAAAAAAGAAAACAAATAAAATTAGACATACTATCTGCCAATAGAACTTAACCAAAAAGTGCATTCTATGTATCCAAAAATATAGAAAATGTAACAAATCAAATCATTATTATTCAACCTAAAAATTTAATAAAAGCCTCATGCATGTGTCCTGCTTCTTAATATAGGGGGGTTTAACAATGTCACGAGTTGGTGAAAGCAGGGGTCCGCCATCCGGAGATAATTCCGAAAATCATCCGGATTATTCTCCTGGAGCTCCCGCAGCAAAGGCATATGACATAATTGGTCACTATTAATAAAGCAACCAATTTTTGGTCCAAGAAATCCTCCTCCTCCTGTTCCTGGACTGGACTTGGGTCAAAGCAATAACTCCAAAGCCAATAATAAATAACACGTTATCTCCTCCGATTCCGCAACATGTCTGATTGACGAACGGCCGTTCAGAAATGAAATGAAAAGCGTGAAATGAAAAGCACGAATCAACACTCACCAAACTTCTACTAACACGAAATTAGCAGAAGGAGCCCAAAAGGTGGCGATAAAGAGCTGAAAAACCACGGAGTACGTCACTACGTTCGTGTTTGTTGGCCGACAATTCCTTGCCGTTTTGTATGCAAGACAAAATCCAAGCACACGCCTTCGGACAAAAGTCCAAGGTTTTGTGTGCGGAAAATCCAATCATGTGTACGAGGCTTTAGAGTTGAAAGTATACCATGTACACTTGCACTGCAACTGTTCTTCAGTTAACTCTCGGGTCACCGTGAGAGTGTTTGCTTTCTCTGTAATCTGCATTCAGGAGGGACCAGCTGAGCCAACGTTCACATCCACCTGTCCGTCGTTTTCTACTACAATCCCCCAATAGCGGAGTGGGCCCCGCCATGCACATTGGGCGGGCTCCACACATGCACGCAACTTAACTCTTGAACCTCCATACTTCTGTACAGAATGGGAATCTCTGCAATGCAAATTCACTCCATTTCTTCTGAGAGACAGACTTCTGGCGGAAGCAGTGCCGACAACACCTCCCTCGCTGCTAGAGGCCATTCCACCTATAACTGATACACGCTACCTACAGGTTGCGGTAAAAAACTGCCGTTACCCTGGGTAACCACTTGTGTCTTCACACTGTTTCACTTCACACACCATATTATGTCTTCATACCCCAATGTGTTTAAGACCTACTCAGTAGACTGTGTGCCTGTTATTTGCCTTACACCCCTTTTACCCCAGACCAGGCAAAGACAACATTCCAAATGCTTTGTTAGTTTCTGTAATTGCCATTTTGCAGTTTTCTAACATTCAAAGGCATAATTCTTTCCTAATTCCCTAACTACAGGCTGTGTGCTGCCCTAGCATACCTGCAAAGATGGCGATCATGCAATACAGAGTCCATTTAGAGGCATCCTTCCAAGGCTTGTGTCTCTGGGGGAATCCCAGGTTCTGATAACTTTATATCCAGGTAGTAATGACGACATCCTCCTGCTCCTCTTGGGTGTTGTTCTCCAAATCTCTCATGGATAGCTTTCTATGGGCCTAATACGGACCCTGGGACCCCCTTGGATCTCTCAGCTCTCTAACCTCGGGCTCTGGCTCTCTCGGGTATGGACCCTTGTCCCTTTTTTATATTACACACAACCAGTGGGTCGAACCCAGAAAAACCCACCAAGAGATCAAAGAACCAAGAACGGCATTAACACCTACCCTAACTGGCTGTACTGTACTAACTGTACCGACATGCATGTGCTTCATTATTTAGATTCTGGTCGAGCAATTGTGTGCACCTGACGCAGGGGAGAGTGCATGAAGACAGGAAGTAGCTAAAAGAGGCTGAAGGAGATGGGCAGAACTCCGATGTTAAAGGAAAAAAACAGTAATTTATGGGGGGGGGGGGGGGACAACAAACAAATATAGCATATACAGTTGCCATATTGTAATTTAGTGTTCTTAAAAATTGCCTTTATTTTTCATTCAAGGATATAATTGTTTGATTTGCTCACTGATTTTCCCAAAAGTTTTCACTAAGATCAGTCAAATTTTAGGCATCCTCTGCACTAGGAATTTAAGTTTTGGTAAGATAGTCCTCAAGGGTTAAATGCTTTTAAAGGAATGCAGACATTGCAGCTTTTCTCATTAGAACACTGAGAGTGCACCAGGTGATTGGAATGAACCAGACTTTCCTGTTCAGAATCAGTCCGCAAAGGACATGGAGAAGCGGCTATTTCTTCAGAGAAACAAAAGATAGGACTCTGCTACAAAGTTTTGTTAAAAACCCTGCAACGTATATTGCTCACCCAGAGGGGATTGTTTTTTTTTTTCTCAACAAAAGTGGAGTTATTCTTTAACCACTATCTGACCGCCCACCGTCAAATGACGGCGGAGCGGTGCAGCTATTGTGGCGGGCCGCCGTCATATGACGGCGCTCGCTTTTTGGCCACTAGGGGGCGCGCGCGCGCGCCCGCCGCGTAGCTGAGGACCTGGTGCGCGTGCCCGGCGGTTGCGATGACCACCAGGCACCCGCGATTGCCCGGTAATCGAGCAGGACGTGGATCGGTGTGTGTAAACACACCGATCCACGTCCTGTCAGAGGAGAGGAGACCGATGGTGTGTCCCTTGTACATAGGGACACCGATCGGTCCCCTCCCCCAGTCAGTCCCCTCCCCCCACAGTTAGAATCACTCATATAGGGTACATTTTAACCCCTGCAGCGCCCCCTAGTGTTAACCCCTTCCCTGACAGTCACATTTATACAGTAATCAATGCATTTTTATAGCACGGATCGCTGTATAAATGTGAATGGTCCCAAAAATGTGTCAAAAGTGTCCGATATGTCCGCCGCAATGTCGCAGTCATGATAAAAATCGCAGATCGCCGCCATTACTAGTAAAAAAAAAATAATAATAAAAATGCTATAAATCCATCCCCTATTTTGAAGACGCTATAACTTTTGCGCAAACCAATCAATATACGCTTATTGCGATTTTTTTTTTTTACCAAAAATATGTAGAAGACTACGTATCGGCCTAAACTGAGGAAAAAATTTGTTTAAAAAAAAAAAAAATTGGATATTAAATTATAATAAAAAGTAAAAAATATTATGTTTTTTCAAACTTGTCGCTCTTCTTTTGTTTATAGCGCAAGAAATAAAAACCGCAGAGGTGATCAAATACCACCAAAATAAAGCTCTATCTGTGGGGAAAAGAATGATAAAAATGTTATTTGGGTACAGCGTTGCATGACTGCGCAATTGTCATTCAAAATGCGACAGCGCTGAAAGCTGAAAAATGGCTTGGTCAGGAAGGGGGTGTTCGTACCTGGTAGGCAAGTGGTTAAAGTGGTGTTTCCACCAAAAGAAAAAAAAAAAAAGCCCTCGTAGTCTGCCTCCTTCAGTGCCCGGGCACTGACATCACTTCCCCTCGCCGCAGTCAGTCATCTGGGACACGTGACAGGTCCCAGATGATTGCGCGGGGTATCACGGCGTGTGGTACCGCTCGCGCATGCGCAGTGAGTGCCCGGCTGTGAAGCCACAGCCGGGTGCCCACAATAAGCATGCCCGCGCCGTGAGCGAGCGGGGAATGAGGGGGGGCTTTGTTTCCCTGCATCGCTGGACCCTGGAACAGGTAACTGTCCGATTATTAAAAGTCAGCAGCTGCAGTATTTGTAGTGCACCCCACTTTAAGCATTATAACTACTGAGCTTAGCTTGCATTCATCATGTTTATAAATACCCATTTTGTGTTTTAGTCAGCACCCCCCTATCACGTTGCCCCTAATTTTCACCTCGATAAAGGGATCCTGAGCAGTCCCTAAATATAGTACATCTAGTACATGATGTGGGAATAAACGTTAGGATTTATTTATAATAGAGCGTGTATATCAGTATCCTCTCTCCATGTACTGCTATGCTAGCCCTTTGCACGCTGCGGCCCATACCATTCATAAAAATCAGACCATGGGGTTCAGCCGACATTAGGGTTGATTTACTAAAGGCAAATGGACTGTGCACTTTGCAAGTGTAGCCCCTCCAGAGCTTAGTAAATGAGCTAGAGCTTCACTATAAAAAGAATACCTAATCACATGTGTAGCGGTACCCCCGTAGGGGCTGCGAATGTGGTTATAGCAATCCGCCAATCACCTTGCTGCCATCCTCTCATCAATCACCCAAAAGACCATAAACAGTCAATTGCTCCGTTTTCTTGCTTTTATTTGTGGGATAAACTTGGAGAGATATGCGGGATGTATGAGATGCCCATGAAGATTTCAGCAGGATCGGTTATCATCCATGGCCTTGTTAATGGATTTCCCCTTTAGAGTCCTCACTGCAGACTATTGCTTCTTCTGTTATCTATCTGACGATCTGAAGATTTACTACTCACATCTTCCAGTTAAACAAGATGAATCACTCTGAATAATTCCCCTGTATTAGACTGATGTGGTATTCCTGCTACAAATCAGAGAGCCAAAGGCCTATACCGGCTATCTTCCATGGCTCAATGAACTAAACAGCCCCACAGTCTCTGGAAGTTACTGCAAACGCGAACTTGGCAAATGATAAACGACAGACTATTGCTCCAGCCCGTCCACTTCTGTTCATACTGTGCTCCCCGGCCACACAGTACGCTACAATACTCTCTCCAGTACTTCTGCTTCTTCAACGTAACACTGACCTTCTCCTTTGTATCAAAGTCCTGTGTTCCCCGGTCACAGAAATCCGATAAGCTGGTCTACTTTTTCCGTAGACCAGCTTACCCAAGGCTTACTCTTACTTCCTCCACTTCATCCTCTTTACAGTCAAGCACTGTGTTCCCCAGTCACAGAAACCTGAGGCATTCCGCAGAGATGAAGATCCTTGACTTTAGCTCCTTCACCGTGGCTCCTCCATCCCTCCTCCACGCACGGCACATCTCCGCATGGGAATGCCCGGTATAGCACCTCAACACGCCATGCTGTCTTTCCTGTGCTCCTCAACTCCTCCCTGGAAGCATGTGACCCCAGCTTATATGGGAGGCCTTCCCCCTGCCAATGCTAATTAATGATTGGTCAGAGCTCCTCACATGAGCTGCCTGCCACTCTCTCAAATACAGCCTCCCGTCCAGAACAATTCCACTGAAAGATGGCCACGC
This sequence comes from Lithobates sylvaticus, assembly GCA_028564925.1. Taxonomy (NCBI): domain Eukaryota; kingdom Metazoa; phylum Chordata; class Amphibia; order Anura; family Ranidae; genus Lithobates; species Lithobates sylvaticus. The sequence continues at coordinate 46,373,823 of CM053035.1, read as the reverse complement.
CCCCCACTACACTGACACTCCCATTCCCAGATCAAAACAGCCAGGCCTGAAATTAAAACTCAGGCCTGGCTAAATTTACCTGTATCTCAGCCTGCAACTAGAAAAATACTAATCTAGCTTCTACCTGAAAGTAGAGGGTGCTACACATGCAAGGAAAATAATAAATAAAAATGTTGTTTGTTTGCACATGATTGGATAATGGAAGTCAGTAGAGCTTCCCCTCATTTACTAAGCTCTCTGGAGCACTTGCAGATTGCACAGTCTATTTGCCTTTAGTAAATCAACCCCAAAGCTCTATGGAACTTCAAAGAGCTCTCTGCTCATTGGATCTGTGATTGGAGGGCAGCCAGTCATGATTTTAAGGGCTTGTTCATACTAGGATACTAGGATTGTTTTAGCATACGGGCTCGTGTCTGCTCTACGTCAGCCGAGGGGGGCAGTGTTTTGAAGAGAACTAGAAGAAAGAGGAAACAGCTGAAAGAGGCTGGAGGAGATCAGCGGCACTCAGATGTTAAAAAAAGAAAATGCAAGGCACTTTTTTACCTTTTTTTTTTTTTTTTGTTAACTTGTGTTAACTTGTGTTGACATTTCAATTACCGTATATACTCGAGTATAAGTTGACCGAATATAAGCCGAGGCACCTAATTTTACCACAAAAAAAATGGGAAAACGTATTGACTCGAGTATAAGCCTAGGGTGAGAAATGTGCAGCTACTGTAAGTGGAAAAGACGGTCAACAATGCCCATTTGCAGCCTCACTGTGTCCATTTGCAGCCTCACTGTGCCCATTTGCAGCCATAGGTCCCCCGAACTTCAAACTCTGTAGTTAAGGGTCCCCCTAGCTGCAGCCAAAATTTGGAGTTTCTGGACCCAAAGGGTCCCAAAATGACATTGCTGTAGATGGACACATTTGACTGACTTTGGGGCCCTGTATCTCGGGCCACTTAGTGCTAGGAACCCCAAATTTGGTGTGCACACCCATTGGAACCAGCACCACAACATATCCAAGCTGGGGTTCCTAGCACTTAGTGGCCCTGAGATACGTGGGCCCTAAAGGGACGGACCGTAGAGTCCGTCGTCATCCGATCCGCTCTGCAGACGGATGAAAAAATTGGGTTTTCCTCCGTCTGCAGAAACGGAGCATAGCGGGCACGGACGAGAGCGGGTGTCAGCGGATGCTCATCCGCTGACACCCGCTATCCCATAGGGATACATGTATGTCCGTTTTTCATCCGAAAACGGATGGATGAAAAACGGACATACGGTCCGTCCGTGTGAAAGAGCCCTAATGCTTTTGGAAAAAGGCAACCCCTTGCAACCCACCTGAAGGCAGCATTGCAGTGTGAACAGGTTACATAAAAAACAATTGTTTTCTATGTGACTTTGCAGTGACTGGAGTCGATCAAGCTCAGAAAAACCTCACTCAGTGCACATGGTGCAAACAAGATCTGACTGATCACATGACAGGTCTCTCCTACTTTTTTCTTTTTTTTTGTGCTCATTCAACTTCAGAGACCAAAAGCCAGCTTTCTAAATAAACCGTTTTGTCTTCATCATGAATGGTGTGCTGACAGCACCAAGGAGAACTTGAAGTTCATATGCAAATAAAGCCTTCCTGACAGTCACTATGTACTTAGGACTGAGGCCTGCACCCTAAGGAAAGTGTTAATGCCCGCTGATGGGTCACCCAAAAACCAAAGCCGGCATTGTACAAGAGGGGTCGAGTGTAGCTTTATTGTTTTTTTCATGTGTCTTGTGACTTTGGCGGTAGTGTCAGTACGCTCGCTTACTGTAATGATAAAGGTATGATATGGCTGCCTATGATTGTAGCATAATACATTTTTCGATGCTTTAATAATGCCTCCTTTAAAAACAAACATCCTGCTTCACCATTTTTTTCTGACATTTTCCTGAACAAGCTTTCTTGTTGGAAATAAAGATGTAGCATTCTGTCAACTCTAATAATTGCACCATGTCTCTACATTACATTTCCACAGCGATGTCCTTTAATGATAAAGACCTTCTTGCAGCACAGAATGTTTGTCCAGGAAAGGTCGACATCTTGAACATATGTAGACTCTTTGCGAAGGGAAGGAATATTGACACTCTGTGATATCCTCCAAGCTGACAGCTCGCTGTGCAGAGCCATCCACCGATTCTTCTACACCATGCTGCTTAGACTTCTTACATGCTTGAAACAGAAAGTGATCTGTTCTTAATGAAATGTGGTGCCCTTCATCTCCACCTGTTTGATGTCTCACGCGTTTCATCCGCACAAGCGTTGTGCTGCTCATTTGCTGGAGGCACTGTATGGGGGTGTATTGATACACTGGGACAATCAAACTCTATCATTCACAATACTTAGTGTTCTTGGAAATCTTATAAGAAAGTATTGTTTTTATTAAAGGGTCAGTGCCTAGAACAGATCTTTCAGTATTTTAGTGAGTGCTGTTTGGTTAACTCTTTATTAAATTAGGCTATAGACCCTTATTAAGTCTTTAGACTATGCTGAAATTCTTTGTGGAGATATTCTGTGTCATTCGTTGGTGTAGACCTTTGGTGCCCAACCTGCATCCAGAGGACCAGATGCAGCCCTCTGATGTTTATCAAGGGGTCCTTGGATCATAACAGCAGTGTCATGGTTATGCAATAGAGTTGTCTGCTTACCTGTCTCCATGTGTTCATCTCTAGAGACCAGCCGACCCTCACCTGACTGCTTTTATAATCCCTCCTCTGGCAGGGCTCCACCCTAGCTCCTATCAGAGGACTCTATATTAACCTGTGCACTGCAGACCAACCCTGCTGATCAACCGTTGTGTGTTTGGCTTTCTGTTACCTTCCGTGTGCTCTTCAGTTGTTCTGTTACTGACTTTGGCGTGTCCCTGACTATCCCTGTTTGCCTGTGACCCTGACCTTCTGGCGTGTCCCTGACTATCCCTGGTTGCCTGTGATCCTGAACCTTTGGTGTGTACCTTGCTGTCCTTGTCTGCTTTTTGCCCTGACCTTGGCTCATCCCTCACTATCCCTGTCCTCCTGTTGCCTATTGTGGGTCGCGACCTGGAGCCAGTTGCAGCCAAGTCCATCCTCACCACTAGAGGCTCTGGTGAACACCAGCTGGCTCTTGGAGTCCACGCCCCAGGGAATCTTACGCTCTAACTCCGGTGGGATCCGTCTTGGTGTCCGGCGGCCCTGTCTTCCGTATCACCTTGACTCCCGTCCGCTGCAGTCAGCCATAGGGTCCACTACCTTGCGGTGCACTCCTGATCCCTACGGTGTGCATCTGTCACCTAGCCTCAGGGTGACCCGACAAGCAGTAGGAGTTTCAATTCTTGTAGAGGCGCTTTAATGGCGGTGATCTCGTATAACACAACCTCAGTCTCTGTCTCCTACAGCACTGGACTGCTATACTAAGGGAGTTGAGAGTCTTAACACAAACTTTCAATATTTACTTTGGTTATCCAATCATATGATTCACAAATTCCTTTTAACTTTTAATACTCAGCTATGTGTGGATGAAATAAGTAAATGGCCAATCCTCCAATCCAAAAGTGATCCTCAAAGGTGTACAAAAAAAGGAGGAAGCAAGGCTCCAAAGGGTCCACTGGAAAAATAAGATGAGAGCCCTTCTAGTGCAATATATAGATGGTATTGGTTGAAAATGTATATTATTAACCACTTCAATACAGGGCTTTTAAACACCCTTCCTTACCAGAGCACTTTTTGCGATTCGGCACTGCGTCGCTTTAACAATTGCGCAGTCGTGCGACGTTACACCCAAACAAAATTGACGTACTTTTTTTCCCACAAATAGAGCTTTCTTTTGGTGGTATTTGATCGCCCCTGCGGTTTTTATTTTTTGCGCTATAAACAAAAGAAGAGCGACGATTTTTAAAAAAAACACAATATTTTTTACTTTTTGCTATAATAAATATCCCATTTTTTAAAAAAAAAAAACTATTTTTTTCCTCAGTTTAGGCTGATACGTATTCTTCTACATATTTTTTGGTAAAAAAAATCACAATAAGCGTATATTGATCGGTTTGCGCAAAAGTTATAGCGTCTACAAAATAGGGGATAGATTTATTGAATTTTTTTTTTTTTTTTTACTAGTAATGGCGGGGATCTGCGATTTTTTTTTCGTGACTGCGACATTGCGGCGGACACTTCGGACACTTTTGACACTTTTGACACATTTTTGGAACCATTCACATTTACACAGCGATCGTTGCTATAAAATTGCAATGATTACTGTGTAAATGTGACTGTCAGGGAAGGGGTTAACACTAGAGGGCGCTGGAGGGGTTAATGTGTGTCCCTAATAGGAGTGATTCTAACTGTAGGGGGAGGGGACTTAAGGGGAGGAGACCGATCATGTGATCCTCCGTACTGGGATCACATGATCGGTCTCCTCCCCGCTGACAGGACGTGGTGCTGTGTGTTTACACACACAGCTCCACGGTCCCACCCGGTCCCGTTGTTTTAACGGGCAATCGCGGGTGCCCGGCGGACATCGCGGCCGCCGGGCACTCGCACCGGGTCCCGAGCGATGCCGCGGGCGCGCGCCCCCCAGGCGGCCGGGAATCCGAGGACGTCATATGACGCCCACCCAGGATGGTAGATCCACCTTGTGGGCGTCATATGACTATGGCCGGGTATTGAAGCGGTTAAAAAGACGAACGTAAGCCAAAAAAAAAAATAAAAAATTTGGTGAGGTTACGCAACCTTACAAGTGGGCCCGTGGAGAATACCTTTGTCTCTACTCAGCCAAAAGGTAGGTTGCTCTTGAAGCCTTGGAAAAACAAGTCCTAGGTCCTTATGGGGGACATCAGGGGTGTCAAAGACTTGTTTATAGTAGGGCTGTTACTAATTACATTTTCGTGTTCGATTAATCGTTTTTTTTTTTTAATCAACTAATTTTGATTAATTATAACGCACATACAGATCCAACTACTTTTAGCTGATCTCCTTGCATTGCAACTCTGCATTAGTCAGTGGTAAATGTGGTATACACTATATACAATCACCCGACACTAGTTAGTTTCCACAATCCATGACTTAACTTCACAGTTCACACAAATACGTTTTAAATTCAAACAATCCCTCCACCTCCGGTCTAACTAATCACTCTCGCCTTATGGCATGGACCCCTGTGTAAACAGGTGGTCATGCAAGCGGGTATCAAAAGGGTTAACACGGACCATAAACTTCTCTCACGTCTCCTTAGATCTCAGCAAGGACGCCAGGTCACGGGTAGAAAGAAAAGATCTAAGTGCTCACCGCTTAAGTATAAGATTACATTTTTGTATTCAAACACAAACTACAGGGGGTCCCCGACTTACAAACGCCCGACCTACAAACCTCTCCTACTTACGAACCGGGCGCTGCGGGGACCCTCTGCCATTTTCCGCGGACCTTCGGCCATTCTGCGCATGCGCGGCCAGACGGAGCCTCGGAAAATGACGGCAAACATCGGAAATGTCCGTAATTGTCCTGCGCATGCGCGGCCGACTTACGAACATTTCCGATTTAAGAACAGGAGGACAGTCCCTAAGAGTTTGTAACTCGGAGGCCCCCTGTACTCACTCATAAAGATGATAAAAACACAGCATGTAAAGCCGACAATCGCGTTGGTTCCGTAGGGCAGCAGCGGGCGACGTCATGCGTAGCTCCTCCCCCGTACGCGTTACGTTCAATCAGAACTTTGACGTCATCGGACTCCTCCTCCCTTCCCTTCGTTGGCAGACATAGGCACTTGGGGAAGGAGGGAGGAGTCTGGTGACGTATATGTCCGTGACGTCACCGGATCGCCAACGGAACTCCCTGAAGACCCGGAAGCTGGCGGAGAGGTGGGTACCAATGAAAATAATTATTGATCAAAAAAATTTTGATTGAACAAAGAAATTACAGATTAATTGAGGAATTAATCTTTAATTTCCACAGCCCTAGTTTATAGAGGTAAAAAAATCCCTGCAACTGTTGGAATGGCAGATGCGCCCATGGTGACACTTGCTGATATTTATTTAAGAATGGGCTGAAGCCAACATTTTTAATTGGACATGAAATGTATTAACACCGAGGATGCATTTTGTAGCTAAACAATGCCATTTCTTCAATTTAGTGGTGTTCACACAAAAGGTCTGCCCTTGCTGGTCTGTGGGTATTTCATGTTCAAATTAAAACACAATGGGGTTGATTTACTAAAACTGGAGAGTGCAAAATCTGGCGCAGCTGTGCATGGTAGCAGATTAGTTTCTAACTTCAGCTTGTTCAATTAAGCTTTGTCAAACAAATACTGGAAGCTGATTGTTTTCTATGCAGAGCTGCACCAGATTTTGCACTCTCCAGTTTTAGTATATCTACCCCCAATGCCTTCAACCCATTCCTAAATATTACGACACATCTCCATGGATGCCTCTGCCATTCAAACAGTTCATGGGTTTTTTATATAAACTTGCTTTTCACAAGATTGGATAATTAAAGTAAATTCACTCAATTTATTGTGTGAAAAGTCAGAACTGCTTTAGGCTGGGTTCACACCTATGCAGTTTTAGTGCTTTTTTTGCATTTTGCAGATTTGCACTACAGAACGTGTTCCATAGGAAACCATGTTTTATGGACTGTAGTGCAAATCTGCAAAATGCAAAAAGCACTAAAACTGCATAGGTGCGAATTCGGCCTGATTCACACCTATGCATTTTTTAGCGCGTTTTCATTTTTGCAGAAACACACTGCAGTCCATTTAACATGGTTTCCTATGGGTCATGTTCACATTTGTGCATTTTATGGAAAGGGCCAGGGACTTTTTTTTTTTTCTGGTTTTTGGTTCCATAGACTTCAAAGGGTCAAAAACATGTATTGCAAAATGCACCTGGAATATGCAAACTGCACACAAACCAGGCCTTAGTAAATCTGAGTCTCCAGTCTTCAACCACACCTGTAGCTTGTCCATAGGCTTTGGCTTGTCCATAGGCTTTGGCCGTTTCCCCTAGTAAGTCAGCAGTCAAACGGTCTTCTCTAGCATTATACAGTATATACTGAATATTATGTGCAGCCACAGTTGAGGCTCACAAATTATAAAAGGCTATTATTATAAAAGGTATTCTGCATGCGTTTAGTCAAAATAGGGTATATTTATTTAGAATGCCAATGTCGGCTTGACAGCTTCCTTTATACCGCCAGTCATTAACCCCTTCACGTCTAATGGTAAAACACTAAATGTCTAAATGTCTAAGCACAATTTTGAAATTTTGACGTGTTGGTAAAACCGTACATATCACGATTTGGTGCATCCAGGTGGATTATACCTTGTTTTTTTAAAGACAAATAGGGCTTTCATTTGGTGGTAAATCGTAAAGGCTATCTCTTGATTTTTGTTTATTATCATAGGAAAACCTATGAAAAAATATATATATTTTTTTATTTAGCTGTTTTTGTTACTACTATAACCTACTAAAGCACAAAATGAATTCTCCTGCTCCGGACGATCGCAACGATACCACATATGTTAGTTGTTGTGTGTACTTGTAGTACAGCCCAAAAACAATAGTGCACATTTTGCTTTTTTTTTTACCTACCTAAAACACACTAACCCTAAGGCCCCTTTCACACTTGTGCGACTTCAAAGTCACGCGATTTCACATAGATTTTGCCGCGATTTCAATGAATGCCTGTGTAAGTGCCATCAAAATCGGACCAAAGCAGTGCAGGGACTACTTTGAAGTCGTACTAATATGAATGGCTGTCATTGGAAATCATGGGGAACGACTTGTCATGCTACTTTGCAGTCCCAAATCGTGGGACAAGTCGTATAAGTGTGAAAGGGGCCTAACTGACACTGATACTAATTTTAAAAATGCTTTTTTTAAAAGAAAAAAATAAATCCTGCCCAAAATATATTGACTCTTTTCTTTGACCCTTACTTGATTCAAACACTAACCCTGACCTAGATCAAACCTTGATTTAGCTATTTTTTTATTTATTTTTCATTTATTTTTCATTTATTTTTTTATTATATATATTTTTTTACACACATTTTTTTTCCTCTCTACAAGGAAAAAGAGAGATGCAATGTATTGCTCCCCTCCCTTTACAGAGAGAAATACAGGGTTCGGCTTCACAATGACTAATTGCTGTGATAGCCAATTGGAGACTATCACAGCGATCAGGTGACCTGGAGTTGCCACTGAGACCCCAGTCTCTGTGCTGGGAGCAGCCCCTGTGGCGCCAAAGGTATTGGGATGCCTGCCTTAATGCGCAAATTAACTTTAATGGCATCCCAGTCTTAGTCCGTAGGTTCAATATTGAGTTGGCCCACCCTTTGCAGCTATAACAGCTTCAACTCTTCTGGGAAGGCTGTCCATAAAGTTTAGAAGTGAGTCTATGGGAATGCTTGACCATCCTTCCAGAAGCTGATTTGTAAGGTCAGCCACTGATGTGGATGAGAAGGCTCATCTCACAGTATCTGCTCTAATTTATCCCAAAGGTGTTCTATTGGGTTGAGGTCAGGACTCTCTGCTGGCCAGTCAAGTTCCTCCACCCCAAACTCGCTCATCCATGTTTTTATGGACTTTGCTTTGTACACTGGTCCAAATCATTTGGTGGAGGGGGGATTATGGTGTGGGGTTGTTATTCAGGGGTTGGGCTTGGCCCCTCAGTTCCAGTGATGGGAACTCTGAAGGCGTCAGCATACCAAGACATTTTGGACAATTTAATATTCCCAACTTTATGGGAACAGTTTGGGGATTGCCCCTTATGCCGCGTACACACACGATCAGAATTCTCGTCGGAAAAGACTTGGATGTTTTTTCCGACGGAATTCCGCTCAAGCTTGTGTTGCCTACACACGGGTTACACCAAATTCCGACCGTCAAGAACACGGTGACGTACAAGACTACGACGAGCCACAAAAATTAAGTTCAATGCCTCCGAGCATGCTTTTAATTGTTTCCGAGCATGCGTCGGAATTGCCGCAGACTATCGGAATTTCCTTTTCCGTCTGAAACTTTTTCCGTCTGGAAAAATTGAGAACATGCTCTGAAACTTTTGCTGGCGGAAAATCAGGCACAAAAATTCCGATGCAGCCTACACATGGTCGCATTTTCAGACGAAAAGCTCTCATCGGTCTTTTGCTGGCCAAATTTCTGATCGTGTGTACGTGGCCTTACTGTTCAAACATGACTGCACATCAGTGCACAAAGCAAGGTCCATAAAGACATGGATGAGCAAGTTTGGGGTGGAGGAACGTGACTGGCCTGCAGAGAGTCCTGACCTCAACCCGATAGAACACCTTTGGGATGAATTAGAGCGGAGACTGCGAGCCAGGCCTTCTTGTCCACATTAGTGGCTGACCTCACAAATCCGCTTCTGGAAGAATGGTCAAGCACTCCCATAGACCCACTACTAAATCTTTTGGTCAGCCTTACCAGAAGAGTTATAACTGCAAAGGATGGGCCAACTAAATATTGAACCCTATGGACTAAGACTGTGATGTCATTAAAGTGTGTAAAGGCAGGTGTCCCAATACTTTGGATAATATAGAGTATATGCGGCCCCAGTTCAGTCCAGTGAGGCCACATACATGTGTTACATCCGCATGAAGGGGTTAAGAAAATGATTTGTTACCATGGGAAAACATAATCACAGCTGTATATATGGAATGATACATCTATGCCTACGTAATATCATTTAGAGACCATTCTTAACACTTTTATCACCGCCATCTATCCCCATCATTGAAAGTCAAACTATTTTCATCAATTTGAATTACATTCCACATTACTTAGGGCAGTGCCAATAAGGGATACAATTTTCCTTGCCTATGGGCTCTCACTGAGAGAAATGAAATCTTTGAGTCTAAAAATAGAATAGATAAATGTACTCAATAATTTACACAGATTTGCTATGCACATTGCTAATGCTGTAGTCAAGCCTGTCACCCAATAGACAATGTCACATTAACAGGCATACAGCAGATCCTTCCTTCTGTGGCCTCATTTTTTGGTTTAACAAGGAATTCTGGTGCAAACGTGATAAATATTCTCAGGCAAATATAAAGACCTGCGTTTTATTAGTAAGGCATGTTAGACCTCAAGGGTGAATTCTTGCGCTCTTCTGCTATCATTTTTTTTTAAGTGTAGCCTTCTTTTAACTAGGTTACCATGGAAGAACCCTTGAAAAATTTCTTAGGTCTCAGGAAACCCCTGGTGAAAATTATTTTTTATAAAGCCATTTACATTAACCACACTTCATTGAGAAGAAATCTCTTTCCACCGGGGCAGGGGGTCTCCTAGCTTTCTAATCATAGGGCCAGCTTGCTGTCCTTCAAACTTTAGGTGGGGCCAGACTGTGGCCAGCGGAAGTAGAACATGTCCCAATGTCAGTGGGATTAAGACCCCTTTCACACTGAAGCTGTTTTCAGGGGTTTTAGCTAGGGCTGTGAAAATTAAAGATCCATTCCTCGATTAATCGTTAATTTTTTTGATCGATCAAAATTCTTTTGATTGGTACTCACCTCTCCGCTGGCTTCCGGGTCTTCAGGGAGTTCCGTCGGAGATCCAGTGATCCCCAAGTGCCTCCGTCTGCTAACGAAGGGAAGGGGGGAGGAGTCCGGTGATGTCGAAGTTCTGATTGAACGTAACACGTACGGGGGAGGAGCTACGCATGATGTCACCCGATGCTGCCCTACAGAACTAACACGATTGTCGGCTTTACATGCTGTGTTTTTATAATCTTTATGTGAGTAGTTTGTGTTTGAACACAAAAATGTAATCTTATACTTAAGCGGTGAGCACTTTTTTCTACCCATGACCTGGCGTCCTTGCTGAGATCTAAGGAGATGTGAGAGAAGTTTATGGTCCGTGTTAACCCTTTTGATACCTGCTTGCATGACCACCTGTTTGCACAGGGGTCCATGCCATAAGGTGAGAGGGATTAGTTAGACCGGAGGTGGAGGGATTGTCACGCTACTGTGGAAAAAAAATGACTTGCGTCAGTGCTACAGTTTGAATTTAAAATGTATTTGTGTGAACTGTGAAGTTAAGTCATGGATTGTGGAAACAAACTAGTGTCGGGTGATTGTATATAGTGTATACCACATTTACCACTGACTAATGCAGAGTTGCAATGCAAGGAGATCAGCTAAAAGTAGTTGGATCTGTATGTACGTTATAATTAATCTAAATTAGTCGATTAATCGATTTAAAAAAAAAATCGATTAATCGAACACGAAAATTTTAATCAGTAACAGCCCTCTAGTTTTAGCACAAGAAAAGCCTTTAAAAGGCACCTTAAAACTGCCTACCATTCGCTTCCGAGACATTATAAAAGTCCTGCAAGCAGCATCTTTGGGGCAGGTTGGGAGCGCTGTAAATAGCGCTCTCAAAATGCCCCTTCCCATTGCAATGAATGGGTAGCGCTTTGAAAGTGCTGCAAAACTGGACTTTGTACCTTTTTTTTTTTTTTTTAAGGTAAAATCTGCCCCGCTAGTGGCCAAAAAGCACTGCAAAAGTACCGCTAAAATGGCGCTAAAGCATGGCAAAAACGGCATGTAGTTGCGCTGTAGTGTAAAAAGGGTCTAAAAAATTACTTGGGCTTGGTTGTCAGAGGGAGCAAAAAACAACATAATGCCTGTGGTCAGTAGGAGGCCCCAAATTCCCCAATAATTGGTACTGGTAGGAGGAATGGTGCCAGTTTTTGGTATCGGTGGGAGGAATATTGTCCCATCATTGGTGTCAGTGGGAGAAATAGTTCCCAATAGTTGGTATCAGTGGAAGGAGTAGTGCCTCATAGTTGGCGTCAGTGGAAGGAGTGATGCTTCATCATTGGTGTCAGTGGTAGCAATAGTGCCTTGTACCAGTGGGATGAAAAGTGCCTTGCATCAGTGTGAGGAATGGTGTCCTAAGGACAAAATACATGCAAGTAAAGGGCCACAGTCTGGAGACCGCTGCTCTAGGGGTTAGTTTACTTTAAAGACTGTCCATTACACAGTTTTTTTGCATAGTGCCCCTATACATTAAGGCAGTGGTCAGCAACCCTGTCCTCAGGGCCCACTAACAGGACAGGTTTTATTTATTACCTTTGGGAGATGCAGACTAGAATACTGCAATCTGAGAGGGAAAAGCCACGTGACACAAAATCTGGAGCCTGCAGCCCTTCAGGGGCCCCCCGAGGAGGGGAGGTGTTAAGGGATTTGTTTGGCTCCCAGCTTCTCCCCAGCCAATGGGAACAGAGGGGTGTAGACTGTGGAAGGCAAAGTAGAAGCCCAGTACTGGAGCGTGGCTGTGGGGCCCTAGAGCAGAACGGAGCTGGATTTTGTGGAGGATATGATATGACAGGAGGCTGCAGGGGCCCCCTGGAGCTAGGGGTGGGGTTGCAATTGTGACCCCTGCAACCCCTTATGCTACGCCCATGGTTCTAGAACACTGGTTAAGAAATACTGCTGTAGAGAGCCTCAGCTTTGCCACCTACGATGTGCCTGATCTCTAAGTGGACCATCACCCACTCAATACTGTTTTCGATGTGGAGTAGCAAGACTGAAGATAGTTTTTATCTGCTTGGATGTTTATGTACTGTAGTCTTTAGAGTTTACAGACAATGGTGCATAGAAAAAAATTCTGAGTTCTTTTGGCAAAAGCATCTTGTTAATGGGTTAAGCCAGACAAAAATGGCCAGACTTATTTACAGCGACAGGAAATCTATAACAGCCCAAATAACCACTCTTATAATGGGGTACAGAAAGATATAAAACACATCAATCTTCAAAGATAATGGGTTACAGCAGCAAAGCTTGTTACACTAGTTTCCTTTCAATGAATGAATGAGATTCACTTAGTAATTTGGCTGGCAGCTACAGGGAGTAGAAGGTGGAACTGCTGTTACCTGAAACTTAACCCTACACGGTGTTTCTATTACTAAGAGGACCAAACTTGGGATGGGGAAGCCAGTAAAAAAAACAATAAAACCATACACACTTTAAGGAAATCATTTGGTTGGCTTTGCTTATAGTCTCATCCTACCCCTCATGTGACCACCCGTTAAACATCAGTCACCTGATCTCTGCAGAAGGGGAGGACCACAGCTTCAATAGTAAAGCAAGCTAAGCCCTGTCAGCAGAGATTTAACCAATGTTTTGGCATTGGTCCCACTATTGAGAATACATGAAGCTCAAAGTACAGGTTTCTACAGGAAAGTTATGTCAAGTTTAATTTATGTATCTGTAGCCAACAGCGGACTACAGTTATCTGACACTGCAGACTTACCCTTTCCCTTCTTTGACTGTCCATGTGTTCCTCTAGTTCTGGGCTTGAAATTACTTGCATCATCTTCCTGAGCCCAGCAGAGAGCAGTGTGGGGACTGTAGTCTCCTGAACAGACAGATCCTGATTCTGCAGAACTATCCCTGGACTACACATCCCTGCATGCCACCTGCCCCAAAGAAAGAACTCTGGGAGAGGCCTTAAAAAGGTCAGCAGACTAGGCTCAAGACTTGCTTCCCGGGGTCCATCAAGTGCACACTTGTTTACACGCAGCAATGCGGCGATCCCAGCTCCGACCCAGGCGGGTCCACCGCCACTTGCTACACAAGGAGAGATCACTGCAGCGTCACTGTAACCCGCCTGATCAGACGACTCATGGTCCCAACAGCCAGTCTGGCATCTCCACTCGTTCTGCAGAATGATGCATGGGCTCTTCAGGAGGTCATCTGCCCACCAATACAATCTTTGCTTTATCCTATACCTCACCTCACACCTGGAATTGCCTTATCCTATATCAGAGAACACTGTATACAGACACCTTACACCTGGAATTACTCTAAAGCCCCATACACACGCTCGGATTATCAGAGGACCAGGTCCGTCGGATCATGTCCGTCGTACTTTGTCCGATGTTGGTTTTGCGTACACACGGTCGGACAAAGTTGTCGGAAAATCCGATCATTCTGAACGTGGTGACGTTTGTTGCCTACGACGGGACTACGTAGAGGCTAGTAGCCAATAGCTTTGGTCTTGTAATGTGATCTGAGCATGCGTAGCACTTTGTCTGTCGGAATTCGCTACACACGATCGGATTTGGTGTGATCGGACTTTGTTGTCGAAAAATCTATCCAGCAGGAGATAGGACTTTGTCCGTCGGACAATCCGATGGAAACTGTCCGATGGTGCCTACACACGGTCGGAATTTCCGACAACATTGTCTGATAGGACAGAATCCATCGGAAAATCCGACCGTGTGTATGGGGCTTAAGGATTACAACTAGCCAGGCACAGCTGTTTTGCTTTTGACCACATACCACCGTGCCACATTCAGGATTCTTTTCTATGAGCTCCAACTTGCTGGTGAAGATCATTGCGAGGCCTTGAACATTGTTATACTATTGCCATTTAAAGGGACACCCCCTAAGATCTAGAATACCCAGTCTCTCATTAGGATTAAAGGTATAATAGGCCACCCCGGGGTTCCCCTTTTTGCAGTGATTGCATATACAGCAACTAGTGGTGTTCTTTAGATATTCATTCATTTATTGTCTGTTCCTATGTGCATTGCTATTTTATAACTGTGATTCCAAGTTGTTTACTTAATTATCTCAGGGGACCTTTTCAACTGAGTTTTGGCTATTTACCCAGGACTTAGTTGACCAATACCCTGTTACTTGACTCTCCATTTGAACAGTAAAATCAGAGAGAGCTAATCAATCTGCATTGTGTCTGTGTGTTATTTAACCACATTTTTAAGCGTGACATGTTGGGTATCAATTTACTCGGCGTAACATTATCTTTCACAATATAAAAAAAAATTGGGCAAACTTTACTGTTGCCTTATGTTTTTTTAATTAAAAAAAGGGTATTTTTTCCAAAAAAAAAGTGTGCTTGTAAGACCACTGCGCAAATACGGTGTGACAAAGTATTGCAACGACCGTCATTTTATTCTCTAGGGTGTTAGAAAAACAATGTATAATGTTTGGGATTCTAAGTAATTTTCTAGCAAAACAAAATGTTTTTAACTTGTACATAACAAATCTCAAAAAGAGGCTCGGTCCTTAAGTGGTTAAAGGTACATACAATATGTCTGAACCTAGAGTGTCAAGAGGGCTGGAAAGTTGACAGGGTCAAAGTGGTGCAGATGAACATGCAAATCTAAGCAACCCCCAAGGGGGCAGTGCTACATATCTATTTTATTTTTTTGGACTATGCAGTTATTTACCCAATTTTTTTTAGTTGCTGTGACCCCATAACTACTGTTGGCTTGGATACCACCTCAGTCTGTAGTCTAAATAGACTCACAAATAGTGAGTAGGTCCCATTTTTTCCTGCCAAAACAACCCTGACCCATTGAGGCCTGGATTCCACTAGACATCTGAAGGTATGCTGTGTTATCTGGCACCAAGCTGTCAGTAGTAGATCATTTAACTCCTGTAAATTGTGAGGTGGGGCCTTCATGAATCGGACTTGTTATTCCAGCACATGCCACAGATCTCGATTGGATTGATATCTGGATAATTTGGAGGCCTAGTTAAAACCTCAAACTAGTTGTTGCATTCTCAAACCATTCTTGAACTATTTTTGCAGTATGGCAGGGCACATTGTCCTGCTGAAAGAGGCCACTGACCTCAAGGCTTACTGAAGAGGTGTACTTGGTCAGCAGGAATATTTAGGTAGGTGGTACATGTCAAAGGACCCTCTACATGAATGGCAGGACAAGGTATCTCGGCAAAACATTGCCCAAAGAATCACACTGCCTCCGCTGACTTGCCTTCTTCCCATACTACATCCTGGTGCCATCTCTTTCCAGGTAAGTGATGAACGCACACCCGGCCATCCACATCATGTAAAAGAAAATATGATTCTTCAGACCAGGCCACCTTCGTCCGATACTCTGTGGTCCAGTTCTGATGCTCACATGCCCATTGGAGGCGCCATGGTTAATCTGACCAGTCTGCAGCTACGCAGCTCCATATACAACAAACTTCAATTCAAATTTTTTTCTGCTTTCAACACATCAACTTCAGGGACAACCTGCTTACTTGCTGCCTAGTATATCCCACTGACTTTCAGATGCAATTGTAACAAGATAATCAATGTTATTCACCTAACCTGTAATGCCGCGTACACACGTACGGACTTTTGCCGGCGGACCTAAGTCCAGTGGACAATCCGCTGGACTTTCCAGCTGGGTCCGCTGGACTAAAAAGCGAACGGACTTGACCACACACGATCACGCTAAAAGTCCGACGGTTCACGCGATGACGTACAGCACGTACGACGGGACTAGAAAACGAAAAATACTAGAAAAATACTTGCTACTGAGCATGCGTCCTTTTTGGTCCGCCGGACCATACTACACACGGCCGGATTGTCCGCCGGACTGCCAAGTCCAGCGGATAATTTTAAAACAAAACTTAAAACTTTAGTCCGGCGTACTTTGGGCAAAAAAAGTCCGCCGGCGCCCACACACGAGGGGATTATCCGCTCGACTTAGGTCCAGCGGATAATCCCGCGGGATAGTCCCTTCGTGTGTACGCAGCTTTAGTGGTTCTAAAGTTTTGGCTGATCTGTGTATAAGGTAAAAATGCAAGTAAAACATATCGATGTGAAAAAGCCCTTAGATGATGTTCTTTGTATATATTTCAAGCACTAAAGGCCGGTTCACACAGGGGTGACACAACTTGCAGGCCGACTCTGTGAGGCGACCTGCACAAGACTTCAGCGGCGACTTGCAAAATGACTTCTATATAGAAGTCAATGCAAGTCGCCCCCAAAGTAGTACAGGAACCTTTTTCTAAGTCGGAGCGACTTCAGTCGCTCCTATTAGAACGGTTCCATTGTACAGAATGGATCGCGACTGGTCAGGCGGCTAAGTCGCTTGACAAATCGCCCCTATGTGAACCGGCTCTAAGGGTCGACCACCTTTTAGGTGTGTTCTGACATGCATAAAAGCGAAGTAACTGATCAATGAGAGATAATTGACTGCAATCGACTGACCCTGACTAGAAATTGAAATCACAGCAGACTTTGTCATAAAAATAGTTCCGCGGTATATAGAAAATATAAGCAAAGCATAAACATGTTGATGGCTAAAGTGAATTTTGTACAGAAGCAGCAGGAATGTGTGTGTCATTGAAATTATTTTGGAAGAGAGATACAATCTATTTCTGCCATCAAAAACATGTAGGAATGAGGATTGGTTCTTGTATTTCCAGCTAAGCAAAGTCTCATTCATTGTGCATTTACTCATGGAAAGTTCTATTGCTCATTTATAGGAACTTTTTGAATAGTGAAGCTTCTTTTTATATATACAATTTATTATCAGGACACAGAAAATGTACTTTTTACAGTTTATATATTGATGGATATTTCTCAGTTGTTATAATAAGTGTTGGCGGGTTTTTTTTCCCCATGAAACTTTACAGATGCAGTATCAGACAAACCTTTAGGCTCCATTCACAAATACTGTATCTGCTGTCTTTTAAAAAAACACACACTTACCTGTCCTTAGGATCCAGCGATGTCCTCACCCAACCTAGATCTTTTCTGGCTTTTGAGTCCAGGCCCGACTTCTTTTCAAATACTGTATTTATTGGCGTATAACACGCACCTGCGTATAACACGCACCCCCAAGTTTAGGAGGGAATTTTAAGGAAAAAAACTTTTAGGAGGGATGTTTAAGGAAAAAAAATTACATTTAATTGCCCATCAATGCAGCCTTATCAGTGTCCATCTGCAGCTTTGTCCATCATCCTTGTGTCATTGCAGCCTTGTCCAGTGTCATTGCAGCCTTGCCAGGGCTGATTTTTTAAAATTGCCTCTGATCTCCGCTCCGCTAAGGGGAGAGGAGGAGCGCCGCCAACATACACAAAGAGGGTACTCGGCTAGGCTCGACTCCTCTCAGGTCCGCTCGCAGTCCAGCCTCTATGATGGACATGACACCGGTCCAATGGCGGGACTGGGTGTGACTGTAAGTGGAGCCGAGAGAAGCCGAGCCTAGCCGAGTGCACTCGGCTTTGTGTATGTCGGCGGCGCTCGCTCCTCTCCCCTCAGCGGAGCCGGGATCAGCGTATAACATGCACCCACGTTTTCCCCCTAATTTTAAGAGCAAAAAAGTGCATGTTATACGCCGATAAATACAGTATTTTATTGAGTATTACAAGGTACAAGAAAATTCGTATGTAGTAATACAATAAGAATAAGTACAGGTACATGTCTTGTTACATTAACTCCTCTTTTAGCCATGCGAGATCTACCTAATTTAAAGTCCCAAACCCTCTTTTTCTTGAATAAGTACAGGTAATTAAGCATCACCAATAAGAATGAGTTAACAAGCTAAATCAATGAAAATGGTATTGTGATACAATATAATTCCAGTTGGGAATTCCAAAAGGTGTTAAGGAGCATGGAAAAATAACTATTGTAAGTATATTCAAAACAAATCTATAAAGGGGGCAGAGTCACCAGTGGGTGGATAGTGGAAGTTGGTAAGGGACAGAGGGGAAGGTTGTTATATCTCATCAGGGCCAAGTTCCGACACAATGGCTTGGCGTATCCCCGTGAGAGGATCAGTAACTTGATCTATCCCTCATGTTCCTTAATGAAATCGAATAGTATGGTAGACAAAAAAGGAAGGGGAGTTAAGTGTAGGGTGGGAGAAGGGAGGAAGGAGTCTCCAGTGAGGTGCAGAAGTCAAGATATCCATGTATGCGTTAAGTGTAACAGGGAGGAGACATTCAAGGAAGGCACCGGCTTCTTAAAGGGGTTGTAAACCTTTGAGGTTTTTCACCTTAATGCATGTAGGAATGAGGATTGGTTCCTGTCTTTCCAGCGATGAGGATGAGCACAGCAGCTCCAGCCAGTGTCTTGGGTCCTGATTGGATAGATTGATAGCAGCGCAGCCATTGGCTTCCACTGCGGTCAATCAAATCCAATTACGTGGGAGCCGGGGGTGGGACCGAGTCCTGCTGTCTGTGCCAATGACAGCGGCTCTCCATGGGGCACTCGAGAAGAGGAGGAGCCAGGAGCACCGCTGAGGGACCCCAGAAGAGGAGCATTGGGGCCACTTTGTGCAAAAACCAACCGCACAGAGGAGTTAAGTATGACATGTTTTTTTTTTTTTTTTTTTTTTTTTTTTATTAACAAACCATTACATATCCTTTAACTGTGGGCTGTTAAGTGTGACTCCTTGCAGCTTCACAGCTGGCTGCCCATTGCACCTCATGAATGGTCCTGCAGTCTCCTGGGAACTATGACATGTCGCAAGAGAGGGGGGGGTGGTAACTTCCTCTCAGATTGCCTCTGTGACATAATATGTACCATTGAACTGTGACATGTATGATGTACAGTAATTATATAACTATCATGGGATGTGTAGGCTCAGAATCTGTATAGGTGCGATAATCCAAACTCTTTCAGATACAGACCATTTATAATTACATTCATGCTGGGCTAATGTTATATGTGGGCACAATCCATAGAAACATTTGAAGTAATGAGACCTCAGTGGCTACCAATTCATATTTCTGTAAGAATACAAAGATAAAATGTTAATTTTGCTTTCAGCTTTATATGATAGAAATTTGTCCCATGACAGTCAAAATGATGGTTTAACCCAGAAATTGCCAAAACAATATATGCCCTCTTTTAAGACTGCAACAGACTAAACTACTGTAAAGAAATACCTATCACATAAATTATACCTACGGTATTAGAATTTGTTTTCTCTAAAGTATATACCAAAGCCAAAAAAGGTTGCCTTCATATCCACCATAAACATCATCACTTATTCAAAGGACTCCTGCATATCATTCACTTTTTATGGCCAAAGGGTGATCAGGTCTATGGAGAGCTGAGGTTTCTGTGGGTTATGTATACAGTGCTGGGGTAACCCTTTATCTTACCAAATGTCCCCCCCCCCTCCCTTGCCTTGAATTCATTGTACCTCCGGGCTCGGGGATGGGAGACTGGAGACTGGAGAGGGAGAGAGAGGCGGGTGGCCTCTCTGCATTATTTTTTTGGGGGGGTCATTTGTTCCTTTCCCCTCATTCTTTACACCCCTCTTTTTTTTCTCTCTTTTACTTCCTCCCAGCTTCTTGCTGTTTTTCTCTTCCTCTATACCTGCTTTCTTCCCCATGTCTTCAATCTTCTATCAGAACTACTGCAGACTATCAGTACTATTGTTTCATACCATGGTCTCTACTATAAGACATGAAATGTCTCCACCGGGGATTCAATACTACTTTTATGTCCAGCAGAAGGGGCTCCATCCTGTTGTCTGTATTAAGTCGAAGGGCACTCTGGAAAATTCAAGTGAGGGGCCTCTCAGTCATTTGGGTAGGGAGGCAGACCGGTTTAGTTAGCTCTTTTTCTGGGGCCTATTATCTCATGTGTGTAATGCTTTTTTTTTTATCTGGGTATTATACCTTGTCTAAGTTGCTTGCTGCTGGCTTAGTCATATCTGACTCCGTATACTTCACCTGCCTGGCAACCTGTAAAGTGGCAATCTTTTTGTTAAATGTTGCAAGATGTTTTACTGCATACTTCGGAACTTCACCCGGCTTTTCCTGCCCTTTACAGAGATGAGCTTTTAATACTTTTTAACTGCTGCCTAGGGGTGTACAAATTTATGTAGATGTCCAGAGCCAGTCTGCCCAATCTAGAATCCAGCAGGATTTTAGAAGCCAGCTTCGTTGACTTCCACTGGAGAAAACTTCAAATGTTAGATGCCAACTGTAATTTTAAAGGAACGTTGGCCACCTGGTCCCTGGTACCTGTCCAGCATTGGCCTTTGTAGCCTTCCATTAAATGCAAGCCTGTCTGTATGGCGTGTATTTTTAATTAACAAGGCTTTGCTGCCACTGCAGGAACTATTTTCCATATGTCCTTGCCATCAAAAATTTAGATGGATATGCTACCAGCCAAATAAATGTTGCTGCTGCGTAAGAGGGAACAGCAGTCCTCTGCTTTCAGGCTCTGCAGCCCGACTAAAGTGTGACTGTGTAAAAATCATTAGCTTAGTAAACAGACCCCATGGAGATTGTTTCTGTATGCTGAGGAAGGTCAGCTAATAAATCTTCCCCTTTTAGCTTGCGGCAAAATCGAACACAATCAATTAAACACTCTGGCTGAAACCAAGGTCTCCTTCTGCAAACACTAATGCTTTGGCCTGATCTGTATTAAGATGTTATAGGATCAGTTTGTGTTTGCTGTAAATGTCACAGCGCCTCATGCAGTTCAATATGGAGCTGGAACACTGGGATGGATATTTTGTTTCTGTTTTTTCTGGATGAAGTTTAACTTGATCTTCCTGCTGGCAGCTGCAGTTAAACAGCTGGAAGTTCTCTGCTGGTTTTGGTGTCCAGGGAAAATGACACCCAAGCTTGCAAGGAAACTACCATATATACTCGAGTATAAGCCGAGATTTTCAGCACATTTTTTTTCAGCAGAAAATTACATTTTCGGACCCGACTTTGGGGCTAGGAACCCCAAATTTGGTATGCAAACCCAGTGGAACTAGCCCTACAACATATCCATATGGGGCCCCAAAGTCGGGTCGGAAAATGTCATTCTCTGCTGCAGAAATGTGCTTGACATTTTCCGAACCAAATTTGGAGCCCCATATCTCGGGGCCACTTGGTAGTAGGAACCTTCTTTCTTTTGATATGTTGTAGTGCTAGTCCCACTGGGTTTGCACACCAAATTTGGGGTTCCTAGCACCAAGTGGCCCCGAGATACAGGGCCCCAAATTCGGTCAACTGTGTCCATCTGCAGCAATATCATTTCGGGACCCTTTGGGTCCAGAGACCCCAAAATTTGGCTGCAGCTAGGGGGCATCTAGGAACCCTTAACTTCCAAGTGTGAAGTTCGGGGGACCTATGGCTGCAAATGGGCACAATGAGGCATGCAAATGGGCACAGTGAGGCTGCAAATGGGCATTGTTGACCCTCTTTTCCACTTTCAGTAGCTGCGCATTTCTCACCCTAGGCTTATACTCGAGTCAATATGTTTTTCCATTTTTTTGTGGTAAAATTGGGTGCATCTGCTTGTATTCAGGTCGGCTTATACTCGAGTATATACGGTACATGTTTTAGTATGCTTTGTTGCCTATGGCACAAAATGTTGAAGCCTAAGTCTTCTTCAGCTTCTGGCAATAACCTTAAAGTTCACCTGTTTCCAGACTAGGACATTGAAGTATTTACATATACTTTACAAGCAGTGCAAACAATTTAAAACAAGCCATCACTCACCTCACTAGCAGCTCTTAAAATGAAGTTATTCATTCTCAACAATCTTCGAAGATCACTGAAGTTAGGTTTTAGTCAGTTTCTATTGATTACTGTCTGTGATACTCTTTTTATTAGCATTAACATAGTGTTTCAGGACAAGCTTTTGGGGTGTGTCCCTTCATTAAGTCAGTTTCTAACAGTTTAGAGTGGCCTTTCTCAACATTTTTACTTTAGAGGGACCCTTGAAATAATGTTCAGGTCTCGGGAAAACTCCTGTTAAAGCCAATTCATTGGGGTTCAGTGGGAATGCCTCTTACATTGGTGGTCAGTGGGAAGAATGTCCCTTATAGTGGTGTTTGGAATGCCACCCTAAAGATAGCTAAAAAGATCATTGGTGTTATGCCATTGACTCTGACAAGTGGCCTTGGCCCTGAGCTTTGCAGGCACCCTCAAATGGGAGGTGGGTCAGTCACAACTCATGGAACCTCTAGCAAACTTTGGAGGATACCTATTTGAGAAGGACTGGTTTGGAAACATCTGCTATGTGTGATTACAGTAGAAGACTGGCAGACTGCCAAGATATGCTCTCCTTGTCACAGCCACACAGAACAGGGAGCATCTGCTCTGTTTTTGAGGCCTCATGCACACTGGATGTTAAAATAACATTGAAAAACTCACTGCAAAGCTACTGGTGTTTTTATAATGTTTTTGCAGTATCGTTTTTTAGCATTATTAGCGTTTTTGCGCATTAGTGTTTTTTAGCGTTTTTTTTTTTTTTGTTTGTTTTTTTATTTTATTTTCTTCAATGGATCAAAAATGTTAAACGCTGGTGAGCCGCGTTTTTGAGCGTTTATTTGCGTTTATTAGCGTTTTTTTGATGTTGGAGCATTTTTACAGCAGAAAAACTCCTCTCAGGACACACTCGTTTTGGGGGTTTTTTTACAGCCAAAAAACGCCCCAGCCAATGTGTGCATGGACAGATAGGATAACATGATGGGGAGTTTATTGACTGTAGAAAAAAACGTCTGATGCCAAAAACAGCAGCTGTAAAAACGTCCAAAAAACATCCAGTGTGCATGAGGCCTTAGTATTTAGAAGAGTAATGCAAGCATTGCACTTGTATCACTCTTTGTTAATTCCTACATAAGTGTTTATGGGCTGACATTAAAGGAGTTGAAAACACAGTATTTTTCAACAGTATTTTTTCACCTTGATGCATCATATGCATTAAGGTGAAAAAACTTGTGGCAGTGACCGGCCCCCCTATTTTACTTACCTGAGCCCCGTAATTCTCTTGGCAGAGACGTGCTTTCCCTCTCTGCACGGGGTCCCAGCTCTTGATTGGATTGATAGCAGCGCAGCCATTGGCTGCCGCTGCTGTCAATCAAATCCAATGACGTGGGCGCCGAGGGGTGGGGCGCTCGCACAGTAACCTCCTTAGGAGAGCGCTTCTCCTAGGGGGTTATCTGATGGGAGGAGGAGCCTTGAGAGCCACCGAGGGACCCCAGAAGAGGATGTTCGCACACACTGTGCAAAACAAGCTGCACAGTGGAGGTATGTATGATATGTTTGTTATTTAAAAAAAATAAAACACAAAGGTTTACAATCACTTGAAATAAAACATGTACTGGAGATTGGGGAATTTCCTCAGTGGTACATTAGCTTCAAAGCCATTCAACATTTAAAAAAAAAATTATGGTTCCGTATTTGACCAAGGCCCAAAAGAGGCTGGTGGGATTTGTGTTTGTGTCAGGTCACCCCGAGGCTAGGTGACAGATGAGCAGGAGTGCACCGCAAGGTAGTGGGCCCTATGGCTGACTGCAGCGGACGGGAGTCAAGGTGATACGGAAGACAGGGCCGCCGGACACCAAGACAGATCCTACCGGGGTTAGAGCGTGAGATTCCCTGGGGCGCGGAGTCTAAGAGCCAGCTGGTGTTCACCAGAGCCTCTAGTGGTGAGGATGGACTGGGCTGCAACTGGCTCCAGGTCGCGACCCCCAGGGTCCCCCAGCTCACACCCACAGTAGGCAGGAGGACAGGGATAGTGAGGGATAGCCAAGGTCAGGGCCACAAGCAGACGGGGACAGCCAGGTACATGCCAAAGGTTCAGGGTCACAGGCAACCAGGGATAGTCAGGGACACGCCAGAAAGTCAGGGTCACAGGCAAACAGGGATAGTCAGGGACACGCCAGAAAGTCAGGGTCACAGGCAAACAGGGATAGTCAGGGACACGCCAAAGTCGGTAACAGAACAACAGAAGAGCACACGGCAGGTAACAGAAAGCCAAACACACAAAGGTTGATCAGCAGGGTTGGCCTGCAGTGCACAGGTTAATATAGAGTCCTGTGATAGGAACTAGGGTGGAGCCCTGCCAGAGGAGGGATGATAAAAGCAGTCAGGTGATGGTCGGCTGGTCTCTAGAGATGAACACATGGAGACAGGTAAGCAGACAACTCTATTGCAAAACCATGACAGTTTGTCAGCCCGGCAGACTTTGGCCAAGGCTTGGCGCCAACTGTTCCTTCATTTTTATGAAGTTAATCAGTGGCTTAAGGGGACCATGGTTCCCGAGAAAATTCACCTCCATCCTCTCAGATATCCACGCTAAATTCATGAAAATTTGGGACCCATGGATAACTTATAATGTCCACTTGAACCTTAATTGTTCCTTGCTTTCTTTTATGAGCAAAGGTATGGCCCATTCCTGCACTTCGTAATGGGCTGGACTGCATGTGAGCCCTTCCTTTCCCATTTCCCTCTCCCAGGCAACTTTATTCTCTTTTCCTTTTCTCCTTCATTGCTGCACATGGTGGCTCTATTTTGTTCCTTTCTCCTTTTCCTCTCCCGTAGTGTTCCTTTTCAGGACCTGGAATACCCTCCCTTTTCTTTCTTCCTCCCTCCCCCCCTCTTCTTTTTCTCCTTTCCACCTTTTTCTCTCCCCCATGGTGGGGTAAGGTTAAGTTTAGACTGGTAAGCCTTTGACACAGGGCTGTTATTGTAACCATGCTGATATCACAGTAGTGCACTAGTCAGTATTCTTGGCTAAAACCATGACTTATGTGCTGCCAGCATATGTTTGATGACCATTCCTTTTCTTGCCTCAGATGCTCTTTGTACGCTGACTTCAAGTGTACCTTTCTTACAAAACTAAAAATCCAGAAAAATACTTTGTAACATAAAACACATTTTTTAAATTTGCTAATTGGTTTTCTTTTTTCCTTATTACCTAAAATATCTCAAATAATAAAATAACAGAGCAAAACCGAATTGGAAAATCGACAGGGATTCTAACCTTTCACCATTATATTCAAAACTAGAAAATACATATATATGCAATTTTTTTTTATATATATATATATATATATATATATATATATATATATATATTATTTTTTTTTATTTATTTTTTTTATTTAGGGATATGCAAAATACGGTGTGGTATAAACATTTGAGTGGCAATGTGCTTTTTAGTTTACTTTTCCCCTCATTTGCTATAAGATCCAAAATAGTTCATTCGAATTCCCTAAGGGTTTCCCAGGTCTTTTAGATCCACCTGGCCATAACCTGATTGGTTATACTTTCTCTCTAGCTCATGTAGTAACACCGTGTTAAGTTCAATAATTGTGTAATGAGAACCACATTTTCAGTTTTTTTATTTGTTTTTTTTTTTTTTTACTAAATTGGTTTAAAAGATGAAATTTGATTGTTTATCAAGGGCTGCTACTTTTCTGCATAGTCTGTACATTTTGCATGTACAACGTACTATATGAAATATGTACTGTATATCCAATGCAGGCAAGCGGCTCATATATTTATAACGAGCAAGCGAACTACATGTGGGAGGACCAGTTCTCTGCCAACAATTCCCCAGCATATAAGGGGACCTCGTCCACTCCCTTTTTAAAGAAAAGATATCATGACAGAATTATGAAGGCTGCAACTAATGACCATTTCTAATAAACTATGCTAGTTGCATTTTTTTGTCTCCAGTCTCTTTTCCACTAATACTTTTTCTTTTTACTATTTACATTCCTTTTCTTCTTGTATATAAATTTTTATTGCCTCTTTATTTCCTTTTCCTCTTTCCTCCTATCACTGTTCCCTTTTGCCTCTCTCTCTCTCTCTCTGTCTCTCTCTCTCTCTCTCTCGTGCTATCTCTTGCAGTCTTGTCTATCTCTCTCTCGTGCCCTCTTGCTTTTCTCTCTCTCGTGCTCTCTCTCACACTATCGCTCTTTTCTCGCTCTCCTGCTCTTTTCTCTCTTCTCTCTCTTCTCTCTCTTGCATGCTCTCACGCTCTCTTGCACTCTTTTCTCTCATTCTCTCTCTCTTCTCTCTCGTGCTCTCACTCGCTATCTCTCTAATCTCGCTTTTCTTTCTCTTTCTCTCGCGCTCTTGCGCCCTCACTCTCATGCGCCCTCGCACTCTTGTCTCTCTCTCTCTCTCTCTCGCATTCTTGTCTCTCTCTCTCTCTCTCTCGCACTCTTGTCTCTCTCTCTCTCGCACTCTTGTCTCTCTCTCTCTCTCTCTCGCGCACGCTTGTCTCTCTCTCTCTCTCTCTCGCGCACGCTTGTCTCTCTCTCTCTCTCTCTCTCGCACTCTTGTCTCTCTCTCTCTCTCGCACTCTTGTCTCTCTCTCTCTCGCACTCTTGTCTCTCTCTCTCTCGCACTCTTGTCTCTCTCTCTCTCGCACTCTTGTCTCTCTCTCTCTCGCACTCTTGTCTCTCTCTCTCTCTCTCGCACTCTTGTCTCTCTCTCTCTCTCTCGCACTCTCTCTCTCTCTCTCTCTCTCGCACTCTTGTCTCTCTCACTCGCTCCCTCTTCTCTCGCTTTTCTCTCTCTCGCGCTCTCTCACACTATTTCTCTTTCTTCTCGCGCTCATGCTCTTTTCTCTCTTCTCTCACGCTCTCTCTCTCTCTCTCTCTCTCTCTCTCTTTCATGCTCTCTCACTCGCTATCTCTCTTCTCTCGCTTTTCTCTCTCTTTTGCGCTCTCTCGCGCTCTCGCTCCCACACTATCTCTCTCTTCTCTCTTCTCCCTCTCGCACGCTTTTCTCTTCTCTCTCTCTTCTCTCTCTCACTCTCTCTCCCTCTTTTCCTCTCTCCCCTATGTTTTTCTCCCCAAACTTTTCTATTTTCTCTATCACTCTCCATACATTCCCAAAAGCTATTTTTCTTTAATTCCCTCCAATCTCCTCTTTTTCTCCTATTTCTTGCTTTTTCTTTCCTTTCTGTATCTTTCTTTTTCTTTTGTTCTTTCATGCAATCTTTCCTTGTTTCGTTTTTTCTCCCTTTTCTTTAATTTGCTCTTTCTCCTTTTTCTCTCCTTTTCCTTTTTTTTTCTCTTTTAAAATTTTCTTTCCTTTCCTGTATTTTGTTTTCTCTCTCTCTCTCTCTCTCTCTCTCTCTCTCTCTCTCTCTCTCTCTCTCTCTCTCTCTCTCTCTCTCTCTCTCTCTCTCTCTCCCCTCTCCCCTTTCCCCTCTCCCCTTTCTGTTCACGGTTCCTTCCATCTCTGTTCCTTCTATCTATTAGTCTCTCTTCTCTCTGTTTTCCCCTTTACATCACTTTCATTCGCTCCATCCTCTCCTCTCCTCCCCTCCTTTCTCTCTCCTCTTCTTTGCATGTCTCTCCTCTCTGCTTTTGTAAGTCTCCTTCCATTTCAGCACCATGGATAGCATCCCAATTATAATTCTAATATCACTCACAAAATGAAATATTCTCATTTTCTTTGTAGCGTGATTTGGGTGTTTATTGCTATTTTTGTATGTGAGCCATGTTTAAATTCATTAGTTACTATCAGGGCATGAATTGCTGCAGATTTGCCTCCAAGGGAAATTAAAATGCCTGCCTCTTCTCTAATACTGTACACGGTGGTTGCTATGGTAATGGCTGATGTTAGTAAAAAATCAGTAGTGTAAATGCTTGGCAACAAAATATTTTTGGCAAAATATATTTAAAAGTTTATTTTTTTTATTTAATGTTTAACAAATCTTCATTTTCAAATTAAAATGATGAGTAATATTGTTGCAGAATGGTAAGGGTGCAGGAATGCTAGAATAAGGTTGGGTACTAGCTCATGTTACAGCAACCTGTGCTGTTATTAAAGTGCAAGTTTACAATAAAAAAGAAAAAAGAGCTAGACGAATGCGACAAAATGGAGGATCATAAAAAGGCTGCAAGAAAATAAAGCAGAAGTAATGAATAATGTACAGAAAACATGTCAACCTATCAACCTATAAAGGAGAACCTGGTAGATGCTATGGATCACTGATGAGCAATCACAACTTACTAATTAATTCCTTGCTTGTGTATATCTTCCAACTGCTGCAAAGACATTGATGGTAAACAGATATCAGACACATACCTAAAAAAAAAATGCACACTAGTATTAATTATGTCAGCTGCTATGAATATATGTGTATATAGGTGTATGGTATTGCTTAGTAAAGTTGAACCCCAGGGGAAAAACTATTTTTGGACATTTGCTGTAGACCGTAAATGACCTCTAATGGTGGCCATGCACGCTTTGATCAATTTATTTTCCAATCATTCTCTTCCGATAAGAATAATTGATCTATGGCCAACAATCCATTTGGTCAATATGCTACAATTGGGGAAATTGATTTTAAGATAGATCAAATCTGAAGTTATTAATCGTATCTCTGTTTCCACCATTTAATCTTGTAACCTGATCAAAATATGATCATATTACCACCCTGATCAATGAACTCAGTTTGATTGAATTGGATGAAAATTTAGTCTAATGCCGAGTACACACGAGCTGATTTTTCGTCTGAAAAATCTTGGATGTTTTTTCCGACGGAATTCCGCTCAAGCTTGGCTTGCATACACACAGTCACTCAAGTTCGCTGAACTTTCAACCGTCAAGAACGCGTGACGTACAACACTACGATGAGCCGAGAAAATTAAGTTCAATGCTTTCGCGCATGCGTCAAATTGTTTCTGAGCATGCGTAGGAATTTTGCGTGTCGGAATTGCTACAGACGATCGGAATTTCCGATTGGAACTTTTTCCGACCGAAAAAATGAGAACCTGTTCTCAATCTTTTGCTGGCTGGAATTCGGCCATACACACGGTTGCATTTTCCAACCAAAAGCTCTCATCTGTCTTTTGCTGGCCGAATTTCCGAACGTGTGAGGCTGAGTTCACACTTAAGCGAATTGGATGTGGTTTCCCCCGCATCGAATTCTCATGACAGGAGACTGTGGCCGGCTCTCACACAGCTCTAGGGCGGCTGAGGTCTGCACTGTAAAAAGGGTCTTGTGCATCTTTGGTTCCGTTTCAGGTCAGAAATCAGGCAACTATTTGGACCTGATTCGCACATGACATAGAGAACAGGGACGCACCGGATCCCCTGCTGCGAGCCGTGGCCACAGCTGGTGTGAACCCAGCCTAAGGGGTTGATATGCTAAAACTGGAGAGTGCAAAATCTGGTGCAGCTGTGTATGTTAGCCAATCAGCTTCTAACTTCAGCTTGTTCAATTAGGCTTTGACATTAAAACCTGGAAGCTGATTGGTTTCTATGTAGAGCTGCACCAGATTTTGCATGCTCCAGTTTTAGTAAATCAACCCCTAAATATATCAAAAGGGAAGTTATAGCTATTCTGTTGCTTGTTGATTTATCTATTTTACATTGAACTGCACAACGATCAGGTAAAAAAAATCAAAGCATGCACGTCTAACATAATGATGGGTGTCCCATGTTTGAATTTTGCCACAATTGCAAAAACTCTTATTTTTATTCAATCTGTGTACTACTATTAGGCTCATGCGGCAGTGCTTGCTGCCCCTCTCAAAGTGATTCATGGTGGATCGCTTTTCAGAGGCATTTGACAGATATTTCCTCACTGTCTGATTTAGCCTTGTAAATCCTGCACCACTGTGCTGCAACCACATACATTACAGGTCATTGTGGGGCAGTTGTGGCACAGCCCCATTTACTTGATTGGTGTCAGTTAGTGGTGATATTGCCCATTGGACACAAAGGGGGGGGGGGTGATTTTTGCAAAGGCCCTGAAGCAGAGCATTGCCTGTGTGCATGCATGCTTACACCCCCCATCTTAAGTGCAGGATAAGGAAAAATTGGCGCTACCTATAGATCCAAGTGTAGGGTGCTAAAGGGTTAATAAAGAGAGGAGAGTAGAAGTGTACACCTATATGGCTGGCGGCACCACCGTATTCTCCCCTCCTAAGCAGTGTATAATAAACTATGGTGAAATGGGTAGGGGGGGGGGGTATCCACCCCTGGCTCCCCAATCTCCAATAAACACTGGACAGTGAGTGTAAATAAATGTGTGATATAAAAATGCAATATAAAAGAAAATGCAAATAACTATATGATAACAGTATAAAGCACGGGGGGAAGAGAGATAATGGCTATCCAAGTAGCCTAGATCCTCTGCCCGCCCGTCGTGCCCAAAAGAGTGATCAAAAATAATAATATACACCTTGTATCAATAGGTTGATACCATAACAGCCTAGTGTAGGTGTGTGATATAGATGAGAGATACCACTCTAAAGAATGGCAACTATAGTATAGATACACAAAAATGTGACACACCAATAAAAAATTGATTATATATATATAACAGTCCCATCTTGTCGCAGCTTAATTGGGGTGGTTGGGGGCAATAAAAATGTGCCTGTGTTTACCACCCCCAGCCACATATGTAAATGAGCTATAAGTGTCAAACATCCAGCAATAAAGCTTACAGTCCGAGCTGTAGTACTATGATGATAGTGGGTCACTTGTTTCCACCTCGTCCACTCACAAAATTTCTTGTAATCTTTTCACAGGATACAAGGCGTATGTGAATGGATGAAGGGAGATGGTACCATTTATACAACTTTTCTCTCCACTCACCCATTCCTAGAATACTTTGTATTCTGTCAAAAGAATACAATAAATTAGTGCTTACAGCAATGTATGTGACCACTTTTTATGTATAAAGCAAAGAGATTTTATTTTTGACTGGAATGCACACTAACTGCTCGCTCTTGCAAGGCAACTAAGTTAAAGGTACAGTTAAAGGCTTCAGTTAAAATAGAAAATGAAGCTATGAAATACACACTAGGTGTTCTCTAATCATCTCTGACTAAGTCTTTCCAGTCATCTCTACATCTTCATCTACATTTTTCCAGTCAGTCATCCCTACAAAAAAATCGTCTTTAGTCATTTCTACGACTAAGTCATCTCTATGAAGACACCATATTCATGAAGAAGTTTTCTCTAGTCATCTCTATGAAGAAGTCATCTCTATGACTAAGTCTTTAATCATGTCTACGACTAAGTCTGTAAGGAAGTCCTCTCTAGTCATCTCTATGAAGAAGACATCTTTATGACTAAGTAGTCTCTAATGATCTCTACGACGACATTGTCTCTAATGATCTCTACGACAACATTTTTTCTAATGATCTCTATGACCACATCGTCTATAATGATCGCTACGACGACGTCTCTAATGATCTCTTCGACAACGTCTCTGTTACGTATCTAAAGGGTGAGCCCGAATTGCAGAGGATGGCCTCTCTTACGCCTCCGACTTGAGGGCCCCTGGTAGTGGTAACAGGGGTGCAGTAGTGCGGAGTGGTACGAGTGCCTGGCAGGATCAACAGCAGAAGGATCAGATGGCCGGCACAGCTGACGGGAAGGATCAGTAGACAGGAACTGCAGACTGGACAACTCAGCAGACAGGACAGCAGGCAGGATGGCTCAGCAGACAGGCCCAGCAGACTAGAGGGAAGTCCAGGAATGTCAGACAGGCTGGGTCGGAAATCAGGCTGGCAGCAGAGGTACAAAAGGAGCAGGCAGAGGAATCGTCAAACAAGCCAAGGGTCAGGTACAGGCGGATAACAGGAACAGTCTCAAAGCAAGCCGGATCAAAACGGGAGCAGATATCAGGTTTTCAGGGAACACATACACAGAGCTGCAGAGCAAACCGCAACGATGCAAATTTCAGACGGGCTTAAATAACCCACCAGACACTAACGGGTGCGTGCGCATAGACTCCCGTAATCGTTCACCGATGGGTCTAATCTAATAGGATCTTCATGACAGTCTCTAATCTATACGATGACGACGTCATCTCTAATGATCTCTACAACTACGTCATCTCTAGTCATTTCTATGACGACATCTCTAGTCTTCTCTATGACGACATCTCTAGTCTTCTCTATGACGACATCTCTAGTCTTCTCTATGTCGACATCTCTAGTCTTCTCTATGACGACATCTCTAGTCTTCTCTATGACGACATCTCTAGTCTTCTCTATGACGACATCTCTAGTCTTCTCTATGACGACATCTCTAGTCTTCTCTATGACGACATCTCTAGTCTTCTCTATGACGACGACGTCTCTAGTCTAATCTACGACGACGATGTCTCTACGACGACGAAGTCTCTAGTCTTCTCTACGACGACGAAGTCTCTAGTCTTCTCTACGACGACGAAGTCTCTAGTCTTCTCTACGACGACGAAGTCTCTAGTCTTCTCTACGACGACGAAGTCTCTAGTCTTCTCTACGACGACAAAGTCTCTAGTCTTCTCTACGACGACAAAGTCTCTAGTCTTCTCTACGACGACGAAGTCTCTAGTCTTCTCTACGACGACGAAGTCTCTAGTCTTCTCTACGACGACGAAGTCTCTAGTCTTCTCTACGACGACGAAGTCTCTAGTCTTCTCTACGACGACGAAGTCTCTAGTCTTCTCTACGATTAAGCCCATGAGGGTAAAACATGTCGGAGAAGGGCCATTCTCTGACCGAGAACGGGTATGGGCTACCATGACTGGCACCCTAGTTCACATACAACTAAAAGGAACTTTTGGAGCTTGAAGTGGTATGGTCTCCCTACAACTCTAGTAGGACGAGTGATGATCTTGCACAGCTTAGGCTCCAGGCTTTACCCTCCTACCTTTCATGCAAGAATCTCTATTTTATCCAGCTGTGATAAACTGCAAGGAAAGCAGATTAAAGTAAACTGATTGTACTTTCTGAGCAGATTTTGTATCTCCTGGATAGCATTGGCAGTTGGTTTTCATTTGTTGCATAGAGCTGGTTTTTAGATCAAACCTGTCTGAATAAAAATCATGCCAGACCCACCCTATATTCACCTTTCCGGTCACTTTCCACAACTGTGCTCAGCTCCAGCACATTGTAAAATTCCTGCTACTTCTGGGTATGGAGTGTAAGATTGGGGTGATTAGACTCAAGTGGTAACGCTGTATGCTGTATTGTTATTTCTTTTTTTTGTAAAATAATAAAAAAGATAATTGAAATAGACTCAAGTGGTGCATGCATTTTCAAGATGTTGCGCCAGTCTAAAACTGCATTTAAGGGCATGGTAGCCCACTTTTTTATTTAAAGGACCAGAAACATTTCACAAAAGACAGCAATTTCCCATGCAGGGGCTCTACTATTACTGTAACTTGCACAATGCTTCAGCCTTCTGGCTTACTCCCTTGCCACATGGCTGCTTCAGCCTCAAGCCTAGGCCTTAGGTCTGCTCCTCAGACCAACACAAAGTTGTCCTTCCAGTCAAGTTCTCTCATAGCTTACTTCCGATCAACTCCTTGCGGCTCTGTCGCGGACTACATTTTCTTCCTGCAGACACGCATGGTCCGGCTGCCCCATGCAGCCTTTCTGACTCCTAGAGAGGATAGGAGCCCTCCTGACTCTCATGCATAGACCTCCAGTCTGTTGGGTGGAGCCCCGAGCTCTATCCCTGGGATCTTTTATGATTCCAGCCCACACCTGTGCAATCAGCATGCATGCCTCTCCAAAAATCTGGCATAAAGTGCTAAAATAAACTGTGGTACGGGCTCGCCACATGTGATATGTAACCTGCCTCCCCTCAATGCAGTGCACGGGGTATAAGCAACCAATTGCTGGGACCCACCACTGTCCAGGGCAATATGGCATTGCTGCTCAGTATTCAACTGTCAAGAATACTAGATATTTGCTGACAATTGCTGGTGACCATGTGTGGTTGTGAAGGTACTGGAGAGTGAGATTTTATTTTCCCAGCAGATTTCATTTAAAGTGTTAATTGGCTACATTTAGTGATTTCCTCAGCTCCTCATTTAAAGCAGTATTCGTTTTTTTAATTAGGACAGAGTTCTTCTTTAGATGGCAATGTAGGACTATTATTATTAGTGTAGAAACCTCACGGCAGCAGAAGCAATAGAAATGATTTGAATTCCTCATTAGAAAGGTAATCATCTTGCCATATGCACAAAGCACAATCTTGTTGTTTCCTCCTCAGCATACAGCATGTTCCAGTTATAATAATGCGAATACAGGCTGTCTCATCATTAATGACAGGAGAGGACCTGTGCAAAGAAGAGATCCCACTGACATAACACATGGAGGGATGTCAACCCTTTCTCAGTTTGTCTTATATGAGCATATGTTCAAAATGAATGTGGATGGTTTTACGTTGTTGCCTTTAATTTGTATTTAAATAAAGGATAACACAGCATTGCACTCAGTCAATAGAAACTCTTATAAGTTATTTTAAATGTAAAACATGCTGTAAAAAAAAAAATTTGTAATAATAAAAAAAGATTAGTAATAATAATAATAATAATAATAAAATGTATTTTATATTTATAAGCCAAAAGGAATTCATTGTTATGACAGATAACCTTTGCATTTCAGTCTGCAGCCAGCTAAGGTTTTCAGCTAACAAAATAGCAAGTTTGCAGCCATGGCAACAGTACCATGTGCAGAATGTTTCAGAAATGTCATTCTTTTTTTTCATGTGGCTGGAGCATTGCTTTTTCAGAGGAAGATGCACAGACATTCCAAGCTCTGTCTTTTGACAGAATCACTGGCGGGGGAATTCAATAAAAAAAACTAACCATGCTTTTCTGACGGCATGGCTTTTTAAAATGGCCTGCTCCAGATTCAAAAATGTATGTTATGTTTTTTTTTTTGTAATTAAATGGGGTACTGTGTATTCTTTACCCACTCACATCAGCAGGGGTATCCGGGGTCCCCTTATTGTTAAAGGGGGGCTTTCAGATCCCGATAGACCAACCCCCCCCCCACCCAAACGTAGACCTCCACAGCCACAAGTCAG
The DNA here is from genome assembly GCA_028564925.1 of Lithobates sylvaticus. Taxonomy (NCBI): domain Eukaryota; kingdom Metazoa; phylum Chordata; class Amphibia; order Anura; family Ranidae; genus Lithobates; species Lithobates sylvaticus. The sequence goes on along the minus strand of CM053035.1, from coordinate 46,338,518 downwards.
GGTTCTGTTGAAGAGGCCCTTCATTAACATCGGGACAAGTTGCTTTGCCAGGTATGGGGTCCTCCCTGCAAAGCACACCACCCATGTTGAGGGCATATGGGCTGGTATGCCTCAGGGGAGGAGGGGACGCAGTAAGCATGCTCGTTTCTTCCCTACACTGTAAACATTTCACAAAAGACAGCAATTTTCCATGCAGGGGTTCCACTATTACTGTAATGCCCTGTACACACGATAGGATTTTCCGACAACAAAATCCATGGGATTTTTTCCGACGGCTGTTGTCTCAAACTTGTCTTGCATACACACGGTCACACAAAGTTGGTTGGAAATTCCGAACGTCAAGAATGCGGTGACGTACAACACGTACGACGACCTGAGGAAAAGTACGTTCAATAGCCAGTGCTGCTCTTCTGCTTGATTCCGAGCATGTGTGGCACTTTGTGCGTCGGAATTGTGTACACACTATCGGAATTTCCGACAACAGATTATGTTGTCGGAAAATTTGAGAACCAGATCTCAAATTTTGTGTGACGGAAATTAACCTCCTTGGCGGTAACCCCGAGCCTGGCTCGGGTCCAGCTTTTTGTGCTGGGAGCGGTGCGTGCAGGATGCAGGGGGGAAGTTACTTACCTTTTCCCCTGGATCCTGCGATGTCTCCCCGCTGTGTGAGCGAGCCGTCCGCTCGCTCGATTCACACAGTGCCGGGTGCCACCGATCTCCGTTCCCTGTGACGTTACGACGCACGGGAGCGGAGATCGGCGCCAAATTTAAAAAAGTTTAAAAAACACACAACACATACAGTACTGTAATCTTACAGATTACAGTACTGTATACAAAAAATACACACCCCCTTTGTCCCTAGTGGTCTTCCCAGTGCCCTGCATGTCATTTTATATAATAAAAAGATTTTTTTTCTGCCTGGAAACTGGAGATTGTCCATAGCAACCAAAAAGTGTCCCTTTATGTCAAAAGTGGTTTTAGACAGCTAGAAAACACTGATAAAAAATTAAAATCACAATTTATCATCAAACAATAAATTTAATGACAGCGACTATTCTGCAACTGAGCAAATTTCAGTGTTTTTGATTTGATTACATTATTGAATCATTTTTTATATATTTTTATTATATTATAATTTATTATTTTGTGTTTCAAACTTTATCATACCCGGGATGTATACTAGACTCTGGTTCGGACAGATTTAAGTGAGTTATTCATAAGAATTGCATGCCTACAATATAAAAACGCCAAATTTCCATGCAAAATAATTGTACCGCTTTCAGCACTAAATTCCAGCCAGAATCATACCGCCAGGGAGGTTAAAAAAAAAACTCACCCCTTGCCCCAGCCTTGCTGCAGAGTTTTAATCTCAGGCACAATAGGACACAGCACATTGGAGGTTGCTAAAACACGTGGCGACTTAAACAGGCCCGAAGCAGATGGCAGCAGAGGTACTGGAGATCAATGCTGAATACAGCATGCAGTGGTGTCCCCTACTCTGTCTCTCCTTACTCTGGAACCTCTCCCTAAATGCTAACTCTCTAACTCTACCAGATGGGGGTTCCTCTCCCTACACTGTCCACTCGCAAATGCTGTCAGGAACCATGAATCAGACTGAGATAGAAGTGCAGTAAAAATCACACTATTTAATAAAATGGTATAAACCGAGCAAACCTAGTTAAAACATAGCCAGAGTTCGGTAATCAGGACAGGTAGTCAGAACAAGCCAGAGAAACAGGAGTACAGAGATCAGCAAAGTCGGGGTGCAGCAACCAGGATCAGGAACCAGAAGGGAAGTCTGCCAAGCAAGTCTTTCACAGGAAAACACAGCAGAGAGAGTTCGGATATGTTGACCAAGGCAAAGGCATAGAAGATCTGATCCATGCTGTTTAAATGGCTAGCAGAGCTAGCTGACGAGCAGGAAATGAAGACAAGGTGAATGACTGTGGAATGAAGAGTGCTGGCAATTAACCGACAGCTGAGCACAGAGCTCAAAGAAGGAAGGGCTGAGCCCAGCCCTGAAAAATGCATAACAAAACTCAGCAAGGCACTGCTATTTATCAACACTGCCCCAACCAAAATGGCCACAGAAGGTCACTGTAAGTTGCAGTGTCCAATCAGACAACTGCTTCTCCTGGTGACATCTACAGAGACTGCAGAGGAACATCTTTCCCTTGAGACTCCACTCTCTCCCCAAGGTGGCGAGACACCACCTGCTGGGTGGAGTAGAAACTACACCCGCCCACTTCCACCCACCCAGATTTAAAAATCACCCGCTGCTGCACTGTCGTGTCCATGTGACAGCTGTAGAAAGGAAAGAAGGAGCTCAGCTTTTAAAATGGACTCTCCAACCTCAGTGTACCTCTGCACGTGGTGTTTGCCACAAGTTCATGTAGCAGTTTACAACAGAATAGGTACACCTGGACCGAAATTTAGCATGCAGAGGCCAGTGTCTTAGACACGCTTTATGAATTTCCCTGTGACTCTTCAACTTTTGATATGTATATTTGTATAATGCAAACTTGGACCATGTTCTGCGGTTGCTTGCCATTCATTTTATGCTGCCACAGTAAAGTATTTGAGCAATGAATTTAAACTGCATATACATTTTGAATTAAAGGCACCTTCTGCAAGAATGTAAAAATGAGCCTGCAATAATAAAAGAAAAAAATTGAGTTTATTAAATTTTTGCATTAAAGCCTGCAGAACGTGGCAACTGTGATCAGTGGATTTTGGGTGCAATACAAAGACTTCTGTATTGTTTACAACCTAACCTTTGTATCGACCCACTGTCAGACCCAGACATGGACAAAAAATAGGTAATTTTAGGGGGAGTACTGGGGGGGTTTATTCGTAGGGGAAAATGGTGACAGGATATTCACTGAGTCGGCCCTTGTAATAGTGTTGACCAGCGACTTATAGTGGGACTGTGATGTGCGGCAGGCAATCTGACATGAACTGATACTGGCTGGGAGGTACACTAACTGACATTGACATCACTAATACAGTGATCAGTGAGAATACTATACAGTGGGCTCCAATTACAAAGTGATTTCTACCGCTTTAAGAAATGCGGGAAAATGCTGTTTTATTTTATGTTCCTTGCATGTGATTGGGTATTCGTTGTAAAGTGAAGTTTCACCTCATGTACTAAGCTCTGGAGCAAATTTCAACGTCTATTTGCCTTAACCTCTTCAGCCCCAGAAGATTTGGCTTCTGAATGACCAGGCCCATTTTTGCGATTCGGCACTGCGTTAGTTTAACTCACAATTGCGCTTTCGTGTGACTTTGCACCCACACAAAATTGACGTCCTTTTTTCCCCACAAATAGAGCTTTCTTTTGGTGGTATTTGATCATCTCTGCGTTTTTTTTTATTTTTTTTGCGCTATAAACAAAAAAAGAGCGTAAATTTTGAAAAAAAAAAAACATTATTTTGTACTTTTTGCTATATTTCCATTTAAAGAAAAAAAATATTTTATTTTCTCAGTTTAGGCTCAGTTTTTCTCATTATGTATTCTTCCACATATTTTTGCTAAAAAATAGGGGATAGATTTATAGCATTTTTTTTTTTTTACTAGTAATGGCAGCGATCTGCGATTTTTATCATGACTGCAACATTATGGTGGACACATCGGACACTTTTGACACATATTTGGGACTATTGGGATCTATACAGCGATCAGTGCTATAAAAATGCACTGATTACAGTAAAAATGTCACTGGCAGGGAAGGGGTTAACACTAGGGGCGATCAAGGGGTTAAATGTGTTCCCTAGTGTGTGTTCTAACTGAAAGGGGAGTGGGACTGTCTAGGGGAAATCACAGATTTAAACACACAGATCCCAGGATCTGGCTGTGCCAAAAGCGATCGTGGGTGCCGGGCAATCATCGCGCCCGCAGGGCACTCGCATCGGCTCGGGGGGTGAGCAGCGGGCGCGTGCGCCCCTAGTAGCCACAGGGTGAAGCAACGTAACCTAACGTTGTTTCGCCCAGCCGTGCCATTCTGCCGCAGTAAAACTGCGGCGGCTGGTCAGCAAGTGGTTAAAGTAGAACTATAGGCAAAACTTATTTTTTTTTTCATTTTGGATAGAGGTTAGAGGGTTATAACACTTGTAATTTTATTTTTTTTTGCCATCTGTGTCACATTGAGGAGATTTACCTTCACTTCCCATCCAATAGCCAAAATGGGAAGTGAGAGAAAATCCCTATAAAGTAAAGGAATCCCCTGGGGCCCCCTGAGTCACCAAAACCTGTGTCCCCATTAAAAGATTTCCCCTCTTACTTTTCTGGGGACAACCCAATATATGGTATTTTCTTATTTTTTTATTTTCCTAATGGGGGCACAGACAACAATAAAATCCTGACAGGTGTTCTAATCCACCTGCGCACTATCCAAAACTAAAATATTTTTTCCTTCAGTTATACGCAAGTAAGTAAATCAACCCCGGAATGGTCAGGGGTGGAAAGTGGGGTCCCCCAGGGTTCTGTTCTGAGTTCAATCCTATTTAATAGGCTCATAAACAACCTGGAGGATGGGGTAAACGTTTCAATTTCTGTATTTGCAGACGATACTAAGCTAAGCAGGGCAATAACATCTCCACAGGTTGTGGAAACCTTGCAAAAAAATCAGAAAAAATGTATGGGGTGGGCAACTACATGGCAAATGAGGTTTAATGTGGAAAAATGTAAAATGCTTTTGGGTGGCAAAAATATGAATGCAATATACTCATAGGGGGGGGGGGGGGAACCTCTGGGGGAATATAGGATGAAAAAGGACCTGGGGGTCCTAGTAGACGATAAATTCATCAATGGCATGCAATGCCAAGCTGCTGCTAACAAAGCAAACAGAATATTGGCATGCATTAAAAAGGAGATTAACTCCAGAGATAAAGCGATAATTCTCCCGCTCTACAAGACTCTGGTCTGGCCTCACCTAGAGTATGCTGTCCAGTTCTGGGCACCAGTCCTCAGGAAGGATGTGCTGGAAAAGGAGCGAGTACAAAGAAGGGCAGCAAAATTAATAAAGGGTCTGGAGGATAATGGTTTAGAGGAAAGGTTACGAGCACTGAACTTATTTTCTCTGGAGAAGAGACGCTTGAGAGGGGATATGATTTCAATTTACAAATACCATACTGGTGACCCCACAATAGGGATAAGACTTCTCACAGAAGGGAGTTTAATATGACACATGGCCACTCATTAAAATTAGAAGAAAAGAGGTTTAACCTTAAACTACATAGAGGGTTCTTTACTGTACGAGCGGCAAGGATGTGGAATTCCCTCTCACAGATGGTGGTTTCAGCAGGAAGCATCAATGGGTTCAAGAAACTATTAGATAAGCACCTGAACAACCGCAACGTACAGGTATATACATGTAATACTTGCATATAATCACACACACAGGTTGTACTTGTGTCTTTTTTCAACCTCACCTACTATGTAACCCCAATGTTTTTAATATTTCCATATTTAGGTTTCTCTGCATAACTGTTGATAGAACTGATCCAAAAAGGCAGAGACTACTCAAAATTGTCTATTCCTATTTTACGTTCCTTAACCCCTTGGAAACAGCGCCTCCTGTCCCTTTTAAGGGGTTTAAGATTTCAGGGGGTGGGGTTCATCATCATGTGACCACTGTGATTGGTGGTCACATGATCGGAAAGCTCCCGATCGCAAGCAGTGATCGGAAGCTTTCCGTTAGCTGTCGGTAACTGTCGGCTACGCGCTCTCAGCACAGCTGTATTCACATTATTGTGCCCAGCTATGCGGCCGCTCTGTGCCAAGGTCCACCCGCTGAGAGGCCGCAACTTTGCATGCATCTGGTGCCAAGAGGTTAAAAAGAGTATGCCTGGACCACTACTTCCTTCTGTGAATTGACTTTAACCCCATTTCATGTGGTATTTACCGAGCGTTTTGAGCATTTTTGCGGTAAATACCGCAAAAGGGAACAGTGAATTGACAATTTCAGGATCCCATGCGATATATAGGAAAAATGTGTCTGGACACATAAATACAGCATGCAATCTGCTTTAGTAAATGGAGCCCACTGTCACTGTACTAATGACACCAGCTGGGAAGGGATTAACATGTTGGGATAATCCAGCCGTTAAGTGCGTGCCTAACAAGTGTTAATGTGTGTAATAAAAAATACGTTTGTTCACTGATTGTGCCCTATATACAGAGCCCTGTGTATTTGTCGGCACATGGCTCTGGGCTGTGATTGGACACAGCCGATCAGCAGGTGCCAGCCTTAGCTCATTGGCTGAAACCTTTAGACAAAATTCTGCTGTGTCAAACTACAGCGGTAATCAGTCAGAAGGAGAGGGAGGGGGCACAAGCGCACACACTCTACCCGAAAGACTCCGCCGACATACAGGTACGTGACTGTGCCTATATGAGTCACCCGCCTGCAGTAAAATGCGGACGGGCAGTCGGCAAGTGGTTAAAGAACCATTAGACTATTGCAATATGCTTTTGGTGGTGCATTACTTTGTGATGTAGGCCAAGTGTTGGCATAGTAATCGGTATACTAGCGAGGAATTGGAGAATCCAAACCTAATTACTGGAACGTCTTCAGCTCATGTTCAAAAGACAAGTGTTGGGCAATTTATTGCTAAAACCTAAATATAGTCAATTACCAATTTTTGGAAGAAAGCCTGTTTTAGAAGGCCTACTCTAATCATGTTCGTGCTGTGTTGGCTGGGGCTCCATGAAAGATCTCGCCTCGTGGAGTTTCAATGATCATAAGAATGGTGAGGAATCAGCTCAGAACTACACGGGAGAATCTTGTCAATGATCTCAAGGCAGATGGGACCATAGTCACCAAGAAAACAATTGTTAACACACTATGCTGCAAAGACTGAAATCCTGTAGCACCCGCAATGTCCCCCTGCTCAAGAAAGCACATATACAGGCCTGTCTGAAGTTTGCTAATGAAAATCTGAATGATTCAGAGGAGAACTGGGGGAAAGTGTTGTGGTCAGATGAGGCCAAAATCATGACTAGGGTAGCCAGATGACTTACTGCCCTGACCCACACATGTACCCATTATACTTATGCATCTATAATAAAGATAACAAAAACACTGACACCTGCTGGATGTAAATGGCCTGTTCGGCCTTTTATTTAAAATAACTCAAACAATAAAACTTTATTAACTTCTAAACCATTGAAAACTTTTTACCTTTTCTTACACTCCTCATCCAGCTAATAAAACTTATTATTTCCTGATCCCAGACGACCACTTGCAACTGAGCCTGTAATCCCGTTTGTTGGCAACCTCCCCAGCCGCAGACTCGCCTCGGGGACTTGCCAACTGACCACAGACCCCCCAACAGATTAACCCGTGAGTCTGGCCAACTGTCAGACCACCCGGGCGGACTCCATACCTGTGATGGGTCCTACATTTTGAATAACTCCTCTTAACTGAGTCCCTTTAACTGTCGTCAAGGAAAAACCAAAACGCCACCGCGGGACAAGTGTGAAACCTCACACTTGTGCCAGCCGCCACACCTGCATCGCTCTCCTGATGCCTTCTTCCAAGCCCAGAGACCACAAGTCAATCCCAACAGGGTTGAGGTGAACTCCGTCTCCCCTAAGGTACCTCCAAGTATCTACCTCTAAGTCCCGGTGTCTGACCACTATGCCTCCGTTTCTGGCTATGAACCTGCCAACCTCTTTATTGACCTTTATCCTGGTCTTGTTGATCTTCTCCCAGGAGCGGGCCTCTCTCCACGACATGCGGGCCACAATATCTGACCATACTATGATCATGTTGGGGAAAGAGGTGCTGAGCCTAATAAAGTCCCACTGTACGTCCTTGATTATCTGACGCATGGGTCGGACCACCAAGTCATTCCCCCCCACATGTAAGACCAGAACGTCCGGAGGTCGATCCAATCCTGCATACCTGTGGACCTCTGGTAACACCCTGTTCCACCTCATGCCCGGGACCCCGATCCACCGAATCCTGAGCTGTCTGCCGTCCGGCCGTACATCTGCCCTTCTAGCACCCCAGAACACAAACGAATGTCCCAGGATCCATATGAGACACACGGGGGCTGAAAAACATAAGAAATCGAGATCTAGCACCAATAAACGAAACACATCAAACACGTAAAAACCCGCACACTACCCCCTAACCCCCCCATCATTACACCAGGTGGGGGCGGATGTATACTTGGTAACGTGCTGACTCCCATCTGCCAATCTTGCGTATAACTTCCACTGGTAGACCCCACCTGGCAGCCTCCGTGGCCGCGCCAATCCTGAAAGAATGACTCGCATACTCACCTGGGGGTAGGCCCCCCGCCTCCAAGCATTTCCTAAGTACAGCTGTGAACTGATACCTGGATAAACACGAGCCATCCTCATGAATCAAGAAGGCCCCGTCCCCTACTGGGCGCGCCCTCAAAAATTGGCCCACCGCTGCTACCGGGCATACCTGTGGCTCTGAACCTGAAAAAAGCTTGACCCGTGCCCCTTTTCCCAGCTGGTCCGTCTTTGACCTCCTGACCCATAAAACTACTGCTGACTGTGACAACGTAACGTCCCCAAACCTCAAACCACCTGGAATGGATTTTGATGGTGACACCAGCTCCCCAATTCTCAATGCCCCGAAAAATGCTAGCAGGAAGGCAGCTCGGAAAAGTTTTTTCTCAAAAACTGTAGAACACACCTTCTTCACCTGTTCCAATACCATGTTCAACACAGCAAACGAAATGGGGCGTCTGGAGTCCTTCTGCGCTAGACCCCTCCTATAACCCCTAAATGCTTTTTTGACCAAAAAATTCTTGGTCGCGTCAGGCAGCCCTTTATACTGAAACCTAAATGCCAACGCTGATACCTTCTTACTAATCGCCGTGCCCGACACCCCCTTCACGTAGTTCCCGCAAATGAAGCACAATACCCAATGTACCAATACCCCGGGGTCTTCCGACCCTCCTACCTCTACCAACCAAGCGGACCATTCACTCCACACTCTGTGATACGCCGTCCTAGTACTCTCGCTGAGCGACTGCATAATCAATCCATCGGCGATCCCAACGCAATCCTCCATAGATCCGGCGGGCACGGGTCCCCTGTCGCGTTTGCCTCCGGAGCCAGTCTGCGGAACTCCTCCCACTGGAAACGAGATAGAGCATCCGCTAACTTATTCTCGATCCCCGGGATGTGAACCGCATACATGTACACGTTCAATTTCAAACAACAGAGTATCAACTGCCGTAACAATCTAACTACTGGGGGGGATGAGGCTGAAATGTTATTAATGGCCACCACCACCCCCATGTTGTCGCAATTGAACCGCACCTTCCTATTTGCCAGCTTATCCCCCCATAACCACACCGCCAACAGTATGGGGAAGAGCTCCAGCAGTGCCAGGTTCTTCAAGAAACCCGCTTCTCTCCACTCCTCCGGCCAAGGCCCTGCACTCCAACTCCCTTGGCAATAAGCCCCGTAACCCGCAGAACCCGCCGCGTCAGTAAACAGTTCCAAGTCAGCATTGCTGACTGGTCCTTCCAACATCATTGATCGCCCATTAAACTCTACCAGGAACGAGTACCATACTCTCAAATCTTCCCTCAACTCCTCTGACAACCTGATAAAATGGTTGGGCATCCTAACCCCCGCCGTTGCTGCCGCCAGTCTCCTGCAAAACACACGCCCCATCGGGATAATCCTGCAGGCAAAATTTGCCCAGGAGTGATTGCACTTCCTTCAACCTCAATTTCCTTCTTCCGTGTGCCTCCTTGACTTCCTGCCGCAATGCCACCACCTTGGTCTCCGGCAGCCTACACTCCATCGCCACGGAATCAATCGTAATTCCTAAGAACACCAGCTCCGAAGTCGGGCCCTCCGTTTTGTCCGCCGCTAGCGGAATACCGAACCTATCCGCCAGATACTGAAGAGTCCCCAACAAGGTCCCGCATCCACGGGATCCCGGAGGGCCTACACAAAGGAAGTCGTCCAGATAATGGATGACAGAATTCACCCCCGCCGTCTCTCTAACTGCCCATTCAAAAAATGAACTAAAAGTTTCAAACAGGGCACATGAAATCGAACAGCCCATGGGCAAACAGCGATCAACGAAGTACGCTCCTTGCCAATAACAACCCAGCAAATGCATACTCTGGGGGTGAACTGGCAACAACCTAAACGCTGCCTCTACGTCCGTCTTTGCCATCAAGGCCCCCTGCCCATACTTCCTCACCCATGATACCGCTGCGTCAAACGACGTATAGGTTACCGCACAAGCTTGCGGGTCAATACCATCGTTTACAGAGCCCCCTTTTGGGTACGACAAGTGGTGAATCATCCTAAATTGCCCCGGTTCCTTCTTGGGTACTACCCCTAAAGGAGAAACTACCAAATTGGACACCGGAGGGACAGCAAATGGACCGGCCATCCGGCCGAGCGACACCTCCTTCCCCAATTTACCTGACACCACTTCCGTATGTTTTAACGCCGACCTCAAATTATCCGAAATTGGCGGAACCTCACCCAATACGCTCGGAATCCTAAACCCCTCCCTAAAACCCGTTTCCAGCAACCTGGCAGCCGCCCGGTCGGGGTACCTACTTAGGAAAGGCAGCATCCTTTCCAGCTTCACTGGCGTCGTCCCTTTTTCCAGTGAAATCTCCTGAGCGATTTTTTCGGAAACATCTGGAGAAAGGGTGTGCTGCGCTGCAACCGGAACATTCGTGTTTGTAACGACAGGAGTTCCCAAACTTACATGTTCCGTCATTAAACTGCCAACACACCCCTTTCTTTTTTGGGGCCGGCGATCCTGCTGATGAAGCTCCGCCGGCCCCCCCTTGAAAAAACTGTCCCGCAGCCCGGGGAGAAGTCATCAACTTCATCCACAGGCTGATGTCCTTATGGTCCCATCTAATGGCCGGACGCACCGCTTTTCTCTGGCGAAACTGCTCGTCGTAGCGGAGCCACGCCAACCCACCATAAACCCTGTAGGCCTCGCTAATCGCCTCCAGGTAACAGAAGAGAGCCGAACAATGTTCCGGCGCTTTCTCCCCAATCACACTTGCCAGGATCGCGAATGCCTGCAGCCAATTAGCGAAGGTGCGAGGAATCAGCCTATACCTACGCTTCTCCTCCTCCTCCTCCTTTTTGCTCTCGTCTGGCTTGACCCTGTCCAAGTTAAATTTTTCTAACGGGAGTAAAGAAAAAATTTCTACAAATTCATCCTTCCAGATCTTCTCCCTCACCTCTTTTTTCAAATGCGCCCCCAGCGGTCCCTCGAAACAAACATAAACCTCGCAGCGGGCCGCATCCGCTAACCGAATCTTTTCAGCATCCTTATCTTTATTAGCTTCCTTCTCCTTGTCACCGTCCTTGTCCTTCTCCCTGTCCCCCTCCTTGTCCAGCGCAGCATCGGCTTTGTCCCTCGCTGTCTCCGTCTGTGTTTCCGCCGTGATCCTCGCCCCCTGCCTGGGTCCTGTCTCCTGCGGTGTGGTAGTGGGGGGCACCCAGGGGGTAGTCGGGGCAGCTGCCTGCATTGTCCCGCCACCCAGCCTCTGCAGCAATGCCTTGAGCACATCCAACACCCCCCCCCCCTCCCCCCCCCTTGACCCCCCAACACCGTGCCCGCTCCCCCCACATCAGTACATGCCCCCCCCCAGATGCCCAGTGACACCCCGTGTCCTACCTGGCTGCCGTAGGTTGGATGGCCCACCAGCCGCACCGCTCGCTGCTCCCGCCGGGTCTTCTTCCTCCTCCATCAGCTCTCCTTCCTCACAGCTGCTGTCCTCTCGTCCTCCGGTCGCCGTCCCAGGCCTCTGTGCCGCTCCGTTAGGCACCCCAGGCCGCCTCCGATCCTCTTCCTGGTTGTTCTGATGGCGGCCGCCATCTTCTTCTGTTGACTTCCGGCCGTCGTCGCTGACGTCACTTCCGCTGACGTCATCCATCTGCGCCGCCGTCGACGTGCACGCGCTGTAGCGACCATCCCTCCCCGACCCGGACTTGGGCCTGGAGGCGTGGCCTCCCGACTGCCGCTGAATCGATGGCGCTGGCCCTCCTCCAGGAGGCAAGATGGCGCCCACACGTGGCAGGTCACCGGCCGCTTCACCGACAAGGCCGGTACCCGGGGACCGCATCCTCCCTCGTCGGACGGCTGCCCCGACCGGAGCATCGCCAGCAGCAGCCGCCTGTTGCCCCTCGACTTGGATGGTCCTGGAGGGGGCAGAGGATCTGGATGGGTGAGTGCCCCCCCCCTCTCCCGGGACTTTGCCGTTTTCGTGGATTCCTCCCAGGGCCCCTGCCCGCCGACCGTGGTGTCCGCTTGGCAGAGGGGCCTGGAGGGTCCCTAGTGGGGCTCCCAATACGGCGTCGAGTCCGTGGGGTATTATCTGGGCTCAGGCGCACCGGAGGAATCGACCTCCGAGGCCGCAAAGGGGGGTCCCTAGCTGGCTGGGGTCCCTGCCCTACCCCCTGTAAATTGGCTGCAATTTGGCTGTGAAGCCAGTCTGAGCCATGCAGTTCAGCTGCCTGTCTAAGCTGCTCCCACAGTTGCTCTAACCCACTCATCTTTTTCCAGGGTCATGTTCCCAACGTTTCTCCTTGCCTGCTACCTCTGGACTGGTGACCTTTCCTTGATCCCCACCACACCACTGACCTGTACTCCACCCACCACTGCTGGACTCCAATAAGGTAAGCCCCCCTATGTAAATATACCAACCCCTTTTACTGACCTCCCAGTAACCCCTTGCACCCTGTCATGTCTGCACTACGCTTACATTTCACTGCAGCTCCGTACATGTCTAGCTCTTTGGCATCAACACAACTCTGTGTTTGGAGGAGGAGGAATGCTGCCTATGACCCCAAAAACACCATCCCCACCATCAAACAGGTGGAAACATTATGCTTTGGGGGTGTTTTTCTGCTAAGGGGACAGGACAACTTTCCCGCATCAAAGGGACGATGGACGAAGCCATGTACCACCAAATCTTGGGTGATAACCTCCTTCCCACAACTAGGGCATTGAAAATGGGGCGTGGATGGGTATTCCAGCATGACAATGACCCAAAACACACAGCCAAGGCAACAAAGAAGTGGCTCAAGAAGAAGCACTAATCCCATAGAAAATATGTGGAGGGAGCTGAAGGTTCGCGCTACCAAGCGTCAGCCTCAAAACCTTAATGACTTGGAGAGGATATGCAAAGAGGAATGGGACAAAAATCCCTCCTGAGATGTGTGCAAACCTGTTGACCAACTACAAGAAACATCTGACCTCTGTGAATACCAACAAAGGTTTTGCCACCAAGTACTAAGTCATGTTTTGCGAAGGGGTCAAATACTTATTTCACTCATTAAAATGCAAATCAATTCATAACTTTTTTTAAATACGTTTTTCTTGATATTTTTCTTGTTCTTCTGTCTCTCACTTGTAAAATAATCCTACCATTAAAATTATAGACTGATCTTTTCTTTTATCAGTGGGCAAACTTACAAAATCGGCAGGGGATCAAATACTTTTTTTCCCTCACTGTAACTGTAACTCATTAAAAAATAAATAATGCCTAAAAATTGCATGACAAATGCATTGCAAACATGTTGCAAATGTACTGCCAACATGAGACAAATGCATAACAAATGCATGTAAACATGCACGGGGAACTGCACATTGAGCGTAGGGATTGTGGTTTAGACTTGCATTTAGGAGGGTTGAAATCTAGCGGAGGCGCTGCATTTTTACTGTCTCCAATCACTCCCCTTTAAACTGCAAGGGCAATGAACAGTGGTGTAACATGCTGTGGCCAGATGCATAAAAAAAATTCTACCCGCTGTCCTTTCACATGAATGGGGCTGAACTGCAACTTCCCTGTGTGGAGCCCCCAACATGGCACGGTGGTGCATGTTTTTAAGGGTTAAAAACAGGCAATTAGAAGGAATCGCCTCCTTGTTCTTGTCAAACACCCGGACACTAGTTTAAACTAACCCTTAAAGAGGAACTAGGTGCCTCATGGATTATTGCATGCAGAATCTTTGCTCAAAGGTATAAAGAAAATCGAATTTCAGATACCACAGCAAATATTACCATGTACTCATAACTGTTGGTGGCTGACATCTATCACTGTATCTCTACTGAGTCAATAGACACCTGTGTTTTTAGCGTTATCTCAAGGGAAGAGTCACTTTACCATTGACATACATCTTGGTTATTCACCCAGCTGTAGATTGACAGCATGCAGAAGCCCCACGGCAACGCTGCAAGACTGATCATGATCTGAAAAAAAGCTATCAAACCGCTAGCAGTGTGCCATTATTGTGTTTTCAGAATTATGTGAACAAACCACATGTGAAATTCTTTTCATGCTATCATTTTGATTCTGCGTTTAAGTTAATACACATTACATTTGGCATGATTTGCATCTGAAAGGCTAAATAAAAGAAAAATCAATCCTAATTTAGGATGCATATAAGTTAAAAGAAGCTAAATTGGAAAATCTATCGGAGACAAAGAACAAAACTAAATCTGCTAAGTACTATATAAGGCTAATTTATTTAAGGATAATTTATGCCTATGCAGGCTTGCTTTAACACTGTTGATATACCGTATATACTCAAATATAAGCCGAGATTTTCAGCCCATTTTTTAGGGCTGAAAGTCCCCCCTCGGCTTATATTCGAGTCACTACCGTCTGCCTACATGAACAGCTTGTCATGCAGACAGACGGCAGTTTTAAAAAGCCGCGCCGCCTCCTCCCGCCCGTCCGTGATAGGCGGACACTAATTTTCCCAGCAGTACAGTGTTCCGCCTATCACGGATGCCCTGTCATTCTCATCTCATGGACGAGGATGAGAGGGCGTCCGTGATAGGCGGAACACTGCACACTGACTGCTGGGAAAACAGCGTTCCTCCTATCGAGGACGAGGAGGAGGCGCGGCTTTTTAATTTTACAATGGCGCCGTACACGCTGACAGAGCGGGGACAGAGCGTAGAGCGGGGACAGAGCGGGGACCGAAGACCGAAGACCGATGGCAGAGGGCACAGGACGGATGGCACAGGACCCGCAGATCGGCACAGGTAGGCTGCAATGGGGACACGGGGTGGTCTGTACAGGGGACAGGCAGCTGCAGATGGGCATTGCTGGCCCTCTTTTCCACTTACAGTAGCTGCTGCATTTTGTACCCTCGGGCTTATACACGGGTCAATGCAGTTTTCCCATTTTTTGTGGTGAATTAGGGGCCTCGGCTTATACTCGGGACGGCCTATAGTCGAGTATATACGGTACATGTTGCAATACTTTGCTCCAGTTATTTCCTATGGGCCCAAGCAACAAATGACACACCTGAATTATTTTGTTAAAAATATTTTTTATTGTGGTTTTAACAAGAATAAAGACAAGCACATGAAAAAGAAAAGGGGAAATTGCTCAGCGGGGCTTTAAATGAGGCCAATCACTATATGAAGTAAGCATGTGGGATATAAAACAGTGTTGCTTTTATGGGTTCCAACAAAAAGGGGGGAGTTTTTGAATGAGAGATGTATACCAAAAAGCAGTCTTGGCAAAGAACATTTTTTTATACCGTGTGAGATCATGTATAATCTACTGAATAACACAAAAATGCATACACAGAATCGCATACACGCAGGGCATGCTGAAAACGCATATAAATATTGACGTCATGGTACTTGGCATATCATAAAGTAAAAACAAGTCTTGCACAACATGGGCCACTAGAAGGGCTGAATGATGTTGGAAAGTCTAGAGTAAAACAAAATAAGAGACATAAAATCATCTATATGGACATCATGCATCTATGTAAGTCCGACGCGTTTCGTTGGGGTATACCAACTCTTCAGGGGCGAATGCAATGGTGATCTATAAAGAAACTTAACCATATGGTATAATATTGTAACTGAATAATGGGAATACAAAATGTTTAAGGGACAGGGTGGACATCCCTATAAATACTCACGTCAACTGCATAAATGTGAACAAAGGATCAGAGTTGTTAAAAATATCTGGCATGGGAGCTGAGGTAGAGACACATGGACAAGCAAGGAGCACTGTAGATTCACTAGGGTAAATTTCCCTGTTCTTTGTCAAAAATTGGGGATGGAGGCCAATTACTTTTGGTGCCTTGGACCACATCATTCTTTATTGACAAGCACATGAATTACCCATGCAGGGGCAAGGTATTTAATGGGTAGAATAAGAACTTAGGAAAACCATATACGTGATAGCAACACTGAGCCATAGCAATGGCGACTGATGACAATCAAAAAGAGAACTGGGAACCTAGGGCAAGGTCCATCAATTAAAGAAAAAGGTGCTACTACCCCAGGTTGTGTAGAAATCCTCCTGAGCTGTTGGGTGCAAGATGTGGAGTCGCTCAGCTGCCAATGAAGTAAATGGGTAGAAGACAGTCTGCAACTCCATACATGCTTTTTAATAAATCCAAGCTTATTGTAACTCCATAAATGATGAATATTCAGCAGATATTCGGGTAGATGTTAGTATATATTCATTTTTTATGGAGTTGCAATAAACTTGGACTTATTAAAGAGCTGGAGTTGCAGACTGTCTTCTACACATTTACTAGGGCAAGGTCACCTTTGTCTCGGGGAGGCCCGCCCATAGGAGAACCGGAGGAAACTAGTCCCCCATGGGATGGCAAGCACTCAAAAGCATGGGTAGAATGAGACTAGTAGAGGGAGGAAGAGAGAAAACCGAGGAAGGGAAAGTGATCAGGGAAAGGAAAGAAAAAGGAAAGGGGACTTCTCGGACTCAGAAGCACTGCAGGTAGCAGTCATAGCCTGAACCAACTTGGGAGAAGCATGGGAAATGCATAGAAAATCCAAACCTTAAGGAATTTAGACTGCGAGTCTTTCAAAATACTGGACATTTGCTCATTGAGCATCAGAAACGGCATCCGTGACTTCATTCCCTGAAAAGCAACACTTACAGTCCGTTTAGATTAGAAATGCAGAGTCAAGTCAGAACACTTGATCTGCACTCCTCATCCACGACAGTTCTTTAGTGTACTAAAACTAATGAAAACTTGTAACTTCTGACATCTACAGTATGCAGGGATGTGCTGGTGAACGTTGATGCCAACGTTGTAGCCACAGCCACTCACAGGTGGCAAAAACAGCACCAGAAATAAGCAGGTTTCCGCTGCTGCCATTTGTACGAGGCCCAAATGCCCATGTGAATGTAGCCTTAAAGTGGTTGGTAGACCCTTGCATATACCCAGCAAAGTGATTGGTCTCAGGTGTTACACAGGGATTAAACAAATGCTCCCACATACGCTGTACCTGTTTACCTGCAATCTTCTATTCCTTACATTCATTCAAAGTCCAGAATTTATAAACCTTGTCTGAGCTGTCCGAAAACAAGGGAAGAAGAGTTGAAATTACAACCTGTGAAACTCAGTAAGGAGAGCTCTGGGATCTGATTGGGGGGTAGGGACACACTCCCGAAACACAGCACACAGGAACAGAGCTGAGGCTGTCTATCACAGGCTGCTTGCTGGGAGATCCTTCCTTTGTCACCTTTTTTTTACCTCTTGGTGTCAGGAAAACTTGTCAAAAGTGACTAATGCAGATAGCCAGTGGCGGCTGGTGCTCAATATTTTTTTGGGGGGAGGGGGCAGCAAACCACGGATGGGAAGGCGGCAATTCTCCCCTGCGGGAGACAGATGGTAAGGCGGCAATCAGAGACCTCCTTACCTTAGAAGGCAGATGGTAGGGCTGCTGCTCCTCGCTCTGGGGCTGTTGCTTCTTCTCCTGGCTAAACAGGAACTGGGTCCTGAGACCCGATTGGCTGGGAGTCCTAAGACTCCCTGGCCAATCGGGTCTCAGGACCCACTTCCTGATTGGCTGGTAGGAGAATCGGGTAGACAATAGCAAATATTATTTTGCTATTGTCATACAACTGGGTGGGCTCAGGTAATATACCGGTCCGGGTGGCAGTCCTGCACTAGGAGGGTGCTGGCTCTGTATGCAAGATACAAGCAAACTTAAAAAGCCGCACTCCAAGTGATATCTTTATTGAATGGAAAACAGTACAAGACTGTAGACGGAGTCAAAGATGAATGACTGACGCGTTTTACACCTCTTTACCGGTCCTTAGTCATAGCTAAAATAACAGTCACAGCACACTGATATATATACACAAGACCTGAGTGATTGTGCATGTGATTAATAATTCTATCATGTGTAGCCAATTTAATTGAACACTCACAATGATAATGGAAACAGCTGAAGCTATTGATGGAACCATAAGGAACCAACAAAAGCTCTTGTACCCCTTTATAAAAGAGCACACATAATGATGGAAGATATGACTATAAAAACAAAACCCATAGACCATGAATAAATGAAAGTAAAAAAAAAAATAATAATAAACCATAATACAAATTGATATGTGTAAAGTCCATAACATTTTTTTATAATGTGTACATAAATGTGTAATAGTGTTAATTATGTCACGGGAGCACCATAAGGGAAACAATCATTACAAAAAAATGTACGAATGTCAGTGGGGAAAAAATCTTATAAAGAATAATTATATTAAATATACTAACGCAAATAAATTGCAGTATATGAATGTATAAACAGACAAAAACCCCATTGACACTCAAACAATTTCTATGGTGCTCCCCTGATGACAAAAAAGTTCCAAACAGAACTCCAAACTCTACTCTGCAGACATAGTTATTATAATATAGACATAACTTCAATATAGAAAAAAAGATGCTACAGAGGAAAAACAGCAATCCAAACTTTATACAAAATGACAATGATCTCATAAAAGATCACGGAAATGTTTACAAAAAACTAAAAAAATCAAGAAAATTTCCATATAGGAGGAGGGACATGGGTCCTCTATTCATAATAATGGGAGACATCCCATTCAAAGTTTAAGCAAACAGGCTTCCTAGTATCAAAATAGAAGATTCAATATACCTCCTTCTTGCACGGTATTCTAAATTTGTCGCCACCTTTAATCGGCAAACTAAAGTGCTTTTACTCTTTTCTAGAATAATTGGGCAGTTACCTTTTGCAGTGCGGGCACAGGCCTACTGCAAGGGGGAAATTTTCAGGTTTCCTGGAGTTGAGCTTTAAAGCCGTCCCGCCGCCGTCTCCCTGTCCTTTAAGAACTTGTAGATCCCGAGAGACAGAGGCAAACATTCGGGTCATGAGACCGCTGTGATACGCGGCCACATGATCTGAAAGCGATCGCTTGCAAGTATGCATCGGAGGCTTCTCGGTCCCCATTGGTGATTGTACTGGGAGCGTGCAGGGCGCACGTTTTCAGCACAGTTTTGTGTTTAAATAGGGCCACATATATGTGGCGTTTTGTCATAAAAGCCTGCCCACCGGGAGGCCACATATATGCACATGGCCACCAGAAAGAGGTTAAGTCCGCTAAGAGATTTATTTTTTGCAGTTTCAAGTTGAAATATCTTTATTTACAGACAAGCATATATAAATGAACAGAATTTTTTTCAGATATGTTAACTGAGAATTAATTTGAACATTATGTCATAAGGAGTCACACTCCCAAAAAGTTATATTTTAGTTAAACATTGAGTGTCACTGTCAGGGGTCAGGTTCAGAGACCAGTAGCTATAGCAGTAGAGAGGCTCTGAACGACCAGCTAGATAAGTGCACAAGCGGGTCACCCTGGTGGATGACACAGGCTCACCCGAGGTGCGGGGGTCTAAGCACTAACCGGTTTTAACCAGAGCTACTAATGGTGGAGATGGATTTTGCTGCATGTTTCTACCAAGGCGTGGTCCTCAGGCTGACCAAACTAAGAGGTGCGCAAGCCGGGGTTCAGTAGCAGATATAGCAAGTAGGGATCAAGCAGAAGTGTAGTCAGTAAACAGGCCAAAGGTCGGTAACAAATGGTTGCAGGTTGTGATCAAGCGTAAGCGTTGTTGAGAAACAAGTCAAAGGTTAGTAATGAGTGGTAGTGAAGATAATGACAGCTGCAGGTATCCAAAGGAGCAAGATATTGACTGGAGAGAACACCATAATCTTGCAAACAGGAAGTGCAGAGACATGGCTTAAATCAGGACGTTCATAGGAGGAGAAAAGAGTTCAAGCACCAGAAACAAGGCAAGATCGTTATAAGATAGTGGTCTCCAAACTGTGGCTTGTGGGTCTTATGCAGTGGGTCACTATTCCTCTCACTGATATGAGGCACTATTTTTTCCACTGAAAACCAATGATAGGGTGGTGCTATTCCTCCCACTGACACCAACAATAGGGCGCAATTGCTCCCACTGACACCAATGTCGGGGCTCCATTTCCAATTCCATTTCTACTTTAATATCATTTATGGGACATTATTCTTCCTTCTACTGACCATGAATGATAAAGCTATGTCATTTTTTTTCACCAGTCCAAGCCCGAGGAACTGTTTAATGGCCACAGTCCCCCCCCCCCCCCTAAAGTCTGGAGGACAATAATCTGGCCCTTTATTTAAGGTTTGGAGACCCCTGTTCTAAGAGTTGAGACTGGGCATAGAAGAGGACTTGGGTTCAGATCTTGGTCCTGACACCCTGCCACACAGCTCATGAGTAGTCTATGCTCTGCGCCTTAGCACACACAAAATCAGTAAGGCAGGCCATACACGGTGCAAATTTCTAAGTGATTTTTGCTAGCGGCTATACCGGCAGGCTGGTTGTACCCAAGTTGATCAATTGATTAACTTGGTACATGTAGTCTGCCCATTCATGCCCATTCCTGCTAAATCATCCGAGATTTGAATGGTCTATGGCTGGTATAAGACCTGGCTGGGAGCGTGCACTTCTACGTGGCTCCAGGTAGACTCTATAAGGCAGCGGAACCACCATGTAAATAAAAGTTATAGAGGCCAACATTTACAAAGCCAATTTTGCTGCAAAGAATGACTGCACATGAAAAGGGAACAGGAAGGAAGCAAGAAGATAAGATGTGCTAGCATTTATCATTGATGGTTTAACAACACTTTAAACCTCATAGCCATTTTGGCTTTGCTGTGGTGTATTGCAGTGTTTACGGTTTGCACATTGAAAACCATTGCTTGCAGTTTTCCAATCACCATATATTTTCAGTCCCCTGCAGCTGCGAACATCAAACACCTTATTACAACTTCTTCCTTCTTACGTTTCCTTTATATTTACGTAGGCGCCAGATTTCCCGTTTTTCAGATGTTCACTTCTCCTATAATATACTAATCAGAAACCTGAACTGGCTCATCCTGAAGTCCTATTTTAAACCACATGCAGTCTCCAGCCAGCTTGGAGCAAAACACGTTTTCTTTGTGCCTCCAATGTATAAGCAGTTGATGTTCCCCTGTCAATCATGCTGTGCTGGGGGGACAGTCGAAGAGGAGATGGGGAAGTGTGAATCTGTTTGGCAGGCTTACAGGCATATAACTGGTGTGTTACCATGGAAACAATAGAATATTTGACTCTTCACTAACTAGTTCTGCTCATACTTCCAGTGTAACATGTCTTCCCGCTCTATGACTTGTTATAAAGACATGACAGATTTAGTGTCTCTGATTGCTTTCTGTTTCCATGGAAACCTGTTAACATTGGCCATTTATTATTCAATTCCCTAAATGTTATTGATTTTTTTGTATCAATTTGTTTAATTTTTCATTTATTATTATTAAATGGACATATTTTCACAAACTTGACATTCGATTTGGGAAACTATAAAAAATATTTTTTTTTTGAAGTGAACTAAATCTTTCATATTTTTTTTACATTTTTTGCACTTTTTGTTATTACCATATTTATCGGCGTATAACACGCACTTTTTTCCCCTTAAAATCAGGGGGAAATCGTTGGTGCGTGTTATACGCCGATCCCCGCCGATCTCCCGCTGATTTTATTTTTAGGGGAGCGAGCAAGGCCGATATTCCGAAAGCCGCGCCGACAACATAAAGAAATCCGAGTGCGGCTATTTTTCCAAACATAACACTTGCAAATTCTAGAAAATACATCCACGCACTTGCAATCACAAGCGTCTTAAAAGTAATTTTATAGTAAATTAATTTAAATGTTTTAAACAACCAAATGTTTTATTTTTTTTCTTTTTTCTTTTTTATTAAATATTTAATGCTTTGTGTTTTCATAAGTTTGTTTGCAGAGCATACTGGGCTTGCTAATAAGAAAGCCCAGCAGTGGCTTTTCACTTGTTGCCTGCTTCTAATTCTTTTGGCACTGTATTAGCTAGCAGACATAGAGAGGGTGGTGTGCGCTTTCTTTGATCATTAAGTGAAGTACTGTATTTTTAGTCCTGAACATAAAATATAAAAACTTACCTTAATTTCCCTTTTAAGTTAAGAAACGTATGACACTTCAATCTGTCACAGTCAGTTTCTGACTCAGTGATATATGTCTGTTTTCATGTGACTCGGAGCACAAAGAACATTGCTTCATCTTAGAACGCTTACAGGCAGTTTTATTGGATTATTATTTAACATAACTGATTACTTTTTACTTCTCTATTGACCACTGTTATATTCTGTGTTAGGAATATAGATATAGTAATTAGTAAAATAGAAATGAATGAGAATTCATGCGGCCCCAAACGCAAGACAAATGATGTTTGGATAATAACTTTAACTTTTTTTTTATTTTTTGCACATTTTGTTACATCATGCATTTTTTTGTTAGGATTTACATAAAATTCCCCCCAAAAGTATATCTTTTCTGAAAGCAGAGACCCTGGAGAAAAGAATAGTGGCTGTTGCAATTAAATTTTTTTCAATTAACTGTTTTTTATTGATCATAAAAGCAAGTAAATGAACAAAAAGTCGACACTGTATTACACAGGCTCCAGCAGTAGTTGGGTCAGTGCGTAACTGTTAATAGTAAGCAATAAAACAACCAATGGTAAGTCGGCATTGGCTTTACATATGAATTGCTATACATCCAATATGGTACATTGTAGATCGCTTCATAATCCAAAAATGGGGAAAAGAGAAAAAAATAGCAAGAGTGGGTGAGGTAGGGGAGGGTGGGGAAAGGGGGGGGGGGAGTGGTATGGCTCGGCCATCAGCTCAGGGCGGATCCTCATTTCTGTGCCAGTCCTCCCAGATTTTATCATGTGCTTCCAGTCTATCCTGTAGTCTGGCTGTCATTTTTTCCATCAGCTCTATGTCTTTTTTATTCTGGTATACAGGTCTGTGCGGGAGGGTGGGGCCTGTCGTTTACAATGGAGAGTGACCAGGCATCTCGCGGCTGTCAAGACGTGGCAAAGAAGTTTTTTGAAGTGTTTGGGAACCTGTAGGGGTGATAGTCCCAGTAGGAATAATTTCGGGGTCCTGGGGATCTGTGTTCCCAGAAGATTTGACAGTAGTTGCTGTGTTTCCGTCCAGAAGGGCACTATCTTGGGACAGGTCCAGTATATATGGTATAGGGTTCCCTTATCTGCTACGCCAACGCCAACACCTGTCCGAGCTGGAGGGATATATGGCATGTAGTGTATCTGGTGTCAGGTACCAAAAGTAGAGGATTTTGTAAGTGTTCTCTTTATAGAGTGTGCAGAAAGAGCTTTTTGCTGCCTGCGACCAGATTGTTTGCCAAGTTGTCTCTGGGATCTCCTCTCCAATTGCCTTCTCTCAGTGAAGCATGTATGCATGTTTACCTTGACTGGAGAAGGAGTAGGCGTTTAACAGCCGATATATGTCTGAGATTAGACCTCGGCGTGCTGATCCCTTTAGTATTATGCCCCGTACACACGGTTAGAAATTCAGACGGAAAATGTCCTATCGGACCATGTTGTCGGAAAATCCGACCGTGTGTGGGCTCCATCGGACTTTTTCCATCGGAATCTCCGACGGAAAAAATTTGAGACCCTGCTCTCAAATTTTCCGACAACAAAATCCGATCGGACTTTTTCCGATCGTGTGTAGAGAATTCTGACGGACAAAGTGCCACGCATGCTCAGATCACATTAGGAGACCAAACCTATTGGCTAATAGCCTCTACATAGTTCCATAATACGCAACGAACGTCACCACGTTCAGAATGATCGGATTTTCCAACAGTCCGATGGATTTTGTGGTCGGAATTTCCGACCGCGTGTACGGTGCATTAGACTCTCAAATGGCGTTGGCGCTGAGAATTGGAGATTCGGGCGAAGGACTGGGCATAGTGCCTTACTTGTAGGTAGTTGCAATTTTTTTAATGCACAATATTTACACTGTTTATCAAAAATATTTTTAGGACAAGATACAATAAAATGTATTTTAGTTCACACAATATAATACCACATTTTTGGTTAAAGGTAAAATATGTGGTTGCTTTGAGTAAATAGATGCCAAACATGTCAGGATTCAAAATTGTGCATGCGCGGGAAATAGTGACAAACTATGGAATCTGTTTACAAACATGCATGGGACCTAGACACAGCATTCTTTTTTCATTTTCTTTTTTAAATAATTTGTATTTGTTTTAACTTTAAAAATGTTTCCACTCTTTAAAATTTTTATTGCTATCAAAAGCAGGCTAACAAGCCCCCTACGCGATAGTATAGGTAGGTGACAGTGTTCATTTTGAGGTCAATTTTGTCGAAAATGCCGTTTTAGTTTTAGTCATCGATGAACATGTTTAATCTACGAAATTAACACTGGTGACAAGAACTCTTTATAGGGACACCAGGAGTCAATTATATAAAATCCACACCAAACTCATTTAACTCCTTGTTTGCCATGCCATTAGTTTTGCAGTGGAGAAGGATTAGAATCAGTGTCAGGTTTTTATTACTGCCTGTGTACCTGTTAGTATAGGTTCACACCTATGCGGCTGCATTTGATGCATTTTTCAGGCATGTTTTTCAGTGCTTTTATTTTTTAAGCGTTTTTGCATGCAGTTTTCATGCATTTTACGTTTTTTTTTCTCTTTAAATGCACTGTAAAACACACTGTATAAAGCTGGTTGCTAAAGAGGGGGCCGGCTGCCACCTCCCTAAGAACCGATGAGTCATCAGCTGTTAGTGGGGTTCCCGCTGAAAGCTGAATAAATAAAAATTTCCGCTAAAAACGGCATGGGGTTCCCCCCCAGGTCCATTCCAGGACCTTTGGGTCTAGTATGGATTTGAAGGGGACTCCCCCACAACAAAATAAAAAAAAAGGCAATTTTCCTGGCAGTTGTGGCTAAAATTTTAGTTGGTCTACCTGACCGTGGTTTGGTTTCAACAGAACCCCTCATTTTCCAACACTTCTGGATTTAATTAATCTTTTTTTTTGGTTATGTCCCCTTTAAGGGGCGTGACAGGGGGGCGTGCCATATGCCTGCATACATTTGCCAGTAGGTGTCCCTCATTCCCATCTCAAAATGTTGGGAGGTATGCAAGAGGAATGTGAGTTCCTAGTTTTCGTCTTAAAATAAAAGCCTCGTCCCGACTTGTATGCCGGTGGGACATGGAGACCGCATTACACGATTTACGCCAGTTGAATTATGAGTGTAATTTTATTATTTTTATTGTCATATTACAGGACGCTCTATGTTGCCCCAGTGCGCTCTACTTTCCCTTTGTGTTATTCAGGTGATTACAGTAGATGGAGCCACGTTCAATCAAATACACCATTTTAAGGCTATTTCCATAAATTGAAATGCATTCTTAACACTGCAGGACGTTGACTGTGACAGTAATTGATTCAAAGCATAATATGTAAATATGGTTGTTGGAAAACCAGCAGGCTTCTCAAGAGGCAGAAATCATTTTGTTTGGACTATGCTGTATATACTGTAGATTATACGGATAGTGGATAAACCCTCATATGGGATTGCTGATCCTAGGCTACTATGGAAACCAAGCAAGAGTTGACAACATGAAAGATGACATGCCAGCTGAAAAAATATCCAATGGTTGTGTCGTAATACTTTTCAGCCAATGTCATTTTTCTTTTACATTTTAATACATTTTAGTCGTTTCTAAACATATTCTATTAAAGTATCTCTAAATCCAAAACCAAAAATGTAATATTTTGGCGCTTAGCACTTTCAGAAGATTTACCCCTCTTCATGACCAGGCCATTTTTTTGTGATCCGGCACTGCATTACTTTAACTGACAACTGGCAACTCTGCGATCAAATAAAATTGATGTAATTTTTTTTCCCACAAATAGAGCTTTCTTTTGGTGGTATGTGTTTTTTATTTTTTTATTTGTTGCTCTATAAAGAAAAATAAATAAAACTGACAATTTTGAAAAAAAAACAATATTTTTTGCTTTCTGCTATAAAACATATCTGAAAAAAAAAAGCGAATTTCTAAATACATTTTAAGCCAATATGTATTCTGCTACATATTTTTGGTAAAAAAAAATCCCAATAAGCGTATATTGATTGGTTTGCGCAAAAGTTATACCACCTACAACAGGCGTCTCAAACTGGCAGCCCTCCAGCTGTTGCGAAACTACAAGTCCCATGAGGCATTGTAAGGCTGACAGTTACAAGCATGACTCCCACAGGCAGAGGCATGATGGGACTTGTAGTTTCGCAACAGCTGGAGGGCCACCAGTTTGAGACCCCTGATCTACAAACTATGGGATATATACTGGAATTTAAAAAAAATAAAAAAAATGTTATACTAGCAATGGCGGCGATCAGCAACTTATAGCGGGACTGGGATATTGCGGTGGAAAATTGGACACTAACTGAAACTTTGTGGGAACCAGTGACACTAATAAAGTGATCAGTGCTAAAGATATGCACTGTGACTGGCTGGGAAGGGGTTAAACATCTAGGGCAATTAAAGGGATAATGGATAATGATGTTTAGTAGTACTGCCCTCCTAAAATAAACACTGCTCTGCGCTACAAGGATGTGTTACTGGCAATCAATGGGCTGGTCTTTGATGGACCTGTCCTATAAATGGTAGTATGTAAACTTGTTGAATATATAAATAAATAAAATAAAATAAAATGTATATATATATATATATATATGTGCAAAAATACTATATAAAAAATCAATAAATGAATGATATAGATATATGTATATGTGCATAGATGTGAAAAAATTATATTTGTGGTGTGCAAAATAATCTTGGTATAATGTAAATGTACAGTGGTCCTTATACATACATTATTAACAGCTGCTGCTTCGAAAAATAGAAATATAGAAGCATACAAAATAATTGGGTGGACTGAGCTTAGTCCCCTCAAAAAGAATTTTGTAGCAGCGCTATTGATGAGATTTCTCATATTGATGTGAAAAATCAATACATACACGCTGACTAAAGTGACCATATGTTAAATAAATAAATATATATAGGTTATATATATAAAATAAATAAATATATGAGCCAGGTGAACGTGGTATAAAGCAATGAGTGAATCAATTAATAAATGAATTAATTAATAAAAGTGAATCATAAATATGGTGAAAAAATAAATAAATAGAATAAAAATATGGAAATTCGTGTCTAAAGTCCACATATAAAAAGTGCTTGCCAATCTGATCAAGCAAGTTGCAGGAATACAAAAGTGACAGTTCCCGGTTGGTGTGGATAACAGTTCTAAATTGATAATCCTTGAGTGATCCGACCACCATACACTTTCAGCTCGTGAGGGAATCGTCCCCTTATGGGGCTGCACTCACCAGAAATCAACTTTTAGTAAGCCTGTAGTTAAACCAATATGGACTTTCTCCTCCAACATCAGACCATTAATATCCACCAGCGCGGTTGTAAGACCAGAATTTCAGACCTTCAATCCAGCATCCCTTGATCAACACTCCACCAGCGCGGTTACATAATGTGTGAAAAACAAATGGAGGGCCACATAGTGTAATACTGCTAAAAGATTTTTATTGAAACACTTTCCCTTTAAAAACAAGGATCCCCCTAATAATATCTGCGTACCACACAATAAAAAGCAATGAGCATTGGTTAAATGTAAAGATCTACTGTGCCTTAACCAATGCTCATTGCTTTTTATTGTGTGGTACGCAGATATTATTAGGGGGATCCTTGTTTTTAAAGGGAAAGTGTTTCAATAAAAATCTTTTAGCAGTATTACACTATGTGGCCCTCCATTTGTTTTTCACACATTATGTAACCGCGCTGGTGGAGTGTTGATCAAGGGATGCTGGATTGAAGGTCTAAAATTCTGGTCTTACAACCGCGCTGGTGGATATTAATGGTCTGATGTTGGAGGCGAAGGTCCATATTGGTTTAACTACAGGCTTACTAAAAGTTGATTTCTGGTGAGTGCAGCCCCATAAGGGGACGATTCCCTCACGAGGTGAAAGTGTATGGTGGTCGGATCACTCAAGGATTATCAATTTAGAACTGTTATCCACACCAACCGGGAACTGTCACTTTTGTATTCCTGCAACTTGCTTGATCAGATTGGCAAGCACTTTTTATATGTGGACTTTAGACACGAATTTCCATATTTTTATTCTATTTATTTATTTTTTCACCATATTTATGATTCACTTTTATTAATTAATTAATTTATTGATTCACTCATTGCTTTATACCACGTTCACCTGGCTCATATATTTATTTATTTATTTTATATATATATATAACCTATATATATTTATTTATTTAACATATGGTCACTTTAGTCAGCGTGTATGTATTGATTTTTCACATCAATATGAGAAATCTCATCAATAGCGCTGCTACAAAATTCTTTTTGAGGGGACTAAGCTCAGTCCACCCAATTATTTTGTATGCTTCTATAAATCAAAGGGATAACTGTGTGATTAGCCAGTGTTTGTGTTTACTGCATGTGCTGCTTTTACTAAGGGATGTGCTGGTTTTTATTCCCTGTTGTGCAGGGACACAAAAGCCATCACTTCCACACTCTCAGAATGAAGCTCCACCTGAAGCTCTAGCAAACAATCAACAAGCAGAAATCATGTGCTGTAACCTCTAGCAACCAGTCAGTGAGCGGTAATGATGCACTGTAACCTCTGTCAACCAATCGCAATCACTGCCTGATCTGATTCAGTAAACTGATTTTGAGTCTAACTGCCACTTATTGTATGTCTCGGAGCAGGTGGAGAGCGAAACTGCATGGGGGGGGGGGGGGCAAGAAAAGTTTTGCCCAGGGTCCAATCAATATTAAAAATGGCCCTGACGGGAACCCTGTTATATGGCCAAGAGGGCTGAAGCATAAAGCCTAAGTGACAGTCCTCTTGAAGAGAGCCAGGTGGCTTGGTATTTTTTATTTGTTATTGTTTTTGGGACAAGAAACCCCGTGTGGGCATCCAAGTGCATGTATGAACTTTCCTTTATTTTGTTCCTTTTAATAAAAGTGGGCTGTTATGCCCTTAAACTAAAGTTCCTGTTCGCTGTGAACTTACTGAAAAGGCATCTACCACTGAGCTAGACATCCCCCAATGTCACTGTGACAGACCTAGCCGGGACACAGGCTTTTTGAGAGGACTAAATGCGAGCCTGCTGCCAACAGATTATGGGCCCTGGGTTTTAAGGGGCACAGGGTGAAGGAGAACCCCAACCCCCAGTCAGATTCCATGCTGTATATATGTGTATATATAATGTGTGTGTCTCATGCTGTTGGGACACACACCATCAGATGCTAGTGTCATGAACTCAAAATGTTAATTGAGTTAGCTGATCCCATTGTCCTCTGCACAATGCAGGAGACGGTCCGTCTGTTACTGGTGGTCTCCTGCTATTGTGATGAGATGTCTTGTGGTGGTAATTATGATAATATATAATCAACTGTGTTTAGCTCGGTGACCACAAGTCTGACTTGTAGTGAAATTCCGATGAGTTACATCGGCTGCTTAAAGGGATTAGTTAATTAGTTTATGTTAAGTTGTTACAGGTGTATTGTTAGAATAATATGAGCAGGAGGGGGGATCTCCTCTCCTACTGTATATAAATGTGAGTTTGGCTTTGTAATAAATCAGTCCATGTTTTAGCAACTAAGCAAGTGTCGTCTCGTTTGGTGCTTGGGAGCGGTTGGAATATCTGATATCCATATCCAGACTGGAAGCAAGTGATATATGACGAACGCACTCAAAAGGAGTGTAGGGACGTTCCGTCACATTGGTGGCAGCAGTGGGATGCTTCCTGCAGTCTGGGACATCCAAACCTCCACCTGGATCCAAGATCCGGATAGCAGGAGAGGAGGAGAGGTACAGATACCAGCCGCCATGGAAGAGGAATTCAGGAGGAGGTTGCGAGAGATGCAGCTACAGCACAGAGGACCAGTATCAGAGCAGGTCCTGCTGGGATGGTTTGATTCTATTCGCTGCGAACTCTGGAAGGAAGCGCTAGCCCGTGAGCGGCGTCACCAGGGAAAAGTTCTCCCCTCCAACCAGGAAAGGTACTGGTCGCAGTATGGATTGCGGGTGCTGTTTTTGGGAGAGAAACCGCACAAGGAGCAGACAGCTGAATTAAGCAGGCTGATCTGGGCAGAGATGAAGCTGGATGAGAGTTACAGAGCCCTCCGGTGGCATATATCCCAAGCATGCCCTTGGATAGCAGATGACAGCCCAACGGAAGGCTTAAGCTACGGCGGCCTGGGACTGTTGTATGTGAAGCTGACAGGAGACTCTAACTTTGGGAGTGATTTGGAGTGGCGGTTGGATGAAATCATGGATTTCAGAAAAGGGCTACTGAACATCTCGTAAGTGCACTGGGCACTTGAAGATTTGGAGTTTCTGGCCGATCAGGAATGGGAGCTGGAGATCGCCTACAGACGGCTGCTAGACTCTGCTCAGTGCCAGGGCTGGGCTCCCTTTGCCTGGGACTATAAGGAAATGCCAATGGACAACTTGGAAATCCTGTCTGAAGAGTCAGCAATGTGGCAGAGTAACAGTGTGCTTTGCCAACCTGCCCCTACAGCTATGGATGCGGAGGTCTTATGGCGGATGCAGCAAGTGCTGACTGACCTTGATGATCCTGTTTCTGCATGGGATGATCTTGGATGGAGGAATGTGCCTGTCCAGCAGCATGCCAGAGAATCGGCAGTGGAAAATCTGGAGATTTCCATCCCCAAAGCTGAAGTGCTGACAACAGGGCAGAGCTCTGCTAACCTCTGCCCAGCACTGATGGCATCTTCTAGGTCCCACGGACAGATGATGAACCTCTATCCCCAGACATCAGTTGTAGAGACAGGGGATTTAATAGACTTTTCTGCTGAGGAAAAACAGCCTGATGAGCCTCCATCAGAAGAGCTGGTATTAGGGCCAAACTTCACTGTGCTCTGCCCAGCACCAACAGCAGTATCTGTGGAGTTCCAGGAAGCCGGGGCAGTTGGCCCCTCTCTCCGGCGACAAGCTGATGTAGTGAAGCTGCTACTCCCAGCTGAATCACTGGCAACAGGGCAGAGCACCGCTGGCCTCTGCCTAGCACCTACAGTGTCTCTACAGCTTCAAGAAGCTGGGGCGATCGGTCACACTGTCCAGCAGCAGACGGCGCCCCAGAATGATAACACCAACCCAGCTAAAGTGCTGGCAACCGGACAGAGGGTCCAAGACCTCTGCCCCACACTTGTGGCAGTTCTGGAGGCCCAGGGTGAGGAGGTGGTGGTCACTCCCGAGCAGCAGCTCAGGACCCAAGGAGAGGATGCAATCTGCACTTCACAACGGCAGCTTGAGCTGATATCGGTGGATGGGACTTCAGTCCCCACTTGTATACTCCAGGGATGCTGGGCGGTCGGCCCAGATCCCCAACAGCATGATGGAGTGAGCCCAGTCACCCTGTCTTCTCTCCAGCGGCTGAAAAGACTCCAGGGAGAAGGACCAGTCCAGGCCTCTCCCCAGCGGCAGAGATGTTCTATGAGAGAGGCAGAGGTTGGCTGGGTGAGCAGTGCTCTGTTTGAAACAATTTGTTTGGGGTACTGTGTGGGTACAGGCATTAGAGGACTGGAACTATGGACTAACTTCGGAGTCAACCCTTCTGGGGTCTCCTCCTGTGTTAGTCTCCTGCGGAAAGGGGAGAAATGTGACAGACCTAGCCGGGACACAGGCTTTTTGAGAGGACTAAATGCGAGCCTGCTGCCAACAGATTATGGGCCCTGGGTTTTTTTTTTTTTTTTTTTTAATTCCTTTATTTCAAAGTAAATTGCATAACAAAAATAGAACATTTAACAGATCCAACATGTTTACGATACAAATGATATGACAGGCAGTTAGAAGATGCGACAGCGGTCAGGCAAGATTAACAAGTCTACTGGGCCTACTTCTTTCCTAAAAAACAGCCTAGAAGGACACAGTGTTAAGGTAACATTACAGCGTATAGAGTTGCATAGGCTACTTGATCCACGTTCTTCTCAGCTTATGTGCAGTCGTAGATCCGTTGGATGAAACAAAAACTGGCCTGAGTACGCTGTTACTTTGTTTTATTTTTAAGGGTATAATAGCACGATCAGCTGGACGCCCCACACCTGAGTGACCTCCGGTCACTTTAATTCAGAGGTTTATGCTCTATCTTCCTATGGGCTCTTGTGTGGGTGGTAACTAAAGAAGGGGTAAAGTAATTCTTGTGGGGATGGGGGTGGGGGGGGGGGGGGGGTAGAAAGGGAGTTGGGAGGAGCAAAGGAGAAAGGGGTGGAAAAGGGGGCGGGGGAAGCAAGGTAAGAGGAGGGCGAAGAGAGGAGAGAGAGAGCAGAGTTTGGGAGGGCCTCCAGCGAGGCGGCGGAGTATGTAGAGGAAGGCTGCTGGAGCACACATCTTAAGAGGAAGATGGTGTCCTCTGCCCGGAGGGCGGCGGTAAGGAGGTCTGTCTGTGGGGACCAGGACTGTGCGCCAGCTCTCGGAGGTATTCCTCTGTGTATATGAAATACTGCCAGGGTCTCCAGGTCTCACGGAAGATCTCCTCCCTATCATACAGAGTGGCCGAAAGGTCCTCCATGTCTCTCAGTTCATTTACTTTAGCGAACCAGAGGGGCCTTGCCGGGGGGTTCTCCGATCTCCAGCACAGCGGGATGCATGCTTTGGCAGCATTCAAGAGCTGCATGGTCAAGGATTTTTTGTATTTTTTAATGGGTCGATCCGTCATATGGAGTAAACAGGCCGCCGGGTTCCCCTCTAAGGAGACGTTAGTCAGGTGTCTGATTGTGTCAGTCACTCCTCGCCAAAAAGGGGTAAGTTTAGGGCAGGACCAGAATATGTGTAACATCGTGCCTGCTTCAGTCCCGCAACGCCAGCAGCGATCGGAGACCTGTGGGAGCATACGGTGTAGAGTTGTGGGTACCCTGTACCAGCGGGTGGTAATTTTATAGCACGTCTCTTGAACTCTGGTGGCGATGGACGCCTTCTGGGCGAAGTGCAGTATCTTTTGTCTTTGTTCACCTGTAAAGTGTGTGTTAAGCTCCGTCTCCCATTTAGTTATGAAAGGGGGTGAAGACCCTCCTATAGATTGGGTTAGAGAAGAGTAAATGAGCGAGAGGCAGTGGCGTTCTGGCTCCCCACGATAGCAAATGCGCTCCAGTTCTGTAAGTGGGCGGGAGATGCCCGGTTTCCGCATGCAGCTGCGCAAGAAATTCCGGAGCTGCATACCGCTCCAAAAGTCTAGAGGGGGGTCCGTCGCGAGTGCCCCTGCTTCCAAGGCGAGTCGGCCGTCCGGTCCTACAAAATCGCACAAGCGTAGTCTGGTGCCCGTTGCCAGGCGTTGGAGAGCGGGGCTCTGTAGGCCCGGGACGAATTCAGGGTTGCCCAGTACTGGCACCATAGGCGAGGGTGTGGGTGACATACTGGAGTGCTTAAAGGCATCCCTTGCCACCAGGAGGGTACTTCCCAACGTGGGGTGGTCCGCCAATTCCCTTGGCAGGGGGGCGGCGATCCATGGTCGACTCCCGAGCGTGCCCTCTGAGTCTTCCCCCTCCATGGTTACCCAGTGTTTTGCCCCGGCATGACAATGCCAGTCCACTACCCTGGTGAGGTGAACCGCTCTATAGTAAGCTTTCATGTCTGGAAGGCCAAGCCCACCGTCACTCTTTGCCCTGTGTAGGAGCTGCAATTTTAAGCGTGGCTTACAGTGAGACCATATAAAGCCCCGAAACATGGCTTCCAATCGTTTGAAGAAGGTTGGAGGTAGACGGATGGGCAGCGCCTGCATTAAATAAAGGACCTTCGGTAATAGGGTCATCTTGAGAGCGTTGCAGCGCCCGAACCACGTCAAGGTCAATGTATGCCAGCGCAAGAGATCGGCCTTAAGACGGTCGAGCATTGGCGCGAAGTTGGCCTCATATAGGCCTTTGGTGTCAGGGGTGATATCCACCCCCAAGTACCGAATGCGGTCTTTTGCCCATTTCAGAGGGAAGGTCTGCTTCAAACGCCGCACTGTGTCATTGCCTACTGTTATGTTCAGGATGGAGGACTTTGTCAGATTAATTTGAAAGAGAGAGAGGGTGCCGTAGATTTGCAGGGATTGAAGCAAGTTGGGGAGTGACGTGAGCGGTTCTGTGACGAAGAAGATTAGGTCATCCGCAAACGCGGCCACCTTGTGGCTTCCTGAGGGTTTGGGAAAGCCCACAATGCCTGCATCTGCCCGGATATGGCACAGAAGCGGCTCCAATGTAAGGATGAATATTAGTGGCGATAGAGGGCACCCTTGGCGGGTGCCATTGCGTATGCGGAAGAAGTCAGATCTCGTCTCATTGACTTTAATCGACGCCGTTGGGTTAGAGTATAGGGACAGTATCCAGGTCAGCATGGAAGGCTTCAGACCTATGTGTTCCAAAGTGGCCCGGATAAATGACCAGTCAACCCGATCGAACGCCTTCTCCGCGTCGGTGGACAGCAGGAGAAGGGCTCGACCGGATGTCTTAGCAGCATGAAGCAGATTGAGCACCCGGATAGTGTTATCCCGCGGCTCTCTCATCGGGACAAAGCCTGCTTGATCTCTATGGATGAGATTGGGGATGTGGGGGAGTAGTCTGTTAGCCAGGATTCTGGCGAAGAGCTTCAGATCTGTGTTTAGGAGAGCGATGGGACGGAAACTCCCACATTGCGAGAGGTCCTTCCCCTCCTTCGGGATGAGAGAGACATAAGCTCTCAGGGAGTCCTCTGGGAAGGAGTTCCCTTCTGTGATGGAGTTAAGGGCGGAGACCAGCGGTTGCGCTAGAGTGTCAAAGAAAGTTTTAAAATAAGCTGGGGTTAAGCCGTCCGGGCCTGGTGCTTTTTTGGGTTTTGAAGTGGCCAGAGCCTCGCCCAGCTCCGTAATCGTAATCGGCTCCTCCATCTCTTCCTGTACAGTACTAGGTAGCAATGGCATGCCCGACGCTGCTATGTACGACCGAGCGGTTAACAGACCTTCCCCCGGTGGATCTATGGCGCGCGGCTTCTCTAGGTTGTAAAGACCTTTGTAGTAGGAAAGAAATTCCTTGGCGATGTCTGAGGAGACATGCAGCCGTTGGCCAGACGCCGTTAGAATGTGGGGAATATACGTTTTAGTCCGCGGGCCCCGTAGAGCCCTTGCCAGTAACGTACCAGGTTTATTTGAGAATTCGTACATGGTACGCCGTGCCCATGCCAGCTTCTGTTTCGTTTTGTGGAACAGTATACCATGTAGTTCTTCTCGGGCCTTGAGAAGGTCCTGGAATGTGGCCTGGGCCAAGCTCGCCTTGTGTTTATTTTCTAATTTATGTATCGATGCTAAGAGTTCTTCAATGCGGCGGTTCCTTTCGCGTTTAAGTCGCGCTCCTATCCGGATCAACGTGCCCCTAATGACTACCTTGTGGGCCTCCCACAATACGAGGGGATTGGCAACCGACTCCCTATTAAGGGCGAAATACTCACGCAGAGCAGTCAGGATCTCCGTGCGGGTGTCCTCTGATTGAAGCAGAGATTCGTTCAGGGTCCATGACGGTGGGGATCTGGATTCCGTCCCCAGCTGTAGTACCAGGTTGACTGGCGCGTGGTCTGAGAATGACATGACATCTATGGATGTCGACACTACTCTGGACAGGTCTTTGTGGGACAATAATAGGTAATCCAACCGGGAATAGGTGTGGTGTACCTGTGAGAAATACGTGTAGTCACGCTCCTGTGTGTGGAGCAGCCGCCATGGGTCTATCAAGTGCAATGCGTGCAAGTCCGACTTCAGTCGCTTGAGGCGTGAGTAGGAGAGGTGGGACGCGCCTCTTGACACATCAAGGGACGGTTCCATGGCAAAGTTAAGATCCCCACCAAACACCAGCATTCCTTCCATAAACTCGAGGAGCTCAGGAAGGAGCTTCCGTAGGAATTGCGGGTGATCTGTGTTGGGGAAGTATACATTGGCGAGGGTGACCAGCACCCCAGACACCTTTCCTTTTAGCAGGATATAGCGACCAAGCGGGTCTGACTTCTGTGCTATGAATGCCCAGGGTACTGATTTTGCTAGTAAGATACTTACCCCCTTGGATTTCGAGATCGGAGACACACTATGGTATGCCAGCGGGAAGGCCCCATTGGTCAGCTTAGGCGTGCAGTCTGCACGAAAGTGCGTTTCTTGCAGAAACGCAACCTGCGTGTTGCCCTTGCGTAAATTTGTCAAGAGCAACGATCGCTTTTCAGGGGTGTTCAGTCCACGTACGTTGAGGGAGGTGATCTTGAGGAGACCCATAGCAGTATTTGGAGTTCCCTCGTAAAGAGATAAGGTCCCCTTGCTGCAGAGGATCCGAGAGGCGGAGGAAGCGTGAAGGTTGGAGTAGAAAAGTACAGCGGTAGGTAGAGGGAGCAAAGAGGTGAGAAAAAGGATTGGGGAGAGAGGGAGAGAGAGAAGGTGAAGGGGGGGAGGAAGGGGGGGTAGGGGGTGGGGGGGGCAGGGGGGAGGAGGGTACGGTTTTGTTTAGGTAATTTCTAGAGATCCCTTGTGGGCACTGTAAGCGTCCACACAAGGATCTACCCTATTGGGGGGGGTGGAAGCGAGAAGAACTGTTGTTTCTCTCCCCCTTTTCCCCTTTCCGTGGGAGGGGAAAGGGAGCAGAGAATAGCAATCCGTCAAACCAAAACGGAATGCAAATCTCAATAAAAATGGAGATGCAAGGGCGCATAGCCCAGGAGAACATTAATCATTCAAGCAAACATAGTATAAACATAAACATAACATGGGTACCAACAGCACAGAACCTTTACCTTGCACTTACTGACATGGCCTACATAATAGTGAGATCCGTGTGAGCATTAAACCTTGGAGGCAGGCAGCTTCAACCTCACTGTTGTCACTTGACGTCCCATCCGGGATTCCTGTACCCCTGCTGCGTCCCAGCCCAACAATGACCCTTAGCCAACCCACCACCACCGCGTCTATGTTTCAGGCTTGAGGGATTGGGGGCCCTGGTTGTCACTAGGCTCTGTAGAAGAGCCGTGTAGAAGGGCCTTACTTACTCATGACCCTAAGGTAGCCCACCCCCCACCCTCCCGTGGGTACAGGTGGAGAGAGAAAAGCAGCCAGCACGGCCGTGGTGGGCATATGGCTACCCATGGCCGACTGCACTTGTGTCCTTAGACTGTGTGTAGGGGGTGGGAGCACAGGGACGGGGGATGCAGCTCCAGCTCTGCTGACACCTAGGTAACCCATCCTCGGTAGGGAGTAGAAAGTAGGGGGGGGGAGTAGAACCAACCCCCAATTGAGCCTGCATAAGTGCTATGCACCCAGTAGTCTGATCCCCCACCCCCTCCCCCCTGGAGACATACACTGTGCCTTATTGAACCTCCCCAGGAGTCACATTGCCAACCCCCATCAAACCTTAGTTCCTTAGGGCACCTGCTTTTCTTAATCGTGGGTCCGTGGGTGGAAGTCTGCAAGTGTCTAAGTCCGTTGGGTACCTGGGGTCAGCTCACCATCTCCATATGGCTCAAACAACAGAGCCAAGTATTCCGTTGGTAAGGAGGTTAATGTGCAAAAGAAAACATGGTACCTTGCTAGTCTCTAACGCAGGGAAGACACTCAGTCCTCTGAAGACATCGGGTGCGGTCTGAAGGTTTCACGGCTGGTGGCTCTCGAGCGTGGCCGGCGGTTCCGCTGCAATCTGGGGGGTGGTTGTCCTGCGTTCTCCTGCGAAAGTAGGAAATCAAACCAGTTGGGCACAGAGATTGCCGGCTTGTTAAGGAACTCAAATAGGTTCGGAAGTTGGTCTGGTGTGCGTAGTTGGAATTCTGTTCCTCTCCTCCGTACAATCAGGTGGAAGGGGTGCCCCCATCTATAGGTGGCTTCGGCTTGTCGAATCACTTCCAGCAGGGGGCGCATGAGTCCCCGCATGGCCCTCGTTTGCCTCGAGATGTCGGGGTAGATCCGGATGGGCGCACCGTCAAAGTCAATAGTGCCCCGTTCCCAGGCCAGGCGCATGATCTCCTCTTTAACGGTGAAGAAATGGACCCTACAAAGGACGTCACGTGGAGGATCTGTTGCCGGTGGGCCCTGTGCTGCAGAGGGTGCCGCTCTGGGTCCCGGTATCCGATGCACTCTGTCCAGCTCTAGGTCTGCTGTGGGCGCCTTTCCCAGTACCTGGTTCAGGAGGGCCACAACCGTGGCACGAAGGTCTGGGCCAGCGGTAGCCTCCGGAATACCTCGGAGACGCAGGTTGTTCCTTCTGCTTCTGTTTTCGCCGTCATCCAGCTTTAATTGCATCTCTACTAGTTGGCGGCGGAAGGCCTGCTGACCTGCTTCGAGGGACGCAATGCGCGTTTCAGTCGTGGAGCTGGAGGTTTCTAGTACAGTGACCCTCTCCTCTACGGTGTCCACCTGTTGGCGTAGGTCATGCAGCTCTCTGGATAGCGCATTTACTATGGAGGCCGCCATCTCCTGCAGATCCTGCTTGGACGGCAGGCCCGCGACAATGTCCCGCAGAGCTCCCTCCTGGTCACCATCAGGCCCCCCCTGAAAGATTGGACTCGGTGGCAGTTCAGGGTTGGGGAGCGAGGGCGAGAGGATGGGAGAGGGAGCCCTCTCGCTCCTGGAGGGTTGCGAGGCATTGGGTGCCGCAGCCACCGACGCACCTTTCCCTGGCTGGGTAACTGCGTTGGCGTATGGTACACGCGGTGGGGCCATTTTAGCTGGTGTGGCGGGGGATGGGGCACTGTGTGGCCTGAGGAAGTAGTGTGCGATTCCGGGACCCCTTGGTTCCCCCGTGTTCGCTGGGTGTTTGCGCTCCCCTGGCATGTACTTATTTGCGTCTTCTGGCTAGCTGTCTGACTGTTCTCCGGGCTAAGGCCTGCATAGCTCCATGTTGAACGTCCTCACTCTGCCATTGCTAAGCCACGGCCCAGAATATCAAGTTTTGAGAGGATGAGGTTTAACTTATGGAGTGGCAGGGTGACTCTGGGGTAGCAAGGTGGCCGCTATCTTCCAAAGGTAGGCCACAGCTTTGATCTGTCCTGAGGAGTGTCTGTCAGGTGGGTGGGTTCTGCTTCAGTGGGACCACAGATCAGTTCTGTACAGAGCAGGGACAGGGTCTTGGGCAGGCAGCTACCTCTAGGGAGCTGGGCTGCGTAGGTATGTAAACAGATAGGTGGATAAGTACTCACTGTGCCCTGGAGAAGTAGCTTTCAGTCCTGGCCTAGTCACACTGTTGCTGGGTGTAGTAAGATGGCCGCTACACATGAATAAGGGGACAAGGCCTCCGCTGATTCCTGTGCTGTTATTGGGGCGCAGGTCCCTTCAAGCTGCAGACCGGGGATCCCCTTTGGCGGGCAGGGTGTTTTGTGAGTCCAGTGGGGCTTGAGTCAGGAACGGGGGGGAGGTGGGGAGGCTATCAGTGGATCCTGGGTGTAGCAAAATGGCCGCCGTCCGCCCCCCTGGAGCGCTGTTTACTGCCGACCCCCTCCAGCTACCGTCCAATTACCCGTGGTCCGGGCTCCCTGGCTCAAGAGGCCGTCAGATGTGTACCTGTGTAGGGCTAACTAGCCCTGTGGAGCGCTGTATCCGGGTTCAGGGGGATGTCTCTGTCCCTTCCTCCTAGGCCTCAAGATGGCCGCGGCCCTGGCGTGGGTGGAGCCGGCCGCGGGCCGGATTGCTGCACAGTCTGGGGTCCGGGACACCTAATTCAGGTACCGGTCTCTGTAGGGGCTCTGTGGGGCGCTGTACCTGGGCTCGGGGGATGAATCTGTCCCTTCTTCTTAGGCCCCAAGATGGCGGCGGCCCTGGCGTGGATGGAGCCGGCCGCGGGTCGGATTACAGCCCAGTCTGACGTCTAATACAGGTGCCGGTCTCTGTAGCAGATGTCCAGGGGTTCAGATGGTTGGTTTTGTGGGTTTAATTGAGTTTGTGGGCTCGGGATGGTGCTGGATTTTGGTTGTCCCAGCGGAGCTCCACAACAAAACGTCCTTCACCTCTCACTTCCGGACACGCCCCCGGGCCCTGGGTTTTAAGGGGCACAGGGTGAAGGAGAACCCCAACCCCCAGTCAGATTCCATGCTGTATATATGTGTATATATAATGTGTGTGTCTCATGCTGTTGGGACACACACACCATCAGATGCTAGTGTCATGAACTCAAAATGTTAATTGAGTTAGCTGATCCCATTGTCCTCTGCACAATGCAGGAGACGGTCCGTCTGTTACTGGTGGTCTCCTGCTATTGTGATGAGATGTCTTGTGGTGGTAATTATGATAATTTATAATCAACTGTGTTTAGCTCGGTGACCACAAGTCTGACTTGTAGTGAAATCCTGATGAGTCACATCGGCTGCTTAAAGGGATTAGTTAATTAGTTTATGTTAGGTTGTTACAGGTGTATTGTTAGAATAATATGAGCAGGAGGGGGGATCTCCTCTCCTACTGTATATAAATGTGAGTTTGGCTTTGTAATAAATCAGTCCATGTTTTAGCAACTAAGCAAGTGTCATCTCGTTTGGTGCTTGGGAGCGGTTGGAATATCTGATATCCATATCCAGACTGGAAGCAAGTGATATATGACGAACGCACTCAAAAGGAGTGTAGGGACGTTCCGTCACAGTCACAATAATACAATGTATGTATATGTGTATATATAGAATTATATGTGATTCTGCACAGGAGGGCTGCTCTGTAGCAGTATATCTGCTATGGGGCGGTCCGGAAGTTTTTAAATGTGGTGGCTGCATTTGTTTTTTTTTTGTTCCTTTTTTTACTTTTTCCTATCTTTGGGTGGCCCCACTCTGGATGGAGAAGCAGTGGAGACACCTTTTGGACAAGCAGCATTGTCAGTCATTGTAAACACCCTTATTAGCGTTGAACGGTGTGTCTCGACACTTTAACTGCCTCTTTTGCTGGACTGCTTGATCTGTTAAAGGAAGTCGAAAAAAAACAATATAATACATTTTTGTTTCTAACAGACCAAGCTGTCTAGCAAAAATGGCAGTTAGGGTGTTGGACTATACCATTTAATACTGGGGGGGGGTGGGGGGGGGGGCTTTTATTGGTCAGCTTTTATTAATATTTGTGAAACCTTTATCCCAAAAGAGAACCAACTTTTGCTATAATGGTTTAAAAAGTGTTAGCTGGATTTCATAATTGGTTAGTCAAGCCCATCTAACTCTGCTAATGAATCTAACACTCCCCTCTCCTCAAACAAACAATGCTTCTGTTCAAAGGTGTCTTCATTGCTCCTCCACCCAGAGTGGAGACACCCGAAGACAGGAAGTGTGTTACTGGTCGAAACACCTGGTGAAAATGCATTTAAAAAGACAAAAAAGGAAAACGAATGCAGCCACCACATTTAGTGATGGTGAGCTGCGATAACTTCATTTTCTATTTTGGGTTTAATACCACTTTATTCATTTTGTCCCTTTTCTTCCAGTGCAAGGCATAACTGAAGTCCTGTTCTATAATTGGAAAGTTATGATTGGAGGAAATCTTTCCCTAGTCTGGAGAAAGGGGTTTGTTTCCTGATGGGGGGGGGGGGGGGCAGTGCGGTTCTGCAGATGCTGTCAAGGGATTAAAGTAGCTCTAAAGGTGCCCACCCCAGCCCCTCTTAATACTTGCCCCATCTCGATCCAGCACTTTTCCAGAGAGCAGCGGCTTTCCTAGCTCTGTCTCTTTCTCTGCTTTTATTCTCGGAGACAGCTGCATAAGCCATTGGCTCCTACTGCTGTCAATCACAGCACAGCCAGTGAGTAGAGAGCGGGGGGGGGGGGGGGGGGCTGGGGTTGAGATGCGCTGTCTGTGTCAATTTAATACATAGAGCCCAGCTCAGGCGCGGCTGGCTATGAGGGCATTTGGGGAGGGGGAGGAGCCAGGAGCACTGGTGGGGGACCC
This sequence comes from Lithobates sylvaticus, assembly GCA_028564925.1. Classification (NCBI taxonomy): domain Eukaryota; kingdom Metazoa; phylum Chordata; class Amphibia; order Anura; family Ranidae; genus Lithobates; species Lithobates sylvaticus. The sequence goes on along the minus strand of CM053035.1, from coordinate 46,296,391 downwards.
CAAAAGAGAAGGTTTGTGGCTGCTCTGCAAAATCATTACACAGAGCAGGTAAGCATGACATGTTTGTTATTTAAAAAAAAAAAAAAAATCAGTTGCAATCAGTTTAACCTGCCAACGTGATCCTACACTTCTGGGTGCTGATTGGCAGGTACGGCGGTCCGCTGACACCCACTGATTGTTGGGTACACAGGCAGAATGGCAGTCTGCCTATGTAAACAAGGCAGATTGCGGTTCTGTCAGTAAGGAAGGCATTGATTCTGTGTTTCTGCAAAGCAGGGACATGGATCCATGCCTTCCTGTTGTAAAAGCACCTCCCACAGTACACAAAATCACTAGCTAGGCACACAGTTAACAGTTAAGGGTAAGCGGCGTGCTGACGTCACCTCCATTCCCCGTCCATCCAGGAAGCGACGGGCAGCGAGTAAGAGAGCCGGCCGGCTCGACAGTTTTTCTTTTTAAACAACACATTTGCCTATTTGATGCATTTTAAATGCAAGTGTACTACCTATGAGAGTTTTTATAAATAAAAGGTCAAAACGGTATTGTGCTATGGGTGTCCCTTTTTCTTCCATGTAAATGGTTTGGAGGAAAGCAAGGAGGACCCAGGAGAGATTTGGATACTAGAGTGCCATTTGGGAGACCTTGGAGAAAGACCGGGCAGGGGTTCATGCCACAGGCTTATCTGATCTCTTTGACACAGGGATCAGAACAGCTGGTAAGCTGCTAATTTTTTATTTGGTGGAGGACTCTTATCTGGCTATCCAATCACCGGTTTTGTGGGTGTTAAAAGCTATAGCACTGTGAATCAACAACCACAGAACCCTAAACCTATATGGTGGACTTTTGCATGCTTTGAACTTTCCAACAAGTGATGTCCTATCCTTGTCCTCTGTTGTTCACTATGCCACTATATTGGATCACGGATGTCTGAAATCACTTCAATTTTTTATTACATATTGTTTATGTCATTCTTTTCATTTCACTGTTTGATTATATCATTTTGAATTATATTAGAACGGTGTGTTCAGGACTGCGTCCAGCGGATGCCGGTTGTAGTGCATTTCACGTGTAACACTGCCAGCTTAGGGCTGGATCAAATTTTTTATGCACCACAATATTCATTTAGGTGATAGAATTTTCACATGTTTTAATTTCCAGCGCAGCCTTTTTTTCTTTTCTATGTAAACAAGGCAGATTGCCGTTCTGTCAGTAAGGAAGGCATTGATTCTGTGTTTCTGCAAAGCAGGGACATGGATCCATGCCTTCCTGTTGTAAAAGCACCTCCCACAGTACACAAAATCACTAGCTAGGCACACAGTTAACCCTTTGATTGCCCTGATGTTAATCCCTTCCCTGTCAGTGTCATTAGTACAGTGACACTGCATATTTTTAGCACTCATCACTGTAGGTTCCCCAAAAAAGTGTCAAAACTGTCAGGTGTCCGATTTGTCCACCACAATATCACAGTCCCACTATAAGTCGCTGATTGCCGCCATTACTTTAAAAAAATAAAAATTCCACAAATATAGCCTACAGTTTGTAGACGCTATAACTTTTGTGCAAACCAATCAATATATGCTTATTGGGATTTTTTTTTACCAAAAGTATGTAGCAAAATACAAATTGTCCCAAATCTATGAAGAAATTGGATTTTTCCAATTTTTTTATTGGGTATGTTTTATAACAGAATGTAAAAAATTTGTTGTTTTTTTTTCACATTTTTTCATCTTTTTTTTTTTTTGTTTATAGTGCAAAAAATAAAAACCGCAGAAGGGATCAAATACACCAAAAGAAAGCTCTATTTGTTTGGGTACAACGTCGCACGACCACGCAATTGTCAGTTAAATCAACTCAGTGCCGAATCACTAAAAATGGCCTGGTCAGGAAGGGGGCGAATCCTTCCGGGGCTGAAGTGCTTAATTCTGTTATTTTTTTCAAATCAAGCTTTCCGAGAAAAGTGGCAGTTAATAAAAGCTGATCATTATGAGCTCCTGATTTATGTAAAACCTTTATCCAAAAGGGAAAAAAATAAAACGTCATTGCAACTGTCTAAAAAGTATCCTGCAAAAGTGGCAGTTAAAGGGTTGAGACAATCCATTTATCACTGACAGGGGTGCTTAGAATGGTCAGCTTTTATCTATTTATGTAAAACTTTTTGTCCCAAAAAGAACTGTTGCTGTAAGTGCTTAACCGCTTAGCGGCCACCCCACCTAAATTTGCTGCGGCAGGGTGGCCACTCTGTGCCAGATCACGTACCGGCTCCAATCACAGCGGGGGCCAATCAGCGGGTCCAGCGGACTCGATGTCCACCGGGACCCACCTATCGTTCGGGAAAGAAGCAGAACGGCGGTCTGCCGATGTAATCAAGTTAGTAGGAAAGACGTGGATCCTGTCTTTCTGCAAAGCAGGAACACAGGTCTCAGCCTTATAGTGCAAGCACTTCCCCCACAGTAACCAAGCACATTTTGGTCACCCAGTTAACCCTTTGATCAGTGTCATTAGTACAGTGACAGTGCATATTTTTAGCACTGATCACTGTACTGATGTCACTGGTTCCCAAAAAAGTGTCAAAAGTGTCACTTAATGTCAGATTTGTCTACCGCAATATCACAGTCCTGCTTTAAGTCAGAAGTTGAGGCAAAACCATTTACATTGACAGGGGTTCTTACAATGGTCAGTTTTTATTGATTTAACTAGTTACTATGTAATTTATGTAAAACCACTATCCTAAAAGGAAAAAAAAAACTGTTACTGCAACTGCTTAAAAAGTGTTGCGGCATGGTGGTGTAAGGTTAAAACAGGCGGTGAGGAGGCAACATAACACTTCCTCACCGCCTTTCAACACCCTCAAAGAGTCAATAATACACTTTTCTGACAGCCTCCAATCATATTGGATTATTTTCCTGAAAGTTTTTTTAAATGATTGCTGTTCCATCAATCAAAGAGAGAGGAAGTTAGGCAGTACTGACTTGAAGAAGTGGGCCCAACCATCCCACGTGTGTGAAGTTGTGTGAAATTTGACCGCAGAGAACTACATGCACCTTAACCCCTTCACGCCGACCTAACACAATTATGCGCCCCCCTCCCGGACTGGGTTTTTTTTCTGTGGGGCCGCATATTTGCGTACAGTAAAACTTTGGTTTGAGAGCGTTTTGCAAGACCAGCTAAATTTTTAAATACATTTTGACTTGATTTACAAGCGATGTCACAACTGAGTATAAAAGAGAAGAGAGGCGCCTCTAAGTGTAGCAATATGGTTACATTTAATGAAGGTACAACATTTAGCAACTCACATGGTTGATGATTAAAAGAGGCACATCTAAGTATGCAGGCATCCGGGGTAAAGCTGTCCACATAGACCGTCCTCCAACGGCATCATCCCCTCACGCTGCGCTCCATGAACGCTTCAAGCCTCGCTTTCAGATCGCTCTACTGCAGGGTAGTCTTCCCGGTTACGATTACAGACTGACCACAGTGAGAGCCGGTGGTGCGGAGGACAGTCTATGTGGACAGCTTTACCCCGGATGCCTGCCTACTTAGATGTGCCTGTTTTAGGCCCCTTTCACACTGAAGCGTTTTTCATGCGCTACAGCGCTAAAAATAGCACCCGTATAGCGCCTGAAAACAGCGGGTCTTTTCACACTGGAGCGGTGCGCTAGCAGCACAGTAAAAAAAGTCCTGCAAGTCGCATCTTTGGATCGGTGAAGGAGCGGTGTATTCACCGTTCCTATACTGCTCCTACCCATTGAGATCAATGGGGCAGCGTGGCTATACCGCCGGCAAAGCGCTGCGGTTTTAACCCTTTTTGGCCGCAAGCAGGGGTTAAAACCGCACCGCTAGCAACCGAATACCGCTGCTAAAACTACGGTAAAGCAGCGCTAAATATAGCGCTGCTTTACCGCCGACGCCCGCACTGCCCCAGTGTGAAAGGGGCCTTTGTCATCAACCATGTGAGTTGCTAAATGTTGTACCTTCATTAAATTTAACCATATTGCTACACATAGGCCTCTTTCACACTGGGGCGGTGAGGGCGTCCGCGGTAAAGCAGCGCTATATTTAGGGCTGCTTTACCGTCGTTTTAGCAGCGGTATTCGGCCGATAGCGGGGCGGTTTTAACCCCTGTTAGCGCCCAAAAAAGGGTTAAAACCGCCCGCAAGCTGCGGCGCTTTGCCAGCAGTATAGCTGCTCTGCCCCATTGATTTCAATGGGTAGGAGCAGTTTAGGAGCGGTGAATACACTGCTCCAAAGATGCTGCTAGCAGGACTTTTTTTACCATCCCGCTAGCGCACCAGTGTGAAAGCCCTGCGGCCATCCGGCTTTTTTCAGACGCTATACAGGCGCTATTTTTAGCGCTGTAGCGCCAGAAAAATGCTTCAGTGTGAAAGGGGCCTTAAGCCCCATACACACGGTCGGATTTTTGCATGGATTCTGTCCGATCGGACAATGTTGTTGAAAAATCAGACCGTGTGTATGCACCATCGGACAGTGTACGTCGGATTGTCCGACGGACAAAGTCCTATCTCCTGCTGGATAGATTTTCCGACAACACGGTCCGATCACACCAAATCCGATCGTGTGTACGGTTGTCCGACCGGACAAAGTGCTACGCATGCTCAGATCACATTACAAGACCAAAGCTATTGGCTACTAGCCTCTACGTAGTCCCGTCGTAGGCAACAAACGTCACCACGTTCAGAATGATCGGATTTTCCGACAACTTTGTCCGACCGCGTGTACGCAAAACCAACATCAGACAAAGTATGACGGACATGGTCCGACGGACCTGGTCCTCGGATAATCCGCGCGTGTGTATGGGGCTTTAGAGGGGGCTGCCATTTGTTGATGGACATTTGATGGTTACACAACCTATCACATTGCTATAATCTTTTTTTTTTTATGGACTATAAACTGAAGGACCTATGAATAAATGGTTGTGGAATGAATCATTTGAGTTTCCATTATTTCTTATGGGAAAATTTGCTTGGATATACAAGTGCTTTGGATTACAAGCATGTTTCTGGAACGAATTATGCTCACAATCCAAGGTTTTACTGTATCTCCCTTTTTGTGCTGGAAGCACACAGCACGGTTTCACAAAGAGCCCTAGGCCCCGTACTAACGATCGGGTACCAGAGCTCTCAAAACGGATCACCTGATCGCTGTGATAGCCTCTGATTGGCTATCCCAGTGGTCAGTGACTGTGAATTGGAACCGAGAGATGCATCATTTCTCTCTCTCTCTCCTTGCAGAGTAAGGTCTCATGCACACGAGACGCTGTTAAACGCGCGTTCAGAGGCAGTTGGACACTTTATTTCAACTGCACCTAAACGCATGCAATGTTATCCTATGTGTCCATGTACACAGTCTCGTTTTTTCCCGTTTTTATGCAGTTGCGTTTAACCTCGTTTTTCCAGAAGCAAAAAAATGCGTTCAGACACTTTGCTTTTCCACGTTTCAGACGCAAAACACAGCTAAACGTGGCTAAGCGCGTCACCTGCGTTTAGCTGCGTTTGCGTTTATAAGCCTTTTTAAAGGAACCCAATTTTTTGGACCTGAAAACTCAGAAATATGATGATAAACCATAAAAAATACTAGAAAAATTGGTTTAAAATGTCGTAATTAGTTTACATCATAGAGCATATATACTCACTAATGCATACATGTTTGTGAAATGCATACATGTTTGTGAAATATCCAACGGACATTCGCTGTGCCATCAACGGATGGGTCCAATATCGACGAGCTCTGACTCTGGACCTCTCATGCAAATTTGTGACAACGTTGCTGCCTCATCAAGAGCAACATCAGGAGCATTTCCTGACATATATTCAATATGGGATCCATTTCCAAAAAAAAAAAAAAACACAGAAAGAGAGGCAAATGCAAGTGTACAACTTCTCTCTCTGCTGCTGCTGCTCACTCTGATCAAAATGGCAGAAATAGTTAATAATGCATGCTTTCTGAGCTTGGGGAGGGTCTATATGATGTTATCTTTACAAACGCTTATAGACGCAAACGCTAAACGCGGCATGAAAACACAGCAAAACGCGCGGTTTTAAACGCAGGTTTCTGCTTTTTAAAACATGCATTCAGCAGAGTTTGCATCTGCGTCTCGTGTGCATGGGGCCTAAAAAAAAAAAAAAAACACGAACACACGTCAAAGTTGCAAAATAGGTTTTTGGGCATTTACATTTATTTTGCCTTTAGCTGCAAAGAGGTGAAGTGTGCTGCTGGATAGAATTTGAAGTTTATTGGCTGATTTTGCTCGTCTCCGTCCACCGTGGGAATATCACAAAAATACTTCCTTTCCAAAGTGCCGATTCTCCATTTCCCCTTTCTGCATAATTCACGATTATCGTTCTTTTGAAACACGGCAGCTCAACCCATGAGCCCCGCTTGAGCAGTGAGATGAGCAGAACATATAAATTGGACTAAAGATTTTTAATCACATAAGAGGGGAGACATGACTTTAAAGGGATTTCTTCTCCCACCCGCTTGGCTGCCTAGGCTCGGAGAGCGCCAGTCGCTGCCAGTGGAAGGCACGTGCGGGGGCAGTGGCAGCCCATTGTGGTGTTAGGGGAGAGCATGCTGAAATAGAATCAAACAGCTGGTGACTTATTCATAGGCTGTTATCTGCCTGCCCTGCTTATTAGACACAAGCAGATGTTTTACATCAAGTCGAAGATTCCCAGTTCATCCTTTTGCATGTTTAAAAACTGGGTTAATGATCTATAGAGGAGCACTGTTATACCCTGTATTCACTGCGTGCCAAGAGCGCCTGCTCTGGGAGACGGGACTGTATAAGCCATCTTAGAAATCAGCATTGCCCATACATTGGACATCAAAGGAAACATGTAGCCTGCTATAACTGCATGCATGGAACTGTCTGGAGGAAATGCTCTTGTTGCCGTTTTGGTAACTGATCGTCTTTAAAATCTAAAGACCACCAATTCAACATTTTCTATAGGCAATTTTTCTATGCAATCGTATTTTACAAACATTTCTTCCTTTTTATGATATTGCAATTAGGCTGGGCCTTTTTGGTCTTACTAACTTTCTGTCCCCTTATGCCGCGTACACACGAGCAGATTTTCCGTCGGAAAAATCTTGGATGTTTTTTTCGACGGAATTCTGCTCAAGCTTGGCTTGCATACACACGGTCACACAAAAGTTTGCTGAACTTTCGATCGTCAAGAACGCGGTGACGTAAAACACAAGACGAGCCGAGAAAATGAAGTTCAATGCTTCCAAGCGTGCGTCAAATTGTTTCCGAGCATGCGTAGGAATTTTCCGCATTGGAATTGGTACAATTGGAATTTCCGATCGAAACTTTTTCCGACCGAAAAATTGAGAACCTGCTCTCAATCTTTTGCTGGCTGGAATTCTGCCAGCAAAAGTCCGATGGGGCATACACACAGTCGTATTTTCCGACCAAAAGCTCTCATCGGATTTTTGCTGGCAGAATTTCCGATCTTGTGTGCGTGGCATTAGAACTTTTTCACATGGGAGAGAGTGCCTACCATCCAATCACTGTTGGGTTGCTTTTCAGATGGCGTTATAGAATTGGCTGCCAGGCGTTCAGGGGAATTATTTTTTGAAATGCCATGAGCGTGCTCCTAATGACTTTAACCACTTCAATACAGGACATTTTCACCCCATTCCTGTCCAGGCCAATTTTCAGTTTTCAGTGCTTTCGCACTTTGAATTACAATTGCGCGATCATGTAACACTGTGCCCAAATGCAATTGTTATAATTTTTTTCTCACATATAGAGCTTTCTTTTGGTGGTATTTGATCACCCCTGCGGTTTTTATTTCTTGCGCTATAAACAAAGAAGTGACAAGTTTGAAAAAAACACAACATTTTTTACTTTTTGCTATAATAAATATCCCAATTTTTTTTTTTTAAAACACATTTTTTCCTCAGTTTAGGCCAATACGTATTCTTCTACATATTTTTGTTAAAAAAAAATTGCAATAAGCATATATTGATTGGTTTGCACAAAAATGATAGTGTCTACAAAATAGGGGATAGATTAATGGCATTTTTATTATTATTTTTTGTACTAGTAATGGTGGCGATTTTTTTTTATTTTTTATTATTTTTTTATCGTGACTGTGACATTGCGGCGGACATATCGGACACTTTTGACACTATTTTGGGACCATTCACATTTATACATTGATCAGTGCTATAAAAATGCACTGATTATTGTATAAATGTCACTGGCAGGAAAGGGGTTAACACTAGGGTGCGATCCAGGGGTAAATGTGTTACCTAGGGAGTGATTATAACTGTAGGGGGAGGGGACTCACAAGGTGAGGAGACCGATCGGTGTTCCTCTCTACTGGGAACACACCATCGGTCTCCACTCACCTGACAGGACCTGGATCTGTGTGGTTACACACACAGATCCACAGTCCTGCTCCATTATCGGGCAATCGCTGGTGACCAGCGGACATCGCGGCCGCGGGGCATGCGCATCGGCTTCTGAGTGACACGGCGGGCGCGCCCCCTAAACGGCTGGGAAGCCGAGGATGTCATTTGACAATGGATGGGAAGTGGTTAATAGGCACATTTGACAAGCTGTGTTAAATATAGTTAACCACTTGCCAAGCAGCTCACGCAGATATACTGCGGCAGGTTGGCACGCTGCACGAATCACCATACCTGTACTTACTAGTAGGGTTGAGCGAAACCAAACTGTAAAGTTCGGGTTCGTACCAGACTTTTGGGTTTTCGGTACCCAGACCTGAACCCGAACAATTTACTGTATGTTCGGTGTTCGGCAATGTAATGGCGCTATTTAAAAAGCCGCAGGGCAGCCAATCAATATTCGTTTAACTCGTGTGCCCTTAGAAGCCATCACAGCAATGCCTACTAATGGCATGGCTGTGATTGGCCAGTGCAGCATGTGACCCAGCCTCTATATAAGCTAGAGGCACACAGCACAGCACGTCACTCTGCTTTAGATAGTGTACGGAAATATTACTTCTGCTGCTTTGAGAGAGAGAATTAGATAGGAGTCCTGATTCAGAAATCAAATTACTCAGCGATCTACCTTGATTTCGTTGTGTGGGTGCAGTGCACAATCTTTTTACCCTGCCCTGAGCCCAGTGCCAGAGAAAAGATACCTTTTATCCGTCTGTTAGTTAGGTTGGCATCGGCAGACATTTAATGCAAGCTCAGTGCACCAGCACTGCATATGTTACTGTGAGATACACCCTTCAGATACTGTTGGTCTATTCTTCTATTCTAAAAACACCCATTTAGGGGCAAAAAAAAATATTTTGCAGTGTTTCCTGCATATTTGTTCTTCTATTCTGCTATTCAAAAAAAAATAATTTAGGGCAAACATTTTTTTTTTTAATAGCATTTTCTGCATATCTGTACGTGTGAGATACACCCTTTAGATACTGTTGCTTTATTCTACTATTCAAAAAACACCCATTTAGGGCAAGATCCTAAATTTGAGAAATATGACCATGCCTGTCAAATGCAGCCCTTGTGCCCGTCAAATGCAGCCCTTGTGCCCGTCAAATGCAGCCATTGTGCCCGTCAAATGCAGCTACTTGTGCCCGTCAAATGCAGCGACTTGTGCCTTTTTATATGCAGCCACTTGTGCCTGTCATACGCAGCCACTTGTGCCTGTCATAAGCAGCCCCTTGTGCCCATCAAATGCAGCCACTTGTCTAAAGCCCCCCCCCCCCCCCACGCAGGTGGTCCGGCGGCACTTACTCCTCTCCTGAGTGACAGGGCTCTCCTTGGCGGCTCTTCTTTTCCTTGGCGGCTCTCTTGCTCCACCGTGTGTCCTTTACCGCCAAAGCGATAGGCATCCAATAGGATCACCTAAAGCTTTGGTCAATCGGGAGACAAGTCTCACTGACCTGCCTGCTGATTGGCAGGGAGGAACGTTGGTGTGAAAATAGCGAAAAATCATTCGCTATGCCACACAACACTTTGGGTTTGGGACGCAGGGCTCTGCGCCCCGAGCCCACCCTATTGTGAAGCCTATTAGAGTCTCTGGCTCTAATCACATGCTTTAATATACACACACCCCCGCCTATCCCCGCCATAATAATTTGTGTCCAGCGTCCTGAAAGGGGCCGGACACATGAATAGGGAGGACGGCGTCCACAATACACGGGCAATACACGGGCCGCCCCTGGTAGATGGTTTAGAAGTGACGTGTCAATTGCTTCTGATATGTGATTTGAGCGCAGAAGTCTAGCCTCATGCTGCAGGACGCAATACTGACACATCCAGACCTGTTTTTGTACCTCGTTACATTCAGGGCCGCATAGCTGATCAAATATTGCCCAGCTGCAATGTAAATGCTAATGTGGCCGAGGAGCATTTACAGAATTACAAAAGCTTTTTTCATCACAAACGTACGCGCCTTACAGAACCTGCTTTCTTGAATGTCGCATACAGAAATCTGGTTCCCTTTTATAACTGAAGCGCAATTCTTCCATGGTCTGATAGCAGAACATATTTCTTCTTTAAATGTGCTAATTAAACTCGGCTCTTTCCCTGGAGGTCTGGCAGATTCTGGTTATTGGGGATGCAGTGTAGGGTTTTTTTTTTTTTTTTTTTTTCCAGGAAAAGGTGCAAGATTGTGCGTTCACCTTGATGCCCTGATACAGCTCATTAGACAGCCTGCAGTAAGACAACCATCGGGGAATTCGACTCTTTGTTGCTTTAGATGTAAGCAAGCAAGGTGCCGCTTTTGTTCCTTTAGTAACAAGTCATTCAAATGCAAGGTAAATACTGATAACTGTTGTGCGAAAAATAAGGAGCTGTAGACTGTCAGACTGAATCGGCTTAGGAACAATGTGTCTTTTATTGACGGGTACGCTCCAGTCACAACTGAAAATTAAGCCTTAAAGAGGAGGGCCCACAAATTTTTTTTTTTTAAATCAGCAGCTACAAATACTGCAGCTGCTGACTTTTAATAATAATCGGACACTTACCTGTCCCAGGGTCCAGCGATGCGGGGGAACGAGGCCCCCCCCGAGCGGCGCCGTGTGCTGTGATTCGACGCTCAGTCATCTGGGACACGTGACAGGTCCCAGATGACTGTGCGGCGCCGAGGGGAAGTGATGTCAGTGCCAGGCACTGAAGGTGGCAGACTACGAGGGACCCCCTAGCAAGAGGCATTTAGAGGTGAGTAAAAAACATTTTTTTTTTCCAATTATTTTTTTTTATGATTTTAAAGCCAATTTTTTTTTTTTTGGTGGCAACACCACTTTAAATTGCATCCCAGGAACACGACTCAGGACTTCAATATTTCATACAGATATGCAGTCATGTGAAAAAGTAAGCACACCCTATGGAGATTGTTGACATCCCAACCTATGTGAGCAGATGTATTTTAGATCTTTATTTAACCAGTGCCAACAGATAGAGGACAGACTTGAACAGACAGCACGTAAAATTCACATGGTGTATTTATTCTAATCGAAAAGAACGAAAATACAAAATTGTTGCCAAGAAAAAGTAAGTGCACCTCTGCACCACTTTAAATCGTGAAATTAGAATCAAGCATTCCAGATTAGGTGCCAATGATTAGAACCTCTCTAGGGAGTATGCAGGTGAAACGCGTCTTATTTAATCCTCAGATATCTAGAGTCTGGTGTGCTATTGATGTGTGAGATGATGTTGTGCCAAGATCAAAAGAGCTCTTCAATGATCTTGGATAGAAAGTTGTGGATGCCTGGGAGTCCGGAAAGGGGTTTAAAAAACTGCCAAATGAACTGAACTCAAGCATTCCACTGTAAGGAAAATATTCGACAACATACAAGTGGCGTAGATCTCAAATGACCACTGATTTGTTCAGGACTGACCATCCCAGCAAAGTCAAGTCAAAAGCGGACAGCTTGAGGTTAAAGTGTTACTAAACCCACAACAGTAAAATCAGTCTGTATATGTAGAATAGCATGCTTGTTATACTCACTGTGGAACTTAAGGGGTTAATCCTCTGCATTGCGTAAAAAGGCATTTTTTTCCTGTATGGATAGATCCTTCCCTCCTGCAATGTCTAGCTTGGGAAGGCCAGCTAACACACAGGCAATAGCCAACCTGCACATTCTGAGTTGTGCCTTTTATGCTGGAGAGAACAGTTACTTGTTCTCAGAGATAGCCAGGTCACATGATATTGGCATCACACATGTGGGCGTGTACACAGGGTGTAGTGGAAATCTCCTCCTACCTGAACTCTCAGCGCTGGGGAAACTTTGCAGTTTATCATTTAATCGTGGTATACAAATCAGCGAAAAAAAGTATATAGAGGCAATATTTGAATGTAAAAAGATTTATAAGCTGTGGGCACTGTGGGGGGAGGGGAAGATTAACTATTTTCATATTACTGGGTTTAGTAACACTTTAATGCTGTGTACACACGATCGGAAATTCCGTCAGCAAAAGACCGATGTGAGCCTTAGGTCGGAAAATGCGACCATGTGTAGGCTCTATCGGATTTTTGCTGGCGGAATTTCGGCCAGCAAAAGATTCAGAGCATGTTCTCAATTTTTTTCGACGGAAAAAGTTTCTATCGGAAATTCCGATCGTCTGTGGCAATTCCGACACGCAAAATTCCGACGCATGCTTGGAAACAATTTTGAAGCATGCTCGAAAGCATTGAAATTTAATTTCCGCAGCTCGTCGTAGTGTTGTACGTCACCGCGTTCTTGACGGTCGGAATTTGGTGTGACCGTGTGTAGGCAACACAAACTTGAGCGGAATTCCGTTGGAAAAAACATCTAAGGCTTTTCCGACGAGAATTCCGATCGTGTGTACGCGGCATAGGGCTTGGTTCACACTTCTGCGTATGGCTGCGGAATCGCAACGCTTTCTGTTGAAAACGGGTTACAGGAGTACAAAACAGACTGCACTCCTGTGATCCATAGGAGAAGTACAGCCAAACAAGCTTTGGCTATACTTCTCTTTTAATATCTTTCAAATTTGAAATGTCAATATATGAATACTGTAAGCAAAAATGTATATTTGCACTGTTTGCGTGGTTTTCTAGGTTTCATTTCTTAAATTGTTGCGATAAACCTGTAAAGCGCATGTATAAGAGTTTAGACCTCTGTCAAGTTTACATTGCAATCTGCTTCCCTGTTGAATAGATTCCCCCTCTCTATTTGTCTTGTTGACCATTATCACCAGCTTGGGAAACCAAAATGTTACAGTTGTCACCAGAACAGGAAGTGAGGGTAACTCCTCTGAGGATACCTATTCGGTGATGACTGTAAGAGGGGACTTCCACTATTTTAGATAGTTGCATTAGGGTAACCTACGGTATGTTAAAAGCAAGTTTTGCCACATATTACAGCAATGTGTACACCACCGTGTCTTGTGCTGCTGTTCATTTTGAATTAGGGCAATGCACTGCCCAGTAGTGGCCACATAGAACGCACCACGATGCTGCATAAAAAATTTGGTCTATCTGTGCTCAGATTGGACCTGAGAACTGAGTGATCAGTGGTCTTTAATTACTCAGTTATCGGTGTTGAGGCGGCTAGGGGACAGCAGCAGCATTGGATCGATGCTGCACCTACAGAGGTGAGCATGATTGTTAATTTTTTCAAATTCTTCACATAGGGAGGAGTGGGATCTGTGTAAGGGGGCTTCCAGATTCCGATAAGCTCCCCGGCCACTGACCCCCCACAACCACTGGCCAGGTGGTGGTGGTGGTGCCCCAAAGCATCCCCCCATGTTGAGGGCATGTGGCCTGGTATTGTTCAGGAGGGGAGTGCTCATTCTCCCCCCCCCCTTTCCTGGCCTGCAGGGCTGCTTGCTCGGATAAAGGTATGGTGTGGATTTTGGGGGGACCCCATTTTCTACATTACATTTTTTACATTTTGGCATGGAGTAGCCCTTAAAATCCATACTAGACCCAAAGAGCCTGGTATGCATTTAAGGGGGGAAACCCACACTGTTTTTATTTATTTTTTAACTTTTAGTTTCCGGCATTCTTTTCTTTGCATTTCAGCTGTCCGTGGGGAAACCCGCTGACAGCTGATGAGTCACCTACTTCCTGAACCGCTCCTTAACAACCAGCTATGCTTCACACAGAATTGGAATCTGTCGATCATTTTGAGACCAATCCAAAATGTAATTGTTCCAAAAATTTGTAATTCTTTGGCAAATTGATAAATTAAAATGACATGAAAACTAATTGAATTCCAAAACAAATCAACGAAACAATAACATAACCAATCTACCTGAAACAAAACAATTTTTTCCGTTCTGCATGTCTGCTCCTGGTCTCTCAGTGCTGCTTACGTGAACTTCTGGTCTTCAGAGCAACGAGATAACAGTGGACAGTGCAGTCTGCAGCTAGTCTGATAGTTTGGACAAGGGAAAAGAGGGGGGAGCAGGGGAGTGCCTTGCCATCCAAGGCTATGGCTCACAGTGTAGGGAGACACAACTCTAGTCCCTGCATGCAAGGGTGGCTCCATAGGACGCTGCATGAGAAAGGAGCCACCCTGAAATAGGAAACCTGGGGCATAGATCACGACAACAGCTTAAACTGGAACATAGGCAAGAATTAATAAATAAACTACATACTGAAAGAATAAATACTGCTAAAAGTGCTTAAAAAACTGAAAGTTTAATATCACTTTAAGGCTTACCTACTACCACAATTCTTATGGAAACACATGATAATTGTAAATAGGCTTACATATGTGTGATTTATTTCACTTGCAGCTTCTGCTGTACAGTATCAGTTGGATATCATTCAATATATAAATGTGGATACTTAAACATGAAATTTGTAAAAATATTATATATTTTATACAAGATGTAAAATGTTATATAATTTTTGTGCACTTGCAAATGTGAAATTTTAACAGGGTACCCCTGGTCTTTTTACCAACCCTTCTGCCTCCACACTTCAAGTTTCCTGGTTTCCAAAAAAGTTGTGAAAACAATTCAAATGACTCAGTGGGCTGGAAAAATCTGTTCATTCATTTGTAATATGCTTTGCATAAAATGTTTGACTTGGGGTAGAAAATACTGCCTTACTGTTGCAAGGAATTTTTTTTTTATATATATTACCTAATGGCAGCCATGCATGGCATGCTCGGATGGCGCTTCACCAACTTCAGCGACCTTTGCACTTTCTACAGGTTGCATTAACCCACTATTCACCTGCACACATTTAGTATTAGCAGCTTGCACTAAGACATCACCACTATAGGGTGCAGTTCCACTCTGTCCCACCAGAGTGACATCACCGTTGTCCAGGGCAACCTCCGGCTCCAATACATGAAGTTCCCTGGAGATGTCTGGGGACAACTGTGCTGTCTTACCACCAGTTGCTATGGGCAACGGCCCATCTTTAACCACAACTTTTGTTTTGCAAGAACCTGGGGTTTTCCCAACAGCAGTACCTTTTCCATAATCATCAACATTAATAGTATTTGTACCTCTTGCAGGCTGTCCTAGCCCACGGCCAACTTGAGACTGGCAAACATTAGATACATCACTATGCCCCTCTTGAGAAGCACACACAGATGCAGGTTTGACTTTAACCCCCGCTTCCCCACTGTACAGGGTACTGCACAGGGAAAAGTCCCCCTCACAAATACATTCAGTGGCCCCACTAACTGGGGTCACTCTCACATCATCATGGACAGTCTCATAACCAGTCTTTTTCCACATAAACTCAGCATTTCCAGTCATCATTCCATTAAAGTCAGTCTTACCCACCGCAGTAGTAGGGGTCACCATCTTCACTTGAGTGCGGCGTCTCATGAACAAGTCCTCTGCTGCACTTTCACTGGGCAACTCCTCCTGGTGGCCACGGGATGAAACTACAGCAGGTATCCCCCACTGTTTAGCACCCCCTGCAGGCACAACAGGAAACTCCTTGTTGCTAGGGGTGACTGCAAACATATTTTTACAGGAATATGGGCCTGCAGACAAAACTTTTTTCTCAGCAACATTATATCCAGCTGTATTCCAAAATCTAGGGCAAGAAAACACGCCATGCCCCAGCTGGCCACATTCCAGGCATGGTACTGGACGATTTTTTTCCAAAGCGATTCTCTCCTGGCGATTCCCAGCTGGCCGGAATGCATAGGCCTCTCTGTGGGGACGCTGAGCCAAATCTCCACTGCAGCTCCTCCTTTCAGGCACAACTTTCACTCCTGTCGTCATGGGAGACCGCACTCTCCCAGCAGAACTTTGCTGGCTCTCTCCAACATGATGTATCGGCTCCTCCTTAAGCCACTTGCCACGATCCTTCTTAGACATAGCCCATGGTACAGAGACAGCCCGACTGGCTTCCTCTGCGTTGCTATGGGCAACCACTCTCGGCCTCAGCCTTTGATCAGCCTCTCTTCTGACACATAACATGGGCTTCTCTCCACTGGACCTTGTCTCATGCTGTGTCACTTTCACATTTTTCCCAACAACTGCTGGTTTAACTACAGCAGCGTTGCCAGGGGAAACAAAACCCCTCTCCCAGGTATGGATATCCGACAGCTCTCTCTTTGTAACAAAGGTTGGCTTGTCTTTCACTGTAGCTTGGTCTATTCCTGCCAGGTGCCGCTTGCACCAATCCACTGCAGATTCAAATGCTGGTGGACTCTCCATACTTGCAGTTACCTGTGCACTCATTGCACCAGTGTTGCTAGGGACAACCCCAGCGCTTTTTCTCCTTGATAAACTCTGATCAGGCCTGTATGGGGCTCGGTCGGGTGGTAACAACCCCTCCAGCCACAGAGCTCTGTCTCTCATTTCAGCAAACCTTGCTTCTTTTAGGAGCTTTGATCGCCCCATACTTAGTCACTCCAGAAAAAATTAAGCACTGTCTCTTTAAAGCAAGTTGCTTTTCACTTCATGCAAGCTTTCCTCACCTGCACAGTGCACACACAGATTGTGCTGTCTCATGCACACAAACAGTTCATAGCAGAAAAAAAAAAAAAAAAAAATTTGACTTTTCATTCACAGGTACACCACCTGCAACACGCAATGCCTTTTGCCTGGCTGCACTTCCACACACAGCCAATAGTTCCTGACTTGAACTCACTGTGTAGCAAGGACCCGGATTCCACCGTCTTGTGCCCGCATTCTCCACCACTTGTGATATTGGGGGTTCTTTAGCGTCTGTGGAGAGCATACCAGTTAGCAGAGTCCACGCCAATCATGCGTTTAAGGGCTTGTTGGCCCACTTTTATTAAAAGAAAGGGAAAAAAGAAAACAAAGTTCCATAAATGAGAACAAAAGATGGTTTCCCTCGCAGGGGGTTTGAACTGCCAGCAACAAACAAAAGGATATTCAGCCTCCTGGCTTAAACACGCAGCATTGCAAAATACCGAGCCACCTGGCTCTCTTCAGCAGCGGATGCACCACTGCTCAGGCTCCCACATGGAGCTCTCCTGACTTCTGTCAGCAACCTCAGACTTAGGTCTCTGGTTCACACAGTGCAGCCTGCACTCTCTGGGTTCTCCCTTGCAAGCCTGGACTCCTCGGGAGGGTGGAGCCCCTCAACCCGCCTGGTTGAGAACCCTGCATCATTTTGCTGGTGGGGTACCACACCACCACAATATATATATATATATATATATATATATATATATATATATATATATATATATATATATATATATATATATATATATATATATATATATATATATATATCGTATTGTTGATCGATTCCAGGAAAAAAATATGATTGGGAGATCGACATTTTATGCGCCATACACCTAATGATCATAACAATATATCTACCTTCCCATGATCAGGTTTTCCACCCAGACCAATCAGTTTTGGTTAAATCAATTTGTTTTCCCCAAATTGATCAATGACAGGGTATGTCTTTTCGATAATCCATAGGTTCAATCATGTTGTATGATTCTATGAAGAATCATATGATCAGATTGTTATATACAGGGGGTCCCCTACTTACAAACATCCGACTTACAAACGACTCCTACTTACAAACGGAGGGAGACAGGAAGTGAGAGGAAATGTACCCCTAGGAAGGGAAATTCACTCCTGTAAGAGTTATTATGGGAAAAAGGTGTCTCCACTGATGCTTTTTTATCAAGGCTTGTTTCCACAACAACCCAAAATTTTCAAAATCCAATTGTCATTGGGACAGGAAGTGAGGTGAAATCTTCTGAACAGGGGCACAGACAGCAAAACAAACATTACAGGGGCGTCAACCCTTCCCTGTGCTATCCAAAAAGCGTAAAAATCGTTCTTTCTAGCTGGAACTACACTTAAAAAAATATACCTGTTCCGACTTACAAACAGATTCAACTTAAGAACAAACCTACAGACCCTATCATGTTTGTAACCCGGGGACCCCTTGTATATGGCCACTGTGACAGACCTAGCCGGGACACAGGCTTTCTGAGAGGACTGAATGCAAGCCTCTTGCCGACTGGATTTTAAGGGGCACAGGGTGAATGAGAACCCCACTATAATCTGTGCTAGTCAGATTCAATGCTGTATATATGTATATATAATGTGTGTTGTCTCATGCTGTTCGGACACACACTGTCAGATGCTAATTTCATTAACTCAAGATGTTACTGTATATACTCGAGTATAAGCCGACCCGAATATAAGCCGAGGCACCTTATTTTACCACAAACAACTGGGAAAACGTATTGACTCGAGTATAAGCCTAGGGTGATAAATGCGCAGCTACTGTAAGTGGAAAAGAGGGTCATCAATGCCCATTTGCAGCCTCACTGTGCCCATTTGCAGCCATAGGCCCCCTGAACTTCAAACTTGGTAGTTAAGGGTTCCTAGATGCCCCCTAGCTGCAGCCAAAATGTGGGGTCTCTGGACCCAAAGGGTCCCAAAATGACATTGCTGCAGATGGACACAGTTGACCGCCTTTGGGGCCCTGTATCTCGTGGTCACTTGGTGCTAGGAACCCCATCTTTGGATATGCTGTAGTGCTACTGGGTTTGAATACCAAATTTGGGGTTCTTAGCACTAAGTGGCCCCGAGATACAGGGCCCCAAAGTTGGGTCAGAAAAAGTCAATCACTTTTCTGCAGCAGAGAATGACATTTTCTGACCCGACTTTGGGGCCCCGTATCTCGGGGCCACTTAGTGCTAGGAACCCCCCCGTGTATGTTGTAGTGTTGGGTCCACTGGGTTAGCATACCAAAATTGGGGTTCCTAGCACCAAATGGCCCCGAGATACGGGGCCCCAAAGCCGAGTCGGAAAATGTAATTTTCTGCTGCAGAAAAGTGCTTGACTCGTATAAGCCGAGGGGGGCACTTTCAGCACAAAAAAATGTGCTGAAAAACTCGGCTTATACTCGAGTATATACGTTAATTGAGAGAGCTGATCACATTGTCCTCTGTACAATTTAGGAGACGGGCCGACTCCTAGTGGAGCTGTTGCTATTAGGACAAAAGGTATTGTGGTTGTACATATGATAATGTATAATCTACTGTGTGAAGCTCAGTGACAACAAGTCTGAACTGTAGTGAAATCCTGATGGGCACAGAGTCACATCGGCTGCTTAAAGGGATTATTTAATTAGCTCATGTTAATTTGTTACAGGTGTATTGTTAGAGTAATATGAGCAGGAGGGAGGGGGGATCTCCTCTTCTACTGTATTATAAATACTTGTCATTTTGGTTCTAATAAAACAGTCCATGTTAGCACTAAGCGAGTCTCGTCTTGTTTTGCACTTGGGAGCGGTTGGAATATCTGAGATCTTTATTCAGACTGGGAGGAAGTGGTATATGACAAAAGCACTCAAGAGGAGTGTAGGGATGTTTCGTCACAGCCACCATTAGTGCTAATTCCCACCAACTTGTTATGGTAACGTGTGATAAAACGCACTCATTACTGCAGCTTATCAAACATGCTGTAGTGTGTTTCAGTGGCTTTCATTTTAAATAGCAACATATTGCATCTACAGAGTGAACCAGCACATCACAGCACAAAAATATAAAGCCGGAGTGGTTTCAAAATGAATGAGCCGCAGTAATGCAATGCATGATAATGTGCGTTGTGTGTGTTGCAAAAACTCAATTAAGCCTCATGCACACTGGACATTTTTAATGTGGCGTTTAGGGGAATCTGGTGTTTTGTTTTTTTCCGTTTAAACGCCCCTGTAGGCTAATGCATCCAGGAGCATCAGCGCTTTATCTGAAAAAAAATTTGGCACATCTAAACGAGCATTACGGCTAGGCGCATTAAGCTCGTGAACGTTCATTTTTTTAATGGCCACCAACTTTCAATGACCTCAATCTGCCACAAAGTTTCTATAATTTCTCAGTCTTTACTGACTAGATATATGAAATTGACACGACAATTATTTATGAATATAATTTGATTTGTTTTGGTCAATTTTCACCACAATTCTGATTGACTGTCAGATTGTTACATAGTAGGTTACATAGTAGGTGAGGTCGAAAAAAGACACAAGTCCAGAGCTCCCAACCTTTCCTCATAACGAATATCCTCCAGACCCTTTATTAGCTTTGTTGCCCTTCTTTGTACTCGCTCGATTTCCAGTACATCAATGCTGAGGACTGGTGCCCAGAACTGGACAGCATACTCTAGGTGCGGCCGGACCAGAGTCTTGTAGAGTGGGAGAATTATCGTTTAATCTCTGGAATTAATCCCCTTTTTAATGCATACCAATATTCTGTTTGCTTTGTTAGCAGCATCTTGGCATTGCAACACTATGTTGTTTTTGGAAACTATAGATGAGCTTCAAAATTGCTAAGCATGTGGAATTTTCCAGCAAGTTCACAATCTGAAACTTTAGGCAATGTGATATTGTGGCCACTTACTGTGCATAAAAATGTAGTGGCTATTTTCAGCCGGCTTTCATTTGAAAAATTACCAAATGGAGGAAAGCAGCCCACCGCCAACAATTTCTCCCCTCTGGTCTAGCCTCACCGAATCCCTCCTTGCCAGTCTTGGCAATGCTTGACTATTTCCACTTCCTCGGACCTCTGACCACTAAGCCTGCCTGCAGGTTTCCCTCCCTTTTACGCACCCTGTCCTAACCTAACTTTTTCTCTCCTCCTTACACTTTCTGTCCTATAACACCCTAGGTTGATAGATCTGGCCACCCTCGACTGGTGTTACCTCCCATACTGCTCCACATGTTCCACATGCTGTAACCACATTGTCTTATCCCTGGTATCCCTACCTCCCAACTAGGCCACCCAATAGAATTTTTCTCCCCCAAATTTTTTTATTCTCCTTCTCCCTATTCCATTAAAACAATGTAAAATTATAGCAAATGTATTACCCTGAATCACCCTGCTTGTTCCTTAGTGGCCCCACCATTTATATGCAAAATTATGGAATACCTGTGTACGATATAGTCGTTTCCAATATTGCAACATGTAATGTTCTACTACCCTGAAGTCCAACACCAAAAAGGTAAACGTATATCCGTTGCCCAACTTCCGCCTCCGCAAGCTGTTTATAGGTACCATTAAACTAAAAACAAAGTTGGCAATCCGGTGTTCAAACCGCATTAGAATCCATTGAGTACTTCGGGGGTTAAAAGGTTCCAGGATACATAGAAAACACTGTTGTATTTAGTATTAAGTTAGCCATTAACTGGCTAGTGTTATGTGAAAATTTCTAAATAAAGCTATATTTTATTGTTAATACTGTTTTTTTCCTTTTTGAAGAATTCTTTGGGGATTCTTTTGTGTTCCCGCACCTCTTTTTTTTCTTGTATGCTCAAATGATTCAGAGGAATACACTCCTTTGGTTGATTACTTGTGTATCCCTGGGGTGACGGTACATTGTGCTGCAGAAGGGGTTTAACTATCTAAATAGATATCCCTGTGCTGGGCCCATGTGGATGTAGTCATAGTGTCAATTTTTAATTGTGTATTTCTTTTGTGTTTCTGCCCCTGGGGCACAAATGTGTCAGTGTTTTCTATGGTCTGCGTCCTGGAACTTTTTAACCTTGAAGTGCTTAACAAGGCCTCTTGCACACGGTACTGATATTTGAGCTTCTGCTTTTTTGGACATCATTTCAGGTGTTTGTTGTGCGCAAATTCACGCGTATCTGTGCAGATTTTCCTATTATCTTAAACATTTTTTACTGAGGAATACTCAGTGCTTGTTTACGCGCCTGTGTATACAGGCACATTGTAAATAATGGGCTACATTTTAGCTCAGTAAAAAAAAACGCTGTACTGAGATTTTTTTAAGCTGTAGTGTGCAAGATGCCTAAATGATTCTGTTTATACACTGGATTGTAGACAACATCTTCAGTTTAATGGTTCCAATTTTACCTGTGTATTTCGCACTTATGCCGCGTACACACGGTCGGAATTCTCGTTGGAAAAAGCTCTGATGGTTTTCCCGTCGGAATTCTGACGGAATTTCACTCAAATTGTCTTGCCTACACACGGTCACATCAAATTCCGACGGTCAATAACACCGCAGCATACAACACGTTCGACTGCACTATAAAAGGGAAGTTTAATGCTTCTTAGCATGCGTCAAATTGTTTCTGAGCATGCGTCGGAATTTTGCGTGTCGGAATTGCATACACACGATCGGAAAATCCGATAGAAAGGTTTTCCGTCGCAAAAATTAAGAACCGTTTCTCAATCCAAAGTCTGTCGGAAATTCTGACAGAAAAAGACCAATGGGCATACACAAGGTCGGAAAACCAGATGAAAAGCTCCCATCGGACTGTTTCCATCGGAAATTCCGACCGTGTGTACGCGGCATTAGGGTCCTCATACTTAAAGTGGCTGTAAACCCCCCAAAAAAAAATGTAAGACTCGTATCTGTTACAGCAGAGTATGTCATTTCATCTGTGCCCAGTCTTGCCACGAGTTAATCCAGGTCTGAGCAATCCTCTTATCTTTCTTCAGTAAGATAAAAATGGGACACACAGAGAAATAGGTGTCAGTTTCTTCCCCCTTGCTGTGAGTGACAAGCAATTTCCTTATCTCATGCACTCGTGTGAGAGAGGCATTCTGTGTACTTCACATCACCCCTCCTTTCTTCTCCAGCTCTCCCAGGATTGGCTGCTTCACACCTTGGCATGATTGGGCATGCTGAAGTCATGTGGTGACTTTCCTGGGCTTTGACTGGATGTTGGTGATCGTGGGGCATAATCCACGAGACAAGCAGAAGTTCAGTGTAAGAAATATTGATGCCTGGCCAAGGGGAGTGTAGAGGTGGGCGGGGAGTCTACTGACATCACAACTCCACCCACTGAGCCCTGGACAACAGACCTGCTCACAGAATTTGGAGTATTGCAGGGCTCCAAACAGCCAAAGGGGAGATATTTGACAGGTAAGCATACATGCAGGAGGCATGTATATCCTTATACAGTGGTGTGAAAAAGTGTTTGCCCCCTTCCTCATTTCCTGTTCCTTTGCATGTTTGTCACACTTAAGTGTTTCGGAACATCAAACCAATTTAAACAATAGTCAAGGACAACACAAGTAAACACAAAATGCAATTTGTAAATGAAGGTGTTTATTATTAAAGGTGAAAAAAAATCCAAACCATCATGGCCCTGTGTGAAAAAGTGATTGCCCCCTAAACCTAATAACTGGTGGGCCACCCTGAGCAGCAACAACTGCAACCAAGCGTTTGCGATAACGTGCAATGAGGCTTTTACAGCGTCCTGGAGGAATTTTGGCCCACTCATCTTTGCAGAATTGTCCTAATTCAGTTACATTAGAGGGTTTTCGAGCATGAGCGGCCTTTTTAAGGTCATACCACAACATCTCAATAGGATTCAGGTCAGGCTAGGCCACTCCAAAGTCTTCATTTTGTTTTTCTTCAGCCATTCGGTGGTGGACTTGCTGGTGTGTTTAGGATCATTGTCCTGCTGCAGAACCCAAGTTCGTTTCAGCTTGAGTACACGAACAGATGGTCGGACATTCTCCTTCAGGATCTCTTGGTAGACAGCAGAATTCATGGTTCCTTTTATCACGGCAAGTCTTCCAGGTCCTGAAGCAGCAAAACAGCCCCAGACCATCACACTACCACCACCATATTTTACTGTTGGTATAATGTTCTTTTTCTGAAATGCAGTGTTCCTTCTACGCCAGATATACTTGGACACACACCTTCCAAAGAGTTCCACTTTTGTCTCATCGGTCCACAGAATGTTGTCCCAAAAGTCTTGGCGATCATCAAGATGTGTTGTGGAGAAATTGAGACGAGCTTTGATGTTCTTTTTGCTCAGCAGTGGATTTCTCCTTGGAACTCTGCCATGCAGGCCATTTTTGCCCAGTCTTTTCCTGATGGTGGAGGCATGAACGCTGACCTTAACTGAGGCAAGTGAGGCCTGCAGTTCCTTGGACGTTGTTGTGGGGTCTTTTGTGACCTCTTGGATGAGTCGTCGCTGCGCTCTTGGGGTAATTTTGGACGGCCGGCCACTCCTGGGAAGGTTCACCACTGTTCCATGTCTTCGCCATTTGTGGATAATGGCTCTCACTGTGGTTCGCTGGATTCCCAAAGCTTTGGAAATGGCTTTATAACCCTTTCCAGACTGATAGATCTCAATTACTTTCTTTCTCAATTGTTCCTGAATTTCTTTGGGTCTCGGCATGATGTGTAGCTTTTAAGGATCTTCTGGTGGACCTTACTGTGTCAAGCAGCTCCTATTTAAGTGATGCCTTGATTGTGAACAGGTGTGGCAATAATCAGGCCTGGGTGTGGCTAGAGAAATTGAACTCAGGTGTGGACAACCACAGTTATAGTATGTTTTAACAAGGGGGGCAATCACTTTTTCACACAGGGCCATGATGGTTTGGATTTTTTTTCACCTTTTAATAATAAACACCTTAATTTACAAATTGCATTTTGTGTTTACTTGTGTTGTCCTTGACTATTGTTTAAATTGGTTTGCTGTTCCAAAACACTTAAGTGTGACAAACATGCAAAGGAACAGGAAATGAGGAAGGGGGCAAACACTTTTTCACACCACTGTAGATCAGCATTAGAGAAGTAATTTAGAAATGATTAGAGTGGGTTTACATCCACTTTAATGTGTATTATAATAGGTCCTAATGCTAATCCTAATATTTCAAAAATAAAGAATGCATAAAAAATGTGGTAAAAGGGGTGGGAGGAGGGTTGGATCACATGGCCTGTCAGTCATCTGACCTGCTCTCCTCTAATCACAGAGAACTCTGTTACATACCACAGGTTTCACACCTAAGGTAACTACTTTTTATGGAAAAAAAGAAGGTCCTTATAGTTTTTCCCTTTATTAACCCTGGCAACAAGTAAAAGACCACCCACTTAGCAACCCTAACTACACTATAGCCTACATCAGGGATATGCAATTAGCGGACCTCCAGCTGTTGCAGAACTACAAGTCCCATGAGCCATAGCAAGACTCTGACAGACACAAGCATGACATCCAGAGGCAGAGCATGATGGGACTTGTAGTTTTGCAACAGCTGAAGGTCCACTAATTGCATATCCCTGGGCTACATTATATGAACGAGCTGCAACATGCAGGCCAATGTGTTTCAGTAACTTGGTATTTTTTTAGCAGTATCCACTCTCCATTATAAATGAACCCCCAATGTATGTCCATCATAAGCCTTGGTTTTTTAGATGGATAGCCAGACAGACAGAAAGGTAGAAGCATTTGATACAAAACAATAGAAGGTATTTTAGAGGAAGTCCCCTTTTGCCCTCAACTAACCTCAGATTCGTTGTCACTAAGGTACCTCTTTTCACATTTATTCATTTTGACGTGAGAGTCTTTAACCATGTAAGATCATGGGTCTTATCAGTTAAATATAGCTTGTGGCTGCAGCAGGGAAAGTAGAGCATTTGATCCCAGTGCTGTGTGTCTTTTCTGGGACGTCGTGTACTTGAGATGAAGGAAGATTGTCAGGGCCTGGGGTACCTATTAAACTGGGACAAGGATAAACTCCTGAGATGACCTGCCATTTGTAAAGATGAATCAGGAACGTGAACACACACACTGTTGCAGCGTTAAAGTAACACTCCATTCATAAAGGAATAAACTGTTTTTACAGTTACATTTTTTTACTGTGGCCAGTGCCGAACTGTAATGTTTTTATTTTCTTTTTTTTATTTTTATGGAGCCTTATTTCTTTCAGTAGATTGGATGCAATATGGCAAGTTTCCCTCAGCTTTAACCACTTCAGCCCCGGAGGATTTTACCCCCTTCCTTACCAGAGCACTTTTTTGCGATTCGGCACTGCAATGCTTTAACTGACAATTGCGCGGATGTGCGACGTTGTACCCAAACAGAATTGACGTCCTTTTTTTTCCCACAAATAGAGCGTTCTTTTGGTGGTATTTGATCACCTCTGCGTTTTTTATTTGTTGCGCTATAAACAAAAGAAGAGCGACAATTTTGAAAAGAACACAATATTTTTTACTTTTTGCTATAATATCCCATTTTTTAAAATAAAAAAACAATTTTTTTCCTCAGTTTAGGCTGATACGTATTCTTCTACATATTTTTGGTAAAAAAAATCGCAATAAGCGTATATTGATTGGTTTGCGCAAAAGTTATAGCGTCTACAAAATAGGGGCTAGATTTATGGCATTTTTTTTTTTTACTAGTAATGGTGGTGATCTGCGATTTTTTTCGTGACAGACATATCGGACACTTTTGACACATTTTTGGGACCATTCACATTTACACAGCGATCGGTGCTATAAAATTGCACTGATTACTGTGTAAATGTGACTGGCAGGGAAGGGGTTAACACTAGGGGGCACTGAAGGGGTTAATTATGTTCCCTGGGAGTGATTCTAACTGTGGGGGGAGGGGACTCACAAGGGGAGGAGACCGATCGGTGTTTCTCTGTACTGGGAACACACCATCGGTCTCCTCTCCTCTGACAGGATGTGGATCTGTGTTTTTACACACACAGATCCACGGTCCTGCGGTGTTCCCGGGCAATCGCGGGTGCCAGGCCGACATCGCAGTCGCCAGGTATGCACACCGGGTCCTGAGCGCCGCCCCCTAGACGGACGGGAACGAGAAGACGTCATATGACGCCCACCCAGGATGGGAGATCCCATCTGTGGGCATCATATTACAATACCCCGGTGTTGAAGTGGTTAAAGACCCTTATACACAAGTCTTACAGTTTTTTTGGCAGGAGGTGATATGAATTTAATATAAGGATGATTTCATATGTGACTTTCAAGTGAAAGGTCCTCACTTTGGTGCTGCAATATTGCACATGCTGAAGTTAATTGCCAAGTTGGAGGTTTTGCCTACAGTTATTCAGATTTTTGTTTGCAAGCAAGGGAGAACAATTGTTTAAAAAAGTGTTGCAATCAGCTGCATAAATCAGAATATTTCTTATAAATAAAGTGTTTTCCCACAAACAGAATAGTGCTTATAATTCTTCAGCAGAGAAAGTCCTGGGACTTAGCAGTCTCCTACAGCAAGTATGTCTGTGAACGTTCTCATTTATCCAGGTCATGGTATATCTAGTAATAATCACATTCAACTGGACTTCTGTAATGTTGAAGATATTTGGTAGCTTACCAAGCCACTTTCTCCGTTTTAATGAGTACCAGGGAGATACCCCAGCAATTATATCCACACTACAGCATTTACATCCACACCTTTTAGGGTTCCTCATTCCAATCACCATGGAATATGGAAATGTTGATTGTCCAAGAGTGGGATGGGAAGTGTGAACTTTATGTCCTGTTCTAGTTATATAGCACCATTTTTGGTTTCGGGAAGCCTACGTGAGTGTTTGTTTCTCAATCTACATAGCTAAACTTGTGAAATAAAATCAATTTGTCTGGGTAGAGATGCAACAATGTTGTAATATGGTGACAAAAGGTGATGTCGATGTCCTCTAACACCCAACTTGCAAAGTCTTCCCAACAACAAATCTATTTTTTAGTACCAGTCACAGATGATGTCTAGGCTTCACTTACCTTATGTGTTATATCAGCTACTATTAAAATGGCAAGGTGTGGATTGGATTGAGTGGATCAAACATATTACACATACAATATATACCTTGTTTTTGGAAAAAGAAAACTACAAAACAAAAAAAGACTTCCAAAGAAAAATAGAAATTTAAAGCCTTTCGGACCTCGTTTCAGGTTTCAGCACCTTGGACAGCAGTCTTCACCACTGAAAACAGCCTTACTGTTTTAAAACATCTGCTTTACTGTATAAAACATGGCTTCCAGCCTTCATTTAGTCTGGTCTTCGGTTGGGTGCTTCTGACATTTCCATCGGATGTGATAAACCCCCATAGGGTGGTTTTGATC
The DNA here is from genome assembly GCA_028564925.1 of Lithobates sylvaticus. Lineage (NCBI taxonomy): Eukaryota > Metazoa > Chordata > Amphibia > Anura > Ranidae > Lithobates > Lithobates sylvaticus. The sequence continues at coordinate 46,268,149 of CM053035.1, read as the reverse complement.
ACTCCTATTTTAACAACTAGAAGCTCCTCAATGTGTGTAAGCAGAGTGATTTGGACAAAATAGATTTTGCTGAGAATTACCAATTTCACCAAAGCGAACACTCTGAAAGTTGAGTAAGCCGTTTAGGTGAAATTTGTTTGGAAAAAAATAAATCCACTTGCAACATGCATTTCAGGAAATGTGTGTGCAGCTGAAATTAACTTTCTAAAGGCCAGACATCGCAAACTAGTTCACGAAAGACAGGAACATGGACCAGACTACAACTGTAAGTCCAATACACTGTTACTGAATACACATTAACCATAAATATAATTTAATGAGTTTGCCATTAGCAGTACAACTATAGAGTGCAAAAAAATAAAAATCATATGCATAACATATGGCTATGAAGCGCTATTATTTAAAGGCTTGATGGTTGTTTAATGCTTGTAAATTGACACTAAATGTGGAAATAGTTGCCGACCTCTGTTTGTTACATTTAGTGCTTTTGTTCCCTGTTTTTGCTTAATTAATCATTACTTGTTTATCATTTAAATAAATATATTGCTTTGCTACCAAACAATTATTCATTAACATAATAAATGGTGGTATAATATTATTAACAATGGTGAAACAGTAATAATATTGTGTGATAACATCCAAAGTAGCCCATGCTCATTGAAACCTCTACCAGGTCTTCCAAGAATATGCTTTCACTTTATAAACTGGCCCACATTACAAATGTCAAATCTGCATGATCCGATGGATAGCTCCAAATGGAATCTATCCTGAACAATCCCAAAGGCAATGAAGGCACTCTCCAACAGCTTCCATATAACAGTATCAAAAGAGTTAAAGTGATATTAAAGGATTTTTTTTTTTGGTTTCAAAATACCAAACATGTTATACAGTGGTGTGAAAAAGTGTTTGCCCCCTTCCTCATTTCCTGTTCCTTTGCATGTTTGTCACACTTAAGTGTTTCGGAACATCAAACCAATTTAAACAATAGTCAAGGACAACACAAGTAAACACAAAATGCAATTTGTAAATGAAGGTGTTTATTATTAAAGGTGAAAAAAAATCCAAACCCATCATGGCCCTGTGTGAAAAAGTGATTGCCCCCCTTGTTAAAACATACTATAACTGTGGTTGTCCACACCTGAGTTCAATTTCTCTAGCCACACCCAGGCCTGATTATTGCCACACCTGTTCACAATCAAGGCATCACTTAAATAGGAGCTGCTTGACACAGTAAGGTCCACCAGAAGATCCTTAAAAGCTACACATCATGCCGAGACCCAAAGAAATTCAGGAACAATTGAGAAAGAAAGTAATTGAGATCTATCAGTCTGGAAAGGGTTATAAAGCCATTTCCAAAGCTTTGGGAATCCAGCGAACCACAGTGAGAGCCATTATCCACAAATGGCGAAGACATGGAACAGTGGTGAACCTTCCCAGGAGTGGCCGGCCGCCCAAAATTACCCCAAGAGCGCAGCGACAACTCATCCAAGAGGTCACAAAAGACCCCACAACAACGTCCAAGGAACTGCAGGCCTCACTTGCCTCAGTTAAGGTCAGCGTTCATGCCTCCACCATCAGGAAAAGACTGGGCAAAAATGGCCTGCATGGCAGAGTTCCAAGGAGAAAACCACTGCTGAGCAAAAAGAACATCAAAGCTCGTCTCAATTTTCCACAACACATCTTGATGATCCCCAAGACTTTTGGGACAACATTTCTGTGGACCGATGAGACAAAGTGGAACTCTTTGGAAGGTGTGTCCAAGTATATCTGGCGTAGAAGGAACACTGCATTTCAGAAAAAGAACATTATACCAACAGTAAAATATGGTGGTGGTAGTGTGATGGTCTGGGGCTGTTTTGCTGCTTCAGGACCTGGAAGACTTGCCGTGATAAAAGGAACTATGAATTCTGCTGTCTACCAAGAGATCCTGAAGGAGAATGTCCGACCATCTGTTCGTGTACTCAAGCTGAAACGAACTTGGGTTCTGCAGCAGGACAATGATCCTAAACACACCAGCAAGTCCACCACCGAATGGCTGAAGAAAAACAAAATGAAGACTTTGGAGTGGCCTAGCCAAAGTCCTGACCTGAATCCTATTGAGATGTTGTGGTATGACCTTAAAAAAGGCCGTTCATGCTCGAAAACCCTCTAATGTAACTGAATTAGGACAATTCTGCAAAGATGAGTGGGCCAAAAATTCCTCCAGGACGCTGTAAAAGCCTCATTGCACGTTATCGCAAACGCTTGGTTGCAGTTGTTGCTGCTAAGGTGGCCCAACCAGTTATTAGGTTTAGGGGGCAATCACTTTTTCACACAGGGCCATGATGGTTTGGATTTTTTTTCACCTTTAATAATAAAACACCTTCATTTACAAATTGCATTTTGTGTTTACTTGTGTTGTCCTTGACTATTGTTTAAATTGGTTTGATGTTCCGAAACACTTAAGTGTGACAAACATGCAAAGGAACAGGAAATGAGGAAGGGGGCAAACACTTTTTCACACCACTGTACTTGCACAGAGCTGCCCAGATCCTCCTCTTCTTGGGTCCCTCGCTGACGCTCCTGGCTCCTCCCTTCTGCCGAGTGCCCCCACAGCAAGCATCTTGCTATGGGGGCACTTGATCCAAACTGCTGCTCAGAAGTGAAGCTGCGGTTTGGCCCCATCCCCCCTCTCTCCTCATTGGCTCACTGACTTTGACAACATCGCTGGATCGAGATGGGGCTCAGGAAAGTATTAGGGTGGTTGAGGGGGTCTGCTACACACAGAAGGTTTTTCATCTTAATACATAATAAGAAGGCCTAGTGCACAAGGCACAGCCACTACCCCTTAGGAATGTATAAGTAGATAGACCAGACCATATTGCACAATAGTAATATTTATTAGATAAGTATATCAAAACATTGTAGAATTATTTTGTACAAAATTGCAAAAATATCCAGTGTAAACAATGTTAACACATATACAGATATGGTGTGAGTATATAGGGAGAAACTTCTCACATGCGATGAATGTAGGAAGATGCCGACATGTTTCGGACTATTCAGTCCTTTTTCATAGGCGAATTATAGTCCTTTTCAAACACGTATATAGAAGAAATTGCATGCTGTGGGTTCCAGGCCGTGCAGGCACGCTGTGTACACTCACCAATCCAGATGCTCTATTGGATCCAGCTGATGCGATACTGATACAGGTCAATCACCTCTTCAGTGGGGACCTTGCAGTACATAGTTAATCCATTAGCCTGCCTTGAGCTCTGTGCTAACAGCACATGACATACCTGCACTTACCACCGCTGACCTTCCTATATGCTACCCAGCATTTTTAATCTCTATGGTGTTCATCTGAGAGGGATTCTTCTATATATGTGTTTGAAAAGGACTATAATTTGCCTATGAAAAAGGACTGAATAGTCCGAAACATGTCGGCATCTTCCTACATTCATCGCATGTGATAAGTTTCTCCCTATATACTCACACCATATCTGTATATGTGTTAACATTGTTTACACTGAATATTTTTGCAATTTTGTACAAAATAATTTTTCTACAATGTTTTGATATACTTATCTAATAAATATTAGACATGGGAGCCATCAAAAAATTTGTTTTGTTTCGTTCCATTTCGTATAAAAAAAAAATTCGTAATTCGTATAGGAAATTTAATTTGGATTCGTACGAATTGTTACGAATCGTTACGAATATCGACACTCTACGAATAATAACGAATTATCCGAAAACGTATTAACGTTTCATAAGTAACACAAGTCTATTGTCTATTGTTCACCAATCACTCAGAGGAAGTACGAAACCTGAAATTTCTTTACGAATACGAAATTTCATATTTCGTACTTCCTCTGAGTGATTGGTGGACAATAGACAATAGACTTATGTGTTATGTAACGTTAATAAGTTTTTGGATAATTCGTTATTATTCGTAGAGTGTCGATATTCGTTATACTGAATCTCAAATTCATTCGAATCATTCGTTATATCCGCTATAATTTCTTTCATATTAGTTGAAATTCATCATTTGGTAGTTTGGATTCGGATAATTTGGATCTGAAATTTCGTATTTCGTACAGAATTCGTATTCGTAAAAATTCGTAATTCGGATTCGTACGAATTTAGAAAAATTCTGATTCGTACGAAACTAATTGCACATGTCTACCAAGGATCAGTGATGGAAGGTTGAAGAGCGGAGGCTCCTAGCAGGATTGCAAGCTTAGTATACATCTTGAGATCTAGCTCCTGGGTTTTGCTATGCAAACCTGGGAGCTAGGTTTTCATAGCAAAAGGTAACAAAACCAATTAGTGCACATTTAAAATAAAGGCAGATAAAGGTCATAAGTCCTCATTGACATACAGGTTTTGGGTTAGTGACTGAAGCTAGAGGTTTAGCATTTTAACCAAGTAATTTGCATTTGCAGGGTAAGGCAAAGGCATCCTCCATGGTTTTTTTTTTTCCCCAGGGAAGGTTTTCTTTAACTAATTGGCCAATTCCACTATTTTATTTAGCTTGATACCACCGTCCTGAAACCACTGCTAATATTTTCCTGCATATCAATCTGCTATCCTTAAAGGGAACCTGTCAGAAGAGAAATATGAAAGTTGCAGTTTGCTACTTGTTTTAGGGGGTTCAAGTCCATCACTTAAAAAGAACCCAAACTATCGGATCAGCAAGACAGGCAGACAACTAGTAATCTCAAAAGGTGAGGTCAACAATGGCAGGTTCCATATTCTTTTAGTAGAGGTTTCCTATAACTTGTTGTTTATGGATGAATTCTGGGCACCCCCTCACCCTAACCATTTTCTCTCCACCCCCTAGCTAATTAGTTAAAATAGTTTTTCTAAAGCCCCAAATAATTACCTAAATCACATGATACATCAAGCCCTGAGTCTTCTATCTTCTTCCCTGCAGAAGCAAGCTTTCCTACTTTGATTGTCCAAACCAGCCCTTTTCAACCAGGGTGTGCCTGGAGGCTTCTTCAGGGGTGCCTTGGCAAAAATGCCTAAAAATTGATCAAAAATTGTATACAAGCCAGCAGGTAGATCAAGTCTGCCTTTTAGTTTACACAAAGCCTTTATAGACATTGGCTTCCTAACAACCAATGACATCTGTTAATGAGGAGGATGTCTGTTGCCTCCACAGCATCCTTGTTTGACCCTCCTGTGCTCCTCTCTATCAGCACTGGGGTAACATTAGCTAACTGATAGAGAGAAATTGACGGAGAAGAAAAACATTGGAATACTAGTCAGTACCTCTGTGCAAAAGTGTATTTGCTTTGGAAATATTAATTACCTCTAACATTGGGTGTGGATGTTGCTGAATTGTGTAAAGCTATTAGAATCGTTTTTTACATTTTAGAATGGGGTGCCTCGAGACAGTCCATAATTTTAAAGGGTGCCTTGAGATTTTTCATAATTTTAAAGAGTTCACGCTACTGAAAAAAAGTTGAGAAATACTGGTCCAAACTACTGCTTAGATTAATTGGATTCTACCTACTGGCTGTCATTTTAGCATCCAGTAGACTGCAGAGGCAAGTGGTCAGCAGCTACAGATTGTAGCACTGGATTCACCAGTTGTCAATACCAGAAGCACACTGGTGAGGGACACAGATGGAGGGGAGTATAAAAGTGGCTTCAGGAGATATTTGCTATTTGAGGCTGAACTCCAGGTATGACCTTTATTGCAAACTTAATTGGTCCAGCTTGGCACAATATAAGTATGTAAATCTCATCTGATGGGCTTGCTGGGGAAACTTATAATCACTGTAGCACTCTGTGCTACTACAGTGATTGCCGTGATCTTCTGGATCCTGTGCCAAGTGACTTGCTTACTGTACACTGACTTGCTCGACACTGCTACCATTCATAAAACACCTTGTATTTTTTTCAATTAACCACTAGACGACCAGCGCACGACGATGTACATTGGCACAATGGCATGGCTGGGCAAATAGGCGTCCCCTTTAAATCGTGACCATGCCCGTGGGTCCCGATGTCCGCCAGGGGGCCTGCGATCGTGTCATGGAGCGGAAGAACGGGAAGATGCCTTTGTAAACAAGGCATTTTACCATTCTGCCCATGGGCGTCCGCAGGTAGGGGCAAGGGGGGTCAAGTGCCCCCCCCCCTGGAATCAGGGATTGGATCTTAAATTCAGCACAGTTGCTTCGCTAGCGGGGTGTGGGCAGCCCGCACCCGGGTGCCACCCGCCAGTGGGGTGACACCATCAATGTGCTGTCAAGCCCCCCCATCAGTGTAGTGTGACTTCTTTTCCCTGCTCAGTCCATCAGAGAACTTGGCGGCGTTGTGACAGGAGAAAGGAGAGCTGCGGGCTGTCAGAGGTTTCCCCCTCTCCTGTCAGGGAGAAGAGACTGCGGCTCTCACCAGGTTTCCCGCCCAGCTTCCTGCCCACTCCGTTCCTTCCCTATTGGCCATAACTGAGGGTCAAAGGAGACCAGGAAAGGGGAGCATCATGGGACATGTAGTCCCAAAGATTGGCAGCTCCATTTTCCACAGGGAGGAGGCTACAGCTCGATCAAGAGAGAGATTGAGAGACTGCAGCCTGGAAAAAAGCTGAGGGAGAGAGAGTGCTACAGGACAAAGAACGAGGAGTGTGCTGGGCAGAAACCAGAGAGAGAGCCACGCTGCCCAGCGCCACCATAGAGAGAGCCACGCTGCCCAGCGCCACAAGAGAGCCACGCTGCCTAGCGCCACCAGAGAGAGAAACACTGAGCCACAACCAGGGTACAGACATGCTACTCTACTGACCAGAGTGAGTGATCGTTCAGCCGGAGGGATCACTGCTGTCGTTTCGCTGGGTCTGGTAAGAGGGCCTGTTGGCCATTATCCATTACTTATCCTAGGGACTGTACTACGTCTGCAGTCTCTGACCATGATAATGTGATAATGACATGTCGAAAAGGGGCGGTGCATGGGTGACCCTAATATTATGCCCCCCCCCCTAAAAAAAGTTCTGCGGACGCCCATGATTCTGCCTAGTGACATGACAGGGAATATACTGCTCCCTGTGATCGGGAGCTGTGATTGCTGTCATGTCACTGGAAGCCCACCCCCCCCCCCACAGTTAGAACACCTCCCTAGGACACACTTAACCCCTTGATCGCCCCCTAGTGTTTAACCCCTTCCCTGCCAGTGTCATGTACATAGTAATCAGTGCAATAATTTTATAGCACCGATCGCTGTATAAATGACAATGATCCCAAAATAGTGTCAAAAGTGTCCGCCATAATGTCTCAGTCACGATAAAAATCGCAGATCGCCGCCATTACTAAAAAAAAAAAAAAAATGCCATAAATCTATCCCTATTTTGTAGACTCTATAACTTTTGCGCAAACCAATCAATATACGCTTATTGCGTTTTTTTTTTTTTTTTTTTACCAAAAATATGTAGAAGAATATATATCGGCCTAAACTGAGAAAGAAATTATTTTATTTTTTAATAAAAAGAATTTGGGGATATTTATTATAGCAAAAAGTTAAAAATATTGCTTTTTTTTCCAAATTGTCGCTCTTTTTTTGTTTTTAGTACAAAAAATTAAAACCGAAGAAGTGATCAAATACCACCAAAAGAAAGCTCTGCTTGTGGGAAAAAAAGGATGTCAATTTTGTTTGGGTGAAACTACGCACGACCGCGCAGTTGTCAATTAAATCGACAGAGGGCCGTATCGCAAAAAGTGCTCTGGACAGGAAGGGGGGAAAATCTTCCAGGGGCTGAAGTGGTTAATACAACATGTTCTCTGGTTGGACGAGGTCATGATTTCCACTTTGTCTATTCAGAGAATGCCTTGTATTTCGTAAAAAAAAATAAAAAAAATTAAGTGTGCTAAGGAGAAACTGCTTGGCACAGGACGTGGAAGATCACGACTATCACTGTAGTAGCACTGATTACTACAGTGATTTGCAGCTTCAGCAGCAGCCCATCAGGCATTAGATATGTATACTTAAATTGATCCAAGCTGGACCAATGTAAATATGCAATAAGGATCATACCTGGAGTTCCACTTTATTAACTGATGAATGGGTGAGGGGGAGAGCGAAAGGAATGGGGGGGGGGGGGGGTTATTGATGCCCAGAGGTGGTTTTTAATCAAAGACTATATAGCTAAAAAGACATGTGCAATTCGTTTCGTTTTTTTTCGTTTTTAGTTAAAATTCGTTATATTCGTTATCGTACGAATAAACGAACGATTCGCTAAAAATTTTAACGAATGTTCGAATCGAACGAAGCCGAAAAACAACAAAAATCCAAAATAACCAAATTAGAAACAACGAAAGTACGAAAGAAGAAAATCCGAAAAACTAAAACAGGAACAACGAAAATCAAAACGAACGAAAAAATTTGTACATTCGTAACTTTTTTTTTTTGTTGAATTGGTAATTTTCCGTGTCCCTTACAATGGCGCTGCCTAACGTGCTTCGAATGGATTGAACGAAAAAATTTGTACATTCGTAACTTTTTTTTTTTTTTGCAATTTTCTGTGTCCCTTACAATGGCGCTGCTTAACGTGCTTCAAATGGATTGAACGAAAAAATTTGTACATTCGTAACTTTTTTTTTCGATTCGTAATTTACTGTGTCTCTTAAAATGTAATAATAGCATACGCATTACATAAAATTATTGAATTATGCTCCGATTACGAATCTACGAAAACAATGTTATGAAAGTATGAATATAACTAAATCTACGAAAATACGAATGCGTCCGAATTTTGAATAAACGAAAATTAAACTAACGGAAAAACGAATCAACGAAAAAATAACTCTTACGAAAATACGAATCGTTACGAATACGAACACCGACGACTTACGAATCAACAGAAACGAAAGAAACGAAACGAAAATAAACAAATTTTTCTATTGTGCACATGTCTAATAGCTAGCATTCAGTCCAGTCTACAACCAGTCGTGGCAATAGAAATGGAGACTCCGGCAACATTTTTACCGACACGCTTATTTCCTTATCCGTCTAAGCAGTTGCTCTTATTCTGTATCTGTAAAGTGGTACAACATGAATCAGGTGGTACTGCAAAACTGTGCATGAATGAAAGGCAGGGATTAAATATTAATGAAATCACTGGAATCCTCTGAATGTGACTATATTTTATTCATTCTGATTCACTGCAGCCCACACAGCTCTTCATCTTCAGCAGAATACGCTGACAACCGGACGGAGATAAACTTGTGCGATGTGCAATCTTTCCAGGAGGCAGCTCTAAATGTTTCTTAAAGGAGCTATAATCCTGTAGTGGAAGGTGCTTTGTAGGATGGAGCTGTGAATAGTGTAACGATGTCATTGAAATGGAGCCCAGGAGAACAGAATACACATAAGGAGTGCATTGTATGATTTTGAAATTTAAAAAAAAAAAAAAAAAAAAAAATTTCATGCCAGTTATTGGTGCAACTTATTCAATGCCCAGTTTTTCAATTTTTTAAAAAAGAATTCAAGACATAACGCTAAGATGGTGTTTGGTAATGTGATACTATATTATTTATTATGATGGCCAGTGCTATATTTCAGTTTTATTGAGTTATTCCTCAAGGATGATATACTTTAAAAAGGCTGTCGACCTTTCAACTTTTCGGTTCAGAGCCCTGAGAGGGCACCAGGTGATTATAATGAACCAGACCCTTCCATTACAATCAGTTTGCAAAGGACATAAAAAAAACAGCTATTTCTTCAGAGCAAAGAGGTAGAATTCTGAAACAAAGTTTGGTAAAGTCCCTGCATATGTATGTAGCGCCATCACTTTTTTTTTTTTAAGTGTGCGCCATCTTGTAAATTTGGAGTTTTGGGGTTAATTGTTCTAGGTTTTTACTTTGGCATCAGTTTGGCTGGGCTGTACTAGTGTTCTGCCTGGTCATAGGCGAGGTGAGCACCTGTGACAGGCTGAGAACGCAGTCTGGTTGGACGCATTAGGTACCAATCCTTTCCCGGAGCCAATCAGTGGGCGCGTCTGGCCCCGCTGTGTATTCTGGGAAGGGGTACTTCAGGTGCTGAAGGCACGTGATCGGGGTCTGTTGTTGGTTCTGGTTCCGGTCCGGACCAGCCTCGTGAGGGATCTTGGTCCAGGAGTGTCTGTCTCATCCTGACCAGTCCCGGAGGCCCTCATGGTCTGGGGTGGGGATCCATCCGTTTCCGAGCCTCGGAACTGGCTAGTTTAAGGCGCAGTAACTGAAGGAGGATTCAGGATTGGAGAGGCACAGCAACTCGACAACCGACCAGGGGAGGACTCTTCGGAGGAGGGCCATGAAGCTGGCTGCTTGGTAAGAGCCTGGGAGCTGAGATGTAGGGACACTAGTTAAATCCGCAATTCCTATGGTATCGCTGCAATGGCTGAAAGATCCAGGTACCATAAGAAAAGTTCCTAAACCATCCTTTGGTTACAACATAGTCTGTGGCAGAGACTTTTACATGTTCATCTGAAGTTTCAGAACTTAAGCTGGCCATACACCTATAGATTATCTGCTTTATCAGATTATCAGTTGCGAGTGGCTACTCCCTTGGCTATCTAGAGAGACATTTATTTGGATGTCAGCAGTTCTACAGTGCCTGAGCTTTATCACCCATGCCCTCTATTCCCAACTGAGAGACTGTGTTCTGTTTCAACGTTTTTTTGCAAATAAAAATCCTCAAACAGGACTTTGAGTGTCAGTCTCAGCAATTACTGGGTACTAACCCTGGGAACCCCTAGACAAGAACGACGAGCTACAAGAAGGAGGCAATCGGTAAGCCCAGAAAATACTTGGCCGCCCCGCAGGGGGTTAAGGCTGTTACATGTACATTGATGTTCATTGGGTTTAGTAACACTTTAAAGTGTATTTTTTTCTGAAAATTCGTTTTTGGCAAATATTGTGCAACAACCACTTTATTCTCCAGGGTCTCTGCTTTAAAAAAAAATATAAAAAAAAAATATATATATATATATATATATATATAATGTTTGGGGGTTCAAAGTAATTTTCTAATAAAAAAAAAAATAAGAAAATGCTAATTTTTCCGCGAATGAGTGAAATGTCAGAATCGGCCCAGAGTGGAACTGGTTAATATCACTTTAACGTTCTCCTCTGCAACCTATAGTTGTTAGAAGGTCTAAGGGGAGATTGTACAATCAGATTGTATTTCGTATGTCAGCTCTGTAATATTAAAGAATAATACCTCAAGTGTCACAGGCCCACACACAGGAGAGCAACAACTGACGCTTTCTCAACTCGTTGTGACTATCATCCACAGTAAAGAAAAATCTCTGACAACTGTGCTCAGCAGTCGGTCTTTAGTGTAGTACAAAATGGTACACAGACAAAACATAAAAGGAAAATGCAGTACATTTCAAAGCAACCCCGCTTACTTATGGGATCGCACTGATCCAAATGTCGAACTTAAAATCATTCACACGGCTTTGTCTTAGAGCTGCAGCTAATGCACTATAAGTTACTGGCTTGTATGACACCATACATACTGATATGCTAACCACATGTCTCAAACATAAGGCCTGCAGGCCGAATCCGACCCTCCAGGCCATTTCATGTTGGCCTTGAACCTCTCCTGCAACTGCTGCACCTCCCTAATCTCTGCCCCCACCTTGTCTCAGCAGATGGTAGCAGAGAAGAGAACAGAACTCCTCTGCCAGATCCTGTGCTTCTCCGTGCAGCCACAGAGGGGCTAGTCTCTGCCACATGTCCCGCCCCAGCTGTCGGCAGCCAAGAGGAGGACAGCACTCCTCCTACAGATCCTGCATCTCTCTCTGCAGCCGCAGCACCCCCTTGTCTCTGCCTCTTCTGGTCTAAGCATTCAGCAGCCCTCCTCCAGCCCTCCTCCAGCCCTCCTCCAGACCCTGCACTTTCTGTTTCCCAGCTCCGCCTCCAGCTTCTTTGCGACAGAAGCACATGGTAGGGGGGGGGTGCACTGGGATGTAAGGGAGGGTGGGGGGCCTCTGAGGGCGACCATAATGCTGATGCAGACCGCAGTGAAATTAAGTTTGACATCCCTGCGCTAACCTATGATGATACTGTATGCTGTGAACAAGAAATTCTATTACTGGATAAAAATATCGGTGTGCCTAATTTCTCTCCAAAATTTGTATGTATATATTTAGCTCAGAAATATATTAATTTAAGTGTGACAGATTCATTACCGGAAGCATTTCTCATAGACCGCTAATTCATTTTGAGGGAAGAAAAAAAAAAGGTCTTGGATGATGAACAATTAACAGCAAATCCTCAGACAGCTCGCTACTGAGGACGGTGGAGACTGATATCCTGTACTGTGCTGCTAAAGGATAATTGCTGATCTGTATCAGAATTGCTACAGCTTTCGACATTTCCAAATGGTTTGGCATATTGGGAAACATGGCAATAGAAATATAAAACCGTTTTATAATATCCAATTATAATGAGAATCTATAATGGTTTTGGGGTCCATTAAAATTTTCAAACTGATTTTTTTAATATATTTTTTTGACCCCTAAACTGTCGCCTCCCCCACCCCGGGCCTTTAAGGAACTGAATAAAGGGAGGCAAAGACAGGCTTTCTGATCATGGGACCACTGTAATTGGCTGTCACAACGGCCACATGATCGTAAGTTTGCAATCGTAAATGATAATCGGGGGCCGCCCATGACCGCTAAGTCACTGTGTTGAGACGGTGCAGTAAGTGCACACTTGGCACTAACCTTCACAGCAGTCATACCCAGATGACGTCTATTCAGACGAAACGCGTCGGGTAGAATGCTGCATCACTACTGCGCCTTTCTTTGTCCGCTAAATGCCTTTGATTACATCAAAAAATGTGAGTGTTTGGTTTTACTCTCTTTTTTTAATAAACATTCCCTAAACTGTATCACGCTATGTGGAACTTTGTTTCATTTCTTGGTTTCAACGTGTGGGCATGAGAAATTCCTCTGGCTGTTCCTCTCTCCATCTGAACCTACCTGCTTGTTTATGAAAACAATCTGATGTACAGTGCCGTTCATAAGTCCTTATTGTGGTCATGAAATCTGGATCGTTGATGGTTTTATATCGTACACAAAGTTTATCACTATAAGCCTGGTTGACTTAAGCGGTATATACCCATTTAATGCCACCTTTTCCGGTAAGTCTTCATACAACTGGTGGCGTTGTCCTCACAAGATTTTCCTCCATTTTTCATTAGCTCTCCTCAACAAGTTTCTTCTGAAGACATTCTGGAAATGTTGTCCTTTTGTTAATTGATGCCAATCAACATTCATGTGGTGGATTTTTTTTTTTTTACTTTTATTGACAATTGTTGTTTACTTTTTATAGGGTGATTTTTTTTTTTTTGTCTTTTTTTTATTTTAATATTGTTGATACACAACATCACCATTTTCTAGACAATATATTTAAGTGCTGAATTTTATCTATTTTTGGTACTTGTGCTGTTTGTCTTCGGCTGTGCTGGCTGCTTTTATTATATAACATAGTGCGGTATATGTTTTGATTTATATTTTGCATATGTGTGCCAGCTCAGGGGTAAAGCCCACCTGCCCTGGAAGAGGTTTAATATACTGTATCTTTGTTATACAAATATGAGGTACCCCCTTGACAAAGGAATCCCAAAGTACTATGGGTTTCCTATGCAACAGCAGACTTTGCTTCCTTTCAGACACTCTGTCTCTAATTGAAAATTTCAACAGATCCCACTGATTAGAGGGGGTTGATATTGAGGTCAGTTGCCCCAACATGAGCCTAGTTGTTGGCTGCTCAGATGCAGAGTGCTGCATCACATGAGAAGGAAGAAAAGGCCACATGCTCCTGCATAGAGGGAAGGATTTCTCAAGGTTCTGGGGGGTCAAAACAGCAGCAAGCATAGGGGGAGGCAAACATCATCAATAGGGTATGCTATGCAGCACAGTGATTACCAGGGGTGGACTGACAACTCATGGGGCCCCCGGGCAATAGGAGATTATGGGGCCCCCAGGCAATAGGAGAAGATTACGGGGCAATAGGAGATTATGGGGCCCTTGGGCAATAGGAGATTATGGGGCCCTCGGGCAATAGGAGATTATGGGGCCCCCAGGCAATAAATTATGAGGCCACACAGTATACACCCATACACATACAGTATACACACACAGAATACACATACACACACTGAAAAGGTACTGGAGAGGCGGGGCAGCTATAATCTTTGGATTTTTTTTAAAACACAGATTTTTACATACTGTCCCTGGTTTTATTGAGGCTGGCAACCCCGATGGGGCACCTTAGTGGCATGGGGCCCTCGGGCAGTGCCCGAATGGTCAGTCCGCCCCTGCTGATTACTTAGCTCTGAATGGGCAATAGATTCACTTTCAAACGGAACTTTCTCGGTGAACATTTAACTCTTTTAATCCTTAAACTGCTAGCATTAGTAAATAGTTAATAAGGTATACTATATTTGTTTTAAACTTTAAAAACATTTTTTTTTACAGTTCTTCAGTTGCCTTCTGTGTTTAGGCCTAGGCAAAATATTGTTGTTCATCCACTAAGCCATCATAGGCATTTTTCTTTTTTTTACATCTGGAGGAGGTTTTTCTCCAACTAAGTACAACCTCATGCCTGATCCAAAGGCAGATGAATTCTGGGAAGTTAATGCTACATGAACCATCTGCCCTTAATTGAACGCTAGTGGGGTGTTTTTTACCGTGATTTCTCAAAAAAATAAAGCACAGAGACATACATGCATGGGTGAGCTTGCTTTACAAATTAAAAATGAATTAAGTTGTGTTTTTGGGTTGTTATACCGATAAGTTCGACTTTAAGGGTCCCTTTACCTCCCGCTGCAGCAAACATGCTCCACCTATTACCTCCCCTAACTAATATGCAGAAGCCCTCCTCAGGACCCAAGAGCTAACGCCTCCAGCTAGGTAGGTCCTATGGACCACCTGGGACCCAACTGCAACAAGGTGGCTTAAGCTGCCGATAGGCAAATGCCTTCCAAAGAAAAGCAGATGGGGGTTGTGACAAAACGCTGCCACACTCCTCTTGAGTGCGTTCGTCATATACCACTTCCTTCCAGTCTGAATATAGATCTCAGCTATTCCAACCGATCCCAAGCACCAAACGAGACAAAACTTGCTTAGTGCTAACATGGACTGTTTTATTAGAACCAAACTGACAAGTATTTATATACAGTAGAAGAGGAGACCCTCCCCCCCCCTCCTGCTCATATTACTCAATACACCTGTAACAAATTAACATGAGCTAATTAACTAATCCCTTTAAGCAGCCGATGTGACTCTGTGCCCATCAGGATTTCATTACAGGTCAGACTTGTTGTCTCGAGCTTCACACAGTTGATTATAAATTATCATAATAACAACCACAAGACAGCAGGAGCTTCATTAGGAGTCGGTCTGTCTCCTACATTGTACAGAGGACAATGTGATCAGCTTTCTCAATTAACATCTTGAGTTATCAACAAACTAAGAATAGTCGTTACATATATCCTGCATTGAATCTGACTTGCACAGATTATATTGGGGTTCTCATTCACCCTGTGCCCTAGAGACACAGGGTGGTTTACACATAAGAGGGTCTAGGTAAGCTGGACAAGGAGCCTCCAGAACTCTCCATGGCAAGCTTAGTTTCACAAACCCCCGACCCAAAGTCACTCCTGTCACAGGGGTGAATTGAATCACTCCACTAACTGGACCCACCATTGTATTTGGTTTATCTACTGTAAGAAGAATGAAGAATCAGGCTCAGCTCGTACTCGTAGAGCAGAAAACAGCGATATTTGAATAGGAAATAATGTTTCCAATTATCAGTGTGTTATTTTTCCCACATTTTTCTCCTATTTGGTAACGTTTTGCAAACAAATAAGGTGCAGAGTGTTTTAGTGAAAAATATTTTTTTTGCTATATATACATGTATATATTTGGTAGGTAATGCCGTTTCCCTTTCCATTGCAGTGTTTGTAGAGTTTTTGCAGGTACCACAATTAGACTTCGCCTATAATAGCAAACATGAATATTTTTTTTTTTTTTTTTTGTCATCATGAATCAATCTTTTCATTATCCAATTTATTGAACTGGCCACTTAACCAAATCAAAGTCCTTTTTATATAACTCACTTTTCACAGATGGTACAGCTAATGAGATATTAACAAGCAGTCAATCTAGTAATCATCTTGCAGAGTTCATTAAATGTGAACTGCAAACCCAACAAGGCTAAATAAATAAAGATCACAATGTTGGATGTGCTTCACAGGTCTCCAGAAGATATTTCGCAGTGTCCTTTTCCAGGCACAAGAGAAAAGATGGAATGAAATTTGATAGTGGGCCAAATGTTAGTTGCAGAACATGTTGGAACTAATGGTTTATCATATAGTTTTAGCCCAAAAGCAGCTTCTGTAAAAAAAAATCCCGCATATATGGGACTTTATGGGTGCCAAATTATATTTCCATATACACCATTGTTATAAATTCCATAGATTTATTAAATTCCTATAAAACTAACGTACAGCAGTGGTGTATTTAGGGTTTGTGCTGCCCTAGGCTTGACTAAACTCGTGCACCTCCTAATTTAAATATAACCCACCCCTTCCTGTCAAGGCCACACCCCATCTTGTTTAAGACCCTTCCTGAAATTTTCTACTGGGGACACTAGCTCTGAGGGCCTTGGGGGGGGGGGGGGGGGGGGCATTGATTCCCTTCATTTTCAGATATTTCTTCTCACTTCCTGTTTGTCTATGAGGCAGGAGATGAATGTAAATCTCTGTAATGGGACAGGGATGGCAAAAAATACACTGACAGGGGCTATAACCCTCCCTTACTCTATCCAAAATAAAAGTGTTGCCTATAGTTCTACTTTAACCACTTCAGCCCCGAAAGGATTTACCCCCTTACTGACCAGAGCACTTTTTACGATACGGCACTGCATCGCTTTAATTGACAATTGCGGGATCGTGTGACGTTGCACCCAAACAAAATTGACGTCCTTTTTTTCCCACAAATAGAGCTTTCTTTTGGTGGTATTTGATCACCTCTGCGGTTTTTATTTTTTGAGCTTTAAACAAAAAAAAGAGCGACAATTTTGGAAACAAATTTCTTTCTAAGTTTAGGCCGATATGTATTCTACATATATTTGGTAAAAAAAAATCGCAATAAGCGTATATTGATTGGTTTGTGCAAAAGTTATAGTGTTTACAAAATAGGGGATAGATTTATGGCATTTTTATTATTATTTTTGTTTTTATTAGTAATGCTGGCGACCTACAATTTTTAGCGTGATTGCGCCATTACGGCAGACACAACGGACACTTTTTACACTATTTTGGGACCATTGTCGTTTATACAGTGATCAGTGCTATAAAAATGCACTGATTACTGTGTAAATTACACTGGCAGGGAAGGGGTTAAACACTAGGGGCGATCAAGGGGTTAAGTGTGTCCTAGGGAGTGATTCTAACTGTAGGAGGGATGGGCTACCACTGACATGACAGCGATCACTGCTCCCGATGACAGGGAGCAGTAGATTTCTGTCATGTCACTAGGCAAATGCCTTGTTTACATTTCTGCAGCTGCGTGACACGATCGGTCACGGAGTACGCGGTGGGGGAATGCCCACAATGCCGCGATTTAAAGGGGACGTACCTGTATGCCCATTTTCCCAGCCGTGCCATTGTGCTGATGTACATCACCGTGCGCTGGTCAGCATGTGCTCAAGCACACATTTCTGCTAAATGTATGGCTATAGGACTAAGAGGATATAACCATGCCCGTGGTGCAGCTGAAAATGTATAGCACAATGATGAAGGTATGTGGTCCAGGCATTGAGCAAAAGGAAGGACTGGGGGCAGGAACAATTAAATCCATCGGTTTGTTTTTATGGTCACTTTATGGGGATGCCAAACCGATTTGCTTCCCGGTCCAGTTTACCCCCATAAGACTGGCGCTACACTTTCCTGCTGCCCCCCTGCAAAGTGCTGCCCTAGGCCTGGGCCTTGTTGGCCTAGGTGAGTGATGGCGAACCTTGGCACCCCAGATGTTTTGAAACAACTTTTACCATGATGCTCATGCACTCTGCAGTGTAGTGGAGCATCATGGGAAATGTAGTTCCAAAACATCTGGGGTGCCAAGATTCGCCTAGGCCAAGATATAGCGTTGACGTATGGCATGGTCTAGCCAAGCATTGTTTCCATTATGGGTTGGCAGCTTATTCCACAAGGTTCACTGTGACCTTTCCACCCTACTGACTGCATTCACATCTTTTATTACATTCAAACCAAATATTTGCAGGATTCTAGATGGTAATGGCGGGAGGATTTCAATGTTTTTTACTATGGTGCATTTCGTATGCCACTTCCTCTGTTCTGTGAAACACTTTAAAGGACCTAGGTGGTATCCCCCTTATAAAAGGAAAGGGGGGGTTGTTTTAACCCTTGTCTGTAGCTCATGATAAGCTATGTATATCCCCCATATGAGAAGAAAAAAACAACTCTAGAACTGTGTGTAACCACTTCCAAGTGTGCAATAGTTTAACATGTCACACGCAAGTCCCTCCAGGTAGAGCCGACTCATTTATGCTAGATTTTCTGTTATTCACAATTTAAGAATTGGTGTTGTCCATCTGTATGATTCTGGCAATACAGATCTATAGGTTTCTGAGAAGAAAAAAACAAAAAAACGCATCAATCAACCCTACAATTAAGCCCCGAAAAGGAGTTCTCTACAAGTGGAGGACAGGAGCTAAAGCCATCTTTTACCCTTTTCATTCACATTTATGCAACAGGGAGTCGTGTCTGTGTGAAGACCACCACCATTTTGTTGAACTCTACTAGAGCTTGAGAAGCCGATCCCGTCTGTCTTGCTCCAGTTTATTCACATGCTGATCCAACTGATGGGGGGCATTTGAGCAGTATTATTTTGTTGCCTGTCTTAGGCCAATCATCTGTGGCCAGGGCATTTCTTGTGTGGCTGTGGGGTGGGTAATGCCTTGGTTCTATATATTTGGCCCAGTACAAGTAACTGCTTCCTGGTGGGCTTACTCAAGGGGGTTCGGAACACAAGTTGATCCCCACTCCCAAGGTAAGCCCAAAGCTATAGGAACACATACAGGTAGTGGTCAACCAAGAAATTGCACTACAACCCAGAAGAGACATGAAAGTGACCCTATACCTGCTACAAGCCTTTGAAAAATCTAGGCAATCCAAACTGATGAAAGATGTAAAAATAAATATACAAGGGGGAGGGGAGGGGTATTGTGACTTTTTAAGTAAAAGCTGATATCTGCATATTTTTCCTGCAACTTTTTTCTCTGATCGTTTTTTACTTTTTTTTTTTCCACTGACAGTAACCTCTGCTTGTGCCTTTTTCCATTATTTTCTCAATTTGAATTGTTCACTCTTGTGACAGGCTTATATTATAGGTAATGACATTTGACAAGTGCTGAATTGAGAGAGGTAGGAGGGAGTGTCATGTCTCATTTACCTGGCATATGAGTTCCGCACAAAACAAATAATGCCCAGAGAAGTCTCTATTTGTACAATCAGCCGTGGTGCCACCTTATAGTTCTATTCTTAAATATGTGGGTAAAATATTCAACTTCAGAAGGGTGTAGAATGTGTACCAAAAAATAAGCCACGCTCACGAGATATAATTTGACATCACATTATAAAGGTGTACTAGTGCAATGTAAACAATTGGTGATAACCACAAAAAGCTTCCTGAGGTTGACGGACCCTTTCTATGATTGTTCAGGCAAATTTCTTGTCATGATGACACCATAGCCACGTGATGAGTCCAGTGTTTCAGACATTGGATGTGGGTATCCATGTTCTGGGTCATTGACTTGTTACTAGTGAACAAATATGGAAGACAGATTTATGGATTTGTGAAGGAATTGTTTCAAGGAATGCCTGTGCTACATTAAGGATAAGTTGGATAAAAGGAAATCCTTAATGCAGAACAGGCATTCCTTGAGAAAGAGAGCAGCTTCTTTAAATGCCTTGCCTTATAACAGGTGTGACATCATTCATATGCAAGATGGGTAGAAAACAGATTTACATACACACTACCTATGTACCTAGGTCTACCAGTGTAGTAGAAATCTGGCTGTATGCAGAGCACACAGCCACATCTCTTGTGCTTATATAAGCACCCATTTCTGTCTTAATGATATAATACTTTACCTATCAACCCACTCATCCAAGTAATCAGACATCCACCAGCATTCTTACATCCTCATCTCAGCCTGGCTGCTTCTCAGCCAGGCCCCTCTGGTTCCCCATTAAAGAGACATCACCATCCTTCTTACGTTCTCAGTTCCATCAGCCTAACTGAGCTCTCTCAGCCATGCATCTCCTTTTATTTACATATCAACAGGAGGCCACACCCTAGAGGGTGTGCCTCCAACAGCCAAAAGCCTCCTACAAAGCTTGTGACCTCACAGGAGCAACACAGGATGTGACAATACAGAAACCCTTCCAACATCATTAGTTAAGCAATACAATGCAATACAATACAGAAGAAAGTGGTGTCTTCACAGACAGCCAATCAGACATTTGTTTTCCTTCAAAAGAACCAATAACAGACATTTATACATTCAAATAGACTAGCAAACTGACTAAATGCTTTCAATGACGCAAACCATACAAACCCAATTGACTACAATTCTGCTGATAATAATCCAGGTATGCATTGAACGATGCATATTAAGGATTATTCTACACCTCCCTGTGGATGGAAGGTTATCTGCAGATGTACGCTGCGAATCCCGACATGTGCTGATCAGACACAGCAGAGACAATAAGCGTACATCCACCCACAACCAATCCTTGCAGAGCAAGCGTATCCCCTCAGATGATCGTCTGTGCAATGCACAGGGGCCCTTTCACTGGCGGACATACCCCCACTCTGCAAACACCTCTTTCCAATCCCAGGAAGTTATCCACTACCTAACGGATCTCAACCAGCGCCAGTCTGCCCCAGTTAGCTCTTTAGAGCGGGCTAGGGGAGAACGAACACAGGGAGACTTATGACAATACATATTAAAATACATCTTCATAAAATTTTCCACAACACCAGCCTTTGGGTAGTTCAAATACTGGAACATACTTACCATTTGGTGTTGCCACCCTGTGGATGAAGCTGGTGAACTGTCAGGGTTAGTCAACCCCTTGGGCTTGATGTACTAAAGGCAAGGAGGCTGTTGACTTTGCAAGTGAAGTGGCACTTTGAAAGGTATTTTTGCCCAGAGCTTAGTGAATGTGGTGAAATTTTACTTTGCGAAAAATACCCAATCGCTTGCAAGGAAAAAAAAAAAAAAGCATTTCGGCAGTAGCATGGGGAAAATGCCATGGTGCAACTTCCCTTGCAAATGTAACAGCCTATTTGTCTTTAGAAACTCATCTCCTCTGTGTCCCAGAAGACTCCATCTGAAAGACAACTCTGGACATCAGATGTTTACCAAAGCCGCTAGAGGGTTAGAGGGAACACTGCTAATGCTCCAGGAAGTTGGTTGCAGAGGTTAAAGCTAACCAGGAGGCAGTCATGCACAGTACTGAATTTAAAAAATGAATCCATATCAAACAGGCAAATGGTGAAGACAAACCGCAGCAAGATGTTGTGTCAGTCAAACGGTTGAGACAAGCAGCTGACAGAAGCAGGATCCAAATTCAGGTCAAATTTAAATATTCAGGAAGGAAGACAAATGCAGTGTAGCCATGCAGGTACAGACTGACAAAATTTGATTATCAAACATTGGGTGGAGGTACCGAGTTCCTTTTTAAAGGGACTTAATGAAAGTCAGTTGTGCGCCCTAGAGAGTAGCAGTGCTGTAATTCCAAAAACTGCCCAAAGATTGTTAAAAAGCACAATTCCACAACTCTCTTAAACTCTAATCATGTGCATTCTGTATCCCAATTACATCTCCGATGTTCTATATGTATTTATGTATATTGATATAAGAGCTGACACTCTACCGGCGTGCATGTGTTTTTTCAAATTTGAGGTTATTAGTCTGAGGTTAACCTTTGGTTTGCGCAACACTTATTCTTATATATTATTCTATTACTGGTGGGAACACAGTGTGGGATTTGCGGCAACCATACCAGGCAATCATTTTGAGCATGTATCATTTTAATTATTTGGTTCACACACTATGATGTTTTTTTGTGCAGAGGTATGATTTATTATTGTTTTTTGCATGTGTTTTTTATGCTTTATTTTTAGTTAATCATTTTTGAAAGGGGTATAGAATATTTTAGTGGATTGTTTTCCAAACAAAGTTAAAGTGATTTAATTTGTTCTCTAGCACTTTCTGTTTGTTTTGTTTTTTTATATTGAATATATAGTGCATCCAGAAAGTATTCACAGTACTTCACTTTTATCCACATTTTGTTATGTTACAGCCTTATTCCAAAATTTACTAAATTCATTATTTTCCTCAAATTTCTACAAACAATACCCCATAATGACAACATGAAAGACATTTGTTTGACATTTTTGCAAATTTATAAAAAAAAAAAAAATCACATGTACATAAGTATTCACAGCAGTTGTCGTGACACTCAAAATTGAGCTCAGGTGCATTCTGTTTCCACTGATCATCCTTAAGTTGTTTCTACAACTTGATTGGGGTCCACCTGTGGTAAATTCAGTTGATTGGAAATTATTTGGAAAGGCACACACCTGTCTAATATAAGGGCCCATGGTTAACAGTGCATGTCAGAGCACAAACCAAGCCCTGAAGTCTAAGGAATTGTCTGTAGACCTCCGAGACAGGATTGTATCGAGGCACGGATCTGGGGAGGGGTACAAAAAAATATCTGCAGCACTGAAGGTTCCCATGAGCACAGTGGAAGAAGTTTGGAACCACCAGGACTGTCCCTAGAGCGGGACGACTGGCCTAACTGAGCGATTGGCGGTGAAGAGCTCTAGTCAGGGAGGTCATCAAGAATCTGATGGTCACTCTGACAAAGCTCCAGTGTTTTTCTGTGAAGAGAGGAGAGCCTTTCAGAAGAACAACCATCTCTGCAGCACTCCACCAATCAGGCCTGTATGGTAGAGTGGCCAGACAGAAGCCACTCCTCAGTAAAAGGCACATGGCAGCCCATCTGGAGTTTGCCAAAAGGCACCTGAAGGACTTTCAGACCATGGGAAACAAAATTCTCTGGTCTGATGAAACTAAGATTGAACTCTGGCCTGAATGGCAAGTGTCATGTCTGGAGAAAATCGGGCACCACTCATCACCTGGCCATACTATCCCTACAGTGAAGCATGGTGGTGGCAGCATCATGCTCTGGGGATGTTTTTTATCGGCAGGAACTGGGAAACCAGTCAGGATTGGGGGAAAGAAGAATGCAGCAATGTACATAGACATCCTTGATGAAAACCTGCTCCAAAGCGCTCTGGACCTCAGATTGGGGCAAAGGCTCATCTTCCAACAGGACAACAACCCTAAGCACACAGCCAAGATAACAAGGGACTGGCTACGGGACAACTCTGTGAATGTCCTTGAGTGGCCTAGCCAGAGCCCAGACTTAAACCCGATTCAACATCTCTGGAGAGATCTGAAAATGTCTGTGCACTGACGGTCCCCGTCTAACCTGATGGAGCTTGAGAGGTCCTGCAAAGAAGAATGGGAGAAACTGCCCAAAAATAGGTGTGCCAAGCTTATAGCATACTCAAAAAGACTTGAGGCTGTAATTGGTGCCAACAAAGGTGCTTCAAATTATTGAGCAAAGGCTGTGAATACTTATGTACATGTGAGTTTTTTTTTTATTTTTAATAAATTTGCAAAGATTTCAAAAAAAAATTGACTTCAAGTTTTAATTATGGGGTATTGTTTATAGAATTTTGAGCAAAATAATAAATTGAATCCATTTTAGAATAAGGCTGTAACAACAAAATGTGGAAAAAGTGAAGCGATGTTAATACTTTCCGGATGCACTGTAAGATAATTACTGCTCTGTGTTTTAATTCACCTTGAAGTGCTAAGGAAAGCTTGTCTTTTTTAAGTGCTGTCACAACTCTGCATTTTATTGCACTAAAACCTAAAAAAATATAGACGTCGTCGTACTTAATGGAACTGTTCTCATCTTCCTATTTTTGACAGGCATTTTGTAAAAATTATGTTAGCAACATTGTATGTGTGTTTGGATTGAAAATGTGTATTGTATTGAAATCGATGGTAACCTGCATAAATTGGCTATTTCTTTCATCTAAATTTATATGGCGCCACCATCGACTCTGCAGCCTTCTATACTGACTATATGCAACAATGCGGGGCAGGATGTTGAATGGTAATTTTGCTGTTATTGTTAGCAGCACCCTCAAAATATATTTATGCTACCCACTCTTGGGATATTCAGATATTTATATACAGTGTTTCATTTGTGTTCTAACTGGCTGGTAAGGCAGGCCATAGATTATGGTATTTTCTTTCTGTGGATGCAGGAAATAGAATCTCTCTATTCTCCCATCAACAGAGTCAGTGGGGAGCCGTCCCTGCTGGGAGAACACAATCATTATTGCTATGCTAAAAATCTGGCATACTGGTTTTACCCAAGTTGATCGATTTTGATCGACTTGGGTACATTCAGCCTTCCCATACAGTATCTCACAAAAGTAAGTACACCCCTCACAAGTTTTGTAAATATTTTATTATATCTTTTCATGTGACACTGAAGAAATGATACTTTGCTACAATGTAAATTAGTGAGTGTACAGCTTGTATAACAGTGTAAATTTGCTGTCCCATCAAAATAACTCAACACACAGCCATTAATGTCTAAACCCCTGGCAAAAAAAGTGAGTACACCCCTAAGTGAAAAGTGTCCAAATTGGGCCCAAAGTGTCAATATTTTGTGTGGCCACCATTATTTTCCAGCACTGCCTTAACCTCTTGGGCATGGAGTTCACCAGAGCTTCACAGGTTGCCACTGGAGTCCATGACCACATCACAGAGCTGGTGGATGTTAGAGACCTTGCGCTCCTCCACCTTCTGTTTGAGGATGTCCCACAAATACTCAATAGGGTTTAGGTCTGGAGACATGCTTGGCCAGTCCATCACCTTTACCCTCAGCTTCTTTAGCAAGGGAGTGGTCGTCTTGGAGGTGTGTTTGGGGTCTTTACCATGTTGGAATCCTGCTGTTAGGTACCTGGTGGCGAGCCTGGCTTGACGGAAGGGGACCTCTCTTACGGCTCTGGTTCAGGGTCCACTGGAATGGAGACAGGGGACCCGTGAGCGCAGCGGAGTAGGAGTGTCCGTCCGGTGGGTCAGCTGGTGCAGGATGATGTAGATTGCTGGTGCTGGTCTGCAGGAGATGGTACAGTAAGCTTGGGATCGGATGACCGGAGAGAGAGGTAATCTCTGGAGCAGCAGCAGCAGAGGCAGATCCTGTGCGGGAGAGAGGCACACTCGGACGGCAGAGGTAGTCAGACAGGCCGGGTCACAGGGAAGGCAGATAGGCATTAAACGGCAGGCAGAAGGATGGTCAAATGACAGGCAGAGGTTCGGCAACAGGTAGTAAGTCCATAAGCAGAGTCAGGCAAGCCGGGGTCAAGGAGCAGAGAGGTCAACAGGGTCAGACGGGCCAGGTCGGGTTCCAAAGGATCACAGACAGATGCAGGCAGGTTAAACTGGAAACTCAGGTCAGAGCTGCAGACGAACAGCACCGCTGGGCCGCAGCTCTGATCCTTAAATAGGGACACTGGCGCCAAACAGCGCTAGCCGCTATTAGCGCACGGGAGCGCGCCCGTGGGCCGGTCGCGCGCGTGCACGCGCCCGCGGCGCGCGCCAACGCCCGCGCTGATGCCTGGGGGACACAGGAATGGTTGTTGGCCTGCGTAGAGGCAATCTGGGCCGCACGGGGCGGCCAGGACCCTGACACCTGCCCTGCGGCCCAGTCTCCAAAGGGAGGGGATCATGCTCTGCTTCAGTATGTCACAGTTCATGTTGGCATTCATGGTTCCTCAATAAACTTTAGCTCCCCAGTGCCTGCAGCACTCATGCAGCCCCAGACCATGACACTCCCACCACCATGCTTGACTGTAGGCAAGACACACTTGTCTTTGTACCTGGTTGCCGCCACACATGCTTGACACCATCTGAACCAAATAAGTTTATCTTGGTCTCATCAGACCACAGGACATGGTTCCAGTAATCCATGTCCTTAGTCTGCTTGTCTTCAGCAAACTGTTTGCTGGCTTTCATGTGCATCATCTTTAGAAGAGGCTTCCTACTGGTACGACAGCCATGCAGACCAATTTGATGCAGTGTGCGGCATATGGTCTGAGCACTGACAGACTGACCCCCCACCCCTTCAACCTCTGCACAATGCTGCAGCTCAGTTTCAGGGTCTTTGCGATCTTCTTATAGCCTAGGCCATCTTTATGTAGAGCAACAATTTTTTTTTCAGATCCCCAGCGTGTTGTTTGCCATGAGGTGCCATGTTGAACTTGCAGTGACCAGTATGAGAGAGTGAGAGCGAGAACACCAAATTTAACACAGCTGCTCCCCATTCACACCTGAGACCTTGTAACACAAATGAGTCACGTGACACTGGGGAGGGAAAATGGCTAATTGGGCACAATTTGGACATTTTCACTTAGGAGTGTACTCACTTTTGTTGCCAGAGGTTTAGACCTTAATGGCTGTGTGTTGAGTTATTTTGGGGGGACAGCAAATTGACACTGTTAGTGCCAGTTCACACAGCGCAACCTCAGCGCGGCTTGCAAATTACTTCTTTAATAGAAGTCAATGCAAGCCACTCTGAAGTTGCCCTAAACTAGTACAGGGACCTTTTTCTAAGTCGGAGCGACTTGAGTCGCTCCCATTAGAATGGTTCCATTGTACTGAATGGAGCGCTGACAGGTCGCCCCTGTGTGAACCGTCACTCATACAAGCTGTACACTCACTACTTTACATTGTAGCAAAGTGTCATTTCTTCAGTGTTGTCACATGAAAAGATATAATAAAAAATATTTACAAAAATGTGAGGGTTGTACTCACTTTTGTGAGATGCTGTAGATGGATCGAATCTTGGCTGGTTCCTGCTAAATCCTTCGAGATTCCTTCCATCTGTTGCCAGCTTAAGTCTGCTGAAAATGTACATCTATTGATCGCTATTGTCAGCTCTGGGGTGCACGCACGCGCGCCGTCTGAGCCCCTCTCGCGCTGTGATTGGACACAGCGGGAGCCAATCGGCGGTTCCGACGGCTATCAGGGCCGCAGGGACCTGCTGATCATTCAGAGGAGAGACAGAACGGAGGCCTGCCTATATAAACAAGGCAGACTGCTGTTCTGTGAGGGAGGAAAATTGAGATCTTGTGTTTCTGCTAAGCAGAAACACGGATCTCTGTTTTCCTCCAGTGTCAGCATTCGCCCCACAGTTAGAACTCCCTAGGCACACACTTAACCCTTTGATCACTGTGATATTAACCCCTTCCCTGCCATTGCCATTTATACAGTGACCTTGCTTTTTTTTTAGCACTGTATTGGTGTCACTGGTCCCCAAAAAGTGTCACTTAGTGTCAGATTTGTCTGCCTCAATGTCGCAGTCCTGCTAAAAATCGTTGATCGCTGCCATTACTAGTAAAAACAATGTAAAAAAATGTAAAGTCCATAAATCTATCCCATAGTTTGTAGACGCTATAACTTTTGCGCAAACCAATCAATATACGCTTATTGGGATTTTTTTTTTTTTTACCAAAAATATGTAGCAGAGTACATATTGGCCTAAATTGATGAAGAGATTTTTTTTTTTTGTTTTGTTTTTTATTGGATGCGTTTTATAGCAGAAAGTAAAAAATATATATATTTTTTTCAAAATTGTCGGTCTTTTTTTGTTTATAGCGGAAAAACTAAAAATCGCAGAGGTGATCAAATACCACCAAAGGAGAAAAAAAAGAAAATGAATTTGGTTTGGGTACAGCGTAGCAGGACTGTGCAATTGTCGGTTAAATCGATGTAGTGCCGTATCGAAAAAAATGGCCTGGTCATTAAGGGGGAAAATCTACCAGTCTGTAAGTGGTTAAAACCACTTTGAGGATAAATATAATGGCGTAAATTGGAGCATGATCTTTCAACCTAATTTCTTACTAAAATCGAGATAAAACTCACTGAGTGAGGTACATTACCTTTCACTAGAGTAAAGATGACTGTGATGTTATTTTTATGAAGACTCTTCTCTATACCTATTTGCAATAAGCCATAGCATTTAATAAAATCTGATCTTTGTGGGTTTTTTTTTTTAGTTTTTTTGTTTAATGAGAAATTTAGATTGTTATTCTAGTATAGGGGATTATTTCTGATTGGATGCCATGGATTGCTGCACTTTGCATGTTGTATTTATTCAATAGGCCAAGGATATCTGAGTCTAGCCCTATAAAATACACAGACAAGTGCAGACAGCTTGAGAGGTTTATTGGGCCTTGCTGATTTATTAGAAGAAATCCATCATCTCGTGTCACTAGGTGATCCTTGGGCTTCCGCACATGTTATGATGTGACAGTTTGCCTGACTTTATGTGCGGTATTATTCTTCTTTATTGTAACGTGTCACTGCTGAGTGAGCTATTGTTTTGTACCCACATATATTAATATATATATATTTGTAACAGGTTTCTGTTAAATAAAAATATTTTATTTCTGCTATGAGCTTAGCACACAGTCCAATTTATTAACAGTAATGACTATAGAATACCAAATTTTTTAATTAAATACATGTTTTATATATATGTAGCGGCCATAACCCCTTGGGGGGCGGTCTTGACTTTTGGGCTTACCAGTTACCTCCTCGTGGCTTGTCAGTGATCCTCTAGGGGTTCCTAGGGTTAATACCCAACGACTTCGGATGCTGACACATAAAAGTCCTTTTCAAGGTTTTTATTTTGCTGGGGTAACATCCAACATAACACAGTCTTAGATGGGAATAGAGGGCACGGGTGATAAACTCAGGCACCTTGAACTGCTGACATACACTGAATCTCTCTAATTAAACCCAGAGAGTAGCCACTCACAGCTGGGTGCTTCACTGCCGGATAAACCTCTAGCCAGAGATCTAGTAGCCAACATGTTATCCGGAAACTTTGCAAAAGTCTCTGCCACAGACTAAATTGTAACTGAAGATTAATAGGAACCTTTCTCACAGTACCTGGAACTTTCTCTGTCTCCTTGGTGATACTGTGGAAGTGTGGATTCTTTAGTGTCCATACAACTCAGCTCCCAGGCTCTTACTGAGCAGCCAGCTTGTTGGCCCTCCCCCGAAGAGTCCTCCCCTGGTCACTTGTACGAGTTGCCGGAGAGCACACCGGGACACTTTTGAATCCTTCATTTACTGGGCCTTGGGCTAACCGGCTCGGAGACTCGGGAACAGACGGATCCCTGCCCCAGACCGTGAGGGCCTCTGGGGTTGGTCAGAATGACCATGCTTACGGGACGGCAACCGCTCCTAGGCCCGGGACCCCTCGCGGGGCTACCCCAGACCAGAACCAGGAACCAAAAGCTGCGGCCGAACCCCGAACACGTGACTTCAGCACCTTAAGTACCCCTTACCAGACTACGCAGCAGGGCCAGACGCGCCCACTGATTGGCTCCGGGAAAGATTGGTACCCAAGACGTCCAACCAGGCCTGGTTATCAGCCTGTCATGGGTGCCTCACTGCACCTATGACCAGGCCGAACCTTAGCCCAGCCCAGCCAGACTGATGCCAAAGTAATTCCTGTACAATTAACCCCCAGAACTCCATTACAGTTCTGAGCGCACACTTGTTGAAGTTTGACCGAAATATATATATATATATATATATATATATATATATATATATATATATATATATAGAGACACACACACACACACACTTTTTTTTTTTATTTTTTTTTTTAGGTATTCTATAGTCATTACTGTTAATAAATTGGACTGTGTGCTAAGCTCATGGCAGAAATAAAATATTTTTTAACAGAAACCTGTTACAAACCCAGGAAATTCAAACTGTGCATACATTGCCCAATGCAGACTCAGAGGTTACAAAACGCACATCAAAACCATTTCTAAAGTGGTTCTAAATTCTAAAATATTTTTCACCCTAACGCATTCTCTGCAAGAAGGCAAGAATTCTGGAAGTGAAAAATAGAAATAAAATGTGAGAGAGAACGGGGCAGGAGGAAGGGCAAAAATTGTTAATTTAGAGTGAAGGTCCACTTTAAAAATGGACTAACAAGTGTGTATTGCAATGGTCTGCCTAATTGCATAAAAGGTAAATTGAATTGAGTGATAATAAAATTTAATTGTAATATGTTGCCAGATTTACATGGACCCACCCACCCCCCCCCCCTTCACTGTTTTCCGGTCAGTCCGGCACTTATTCCGTCAAGGCGGGTGGCAGGCAGCAGCTTGGCTCCGAATCCTCTCCTCCATGCACCTCCCCTTTTCCTCCTAGGCATCCAATAGGATCGCTGGTCCTTTCAGGTGACCTGTTTAAAAACTTGCTTCCTGATTGACCGGGAGGAGGATCAGTGTTTCAACACTGAATATTCATTCGCTGTTGTAACACACCTGGGTGTGCTGAGAGTGCACACTCTCTGGCTCTAATCGGTGCTTAAAAAAAACAGCTCCTCCCTGTTGGTTTTCATGCACCGATGTCCTGAAAGGGGCCGGACGCATGGATTGGTGACAGTGGACAGGGGGGGGGGCGGCGCCCCTGCGTCCTTAATGAACCCCTGGTCCCAGATTTGACAGGTGTCAGGGCTGGGCCCAGCCCTTCCTTCTCTTAGCTGGCCGCTCAGTTGTCAGCTAATTGCCAGCTCCTATCTCTCCACAGTGACTCACCTGTTGATGATATCCTTCTCGTCAGTCCTGCCTACTTAAGCTGTCCAGTCCAGATGATCTCTGCCTTCGCCTTGGTCACATCTCTAGAGACGCGCTCCTGTGTTCCTGTTAAAGACTTGCTTGGTTGACATTCCTCCAGGCCCCAGATCCTGTTTGCTGTTCTACTATGCCGTTTTCTGGCTCCCTGATGTTTTGGCTTGTCTGACTATCCATTCCAGTTCCTGAATTCTGTGTTTTGACTACATTTTTCTCTGTTTAGCTTTTTTTTATTTTTTATTAAACAAATGTGATTTAACTGTACTTCTGTCTCAGTCTGATTCATGGTTTCTGACAACAGGACAGTCACTTTTTACTAAGTTGTCCTAAGAAGGCCATATCCCAAGCAGCGTCCCTGAACCTGCACTGTGCCCTCCTGATCCCTATATTGTGCCCTCCTGACTGCTTCTGTACAGTGACCTTCTGCCCCCCCATACACCCCCACCACCCCCGACCACTGTGCTCTTTGTGTTGATTAGTCTTTGATTTTTGGCATGTTTTCTTATTTTTTTAAATCGATTTTGTTGAAAGTACTAATGTATGTTTGTTTAATTCTATCAACTATTTATGCTTTGATTATTGAGAGGAGGTGCGTAAATTGGGGACAGGCTGGTAGAGGTCCCCAGTACATTTCTTTGCCCAGGGGCCCATGATACTATTAAGACGGCCCTGTACAACTATGTAGATCAGACCAAAATCTAAAAGAGAAAAGAGGGACAGAGGGACTTTGTTCCAAATCAGGGACAGTCCCTCGAAAAGGGGGGAAAGTTGGGAGCCATGCATTCGATTTAATGCAGTATTTTTACTGATGAAGCGAACATACCGATTAACTTTTCCTTTCACAAGACCCCGATGCCGTCATTCATACACGTACTTTGAAAGCATCCCACAGATCTGAAAAATAACAAAGATCATTTTCAGAGGTGTAATTTCATCTCCCTTTCCTCCCATTTTATTCAGTATTTTCAGCAAGACACCAGAATGTCAGCTGCTTTTTCTTTTTGCTGAATTCCTATAACACAGTAAGACAGAAAGAGGCTCTTTTGAGTGTACCGTTGAATTATCTCAGAATCACAATCTAAATGGAAAATATGAAAAGTTGAATTAAAGTTGAGCGCTTGTGCCCCCGCTGTGTTTTCAATGTATATTCATTATGTATTAAAACCGACTTCCTGATTTCATACACTGAGAAATATATGGTAGTTTTTCTTCTCCTTGGTCAGTGTCTCAGTAGATATTCACCATTGCACAACAGCCATTGTTGGTCAACTACCTCTATACAAGCCACCCCAGTGCACACCTTGCACCTCTCCTACTACCCCCCCCCACCCCAAGCCTTTCTAAACCCAAGTACAAACATGCAGGGCAGGTACTCCCTGCAGCTACTCTCTCAGCGAGTTACCGGCCCCTAGCCACCTCCGAGCACCGTCTCTTGTCTTCGCCCCCCTTACCACCCCCAGTACCACAGTAGAGAATACAGAACCAAGTATCAGCAAGCAATAATCGACACCAGCAGCAATAAAAGATCCCCAACACTAGTTCTGTTGCCAGCAAATATAGATCCACCCCAGCAACAATAGTTCTGCTGCCTGCAACAATAGATCTACCCCAGCTACAATAGATTCTTCCCAGCAACAATAGATTCCCAAGCAGCCAGCAGTAATAGCAGCCAGGAACAAGCAGTCCCCCCGCCCCCCAACATTAGATCCCTCCAGCAACATAAGACTCCGACCAGCAGCATTTTACCCTCCAGCAACAATAATTTCCCAACAGTCAGAATAAATAGATCCTCCAGCATGCCAGTATAATACATTCAGTGCTGGTGGTCTTCATGCGTTTCCGCTGAAAAAAAGCCCTGCAAACATGTAATATTAAAGCGGAAGTAAACCCATCGATTTAACAGTTTAAAAAAAAAAGGCATGCCGGGAATGCTAATTGCACATTGGCTGTGCTCTCAACCAAACAATCAAACCATCCAATGGCTGGTGTCATAACGGATCACATGTGCAGCACTGTGGCAGTTGAAGATTAAACAGAGGCAAATATGGCAGCTTCCTTGGCTGAAAAAGATAGGGGGGTTTACTTCCACTTTAATATTTAGATCTGGTGGCTGCAGCTTCAGGCTTTTTTTCCTTTATTTTCAAATGGTGATCCTGCCGTTAACACACTTTCTCTCCCAGGATGACCACATTCATTCACTGAACTGTATAGGAGAAGTGTTGTCACAATGGGATTGATTTACTAAAACTGGAGCGTGTAAAATATGGTGCAGCTGTGCATAGTAACCAATCCGCTTCCAGGTTTTATTGTCAAAGCTTTATTGAACACATTGAAGTTAGAATCTGGTGCAGCTGTTCATGGTAGCCAATCAGCTTGTGAGTGCTTCAGTTAGGCCCCTTTCACACATGCGGACCGTATGTCCGTTTTTCATCAATCCGTTTTTGGATGAAAAACGGACATACATGCATGTCTATGGGATAGCGGGTGTCAGCCGATTAGCATCCGCTGACACCCGCTATCGTCCGCCTCCGCTATTGTCCAATTCTGCAGACGGAGGAAAACCCTAATTTTCCATCCGTCTGCAGAGCGGATCGGATGAACACGGACAGACGGTCCGTGCTCATCCGATCCCCCATAGAGGAGAGCGGAGATCTGACAGGGCGGTCCCTGCACAGTGTGCAGGGACCGCACTGTCATCAGCCGGCTCAGCGGGGATCAGCTGAGCGATCCCCGCTGAGCAGTGGATCTTCACGGGGCGGATCAATACGGATCCGTCCCGTGTGAAAGGGGCCCTATAGTAAATCAACTCCACTAGGACATGACTGCAACACAGCCTCCCCCTTTTCCTCTTCTTTATAGTATACAGCCATGACCAAAAGTTTTGAGAATGACACACATTCATTTTCACAAAGTCTGCTGCTTCAGTGTTTTTAGATCTTTTTGTCAGATGTTACTATGGTATACTTAAGAATAATTATAAGCATTTCATAAGTGTCAAAGGCTTTTATTGACTATTATATTAACTTTATGCAAAGAGTCAATATTTGCAGTGTTGACCTTTCTTTTTAAAGACCTCTGCAATTCACCCTGGCATGCTGGCAATCAACTTCTGGGCCACATCCTGACTGGCAGCCCATTCTTGCATAATCAATGCTTGGTGTTTGTCAGAATTTGTGTTTGTTTGTTTTTTTTTTTGTTCACCCGCCTCTTGAAGATTGACCACAAGCTCTCAATGGAGTTAAGGTCTGGGGAGTTTCCTGGCCATGGACCCAAATTTTTTATGTTTTGTTCCCCAAGCCACATAGTTATCACTTTGCCTTATGGCAACAGGGCTGGTGCAAGGATTTTTGACACCCTAGGCGAAACCTAATTTTGCCGCCCCCAACCCCCCCTTGGATGACTCCACCCACTTTCCCTGCCCATGTAAATCCCACCTTAAAGCGCCCATCAAATGTAGCCTCACCAGCGCCCATCAAATGTAGCCTCACCAGCGCCCATCAAATGTAGCCTCACCAGCGCCCATCAAATGTAGCCTCACCAGCGCCCATCAAATGTAGCCTCACCAGCGCCCATCAAATGTAGCCTCACCAGTGCCCATCAAATGCAGCCTCACCAGCGCCCATCAAATGCAGCCTCACCAGCGTCGCAGCCTCACCAGCGCCCATCAAATGCAGCCTCACCATCAATGAATGTTTGCTTGCTGCGGGAGTCGGGACACAGACACAATCCTCCACCACTCCTGCGCCTCTAAAACTATG
The DNA here is from genome assembly GCA_028564925.1 of Lithobates sylvaticus. NCBI lineage: Eukaryota > Metazoa > Chordata > Amphibia > Anura > Ranidae > Lithobates > Lithobates sylvaticus. The sequence continues at coordinate 46,233,565 of CM053035.1, read as the reverse complement.
TGTGAATGGAGAGGCAGCTGCCTGCTGATGCTGGGACTTGGTTGCTTGCTGCAGAGAAAAGAGAGTAGAAAAATCAGTAGCAGGGCGCCCTAGGCGACCGCCTAGTTTGCCAATTGGTAGCACCGGCGCTGTATGGCAAGGTGCTCCATCATGCTGGAAAAGGCATTGTTCCTCACCAACCTGTCTTGAATGGTTGGGTGGAGTTGCTCTCTGAGGATGTATCATTCTTTATTCATGGATGTGTTCTTAGGCAAAACTTAGAGTCGCTCACTCCCTTGGCTGAGAAGGAACCCCACACATGAATGGTCTCAGGATGCTTTACTGTTGGCATGGCACAGGACTGATGGTAACGCTCCCCTTTTCTTCTCCAGACAAGGTTTTTTTCTGGATGCCCCAAATAATCGGAAAGGGGATTCATCAGAGAAAATTACTTTACCCCACTCCTCAGCAGTCCAATCCCTGTACCTTTTGCAGAATATATCAGTCTGTCCCTGATATTTTTCCTGGAGAGAAGTGGTTTCTTTGCTGCCCTTCTTGACACCAGACCATCCTCCCAAAGTATTTCCCTCACTGTGCGTGCACATGTACTCACACCTGCCTGCTGCCATTTCTGAGCAAGCTTGGCACTGGTGGTGCCCCGATCCTGCAGCTGAATCAACTGTAGGAGACGGTCCTAGTGCTTGCTGGACTTTGATGGGCACCCTGAAGCTGCCTTCTTTATGGGATTACGTTTATTTTCATGGCAAAGAGGGAATTTGCAATTAATTGCAATTCATCTGATCACTCTTCATAACACTCTGGAGTATATGAAAATTGCCATCATAAAAAGGCAAAAAGAGGCAGCAGACTTTGTGAAAATTATTATTTGTGTCATTCCCAAAACTTATGGCCACGGCTGTAGAGGGGTGGGAGCCTTCGTTGAGAACTAGGTTCAATGTAACTGATTAGCTAATAACATTTATGGCAGGAGCAACAGGTCTTTTTTGCTCTTATTAAATCGTTTAAACAAATCGCTTTCAGTGGTGCACTATAATTACAAGGTCTCTTTTATAAAATCAGGTTCTCCAGTAAAATAAGCATTTATATACTTACTTTCCCGGCAGTTTGTGTATTGAAAACTACTGCATTGATGCTCCCCAACAACCAGTGATGTAAGTAACTGAGTTAAAATAAACTGAGTTACCTAACGCAGTTACTTTAGAGGGTAACGAGTAATCTAACTGATTACTTTTCCCCTCATGGTAACTCAGTTCCCATTACTTTGGCTTAGTTACCCCAATTACATCTACCGCCACTAGATGGCAGTAGTGTAATTCCGGTGTCCTGCCGAAAAAGTTCCCCTGCCGGATAAGGACCCCCTGTACTGTGCAGGCGCAGGGCTTGCGCAGTACGAAGGACTACGGAGCTTCCGAAAATTGCCGAACCTAAACAGCTCTGAGTGAACTCTACACTGCGCAGGTGCAGTTAACATGTAATTGTACGAGGCGATGCTGCACGCTCCCGATGCTCGTGCTACTCTGCAAGGGGCGTCTATCGTGTAAGTAAGGGGCGGGTCTAGTATTACTGTAACCAAGGGGCGAATTTATTATTATTGTTATATATCGAGCTCTGCCCATTAATTTAACATTCGCCCTCTTCTGTAGCCATCCGCCCCTTACACTATATAATAATAATAGACCCGCCACTTGCTTACACGCTATAACAGATCTGCCCCTTGGTTAGAGTAATAGAGCAGCCCCTTGGTTACACGATAGATAATAATAAATGCGCCCCTTAGTTACACATATAGAATATTAAAAAAAAAGTCAGTTACTTTGCTGAGTAACTAATTACTTTTCCAATGTAGTAACTGAGTTACTAACGCAATTACTTTTTGGGAGAAGTAATTTGTAACTTAACTAATTACTTTTTTAAAGTAAGATGACCAACACTGCCAACAACTGTATGTATTCAACAGTAAGATGAGTTGCATACTGGCTCACCCTGCCAGGCATCCTGGTTCCTCCCAGAACTGTAGAATACTAGCAGAGAGTAGGAAGTGGTGAAGGCTTTGCAGTCCATGGGCTGCCAGAAAGAGAATTGTAATAACTCTTCTTATAGGGCCTATTTACACCAGCGGGTGCGTGTTATGCTCCGTATAATGCATGCTCGCTGGTGTGTGTTGTGTAGGTGCAGTGCAATGCTTTCTATTGCACCTTTTGTTTTAAACTTTATTGAAATGACACAAAATGACATTCAACTCTACAGTATTTACTGCAGCCATTGCAATGCATTGTAGTATGTCACAATGCACCGTGGTGTGGAAAAGTGCAACTTGTTATGCTTTTGTTCAGCGCACACCAATACAGCATACGATGGTGAGAACTGAAATTACCTTTCCTTGTCTGTGCCTTGGGACTGTGTTGGCCAACGCTAACGGTGACCTATTTTGGAAAAATGACCCAGTGATCAGCCCAAAAAAGAAAAGTTAATTGTTGGCATTTACAGATCTACAGTATCTCACAAAAGTGAGTACACCCTTCACATTTTGTGACAATACTGAAGAAATTACACTTTGCTACAATGTAAAGTAGTGAGTGTACAGCTTGTATAACAGTGTAAATTTGCTGTCCCCTCAAAATAACTCAAGACGCAGCCATTAATGTCTAAACCGCTGGCAACAAAAGTGAGTACACCCCTAAGTGAAAATGTCTAAATTGGGCCCAAATGGACAGGCTGCCACTGCCTTTTAAGGGCAAGGTCTCGTGTAGAAATTAAATTGTAGCGCTCTGCATAATAGTAAGTGTAACACATTACAGACCAAGACCCCTTTCACACGGGGCGGATCCGCTCAGCAGGAGATCGCTTTGTTGATCTCTGCTGAGCCAACAGATGACAGGTCCGTTTCTGCTCACTGAGCCGGGAGGGACCTGTCAGAGCCCTGCTGATTTCTATGGTGTTTAGGCTACAAACAATTACAATATGCAATTGGCAATGTGGTTTAGCCCTAGTTCACATTGAATGCAGCGTTGAAATCGCACAACTTCATCTAAAATTGCATGATTTCAAAGCTGCATGTCAGTGCAACTGCAGATGCAACTTGGAAGAGTTCTGTGCAGCTTCATGCACAAATGTCTATGCAAGTTGTACCCACAATCAACAAAAGCAGTGCAGGAACCACTTTTTAGAATCAATGCGGCACTGCAAAGTCAGTGTCGCACCTATTTGAACAGTGCCATTGCCGACAATAGGGTGCAATGTGAATGTGGGCTTAAAGTGACACTAAAGCTTGTTGTTTGTTATTTAAAAAAAAAAAAAAAAAAAAAAGAGTGATACATACCTCCACTGTGCAGCTCGTTTTGGCCCCCGAAAATCTTCTTCTGGGGTCCCTCGGCGGCTCTCACGGCTCATTCCCGCATTAGATCGTGAGAGGGCTTCTCCCAGGGGGTTACCTTGCGTCCATTGACCTGCCAGCATGCACCTGCCGATCTTGCGCATTCGCAGTGCTGCGCAAACAGTATTATAGCTTGAAGGTCGGCTTTCCCTCTTGGGATTGATGAGACACATCTCCCAGGAGACATTGCAAAGCCGGAAATGATGTGCGGGGCCGCGGCCACTAAGGAGGAAGTGAATAAAGATAAAAGCTGGAATAAAGTAAACGATCCCCCCAAAAAAAAAGCCGATTCGTTTTAAGGGAACACATTAGTGCTGGATGGTGAGAAGTGTAAAATGTGGGTGGAACTCCGCTTTAAGTCAAAAAACATATTTCTTATTTTATTTTCGATATAGTAAGTAATATACTTACTATAGATTTAGGTAGACATAAAATTAGAATTGTCAGGCACATACACATAAAATTTACTCCAACAGTGACACTGACAACAGTGTGCAGCAGTACAGATGATTGACACCTCACTGACACAAAACCTTTCCTCCAGAGTCACAGTGACAGTCTCTCTCCAGGCCAGGTGGTCCCCTAGGTCCACTCCAATCCAAAAAGCACTGACAGTCCCGCACCCGGCTTGCCTTGCTCCCGTCCTGCAGACCTGCACACTCGGCTCCCTTGCACCATGACATCACATTACACACTCAGGCACCGCCCCTGCCAGACCCGCCCCCACCGGCGCTACTCAAAAACACTGTAGCTGGCACTCGGATGGTCTAAGCTGGCTCTTGAACTGCTCAGTTCCGAGCCAAGCGTCACGGCTATTATATTTTTACTAGCAAATGTATCCTGTCAATGGCATTTACAGGCAATAGAAAAGTTCCCGTTCTTTGCCAGTTGGCAAAACTGCCATAAAGTAATGTGTATATTGTTTACCAATACCCTCTATATTCATTTGTCTATTAGGCCTGGTTCACACTGGTACAATTTCAGATGCGACTTGAGTTGCACAGAATTGCCTGTCGAGAAATCACAATATTTTCAATGGCGCCCGTTCATATCAATGCTACTACAATTTTGGAAAGGTTTCAGTGCTACTACAGAAATTTCTAAACCCAAAAAAATGTAAATATTGCAGATTGCCACACCTTAGGTGTGGTGGCTACACCAGTTTTCTTTTTTCAGGCACCTGTCTGTCCATGCGTGACTACCCTAAGTCACTCCACTTTATGCATAGAAGGGGCCATGGTTGCCAACCAGACTGGACTTAAAAAATGTATTCCTCTCTTTATTGTCTTTACATACAATGTGACAGGTAGCATTTCCGGCATGCCATTTTTTTTTAACTATTTAAATGAAAGGGTTTACTTCCGCTTTAATTATCTTTACATACAAGGGGGGTGAGGATTAGTACTTTACATAAGGAATATTGTTTTATGGTGTCAGAAAGTGACAAGGACACTACTTTTTTGGCAAGTTCAACAGTTCTTTTCTGTACTTTATGAAAAGGTTCTTAGCAAAAAAAAAAATAATAATAAATATAATAAAAAAAATAATGCAGATACCACATTTAAAGACTGGGAACTTGCAATTTATCCCCTTTTATGTTCCTGGTTTAAGGCAGTGATTTACAAAAAGCCATAATAAGAGAAACCTGTAAACTGTATAAGCTGCAATATATAAAACGTTTTTTGGGGATTGAATATCCTTGTAATACACCTGTATTGAGTACCGATTGACCTGCTGTATTTTAGTACATTTTTGTTAATGTTTTTGTCAATAATTGATTCTTATTTTTTTTTTTTCCTTCTCTGTCCTGCAGCTGGCCCTGTAATGCTGCTGTGGTTCTGCCTTCCTGACAATGCCCCAGAGTCCTGTATCAAGCGAGGAGGAGAGGAGGAGCATCTCCGAATACCCTGGGGAAGAGTCGGACTCGGACAGCTCCAGAGAGGGCCCGGTCTCTGGAGGGAAGAACAATCCCACTTCTGCCACCAGCAATATTGGTTCTTCTAATCCTCTTTCATCGTCATCGATAGCTGCCCGTAGAATAAAAGAGAGATCCATGTCTGTCCCTGACGATTCGAACTTCAGTATGATGGTCTTTCGCATTGGAATCCCTGACCTGCATCAAACAGTAAGGAATATGGCAGATGGGGGTTAATTAATTAATGTGTCAGAAGGAGGAATCAATCCAAGATGTCACGACACACCATGATCAGGAAAAACTGAATGCTTTAATGTCACCAACAGAAAGTAATGTTTCAAGACCACTAAGGCCCTCTTCCATAGGCAGAAATGAGTGTCACTGCTGTCTGAGGAAAGAGGCCTTAGTTGCCATTTAAATGTCACTTTCCATTGGTGACATTAAAGGGTCCCATCTGTTTTTCCTGATCATGGTGTGCTGGTGACATCTTAGATGTTGGTGGCCTCAAATGTTACCTTCTGTTGGGAACATTAATGTGTCCTGTCTGTTTATCTGAACATGGTGTACTAGTGATATCTTGGATTGGACTTGCACTTTGATGCTCCATCTGCTATTTCACCACAGAATCTTTCTATGACTGGGTCACATTGCTGAATAAAGTGCACTATACTCTTTGTAATTATGCAGGAAGAACTTGTCACACAACCCATAGCAAGAAATAATTCTGGGGGAATGACTGCAAGAAAAATATTTTTGAACACAAAAATCAGGGGGATGACTGTGTACCAAGTGTTCATAGTCTAAAGAGCCACAGAAAGGAACGTTGTGATTGTGGCGATAACCACAATCCTATAACACATCATCCCATCCAGGCTTTGTGCAGCCAAGGCATTTTGTTATGCAAGTAGGCCAACCTTGTCAATGGCAAACACCTCCACAATACCTTCTGAGTCCCAAAGTTGAGGCTGCCGCTGCCCAGACCCCGGGCCATGCTGATGGCAAATGCCTTTACCATAACAAACAATGATGTTGTGCAGCCCTGAGACTGAACATACATAGGTCTGAAAATGAACTAAAGATATGGATGCTCCAGGCTCAATGCTGCCTCCATGAGAACTGCCTGAGGCAAATGGCCTCATGTGCCGTTGGGCCTGCCTACATTTCACCTCTTGAGATTATTCTGCAGATAGCTGTCATTGGGAAGGCAGGTGGAGCCTTCAGCTCACAGAAAGAGAAGGTAGGATGAGTACCAGGGGCAGATGCCTGCACGGTAATAACTAATGATGCTGTGCGGCCCAGAGGCTAAACATACACGGGTCTAAAAATGTACTGAAGATGAGGTATCCAGTATGGACACTGGCCTCAGTGCCAACTCCATAAGTTCCATTTGAGGCAGCCGCCTCAATTGGCTTCATAGGTAATGTGGTCCTGCCCACACCTCCCCTCCTGAGGTTATTCTGCAGGTAGTTGACAAAAGAAAGGCAGGTGGGGCCCATGCCTCACAGAAAGGTAGGGTAGTATGAGTTATAACACTATGAAGGTACAATTTTTTAGAGCTTAGCAATGTTCTTCCCTTTGGATAATTAAGTTGGCCATACTCTGTATGAATTTCATTCGGTTTCTGAGGAACTGCCCAAAACTAAAACAGTGGATGGCCTTGTCAGCCGCTTCCACCCAACATCCCTCAATATTGAGAAATTGAAGCCAGGCTGAAAAATTGTCGAACAAACAGTGAAGGCCTCCAATAAAATGCAGCAGCTGTTCTGATATTTTGACAGGCGGCTGAACCAGTCAAAATACAATTGGCACAGTGGGAGATACCTCCATCTAAGTTGAATGGAGTTATCTGTTAGACTTTTTTTCATCAGCCCACAGGCTGAATAAAAAAAAAACACTGTATGGCCAGCTGTGGAGATCACGGCTACTGTGTAAGCAACACTCTGCTTGTCAATACCTGCATAGTCTTATGGAGTTACTGTGCTTTTAGGTCATGAGATTAAAAACACCCCAAAACAGTTGTAGGCGTACGTTTATTAAATGGAGATGTTTTTTCTCTGCAGTTTGCAGAGGAAAAAACATCTCCACTGCAGCCTGTTTATGAAGCCAAGAACTTCAGTTCTCAGAGGGAGAACAGATGAGAAGTTTTACCTCTAAAAACCGCCGAGATCTGTATAGAAGAAGGTGGGCTGCCTATAATTAATTACATGTATAGACACATGGTAGCTAACAAATACAGTATCTCACAAAAGTAAGTACACCCCTCACATTTTTGTAAATATTTTCTTATATATTTTCATGTGACAACACTGAAGAAATGACACTTTGCTACAATGTAAAGTAGTGGGTGTACAGCTTGTATAATAGTGTAAATTTGCTGTCCCCTCAAAATAACTTAACACATAGCCATTAATGTCTAAACCACTGGCAACAAAAGTGAGTACACCCCTAAGTGAAAATGTCCAAATTGGGCCCAACCTGTCAATATTTTGTGTGGCCACCATTATTTTCCAGCACTGCCTTAACCCTCTTGGGCATGGAGTTCACCAGAGCTTCACAGGTTGCCACTGGAGTCCTCTTCCATTCCTCTATGACAACATCACAGCTGGTGGATGTTAGAGACCTTGCGCTCCTTCACCTTGTGTTTTGCGGATGACCCACAGATGCTTAATAGGGTTTAGGTCTGGAGACATGCTTGGCCAGTACATCACCTTTACCTTCAGCTTCTTTAGCAAGGCAGTGGTCGTCTTGGAGGTGTGTTTGGAGTCGTTATGTTGGAATACCGACCTGCGGCCCAGTCTCCGAAGTGAGGGGATCATGCTCTGCTTCAGTATTTCACAGTACATGTTGCTATTCATGGTTCCCCCAATAAACTGTAGCTCCCCAGTGCCTAATGCTTCATGCACACTATATATTTAGCCCTGATGCTTGAGACTCCGGTATTTATGTATCGTTGAAAGGTATAGGCACACCGTCAAGACTGCTTCCGCTGGCACCAAAACGCTGGAGCTAGACACCCATTGTGCATGCGGCCTAAACAAAGCTTAGTAAGCAGAGTGCAGGTTCACTTTAAATTTCTTGGTATTCCTGAAATCAATAGAGAACCCATAACCCTATCATAGGTGTGCACAGCATATTGCATTAGGGTGTACACTCTAAAGCTCAAACACACGTATCTGTGTGTGTTTTTTTATATATATTAATGAGCCCGGCAATTATTGATCGCCTTTCCAGCACAGTAAAAGAGAAGAGCGTAAACACTTCTTTTATGGCATAGCCAGCAAGAGGGAGATCTTTCCCATCTTCCGGGTTTGGCACACATAGTGTTAATACTAATGGGGTGATTAGGGTGTGCCCAGGCACATCCGGCACACCCTGTGCACACGCATATGAACCATATTATATAAATATACTGCAGATTTTATTTTATTTTTTTAATAAAAATAATATTTAAATATATCAGTGTTCACTGCTTGGCATTTCTTGGCCTTGTAGAAGCTGTTATATCTTGTCTTCTGTCACCAGGCCTTGTTAGCTTGGCTGGAAGTTGCTAACGTTACATTGTGCCTGGCCAGCTTCAAAATGAGAACCTCACATTATTCATGCCATATGCTCTGGATTTAACCATCAGTGATTTAGAATCAAGTTAGAACTCCGCTACTGGAATCCACTGTTCATTTTTTACATCTCATCTGTCACTGCCTGCTTGCACACTCTCCGTCCTTCATCTCTGTCCCATTAGCTCACTGCAGGAAGACACTGATATGCCAACTTTGTAGGAACCTGGTTTATGCGCTAGGCTGGATGGAACAAAAAGGAGCAATAAATACACTTCAATTATTTTCTAATCTTTCACTATTGAATGATGTTGGTATATTTCTGTTGAAGTAATTACTATTCTAAACTATGCTAAAGTCAGAAACTGCACTTCATTACCTTCATGTGTATCTCTAATCAAAACAATTTTTATTACATTTTGTATAGAGTGGTAAGGCGTTTGAACCCCTTTCATGTTTTTATTTATATCCCCCCACTAAGGAGATTCACTCTCTGTATTTTTTGTGATGACCATTGTCACCAGGACAAAAAGTAAAGGAAAACCCAAATTTTAAGTTGCCACTAACATATAAATAATGGGACAATCTTCTATTGGGACACTTGATCTTCTCCCACTCCGTGGTATCTACAGGGTATGACATAAGGGGAAGAGAAGGGTGAGGGACACAAATTGGGACTTTAAATGAAGCTTGTGGCTGCAAAAGAGTACAATAATTGTAAAGAAATAAATAAAAATATATTTATTAATTGATAAACTTAGTAACATGGGTAAAGTACAGTTGATAGTAAGAGGTACAATACTGTGTAAATACAAGAATAGTAAACAATAATACATGACTAAATTAATTAAAGTGGATGTCATACTGTAGAGAATAAGATTTCCTTTCATTTGAGCCAGTCTTGCCACACAGATTTACTCGAGGCCTGAGCAATCCTCCTTTATTGTTCAGCTAGAGAAATCTTGACAAAGTCTTCAAAACTATGTCAAAAAACGCCCCCTTGCTGTGAGTGACAGGTGATTTACATATCTCATGCACTAGCCTGGGTTTACAGGTTTACATCCACTTTAACTTGTTAGCGTTTATATATATATATATATATATATATATATATATATATATATATATATACACCTTTGCACATATTGGGATGGTACAATTGAATAGAAAATAGTTAATGACCTATAGTCTCCAAGTTATCTCCACCACAGAACCTGCAGAGGGGCAGGACCCCATAATATGTTGTATATGGATCCTAAAACCATAGGATGTCTAATCAATATGACTGATTGGATACACATATATTAGTAACGTTGGAGCGTGGCTACTAGTTGCTTGATGCGTTTCATGGCTGGATGGTTGCCACTCATCATCAGCGAGCACGCAATCTGAAATATGATGATATAAAATTGCTATAAGGACCATAGACAAACGGGGGGATATTAAAGAAAGAGGGGGGGTAGCGTGCGTTCTACGTCTCACTCCAAAGGTGAAAGCCTGGTGTGAGGTATCAAATATGGACCCGGAAATGACAGATCAATAGCAGCCTTTCTATTTACATAAAAGCAAGCAGGGAGTGGCGTGACATCACTTCCTGAAGAGCCTTTAACGGCAAAATATATGTCGGAGCTGAGGATCCGTCATTCCCGGGTCCATATTTGATCCCCCACACCAGGCTTTGCACCTTCGGAGTGAGACGTGGAACGCAACCCACCCCCAGAGATCAGCTCACTCACGCTGTTTACACCTAGTGCCAGGCACTATCACATGTGAGTGTAACTGCTATCATTGCTGCTGTTTTTACTTTATTAAAAATGACCACACTATGAGACTTTCATCCGTGTCTCCTGTGGAGTCATTTTTTACATTCTACCTCTTTCCTGAGTGGCCATTGGAGTGGATTCATGCCATTAGTGGAACCAAGTGTTTTTTTGACCATCCTGTAAAAAGGGGTCAAACAGCTCTGGTGAGTGGCCATTTTCATACTGAGCACTAGTGGTGGAAGATCTAGAAGTTTTATCTGAGTATTCCGTTTTGGTGTTGGGATTTATTCACTTATGGACTTAATGAGAAAATAAGCAAGCATAATGTGCACATTTGAGTTTGATGCAGTGTTTTCTTTGTGCCAGTTTTTTTTATGAACATTATAAGCGCCTTATTTTTTATTTTATATTTTCGCACAGTTCCAGTGATTTGTTCATTTTAAAGAGGGCAGCTGTTTGTTTATATGTTCTCATCCCCACAAGTATGGATGGGCCCGGTGTTCGATTCGAACCCATGTTCGAATCGAACATCGGGCGTTCGCCCGTTCGGCGAGCCCAGAACTATTTGGGCCTCTCGCATCAAATTCGTGTGATGCGAGCGGCCCGCAATGCATTGCGCCAGTCGCAGTGCAATGCTGACTGATGATTGGCCAAGCATGCACTGTGACCCCGCATGCTTGGCCAATCACAGCGCCGGCAGCGAGGAGAGCCATAATTGGCTACAGGCAGGATGCCTGTAGCCAATTATAGCTCAGGGGCTTTAGTACACGCCCTACGGTATAAGAGGCCGCCGCGGCGGCGGCCTCGCATATTGTGTTTCAGTGTCAGCGTGTCAGTGTGCTGCTGACTGCTGACAATATGTGCTTTATTCCTGGGGATTTGTGTGTGCGTGCTGTTAGTACAGCATTGCAGTATCACATCTGGGGGGTGTCTATAGGTTGCCTGTGAAGGGGGGCAGGTTTCCTGTGCTTAGAACTGTCCCTGCAAAAAGTGTCATTTTTGCAGGAAAAAAGCTATTTAAAAGCACTCGCGGCTAATGAATTGATGGCTCCCGTAACACAGAGAACTGTCATTCATTGATAAAAAAAAAAAAAAAAAAGCGTGGAGGTCCCCCCAAATTCAATAACCAGGCCCTTCAGGTCTGGGATGGATATTAAGGGAGACCCCAGCCAAAAAAAAAAAAATGGCGTAGGGTCCCCCTCAAAATCCATACCAGACCCTTACTTGAGCACGCAACCTGGCAGGCCGCAGGAAAAGAGGGGGGGACGAGAGCGCCCCCCCCTCCCGCCTGAACCGTACCAGGCCACATGCCCTCAACATTGGGAGGATGCTTTGGGGGTCCAAGACCCCCAAAGCACCTTGTCCCCATGTTGATGAGGACAAGGGCCTCATCCCCACAACCGTGCCCGGTGGTTGTGGGGGTCTGCGGGCGGGGGGCTTATCGGAATCTGGAAGCCCCCTTTAACAAGGGGACCCCCAGATCCCGCCCCCCCCTGTGTGAAATGGTAAGGGGGTACAAAAGTACCCCTACCATTTCACCAAAAAAGTGTCAAAAATTGTAAAAATTACAGGAGACGGTCTTTGACAATTCCTTTATTAAAATCTTCTTTCTTCATCCTTCGGTTTCTTCATCTTCTCCTTTCGTCATCTTCTTCCATCTCCTTCCATTTTCTTCTTCCTCCGATCCGCTTCTTCTTGCGCTGGTCTTCTCCTCCTTCTCGTCCGGCATCTTCTTCCATGGCGACGGCGTCGGTGTCTCTTCTTGGGCCACTCCTCGCAATGGGAGGCTCCCACTATGTGAGGCTTCGCTGCCTCTGACAGGTCTTTTATAATGGAGGGCACCTGGTGACCCCGCCCCCTCTGACGCACGGTGACGTCATTGGGAAATCCCTATGGCTTTCCCCATGACGTCAAAGGGGGGCGGGGTCACCAGGTGCCCTCCGTTATAAAAGACCTGTCAGACGGAGCGAAGCCTCACACAGCGGGAGCCTCCCATTGCGGAGAGCGGCCCGACAGAAGAATAGATGCCGATGCCGTGGAAGAAGATGCCGGACGAGAAGGACGAGAAGACCAGCGCAATAGAAAGCGGATCGGAGGAAGAAGAAAATAGAAGAAGATGGAAGAAGATGACGGAAGGAGAAGATGAAGAAACCGAAGGATGAAGAAAGAAGAAAGAAGATTTTAATAAAGGAATTGTCAAAGACCGTCTCCTGTCATTTTTACAATTTTTGACACTTTTTTGGTGAAATGGTAGGGGCCATTTCACACAGGGGGGGGGGGGATCTGGGGGTCCCCTTGTTAAAGGGGGCTTCCAGATTCCGATAAGCCCCCCGCCCGCAGACCCCCACAACCACTGGGCACGGTTGTGGGGATGAGGCCCTTGTCCTCATCAACATGGGGACAAGGTGCTTTGGGGGTCTTAGACCCCCAAAGCATCCTCCCAATGTTGAGGGCATGTGGCCTGGTACGGTTCAGGCGGGAGGGGGGGGCGCTCTCGTCCCCCCTCTTTTCCTGCGGCCTGCCAGGTTGCGTGCTCGGATAAGGGTCTGGTATGGATTTTGAGGGGGACCCCACGCCATTTATTTTGGCTGGGGTTCCCCTTAAAATCCATCCCAGACCTCAAGGGTCTGGTATGTATTTTGAGGGGGACCCTACGCCATTTTTTTTTTTTTTTTTGGCTGAGGTCCCCCTTAATATCCATCCCAGACCTGAAGGGCCTGGTTATTGAATTTGGGGGGACCCCCACGCTTTTTTTTTTATTAATTACTTTTTTTTTATGAATGACTGTTCTCTGTGTTACGGGAGCCGTCAATTAACATTAGCCACGAGTGATTTTAAATAGCTTTCTTTCCTGCAAAAATTACACTTTTTGCAGAGACAGTTCTAAGCACGGGAAACATGCGCCCCTTTACATGCATACTATAGACACCCCCCAGGTACGACATTTTAAAGGAATATTACACTTTTATTGTTTCAATTTAAGCATTATTAAAATCACTGCTCCTGAAAAAACGTCCGTTTTTAAAAAAAAAATTTGCATTGATACATGTCCCCTGGGGCAGGACCCAGGTCCCCAAACACTTTTTATGACAATAACATTCATATTAGCCTTTAAAATTATCACTTTTGATTTTGAACGTTCGCATCCATTATAACTAATAGGGTTCTAAAGCTCGCACGGACTTTAGGTCCGTTCGCGGGTTCTGGTGCGAACCGAACGGGGGGGGTGTTCGGCTCATCCCTACCCACAAGGCGCCATTTTTTTGGTACACTTTTTTTGTATCAGACCAATACCTTGCCAATTTAGGTCTTCTCCACAGCATTTGGATGAGAGTTCCTTGATCATGGTTACATTAGGGACAAATTGAAGATTACATTTTGCTCCAGCTATACAATTTTACAGGTGTTTTATAAACTCTATGAAAAATAAAAAGTTGGATCAACTTTTGTGTTGAGGATAACGATACTTGTGTCATTAAATAACAAGCCACTTCCCATATTTCATCATCAATATCCCCATTATTGTCCTCCCATCCATTTCTACATGGTAATTGTTTAGAGGCTTGTTGAATGGCCAAGAAATTGTTATATAAAAAAGATGCAAAAGCAGAGGTAGATGGTAAAATTTAGGGAGCACTTAACCCAGAGCAAAGGTTCTGTAGGTAATTTGCTATTCAAGGTAAGACTTCCGGATGTGGATTAACAGTGACCTGACTACAAGTGGGACATGGTTTCCCTTTTGTGCCTTAAACTTTGGTTCTGGGCATACTGACTATTCTTCCTATCTGAAATTCAGTAGTTGCACGATTGTATCCTTGTTTTCCAAAGCTGAGTTGATCTAAGTGATCGTTTCTGCCTGTGTTTCAAAACTTTTTACCTTGTGGCCTGTATATTTAAATATAGCAAAACTGTGAATAATGGGCCTTTTAAAACCCTTTCCCGCCCAGCGTACGCAGATGTGCGTACTCGGATTTCGGGTCTTATACCGGGATGTTGCCTGCAGCTGCAGGCATCATCCCAGTACCGTTTTTTAGAGCCGGCGATCGGCTTTCCAGGTATAATAACCAATGCGGCTAAACCAGCTGTTATACCAGTGGAGCGGGAGGGGACATCCCCCCCTCCCGCCGCCTCCTGCCGCTCTTACTGGGCCTCCCGTCCCACCAGGAGTTCCGATCTGAGATGCACCACTTCCGGCGCCTAGAGACAGACTGGAACGAAGCTGGAAACTGCTTAGTTCTAGGCTCCTGAATGTAAACATGGAAGTGACGTCACAACACTTCCGGTTTACTCGGCTGCCAATGGCGCCGTTTTTTTGAAAAAAAAATACAGTATTCAGATTCGCCGCTTTCGGTGATCTGAATACTTTGAACTGCAAAGGAGGGATCGGAGGTCTTTTAGACCCCCGATCCCTCCATAAAGAGTACCTTTCACCACCTATTACTGTCACAAGGGATGTTTACATTCCTTGTGACAGCAATAAAAATAATCAAATTTTTATTTTTTTCTTTGAAAACACAATTTAATTATATAAAATAAATAAGAAAATATTTTTTTTTTAAAGCGCCCCCGTCCCCGCGAGCTCGCGCAGCAAAGAATACGCATATGGAAGTCTTGCCCGCATATGTAAATGGTGTTCAAATTACACATGTGAGGTATCGCCACGATCGTCAGAGCAAGAGCAATAATTCTAGCACTAGACCTCCTCTGTAACTCTAACCTGGTAACCGCAAAACATTTTTAAAGCGTCGCCTATGGACATTTTTAGGTACCGTAGTTTGTCGCCATTCCACGAGTGAGCGCAATTATAAAGCATGACATGTTTGGTATCTATTTACTCGGCGTAACATCATCTTTCACATTATATAAAAAAATGAGGCTACCTTTACTGTTTTTCGTTTTTTTTTTAATTCATGAAAGTGTCTTTTTCCCAAAAAGTTACCTTCAAAACACTGCTGCACAAATACCGTGTGACATAAAATATTGCAACAATCGCCATTTTATTCTCTAGATTCTCTGCTAATATATATATATATATATAAAAAAACTTTATTTCTTCCAATAAAATCAATGTAAAATCACATATTTCATATAGTTGCCTGCATTAATACCAATGTGCATCATCCACTGTAAACATGCATAGCCTATAGTCAAGATAAAGGAATGATGTTGGGGCATTTTGCGGGGTTCCCGGCTTCTTCAGGACCCTCTATCTCTTAAACAATGCAAACGGTAAAAAAGAATAACTTCTAGAAACAGAGAAAATTGAGTACTGTCCGTGATACTTTTTTTATTTGCACTAGCATATCATTTTTCATGGACGAGCTTTCGGGGTGTGTCCCCTTTTCAAGGTCTAAGCACTGCTTAGACCTTGAAGAAGGGGACACACCCCGAAAGCTGGTCCATGAAAAATGATATGTTAGTGCAAATAAAAAAAGTATCACGGACGGTACTCAATTTTCTCTGTCACAATTGCACCAATACGGCTACAATTACTTCAAGTAATCTAAAAACAGAAAATACATACGTTGTGTACAACTTCTTTAACAGGGCAAATTATTTTATAATCGGCAAACCTTATATAGATGTATGATAAGGTACATAAACTGTCGACAGAAGAGAAAAGAGGAGAATTTTTTTTTTGACTAAATATAAATTAAATTATATATATATATATATATATATATATATATATATATATATATATTGTGACAGTAGGAGATGCTGTCAAGGTAAAATTGATAATTTGGGGGACACAGGGTATGCACATTTGCTTGGTGCAAGGCTACAGAGCATAAATGTGGACTGGAGAAAACTGCTTTTGCAGCTTTCTCCAGGTTTTGGTATTTGGTCATGGGGCTCTGTAGTTTGGAGATTCCATAGTGTCTTGGGTGGGACGGGATCTCCAACCCTGTGTACAGACTTTGTAAATTACCAGCAGGGTGTGTGCTCAGGTGAGCACAGCACTTATAATGAGAGTATGGGGAGACTTCATGGCTCCCAGTTGGAGACTGCTTAGAGACTGCTCCACACCCAGAGAGACAGGAGTCTCCAGGAGTCAGAGAGGTTGCAGGAGGCAGCCAGAATGTGCGACTGCAAGAAGCAGTGCAACAGACTGAGGACTAAGGCCAGAGCGAAGCTGTGGGCGCTAAAGAGAAGCCATCCACGGTGAGGAAATCCTGTGGTCTGTGTGACCAGGACAAAGCGCAGAGGTACTGCTAAAGAGCCAGGTGGGCTAGCATTTTCTGTGAGTGTTTAATTGCTGGAGAAGAACCCCTGTGTGGGAAACCTTTATGTCAAAGACTTTCATTTGCCTTTTTAATAAAAATTGGCTACCATGCCCTTAAATATAGTTCCTGACTGGCT
The DNA here is from genome assembly GCA_028564925.1 of Lithobates sylvaticus. Classification (NCBI taxonomy): domain Eukaryota; kingdom Metazoa; phylum Chordata; class Amphibia; order Anura; family Ranidae; genus Lithobates; species Lithobates sylvaticus. The sequence goes on along the minus strand of CM053035.1, from coordinate 46,216,597 downwards.
TGAATCACTAACAAACGCATCTACCACCAATTCATCTCAAAAATGACGTGTAAACCAGATAACTATGGTTCAACTATGGCATATAATCATTAGCAATGCAATCAGTGGGTGACCACAAGTGGTAAAATTCCCAGTGTACATTTAAGTGTGGTAGAGGTTGGTGGGTTTCCAATAGATGGATTTGAAACTTGCAATACAATCTATTTAGTTAGCCAACAAATGGTACCATCCTAAAACCAAACTATTACTGTTGAAGACGGCTAACCCGCTACAACACTGCTGCTCTTACCAAAACCATTATACCTTCATTTTAAAGTGACAATGTTGTCAATCTAAATTGTCAAAAATATTACCTTACTAAAAGAATGTAAATGCTTATCTCGCCTGCTGCTCACACCACCATACGCTGCTCAGTTCATGAAGAATAGATTTCTCTTAATTACAAACTACAATGTGCAAGCTGGAATTATCTTTTAAAGGCAACCTTCTCAAGAAAATACTGCTCTTATGGGATGTGCAATACAGTTCAGACTTTCATTTCCATCCTCTCCTTTATTCTGTTTTTTTTATTTTTAAGCTATTGCGAGGTCTCCAGGGGGGTCATTACCTGCAAGTTATGATTTATGTCTAACTCAGCACAAACCAAATCAAATAAGCCAAGCTCCCATTGGCCTTTCCTCCTGCTCTCAGTGTCCACCTCTCATTAAAGCAAACACTTTACTGTTCATGACGGGCTATGGGGAGCGTTCGGGAAACACTTTAAGGAGTGATGACAGAAGCTTGACTAGGTATTTTGCGTTGCAGTAATGCTGCAGTAATGACAAGAACTGAGCAATTTGTTTAATCAGCAGAGTGTTTTAGCTGATCCTGACAACTTTCTACCTTCTAGATTGTAAATCTTGCATCCCTGCAAGCCGCTGTAAATAGAAACCCACAATATATTCCTAGCAAGCTATCTGATTTTAGTGCAAGTGAATAACTGATTAGGAATGTTTTATATATAAACTTTAAAAGATAACTACTTGTAGGGTAGAGGCCAACACTAGATAAGCATAATGTCTTTGTGTGCTTGCTTGCTGTTTTTCTGATGTAGTATCACCTTTTGAAGGCTTTGAATTCTTAGAAGATAAATGGTTTGAATGAAGTTGGGGTTGAGTAGTTGACATTTGTTTGGGACCGGACATTTGGGGATGTCGAGGAATACTGAAAATGGTTCCGTTGAGGAACAGAAATTTTGGGGATGACCTAGTTGTGGGTGGGATCTAGCTGCGCCCATGCATGTGGGGTAACACCTAACCTGAAGGTGTTGCTCACCAATGCCTGGGATCAGGTGGAGGCTATGGTCACGTGAAGAATCAAAAATAATGTCAATAATGTACAAAGTTCCTCCATAAGATGTTTTTTCTCAAATAACTATACACTTGTAAATTATGTATGTGTTGTATCTGGACCGACATGCAGAGCCGTTGCCCACTCCACCAGTCCAGCATACCTCCATTACCTTACTCTCTGCAACAGAATGAAACCACGTTTGACACATAGCACGGGTCTTGTGTGTCCTAGTTAACTTTATTTCCCCATACCTAGTAATTAGGCTTTAGATCACCGTAACGCTAGTCTGCTCCTGGTGACTGGAGGAGACGGACAGCTAGGGAGGAAGCCAGAGCACCGACCCCCCTCGCTACCGAAGCACCTGTAACCTAACCAGGTACCATGCCATGACTGGTTGCTGTAGCTGTCCTTCCTTCCAGTAACCCATGGCAACTACCGCCCCTCTTAGCCTTTTAGATTAACCTTTTTGTAGTGGTGTTAAACATGCCCTATGGTGTATTCCTAAAGAACCTGGGTCTGCAATAGCACTAAGACCCAACATGTGCCTCTTGAATAACTTTAGACCAGGCTCAGAGCAGTTGAAACAACTTTTATTGGAAACTTGGAACAATATCTATACCATGTATAAAACGTCTTTCTCCTAACTACATCTGACTGGCTTCCTCAGGTTACCTATGGGAAAAGTCCATACTTGGCAAAGCACGAATGGAGAAGTCCATGTTATTGGGGTGTACCGATAAAGCGACACTCCAAAATGGACCACAGGTTTCAGCAAGCCTCTGCATGTGTCTCGTTCTTTCTTAAAGCATTGTTTACCCCAAAACTTCATATTCCTGATATGTGCCTGCTGTACCATGTACTTGTATGAGAAAGTATTCTGTTCTCTTTGTATGGCTTCCTTTGTGTGAAATCCTTGGTGTTCCTGCTAGTCCCTCTGCTTTCCTATTATTAAAAACCGCTCAAACTAACAACCCACAGTGGTCAGTTCTCTAGCTATGCTGGGGTTTCCGTGTGCTCTCCTCCAATGGTCAGACTTGTCCTGACACCCCCCCCCCCCCAGCTGCACAGCCATTCACTAGGAAGCTGTGTGCTGCCGCTTCTCCTCCTCCCCCCAGGTCTAATGCAGTAGAAAACAGAGGGAATGTGATTACTTATACAAAATATAAAAAAAAATATTTATAATGTATTTTTAGATCTATACAAAAATGTTTTGCCTTTCATTTCTATTTTACACTGAATGGGTTGTTTTACGAGGTGATCATTTACAATCACTTTAAGTCCTCCTGCTCCCAGGATCTGGATCTCTTCCCTTTTTATAATACACAAAGGGAGGCTGGACCCCAGAAAAAGCCAGCAAACATTCTCAGGGAAGGCAGCAAGAATCATTAATCTTTCTCCCTGACCTGACTAAACAGTAGGCCACCTCCCTACACAGAGAATGTCAGAAGCAAACATATTTTTGTTCTTCCAAAGGTTCCAACTTACTGAAAAAAATCAAATGAGGCCTCGGGCAACAATAGCATGTGAAACCTTGACATGCTGGTTGTATCCAAGTCAATTGATCTATCAACTTGGGTACAATCAGCCTATCCATAGATGGTTCGAGTCTTGGCTGGAGCCTACTGAACCGGCCAAGATTCAAACCATCTATGGCCAGCTTAAGAGTTGTAGAAAAGTTAGCATTTCTTATCTGTTTTAATGTGTGTTCCAGGTCAGTGACTCAAAAGTATTCAAGCCAGAGGCAGCTAGCATTTTCCGAACAGAGTCAGCAATGGCAGCCCCCTTATTTCTTTCATAACAGATGTACATTAAACATGATGGAAAAAGAGCTTCTTGAGTCCATGATCCTACGAGTTGGAACACAATCAGATTATGACAGTACTACATCAAATAGGAATTTTAACTTGCAGCTAGTTTGTGTGACCTGCATCCTACTTGGATGCAATATCTTCACTATATTATTAATTTGATCTGATTAAATAAACTCAACCCTCTTTAGAAACCTACTCTCCAGGGCTACAGGAACCCTAGTGACCCCCCTCCTCAGACATCTAGGTAACTAGGATTTCATTTTACTTGAATACATTTTTTGGTTTGACTCAAGTATTCTTTAAAATCCTACTTAGAGTCTGGCTTTTGGGCCTTTAACACAAAAGGCATCATTGGTAGACCTGGAAGCTGGAAATAACTGAAGCTGGACTAGCTGGCATTTTATGTCGGTATGATTGAATTACCAGTTTGCCCTCCGAAGCTTCCTCAGACAGTCTCTCCCCGGCAGTAGAGCTCTGTGACTTTGTCGCTCTATACTGATTGACGGCAGCTCAGCTGTAACTCTGCAAAGTGGCTCAGTACTATTTAAACAGCTCACACCATGAAACTGAAATTACAAGAAAAATCGTCACTGGCGTGTGTGTTGTGTGAGTAATAGAACAATGAATCAATGCTACCCTAGTAGCTGCTGAATACATGTTACCACTGTTGATTGAATGTAAACAAAAGTCTAGTTAACCAGTTAGAAGTGATATTATGTTCCAGATGGGTTAACATGTTACTATATTATAATTTTAAAAAGGCTTTAACACGGGGATAGGAAACCTTTTGAGCTTAGAGTGCCATAAAATGTTTGTAAGAAATTGAGCATGCCAGATATGTACAACAAAATGTCAACAACATTGGTGTCAATGACTGCAATAAGAAGCCCAACATTGGTGTCAGCGACTGCAATGAGAACCCCGACATTGGTGTCAGCGACTGCAATGAGAACCCCGACATTGGTGTCAGCGACTGCAATGAGAACCCCGACATTGGTGTCAGCGACTGCAATGAGAACCCCGACATTGGTGTCAGCGACTGCAATGAGAACCCCGACATTGGTGTCAGCGACTGCAATAACAACCCCCAGCATTGGTGTCCATGACTGCAATAACAACCCCCAACATTGGGCTTAGTGATTTCAATAACAACCCATATGATTGTTGTAAGTGTAATACCGTCTGTATTACTGCAAGTGTCTGCAATAACAACTCCCAACATCGATGTCAGTGCCTGCCATAACACCCAACACTGTGGTCAGTGAGTGCACAAAGAAGCCCCAACCATGATGTCAGTGACTGCAATAAGAACCAGCAACATTGGTGTCAGTGGCTGCAATAAGAACCCCCGACACTAGAGTCAGTAACTACAAAAAAAACCCACAACATTGGTGTCAATGACTGCCAAAACAACCCCAAAAATTGGTGTCAGTGATTGCAATTACACCCCATAAGATTGGTGTAAGTGTAACACCACCATTATTGGTTTTCGTGCAGCATATTACCCCCATGATTGGGGTCAGTGCAGCAAAAAAAAAGAAACTGGTGTCAGTGCAGCGCCAATCAATTACACATGTTTGGTTGCGGCTAAATATCCCAGGATCGGCGGAAGTGCATCAACAAAACCCTAGGAATAGTGTCAGTAAAGTAAGATACTCCTAGGATTTGTGTCAGTGCAGCAAAATACCCCCAGGATTGGCATGTGTAGCACAGGGTACCAACCCCTGCTTCAGAAATATGGAAAAAATAAATTTGGTGCCCTGATTAGTGGCGCTACTAACAAAAAAGGGAGGCTTTTGTACCCCAAGGATATGCGATTTTCTGTTCTCTACTTTCTGGACATTCCCCTCTTTCCTCACATGGATTCTCCTTGATAGGGATTCAATTTGTACAAGCAACTTTCCACAGGCAGAAGGGTTAAAACAAAGTGGCAATAAAATTGGGATTAGCAAGGGTTTTGCACAATGATCTAGGCATTTCACTTCAAGAGCTAAATACAGTGCAGAAGCTGTGGTAGTCAACCCTACTGATCAACAAAGTGAACATGATGGGTTAAGTGGTTAATTACTGCAACCACAGCTTGGCTGTAGCTATCCTTTTACCTTCCTGTTTAGGTAGAGGAGCCATTTGCACTTTAATTAAAAGTAAAAAAAATGCTGTTGACCTAAAACTTGAAGCTGATCTCTACGTCTAAACTTATATTTGTGCCATGGATAGATCTAAGAAGGGTGCAAACCTGCGTAGGATTTTGTGACTCACCTTCTACATCCACAGTTTTACAATAATGGCAAAAGGAGTGGCACTCTTAGCCTCACCCTGCACGTAGATCTTCTAGCTCATGGGACAACAATTTAAGTGCCATCAGGTATGTCTATACACTAAAGCCCCATACACACGGTCGGATTTTCCGATGGATTCTGTCCTATCGGACAATGTTGTCGGAAATTCCGACCGTGTGTAGGCACCATCGGACATTTTCCATCGGATTGTCCGACCGACAAAGTTGTATCTCCTGCTCTATAAATATTCCGACAACAAAGTCCGATCACACCAATTCCGATCGTGTGTAGCGAATTCCGACGGACAAAGTGCCACGCATGCTCAGATCACATTACAAGACCAAAGCTATTGGCTACTAGCCTCTACGTAGTCCCGTCGTAGGCAACAAACGTCACCACGTTCAGAATGATCGGATTTTCCGACAACTTTGTCCGACCGTGTGTATGCAACACCAGTGTCGGACTAAATCCGTCGGACAAAATCCGATGGATTTTGTGGTTGGATTTTCCGACCGTGTGTATGGGGCATAAGAGTGACTTCTTTACCTAAACACCAGGGTAACTGGGGTTGGTTAACTCTGCAGGTAACCCTTTATGCACACAAAAAGTAGCTGCCACTATGGCAGGATTCAATTTTTGCCATCTTCTGCTAATGAAGTTTAATGGGATTTATTAGAGCTTGCATAGCTCCAGCTAAGTTGTGTTCTTGTGTGGGGGATTAAGAAACATGTCTCGCACACAAGATTTTAAATCGAATCACCTTTCGCTGACATGCACATTTTGGAGAAAAGAGGGTGCACGGTGTTCAGTACTACCTCCATTCGCTTAGCTCAGTTTGGGGTTCATCGCACCGCATTATTGTCAGAGGGGGGTTTTCCATAGGTGGACCAAAGGAGTCCAGTTCTTAGCAAAACTGTTGATTGTCCTGGGAGAACTGGGAATAGTGAATAGTGAAGAGCTCATCCAAGACATTCTATGCAACAGAATCAAATACTGTCTCAATTCATCAATTACTAAATTAGAGGAAGTAAACCCTGATGGGTTTACTTCCTCTTTGTTTCCCTGCAAAGGTAAAGCATAATGGACTACTATGCATCGCATAGTAGTCCATTATGTGTCACTTACCTGACACAGGAGCCAGCGAAGTCACCGATGTCCCCTTGTGTACGGAGCCTCCATCTTCTTGGTGGGTCTCGCAGCTCCGGTGCTGTCATTCAATGGCGCCGCAATGACGTCACTCCCGCGCATGCGCGCAGGTTCCGCCACTCGCGGCATATCGCCGCTGAGAGCAGCTTTCTCTGCGCCTGCGTGCCGCTGTCTGCAGTGCATGTGCCGTAGACAGCGGTGCCTGTCTTTTGGCAAATATCTCCTAAACCGTGTAGGTTTAGGAGATATTTCTTTGACCTACAGGTAAGCCTTAATCTAGGCTTACCTGTAGGTCCAAGTGGTTTGTAGGGGTTTACAACCACTTTAAATCAATTTATCTACCGCAAGACTTTCTCGACCTTTCCAACACATGGGAACCCATGAAAAACTTTCTGGCCTCAGGGAACCCCTGCTAAAAATTACTATATTTACAACTTATACATTAGCAGGGCCCTTTTTAAGGCAGGGCAAAAGGGGCAGCTGCCCTGGGCCCTGTCATTGTTGTGGGGCCCAAAGCAGCTGCCTCATACTTGCCAACTATTCTGGTTTAAATTCCCTTGTCCTTTGAGGTTTTAGTCCTGTGCTGTGTCCCAATATCTCAGTGTGAAGTGATGCTACTAATGCTGCCCAGCTCTGCCCTATTGTGTACAGATGACTCACCTGCAGACCCTGTGTTTACATGTAAATTATCGGCATTGATATGTAAATAGCTGCACCATTCACATGTAAATGGCAGCGGCCAGCGGCTTTGAAATGTATATCATGCCCCCATGAGGTCATATCCACAGTAATCTCTAGCAACCAATCAACAAGCAGAAATGTGCTGCAACCTCTAGCAACTAATGAGTGAGCCGTAACGTGTGATGTAACCTCTAGCAACCAGTCAGTGAGCGGTGATGATACACTGTAACCTCTAGCAACCAATCGCATTAGCTGCCAGATCTGATTCAGTAAACTGATTTTGAGTCTAGCTGCTATTTATTGTATGTCTCAGAGCAGGTGGAGAGCAAAACTACATTGGGGGGGGGGTAAGAAAAGTTTTGCCCAGGGTCCAATCAATATTACATTAGTGTGATGGTCAGTGGGAAGAATGTTCCTTAAATTGGGAAGAATTACCCCCTTACAGATGGCTAAAAATATTACAGTATGGGTGTCATTGGGAACTTATCTGAGAGGCAGAAATTGCTCATTGCTCAAGGAACCCCTAAGTAACCTCTTCCCGACCGCCGCCTGTACATATACGTCAGGCAGAATGGCACGGCTAGGCAAAAGCACATATATATATGTCCCCTTTAATTGCCTAGCCGCTGGGTCGCGCGCCGCCGGCGGCGCGCTCACAACGCGGTCAGGAGCTCCGTGACCACGGCCGCGGGACCAGTGGACCCGATCCCCGCTGGTGTCCCGCGATTGGGTCACAGAGCTGAAGAACGGGGAGAGGTCTGTGTAAACAAACCTCTCCCCGCCCTTCCTACACTGCCTGTCATTGATCAGCTGTTCCCTGTCATCGGGAAAGCCGATCAATGACGTCAGACGTACAGCCACGCCCCCCTACTGTAAAAAATAACACAATACGTCACACTTAGCCCCTCCCCGCCCCCTAGTGGTTAACTCCTTCACTGCCAGTGTCATTTACATAGGAATCCGTGCATTTAAATAGCACTGATTTCTATATAAATGACAATGGTCCCAAAAATGTGTCAAAAATGTCCGATGTGTCCGCCATAATGTCGCAGTCGCAATAAAAATCGTTGATCGTCGCCATTACTAGTAAAAAAAAAATATTAATAAAAATGCTATAAAACTGTCCCCTATTTTGTAAACGCTATAACTTTTGCGCAAACACATCAATAATCGCTAATTGCAATTTTTTTTTTTACCAAAAATATGTAGAAGAATACGTATTGGCCTAAACTGAGAAAAAAAAAGTTTTTTTATATATTTTTTGGGGATTTATTATAGCAAAAAGTAAAAAATATTGCATTTTTTTCAAAATTGTCGCTCTATTTTCGTTTGTAGCGCAAAAAATAAAAACCGCAGGGGCGATCAAATACCACCAAAAGAAAGCTCGATTTGTGGGAAAAAAAGGACGCCAATTTTGTTTGGGAGCCACGTCGCACGACCGCGCAATTGTCAGTTAAAGCGACGCAGTGCCGAATCGCAAAAAGGGGCCTGGTCCTTTGGCTGCAAATTGGTCCGGGGCTGAAGTGGTTAATTGAGAAACCCTGATCTAGCTATCCCATGTGTTTTTTATGTGTAACCACATCCAAATTGCTTTTTTAAACTAGTTTCAGGCGGGTTGAATAGGAATGTTTTTCCAATGAATTATTTAGAGGCCAAGCCTTACCAGACTCCTCAATGCTCTGCTGAAACTGTATTAAGCAAGTACTTCTTATGAAGTCTAAATCAAATCACCACCTAAGGCTTTTTATCACGTGTTTTTGCTATTAATAATTAACCTTCTCAAAATGGAGCTACTTTCAGGCGCTAGCCCTGCATTCCATTTTATAGTATACATATGTTACCTGAAATGTTTTATTCTTTTTTCTTAAGTTATTCAACATATGCAACAATGGGTACATGGTGATAGCTTTTATGTAGCTTGAGTACAGTCTGAATAAGGAGAATTCCAGAGATGCCATAGGTGACATTCCATAACCCAGCACAGAATTTACCGGTAATTTCCGAACAGAAAGTGACCCTTTCACTCAAGGCTCTTCATTTTTTCTTTTTTTAAAACACACCATTTTTTTTTTTTTTTTTTTACCATCTTGTTTCCCCTTCAACATACATGTATAGAATAACATGCAGATCAAGTGTCAGATATATGTGTTTATTTTAAGGGCATACATTTTATGTAATGTGTAAGCGCAATTGTTATGGATAATTAATTAAATCTGAAGTGTGGGCAAAAAATATTGGCTGCCATATTGGACAAGGGGAGATTGTGACCTTCATACACCCCTTATCTAATCATTGAACGCCTTGATCTCTTTGAAAATAACACAATACTTTATTTCTAAACGGAGGAACCACGCTGTGAGCAACTCGCTGTGATCGCTGTGCTTTAAACCTGACTGTCAGCTCCACTGTTGGAATTTCAGCAGTAACATCACCATTGGAGGCTGCACACCGGTAACCCTTTTTCAGCAGCCACAAGTGGGGCACACATTAGAGTTACTTTATTTTTACCTAGTAAATGCAATTTTTTTCCAACATGTAATCTTCAGAGACCACAGTACTCACCCTATCAATGCCAATACCAATTTTCTTTCCAATGGGCTGACGCTATCTTTGTTCAAGCATCATCCAACGTCAGCATCTTTATCCTGAAATGAGATGATACCATCATGTAAATCTTGTGCTTGAGTGGTTTGCTTTATATTCTTCATTGTGTATACAGATCAGCCCATAACTGCTGTCTCTCACATTGTAACTTGGCACAAAGCTACGATATACTTTCTGAGTAATCAATACGGAGAGAAAGCTGGGGAAATGTTTCCTTCTGCCTGTAGTAGATGAATGACATAATTCTCCTCTCAAACAAAGATTGGGAGACACATTCACTTGGCTAGAGCTCCTCACAGCTTTCCTTATAATTCATACAGCTTGGTACATGGATTTGTGCCAAAGAAAAGAGTTACTGGAACAGAGTGTGACAGTGGATGTAGTTTATAGACATGTGCATTTGTTTTCGTCCGAATGCATTTTCGTCCGAATTTCAGGTATTTTCGTTATCGTTTTAACAAACGATAACGAAAGTGCAGAATCCGAAAAACGAAAGATCCGACATAAACAAATGCTTTATTTTCGTTGTGACAACAGTTTGATATAGATAGGAGATTTGACGCTGACAATAACAATCTGTGTCCATTGAACCTGTGGTCGATGGTGCCTAACCTTAACTCTATTAGTCCAAGATTATTCTACATAGAGAGAAAAGCTTTGACGTAGAAAGGAAAGATTCGACGTAGAAAGGAAAGATTCGACGTAGAAAGGAAAGATTCGACGTAGAAAGGAAAGATTCGACGTAGAGAGGAAAGATTCGACGTAGAGAGGAAAGATTCGACGTAGAGAGGAAAGATTGCTGCTGGAATTGGGTGGAATTGCAGCTAAACTATACAGAGTCATACATTTTAGCTGCTCTGTCGAATCTTCTTTGAACTTTCGACAGACACCATAAGCCTTCAATTACATATTCGACCTTAATTCATTTGGATTTTCGGACGAATGCAATTTTTAACGAAAAACGAAATAAATAAAAACGAATTTCGGGAGTAACTAAATGTTTTTTCGGACGAAAACGAAATTCCGAAACAAAATATTTCAGTGTGCACATGTCTAGTAGTTTATAGAGTTCAATTCCACGCATCTCAAATATCTCAGGTTCGAAGGCAAACTTTCTGTGTCACCAGTTTCACAGGTGTGATGTCTAAGGAGGCTCTGGTCTTTACCAGGGAACTCCAGAAGGAAATTTGGATTTTATTGCATGACACTACCAAGTCCTATCACTTGGTATCCCCAGTGATAAATGCTCTCAGGCAGCTGAACAAATATAGCAGATTTACAAGCAAGAGAAAAGCCTGTAAAACTCTGGAGTCAAAAAGGTGGTCCTCATACATTCAACAAGCAGAAGATCAAAGCAGGTAGCAGACTCAAAGTATTAACACAGATAAAAGAAGGTCAGGGTAGGCAGCAGACCAAAGAAAAACAGGACCCAAATATCAAGTGGAGTCATACGCAAAATATCAATTGGAGTTAAAAAATTGAAAAGCTAGCAATGACCAACCGAAGCCTTTGGTTTAGACATTGTCCCAGAGGACCAAGTAGTGACACATTAGCATTCAGTCCTGGGAGCTTGGCACTGGTTTCTTTTCAGTTCCATCCTTCTGGAAAGAGATTCTCTACCCTTAGGTCCCCCTCATGCTAACCCTTCATGTAATGTTACCCTAACACAGTGGTGGATTAACTTTACCCTGAGCCCCAGACTGTTTTCTATTCATTGGTCCTCAGTTTAATGAAATGATGTATAAGATTTGTTGTACATAATCATTTGTGTTTTGCTTTTGACATGCATTTGTGAAGCATTTGTGAAAGACACAAAAGATCTGGTAGGCAGCATTGCTATTTTTAATTAGATCTTATGCAGTGTTTTTACCCTATGGAAAAACATCTAGGTACAGGGGTATGCATATCTATTGCATATACTTGTTTAATTGTGTCAAAGTAAAACTGTGGACATGCAAATATACTCTAAACAATAACTAAATAAGATTTAAAATGATTGTACAGGTAATTTAAAAAAAATAACAAACAAGTCAAACATTTTGTCACCAGGATTGCCTCAACCAAATGGTTTGCTGTCTCCCTTGTTGCCAGGGTTCGGCATATGGTGGACCTGGTTGATAAATTACTGGGAGGGGCTGAGCATGACCCTGCTGTCTTGGTCTAAAGAGAAAAAGAAAATCTGGATGGCCGCACTTCAGCAAGGCTTCTTTATTTGACGATAAATAAAATCCAAAACAGTTACATCTTAAGCCCCATACACACGGTAGGATTTTCCGATGGATTCTGTCCTATCGGACAATGTTGTCGGAAAATCAGACCGTGTGTAGGCACCATCGGACAGTTTCCATCAGATTGTCTGACGGACAAAGTCCTATCTCCTGCTGGATAGATTTTTTGACAACAAAGTCCGATCACACCAAATCCGATCGTGTGTAGCGAATTCCGACCGGACAAAGTGCTACGCATGCTCAGATCACATTACAAGACCAAAGCTATTGGCTACTAGCCTCTACGTAGTCCCGTCGTAGGCAACAAACGTCACCACGTTCAGAATGATCGGATTTTCCGACAACTTTGTCCGACCGTGTGTACGCAAAACCAACATCAGACAAAGTATGACGGACATGGTCTGACGGACCTGGTCCTCGGATAATCCGCACGTGTGTATGGGGCTTAAGAGGATACAGCAAACGGCATGAATGGCTTACACGTTTCACGCCTCAAAGGCGCTTAGTCATAGCTAAAGACAGAATGCAAGAACCAAAATATATATAGCAAAAGTCAGGTGGCTGATGAAAATTAAACAGCCAATCAGAGACATTTAAACTTGATCACAATGGTAATTGCATCCAGAAAAGGTCGCCCCTGGCAGGGATAGCCCACACCTGAGTCCAAAGGGCAAAGCCATTGGAGTTAAACGTGTGGGCCAAAGCTGCCAGTATAGACACCACATCCAAAAACATGCATAAATAAAATGTATATAAAAATGCAAGTATACATAAACATACAAAAGATGGGTACCAATAATGTGAAAAGACAAAGGATAATTGCATTGATACATTTATATCCAGAAACTGAAAGATAAATTGCTAAGTGCATAAATGCACCTACAAAATAAAGTAAAATAAGGTACAATAATTAACAAATGTGAATAAACAAAAAAGTGTATACCACAAGTAGTAAAAAGGTACAACCCACATGAATGTTAGCATAAAAACAAAACAAGTAATTTCAAATGCAAAAAGACAAACATTTATGTAGGTGGTCTGACAAGACTCTATTTAATGTCACTGTTGTATATAAACAAATGAATTAAGGATAAATGCTGTAATAGACTATATAGTTATTTAAAGGAACAAGGACCAAAAAAGGTCCAAAAAACAGCACAATCCATAACTATTATAAATAGTGGCTAATAGAGATCTTGTATGGCCACATAAAATGTGCCCAAATGAAATATAGCATGTAAGAACTAAAAAGAAGGCAACACCTGAAGGAATTTTATCTAGAATGCAAACCCCAGTGAAATTCCAGTAAATGGGAAAAAAGTAAAGTAAAAGAGAAAGTGAAAAACTTTAGGAAGTAAGAAAGTGGACGCCTTGACCTAATATAATATAATCAGAATGAAAAAACATGAAGGGACAGGTAAAAAAATAAAGGAGAAAAATTCTGTCCATTACGATATCAATCAGATAGAAAAAACGTATCCTTCAAACAAAAAATCGCAAGCAAACAATATGAGAAAAGCTGCGCATCAGGGCACAGAAGAGATAAAAACTCTGCGACCATATATGTGTAATGTATAAAAGCGCCAATAAATGGGCCATACATAGAGTGACTAGCTCTAAATCGTTTATCAATAAAAGGTCCAAGGTGAATGGATAGATCACGTGTCAGTTGCTGGGCGAATGGCTGTAGCCATATATATGTGGTATATTAAAGCTCTAGGAGATGGACTATACGTCAAGTAATTGGCTTTAAATCATTTAAGGTGAATGGTTCAAGGTGAATGGAAAAGTGACATATCAATTGCTGGGCACTGTCACGTTAGTGCTACAATACATCTAAATGCTGTCTTGGTCTACATTGGAACCAATGACTATGGAAGGTGGAGGCTCCTTAAGATCCAATTTAAAGAACTAGACTGCAAGTTGAAGGGAAGGACCTCCAAGGTGATATTCTCCAAGGTGATATTCTATATGAAATATTGCCTGTGCCATGCGCAACACAGGAGAGACACGGGGAGATTAGAGAATTGAATGCATGGCTAAAGACCTAGTGTAAGGAGGAGGGATTTGGGTTTCTAGAGCACTGGGCTGACTTTTCATTGGTACAACCTATATGCTAAAGATGGTTTGCACCTAAATGGAAGGGGGTCTGATGTGCTGGGGGAGAGGTTTATGGGAAGGCTCGAGGAGTATTTAAACTAGTATTGAGGGGGAGGGTGAATTGGATTATAATGGGGCAGACGGGTCAGCCCCTATTGGTGGGTGAAATGGGGAAAGATGGGGGGAGGGCTATGGCAAGTGATATGAAGGTTTAAATGTTACAAACAACCATTGGAAATGGTACTATTTGTACTAAAATAAGTGTACAAAATGTGACCATTAGGGATGAGCTCGATGTTTGTTTGAGTCGAACGTAAGTTCAACTTGAACACCGGGTTTTCGCCCGTTCACCGAACAGCGAATATTATGAGGCGTTCACGGCAAATTTGAGTGCAGCAGAACGCCCCATAATGCACTGCAAGATCGCAGTGCATTGATGTCTAATGATTGGCCAAAGTATGCACCTGACCTGCATGCTTTGGCAATCAGTGTATATATATAACATATACACACATATATACTCTGCATTTAGTATAGACTCTATATTCAGTCAGTGCTAGTAAATTTAGTTACCTAGTAAATGTGCACCTAGGCCAAGGTAGAGGACATTGGTATTAGAACAACCATGTGATTGAGTGAATGGTGGCTCCCAAGAGAGGTGGATCGGAGCTGCCAGTTCCTTACATACTGGTGGAAATAAATTGCTAATCTTTAATTTCGGTGAATTAGAAGTAAACACTGACCTACTCTAAATGGAGTACAGACCCTTGGCAAAGCTTTTAAGAAGACAGAGATAAGCAAGGAAATCTTCATACCAGTATGAAGAGGCTGCAGGATTTCGTTATTGAAATGTTTATCCTGACTGGAGGGAATAAATACGATTGTTCTCCAAAATGAAAAGAAATAAAAGGAAACAAAAAAACGATAACCCGTCTTACAGGAGCTTACAGTGTAATTAATGCAGCTTAATCTGCCTTTTCACAATAATTTGTACAGAATGTCATTGGTACTAGAAACAGCCAGCGAAGCAGGAGGCTCGAAGAAGAAACAGACTTTGTGGGTTTTGTTAAATGGGTGATTGATCTAGTTACTGCATGATCTAGAAATGGCCTTTCCCCTCACTAACCTCTCTGTAACTGACTGTAGGCTCTTTAACTGCAGTTACTAAATTACATAATGAACTAAAGGTTCATACATACCAGATACTAGCTTTTGTTTCCCAATGCATCAGTCTATCCTTGCGTTTGGTTGTGTTGTTTGTTTATACCCTGTAACAGCCTTTCTCAACCTTGTTTACTTCAAATGAACCCTTGAAATCATCTTTAGGTGTGAGGCACTCCCGCTGAAACCAATTTATTGGGGGTCAGTGGGAAAAATGCTTCTTACACAGTAATAGGTAAAAATGCCCCCTTTACAGTGCTGGTCGGAATGCCACCCTTACAGATAGCTAAAAAGATGATTGGTGGCATGCTGCTGGTCATGCCAAGTTGTGTTGGTCTCAGAAGTATGCAGGTACCATTAAATGGAAGGTCAATCAGCCGCCACAGTTTAGGGAACCTCTAGCAATCTCTGGAGGAACCTGTCAGGGTACTCACCAAGGCCGAGATGCTGAGAACTGCTCAGATAAGCGCACTCTACCCCTGGAAGTGATACAGAGGGTATAGGGCACAAAGAGGCACAAATCACCAGCAGGCTAAATGGGACTTGAGTGATGATCACAGGTAGAGCTGGTACACCGTGCAGTGGTAGGCTAGGCACCAGTCTGGAGGCTCTAAACCAGCAGAACCGGAAGTAGAGACTGGGGAGGAGTCCTTTGAAGAAGCCGGGGGTCAAACACAGGTAAAAAAGCAGAAGCAAGTCCTTAGTACTAGCTGGGGTCATACACAGGAAGTCAGGCAGGTGAGGCGGGAGAGAGAGTCCTTTAAACAAGCCAAGGTCAGGTAGATAGAGGTAGGTAGAGTAGAGGAGTCCTTAGGCAAGCCGGGGTCAAAGTACTGGAGAAGACCAGAGCAGGTCAGGGTCAATCTGGGTCACAACAGGTAATCGCAGGATAGCAGATTACTAAGGCAGGAACACAGGAAGCTGAGAGACAAACCAGCAATTAGACATGAGGCTGAGCAGCCTTTTATAGGCCAAAAAGAGATTTCACATTATGCGTGCTTCAATGCGCACGTGCCCGCACCGTCATGCTATATCGCGCACCCGTATGCACCGCTCTGCTGTATCGTGCGCCAGAGCGACATTCTACTGCGCATGCGTGCAGGAAAGTGACGATACTGGCAAGTCCGGCTTCTGTTATTTCTCTGACAGAACCCTAGGGTTCCACTGAACCCTTATTGAGATTGGCTGCCCTACAGGTTTGTTTAGGGATAATAGGTTCAATTCACTAAGCTTTTTTTTTCACACCAACACCACACACATCTTTACAATAACCTTTTCTCAATTTATACATTCACATACACGTTTTTTAAAATTTATTACATTTTTTCACTATTTATCAATTTCTCACACCACTCGCCATACAATCATTATCTATCAGATTAGTGCGGATTGTTATTAGATCATCCATCCTCTCTGGGATTGCATTGGGATGACCTGACCTGACCTGCCTACGAGCTGACCCCATGACTTGGTTTTGGGTTTCCTGCCTCAGCTCCGGGCCAGGTATGTGATGGGGACCCCCTCTCCCACTCCCTTCATCCTTACATGAGCCAGTTCAGTTCTTGGGCTGATCTGTAAGTATTAGTATATCTAAATACTCCCTAAGGGAACTTTTTTTGTATTGTTCAGAAAGTTTTTCCTCCCTCATTTTTATGAAGGGTTTATTATATTTATATTTCAGATTTTTTTGTACTTGCAGTGAATTCATTTTTGCATCCATACTCCTGATGAGTAAACGTGATTCATGAAACGCGTGGAGTTTCTCTATTCATGTGATGCCAAGGCAGTTCAGCTTTTGTACAGCATGTACTCATCTATGTATAATTATGTATTATCACTGTATACAGTGTATGTGTTCATGGTATAATTTTACCAATATGTCAGCCTTTGTATATGGTTATGTTTTTAAAACATTATAATGCATTTCTAGACCACGGAATTGCCTTTGATACAATAAAGGTTTTATCCTATATTTACACCATACACTTATTTTTGCAGCAATAAGACCCCATTTCACACTGCCAGCATTTTTCAGGCACTACAGCGCTAAAAATAGCGCCTGTATAGCATCTGAAAAAGGCGGCACCATTCTCTCCAGTGTGAAAGCCCAAGGGCTTTCACGCTGGTGCGGTGCGCTGGCAGGGTGTCAGAAAAAGTCCTGCCAGCAGCTTCTTTGGCGCAGTGAAGGAGCGGTGAGTCCACCACTGTTCCCCTTTGGAATCAAGGGGGCAGCGCTGCGATACCACCGGCAAAATGCCACTCCAGCAGCGTTTTGCGGGCAGCTTTAACCCCTTTTCGGCTGCTAGCGGGGGGTTAAAACCGCCCCCCCGCTAGCGACCAAATAGCACTTCTAAAACAACGGTAAAGCAGCGCTAAAAATTGCGCCGCTTTACCGCCGACACCCCCCGCGGCTCGGTGTGATAGCCCTATTGGCCTCATTTAAAGTCCCATTCTTTTCTTTTGTTTCTATTTTATATAGCCAGGGATGGAGGCCTTTTACTGTTGACAGGTCAGGTCACACTTTTCTCTTTATACAATTCACTAAGCTAAAACAATCATTATTTGTAGTTATAGGCAAGATTAAAGAAAAGCCCTTGGCTGAAAATAATGATCACTATGGCAAATAGAAATCTATATTATAGCTTAAATAGTTACTAAACACACAACAGTAAAAACAGTCTGTATATGCAGTAAAGCATGCTTGTTATACTCACTGTGGAACCTAAGGGGTTAATCCTCTGCATTGTGTAAAAAGGCTGCGCGATCCGGTCTTCTCTGATCCCCCCCTTTTTCCACTGACTCCAATATATTTCCTGATATTTACAGAGCCAGGGGGCAGGCTGCACATGCTCAGTTTGGTGTGTATTGCTAGAACGGTTTTTTTTTTTTTCTTGGGAGAGTGCATGTGATCAGCACAGGGCCAGTCAGCACTGTCCAGACAGAAGGTCAGGGGTCCTGCATTCTCATTTGACAGTTGTGGGAGAATGAATACTCCTTCTACAAGCTTTAACCAGGAACTGATAGAAGTCATAAGACTGCTCTAATAATGATGAAAAAAGGTATTTAACAGTTTATATTTAATAAAAATGTTCTGTGTACTGTGGGAGACAAGATATAGTGAATGCAGGGTCCTGGGTTTAGTAACACTTTAATGTATTAAAACGAAATGGCTGGGAATAAAGGTGCATCTCACATTATCGCATTTGATGCCTGTTTACACCAGACTGCATTGTCTTTCAACCGGTGTTAACCGTGCGGGTATAACTGGGTGTTATCACAGCCCATACATATTATATATGAAGCAGCAAAAATCACTCCTGTTTTTTTTTGTTTTTTTTGCATGTCGTGCATTGTTGTGTACTGTAGTGCAGGTCCGTTCTGTAGCGGCGTTGGGGTACCATTCAAAATAAATGGGATCTCAACACACTGTGCTTTGTGTGCTACATTCCCTGAAAGTACATTTGTCAACAGCAAGAAACAGAAAAGCCACCAGTGCTCATCTACTTCTAAAAAAAGGTTTGTCTGTTTTCAATTGACCTCAATACTTCATTGACTTCTCAAGAATGCAGCAACAATCAGAAGTTATCATCTTTATGCTAGTTGCTAGTTTGGCGAAAGCGATTCAGAACATTATGAAGCCAAAAAATTAGAATCACAGCCAGCAATGGCATCCTTGATATTTTTATCATACCAGGTATACTTATACAGGATTTGGATGCATTTATCTTAAGCTGGACTATATGTATTGAACAAACTATTCTTGATTTTGATGTGACTTAAAAATCCCAACCAACAATAATTTCTTCAATTAGTTCTAATAGGATGTGGCATTGATTTATTATCCAGACTGGATAAGTACTTTCTGGACTATATGTACTATATACCTAGGTGCAATTGACGTTAAAGCGAAGTTCCAGGCTTTTCTTTTTAATTAAAAGTCGTCGGCTACAAAAAGTTTAGCTACTGACTTTTAATAAACAGACACTTACCTGTTCCATGGTCCAGCGATGCGGCCGCACAGGGCCCCACTCCATTCCCTCTCCTCAGCGCATCCATTGGAACCGTGGGCACCTGGCCGCGACAGCTTGCGGCTTCATGGCTGGGCGCGCACTGCACATGCGCGAGTCGCGCTGCGCTCGCCCAGTGGACAGGCAATCTTCTGGGACCTGTCAGGTGTCCCAGAAGATTGCCAAGAGGGAGGGACCGCTTAGGGGAGAGGCAGAGTCGCCTAGGCGGTTCCGTGAGCGGAAGGAGGAAGTGGGACAGGAAGTCTCACTCTAAAGTATTCATTCACCCCCCCCCCCCCCCCCCCCCCAAAAAAAATTACATGCCATGTAAGGGAAAAGAGGAGTGCTTAAAGCGGAAGTTCCAATTTTGTGTGGAACTCCACTTTAAGTAATGTAATTGGAAGAAAATGTACCTTGATTGTACCCAAATCAAAAGCATGTTCACATGTAGTCAAACAGACCTGTCTATACCCTGGTAAAAAAAAGTATGTACTTTACTTCAATTAGCAGAATGTTATACAGGCATACCCCACTTTTAAGTACACAATGGGGTTTATTTACTAAAGCTGGAAAGTGCATAATCAGGCTCACTTCTGCATAAAAACCAATGAGCTTCTAACCCCAGTCTGTTCAATTAAGCTTTTGTAAGAAAACATGGAAGCTCATTGATTTCTATGCAGACGTGAGCCTGATTTTGCACTTTCCAGCTTTAGTAAATAAACCCCATTGTGTGCTTAAAAGTGGGGTATGCCTGTAATGGCTAAACCATGCTTCTGTTAGGTCAAGAGTCCTCACTTGGTCAGACCACATGGCAGCCACTGCTCATCTCTTCAAAACCGCATTTTACTGAGGAGTCACCCAAGCTCAGTTGAACCATTACCTCCTTTAAGCAACCATATCTTAACTGAAGTATTTCAGTAAACGTTAACACAATATAAACGTATTGAGTGTTGTCTTATTACTTAACCGCCTCCAGGCCAGCCGCCGCAGTTACACTGCGGCAGGTTGGCTCCCCTGCGCGAGCCATCGTATCTGTACGTTGGCTCCTTAAGATGTTTTAGCAGGAGCGCGCACCTGCAGCGTGTCCCTGGAGCTGATGCACATGACCGCCGGGCACATGCGATCGCTCGTGACAAACGATGTAACGATTTGTGATGTAAACACACAAATCCCGGTTCTCTCAGGGGAGTAGAGACAGATTGTGTGCTCCTACTAAGTAGGAACACCGATCGGTCTCCTCCCCTAGTCAGTCCCTTCCCCCCCACAGTTAGAACACAGTTAACCCCTTGATTGCCCCCTAGTGTTAACCTCTTCCCTGCCAATGACATTTATACAGTAATCAATGGCTATTTTTAGCTCTGATCGCTGTTTGAATGTCACTGGCCCCAAAAAAGTGTCAAAAGTGTCCGATCTGTCCGCCGTAATGTCGCAGTCACGATAAAAATCACTGATCACTGCCATTGCTAGTAAAAAAATAAATAACAAAAATGCCATATATCCCCTATTTTTAACTTCTACATGGAAGCAAAAACTGATTTTACACTATCATTGGCATATAAATAACTTTAGCATTATGGTCATGCCACATATGCAGAAAATAACTTCAGCTAGTAATGGACACATATTGGTAGAATGCGAATGACTTTAACATACATGCCAACTTGCTGCATTTAGGTGCTCTGTTCTGAGATCACAGCATCACCCTCATATGAGTTACCTCATAAAACAAAAAAAGGGTATTACCTGAGGGGATTGCGAGTGGGTGGTCTCAGCATGATTAAGGGCAAGACAACTCACACTGTAGGCAGGATCTGGGTTGGACCACCCTGAAGCTAGGTGTGAGTGAGTGGAATACTGCCTGGGTGTAATAACACCTTATAACGCAGTGAAGGTGACACAAAAGTTTGGGGCTAATAATATATTCCAGTTGTGATATGCAGTTTGTCACACATTTTTGGATACCCCATCCAAAAAGCTGCAGCTACTGTTTTGGAATTCTGATAGCTCTGAGTATTGGCTGTCAGAATTCAATTGCCAGCAGGGGAGATTCTTCCATCCACGTGTTTACACAACCAGATTTAATTCTGTGGAGGCCCCTAGGGAGTGGAAACCTTGGGGCCCCCTTTGCATGTGTCTTAAGGTTTAGGGGGGATAACATTGAAAACATTGAAGGAAGTAGTGTTTGCGTGCCAGAAACCATTAAATCAGGCTGAGACAGAAGTACAGTTAAATCACACTTGTTTAATAATAAAAGTAAAAAGAACAAAAGTAGTCAAAACATAGCCAAAGTTCAGTAACTGGAACGAATAGTCAGCCAAGCCAGAAGTCAGGGATCAATGTAGTGGAACAGCAAGCAGGATCTGGAGCCAGAAGGGTTGTCCGCCAAGCAAGCCATGAACCGGATCGCAGGAGATAGTTTCTGTGATGTGACCAAGGAGAAGGCAGAGCTCCTCTGGGCTGGACGGCTTAAGTAGGCAGAACTAACGAGCAGGATAGCATCAACAGCTGGGTAGTGGGTAACTGTGGAGAGATAGGAGCTGTCAATTAGCTGACAGCTGAGTGACCAGCTCAGAGAAGGAAGGGCTGAGCCCAGCCCTGACATTGCGGCAGCTGATAGATGACCATCACTACTATGCATTACATGTACATAGGTTACCCCAAATTATTTTACAAACTGAAAGAAGATGACCTATTATAAGATGAATTGTAATACAAACCTGATGTCTGTTTTATGTTCTTTAGGTTGTCAATGGGTACAGTCATTTCTCTATAGAGCCTTTCATGTAAAATTTTCTTCTTGTTCAGTCTAGTGGGGTCTGGCCAGTGTATGTCCAGCTTTGGAAATCCAAGCTGAATGCACAGGCAATCGATTGTGACATAAAAAAAAAATCAAAAGATGTATTTAAGTCATATGTCAGCATCTTTAAAGTAAAGTCAGAATAGGGTATATACTGTTGCAAAATAACCCCAATATCAAGGATGTAGTATCAATACTGTAACAAGTCTCAGCATCAACTCCCTAAATCACAATATAATGCAGTGGATCAACAAGGTACTTCCACTGGACGGGGCAGCAATCCCACACATGCTTCTCCGGTTTCGCCGATCACCAGCAGCTGCTTCAAGGGGGAAAAAAATTGATTGGTCTAACGTGAAAAAAAAGTATACATGCGCTAGGACAGGACGATGCAAAAATCCATAGTAATGCTAGACGGCGGATAAGTATTCATTATTGGATTGGAAAGTAGAAATTGGATTGATGTGTGTGTTGAGCAAATGTTTATTAGACATGGAGCTCTTCCAGACATGCTTTATAGGATTTTGTTTTGTTAGGAACTGTGGATTTTAAAAGTACATAATTGGCAAAGTGCTGAAGATGAGCTTTAAGCTGGGTTCACACTACTGCGAATTGGGTGCGGTTTCTTCGCATCCAATTCGCATGTCAGGAGACTGTGACGGGCTCTCTATGGAGCCGGTTCACACATCTCTGGAGCGGCTCCAGTACGAGTTGCACTGGAGTTCTATGCGTCTAATGGTCCGTTTCAGGTCTGAATTCAGACAAAAATTCTGACTAAAATCGGACCTAAAATGGTAAACGGGGACGCACCGGACTCCTGCTGTGAGCCACTCCGTGCTTCAATGTGAACCCAGCCTTAAATGTTTCCATATGCTTCGCAAGATGAATGTATTTGTGAGATCTGATTTCCTCCCTTTTTCTTTTTAATTAACACATTTTCAAAGAATAATCAAAAAGACAGTGAACACAATAAGGACACTAACAGGAGACAGAGCTGCATGCCATATGTTATGATAAATCGCATATAAATGTAGCAAGGTTCCAGACCTCTTTCGGTCTAATGAGAACCTCCAGGGTCAGAGATAGCTGACATCCTTCTGTATATGGTGGGTTGTGAGGCATGGTGGGTGCAAGGTAATTGGTCATTGGGCGCCAGACACTTCTTGAATGCAAAAGAGATTTTTATTTTTACTTAATAGAATTTTGGTAGAAAGGGTTAGGGCCAGGACACCCTCAGGTTGTTGCAAGATTATTTGGCAGACTCAAAGACTTCAATAGGAGGACAGCCATGCAGGGAAAGGCATCCAGAAAAATGCCACATCTGCATGTGCAGGAATGCTGTTTCCTATGGCAACAGTCTTTAACAGTTGCTTACACAATTACTTCTTGTAGTTTTTCAGCCCACTGAGCTCCCGGTCTTTCACTAGACTAGATGATTCACTGCCACTGAATCCCTTGAGCTCCTCCAATCTAAACGATAGTATTTTCCTCAAGCGTCACCCCCACTTCTCTGCTGGGACCCTAGCTTGGCACTCAAGATACCTCTCAAGCTTCACCCCACTAGCCTGCTCGGTCCCTGGCTTGACACACAAGGCTGCTCTACAAGCGTCACCTCCGCTGGCTGGGTCCCTGGCTTGATACACACTGAACTTTCCCGATTCCTTACCATCTCCGGTTGGTAAGAATGCTGCTCCGGTACTTTATTCAGTTACTCACTGTGGTCCCTGGTAAGGATGGGCCCGGTGCTCGATGCGAACCCACGTTCGCATCGAGCACCGGGCGTTCGCTCGCTCGGCGAGCCCAGAACTATTTTGGCCGCTCGCATCACGTTCGTGTGATGCGCGCGGCCCCGCAATGCATTGCGGCCGGCGCGGCCGACGCAGTGCATTGCTGGCTGATGATTGGCCAAGCATGCACTGTGACCCCGCATGCTTGGCCAATCACAGCCCCGGAAACTCGAAGAGCCATAATTGGCTACAGGCAGGACGCCTGTAGCCAATTACAGCTCAGGGGCTGTAGTACACGCCCCCCCCTATAAAACGCCGCCACGCCGTCTGCGCCGGTCACATGCTGTTCCGGCGCAGATTGAGCAGGCTGTTTCTGTGACACTCTGCTGCATTTAGATAGTTAGAGAGATTCACTTGCAGAGATTGAGTTAGATAGATTCAGTTACAAAGATTGATTGACAAAGAGGGGCTTGTAGTGTGCTCGTGGCAGGCAGGCAGAGCTCCTATATTTTGTTACCAGAAGCACCTATAGGACTTGTAGTGTGTTCGTGGCAGGCAGGCAGAGCTCCTATATTTTGTTACCAGAAGCACCTATAGGACTTGTAGTGTGTTCGTGGCAGGCAGGCAGAGCTCCTATATTTTGTTACCAGAAGCACCTATAGGACTTGTAGTGTGTTAGTGGCAGGCAGGCAGAGCTCCTATATTTTGTTACCAGAAGCACCTATAGGACTTGTAGTGTGTTCGTGGCAGGCAGGCAGAGCTCCTATATTTTGTTACCAGAAGCACCTATAGGACTTGTAGTGTGTTAGTGGCAGGCAGGCAGAGCTCCTATATTTTGTTACCAGAAGCACCTATAGGACTTGTAGTGTGTTCGTGGCAGGCAGGCAGAGCTCCTATATTTTGTTACCAGAGGCACCTATAGGACTTGTAGTGTGTTAGTGGCAGGCAGGCAGAGCTCCTATATTTTGTTACCAGAAGCACCTATAGGACTTGTAGTGTGTTCGTGGCAGGCAGGCAGAGCTCCTATATTTTGTTCCCAGAGGCACCTATAGGACTTGAAGTGTGTTAGTCCCATTACACACACAGAGCTATATTTTCTTCCCAGAAGCACCTATAGGACTTGAAGTGTGTTAGTCCCATTACACACAAAGAGCTATACTTTGTTCCCAGAAGCACCTATAGGACTTGAAGTGTGTTAGTCCCATTACACACACAGAGCTATATTTTGTTCCCAGAAGCACCTATAGGACTTGAAGTGTGTTAGTCCCATTACACACACAGAGCTATATTTTGTTCCCAGAAGCACCTATAGGACTTGAAGTGTGTTAGTCCCATCACACACACAGAGCTATATTTTGTTCCCAGAAGCACCTATAGGACTTGAAGTGTGTTAGTCCCATTACACACACAGAGCTATATTTTCTTCCCAGAAGCACCTATAGGACTTGAAGTGTGTTAGTCCCATCACACACACAGAGCTATATTTTCTTCCCAGAAGCACCTATAGGACTTGCAGTGTGTTAGTCCCATTACACACACAGAGCTATATTTTCTTCCCAGAAGCACCTATAGGACTTGAAGTGTGTTAGTCCCATCACACACACAGAGCTATATTTTGTTCCCAGAAGCACCTATAGGACTTGAAGTGTGTTAGTCCCATTACACACACAGAGCTATATTTTCTTCCCAGAAGCACCTATAGGACTTGAAGTGTGTTAGTCCCATCACACACACAGAGCTATATTTTCTTCCCAGAAGCACCTATAGGACTTGAAGTGTGTTAGTCCCATCACACACAGAGCTATATTTTCTTCCCAGAAGCACCTATAGGACTTGAAGTGTGTTAGTCCCATCACACACACAGAGCTATATTTTGTTCCCAGAAGCACCTATAGGACTTGAAGTGTGTTAGTCCCATCACACACACAGAGCTATATTTTCTTCCCAGAAGCACCTATAGGACTTGAAGTGTGTTAGTCCCATTACACACAAAGAGCTATACTTTGTTCCCAGAAGCACCTATAGGACTTGAAGTGTGTTAGTCCCATCACACACACAGAGCTATATTTTGTTCCCAGAAGCACCTATAGGACTTGAAGTGTGTTAGTCCCATTACACACACAGAGCTATATTTTCTTCCCAGAAGCACCTATAGGACTTGAAGTGTGTTAGTCCCATCACACACACAGAGCTATATTTTCTTCCCAGAAGCACCTATAGGACTTGAAGTGTGTTAGTCCCATTACACACACAGAGCTATATTTTCTTCCCAGAAGCACCTATAGGACTTGAAGTGTGTTAGTCCCATCACACACACAGAGCTATATTTTCTTCCCAGAAGCACCTATAGGACTTGAAGTGTGTTAGTCCCATCACACAGAGCTCCTCTATTTTCTTTGCATAAGCACCCACAGGACTTCTAGTGTGTTAGTGGCATCACACAGAGCTCCTATATATTCTTCTCAGCAGCACCCACAGGACTTCTAGTGTGTTAGTGGCATCACACAGAGCTCCTCTATTTTCTTTGCATAAGCACCCACAGGACTTCTAGTGTGTTAGTGGCATCACACAGAGCTCCTCTATTTTCTTTGCAGAAGCACCCATAGGACTTCTAGTGTGTTAGTGGCATCACACAGAGCTCCTCTATTTTCTTTGCAGAAGCACCCATAGGACTTCTAGTGTGTTAGTGGCATCACACAGAGCTCCTCTATTTTCTTTGCAGAAGCACCCACAGGACTTCTAGTGTGTTAGTGGCATCACACAGAGCTCCTATATATTCTTCTCAGCAGCACCCACAGGACTTCTAGTGTGTTAGTGGCATCACACAGAGCTCCTCTATTTTCTTTGCAGAAGCACCCACAGGACTTCTAGTGTGTTAGTGGCATCACACAGAGCTCCTCTATTTTCTTTGCATAAGCACCCACAGGACTTCTAGTGTGTTAGTGGCATCACACAGAGCTCCTCTATTTTCTTTGCAGAAGCACCCATAGGACTTCTAGTGTGTTAGTGGCATCACACAGAGCTCCTCTATTTTCTTTGCAGAAGCACCCATAGGACTTCTAGTGTGTTAGTGGCATCACACAGAGCTCCTCTATTTTCTTTGCAGAAGCACCCATAGGACTTCTAGTGTGTTAGTGGCATCACACAGAGCTCCTATATTTTCTTCTCAGCAGCACCCACAGGACTACCGACTACAATGGCTGGAAGACCGCCAAGGGGAGGCAGAGCGTGCAGAGCCAAGAACACAGGGCAGGCAGGCTCTGTTTCTAGTGGCCGTGGACGTGGACGTGGTCGTGCATCGTCATCAGCACGTGGCCATGGGACACGCGCGTCTTTGTTTTCGGCAGCTGGACATGTGGAGCCGCATCATGCTGAAGGCTTGGTAGAATGGATGACCAAGCCCTCCTCATCCTCCTCATCCTCTCTCACCCAGGCTCAGGGTACTGACAGAGCATCATCAGCCACCCCTTCCCTAGACCCACCATGTCCTCCTGAGAAGTCCCCCGAACTCTTTGAGCACAGTGTTGGGTACATGCTCCAGGAGGATGCCCAACGATTCGAAGGCTCGGATGACGATACCCAGCTTGAGGAATCTGGCAGTACAGTTCCACCAGCTGCAGCTTACTGCCAGGTTTGCTCTAGTGGTGAAGAGGGAGGGGATGATGAGGTCACTGACTCCACGTGGGTGCCTCAAGGGAGAGAGGATGAGGAGGAGGACGAGGAGGAGGAGGATGCGGCGTCACATGTCCAACGAGGCAGGATGCCCCCTGGAGGCCAGGTAGAGGCCAGCACAGCAACTGTACAACACCGCAGAGCTCCGCCTGTGCAGGGCGCTGCCTCTGCACGTTATCAGAAAAGTTCTTTGGTGTGGGCCTTTTTTGAGACGAGTGCAGCAGATCGCACCACTGCTATTTGCAATATTTGTCTCAAGCGTATCTCGCGTGGCCAAAACATCAGCCGCTTGGGCACGACAAGCATGACCAGACATATGGCGACCTGCCATGCAGCTCGTTGGCAGGCACACATAAAAGACCCACACCAAAGAACTAAGCGGACCTCTCCTTGCTCCTCCTCAGCTGGGATCTCCATCCCCACTACACCTTCAGTCCTCTCTGAAAGCTGCTCTGAGAGGACTGAAGGTGTAGAATTCGGTGTGTCACAACCAAGTACTTGCAGTACACCGACGTCCGAATGCAGCAGGCAAATTTCCCTGCCCCAGCTGCTGGACCGTAGAAAGAAGTACACTCCCAGCCATCCACATGCCCAGCGGTTGAATGCTAGCCTTGCTAAATTGCTAGCACTTCAACTGCTGCCTTTTCAGTTGGTAGACTCGGCCCCCTTCCGTGAGTTTGTTCAATGTGCGGTTCCTCAGTGGCAGGTTCCCAAACGCCACTTTTTCTCGCGGAAGGCGATTCCGTCTCTCTACCGGCATGTGGAGGGCAATGTCCATGCCTCGCTGGACAGGGCGGTCAGCGGTAAGGTGCATATTACCGCTGACTCATGGTCCAGCAGGCATGGACAGGGACGGTACCTTTCTTTCACAGCCCATTGGGTCACTCTATTGGCAGCTGGGAGGGATGCAGGACAAGGTGCAGTAGTGTTGGAGGTTGTCCCGCCACCACGCCTCCAAAACGCGACTACTGCTACTGGTTGTGACACACCTCTCTCCTCCACCCCCTCCTCTTCTTCTTCCTCCAGTGCTCTGTCCTTGGAACCAGCGGTGCTCCGTAGGCGTACAAGGGGCTACGCAAGTACGCAGGCAAAAAGATGCCATGCCGTGCTTGCGCTGGTGTGTTTGGGGGACAGGAGCCACACTGGGCCAGAGGTTCTGGCAGCTCTGCAGGGGCAGGCCGAGAGGTGGTTGACGCCACGTCAGCTTAAGCCAGGAATGGTCGTTTCTGACAATGGCACCAACCTCCTCTCCGCCCTGCGACAGGGGCAGCTCACCCATGTGCCCTGCATGGCTCACGTCCTCAACCTGGTGGTGCAGCGGTTCTTGGGCAGGTTCCCAGGCTTACAGGATGTCCTGAGGCAGGCCAGGAAAGTCTGTGTGCATTTCCGCCGATCTTATAATGCCAGTGCTCGGCTGACTGAGCTGCAAAAGGAGCTGAACCTGCCCAAGAACCGCCTAATATCTGACATGCCCACCAGGTGGAACTCAACGTTGGCCATGCTGCAGCGACTGCACACGCAGCAGAGGGCCATCAATGAGTACCTTTGCGACTACGGCACCAGGACAGGGTCAGGGGAGCTTGGTTTTTTTTCCCCACGTCAGTGGAGCATGATCAGGGATGCATGCACTGTCCTCTCACCATTTGAGGAGGCCACGAGGATGGTGAGCAGTGACAGTGCATGCATCAGTGACACTGTCCCTCTTGTCCACCTGTTGGAGCATACGCTGCGTGGGATAATGGACAGGGCACTTGAGGCAGAACAGAGGCAGGAAGAGGAGGACTTCCTTGCCTCTCAAGGCCCCCTTTATCCAGACAGTGTTCCTTCTGTCCCACCCATCACACAGGAAGAGGATGAGGAGGAGGAGGAGGAGGAGGAGGAGGAGAGGATTGTGTGAGCATGGAGGTGGAGCCTGGCACTCAGCATCAGCAGCAGCAGTCTTTTAGGGATGATGTACAGTCCCAACAAGCCAGTGGACTTGTACGTGGCTGGGAGGAGGTGGCTGGCGATCATGTCATCCTCAGTGACCCAGAAGACTCCGGACCGAATGCCTCAGCTAACCTACGCTGCATGGCCTCCCTGATCCTGCAAAGCCTGCGGAAGGATCCTCGTGTTCTTCGGATCAAGGAGAGGGACCATTACTGGCTGGCCACTCTCCTTGATCCGCGGTACAAGGGTAAGGTTGCGGACCTTATCTTGCCGTCGCAGAGGGAGCAGAGGATGAGACATCTCAGGGAGGCCTTGCAGAAAGGTCTGTGCAACGCGTTCCCAGAAACTGGGAGGCTACAAACTCCTGGTCCTGGGCGACGAGTTGCTGAGGCTTCGGTCAGTGGCAGAAGGAGCGGTGGGGAAGGTGGACGTCTGACCGATGCGTTCAGACAATTTTTTAGTCCGCAGCCCCAAGGTATGATCGGTTCCAGCAACCATCGCCAGCGTCTGATATACATGGTGCAGGAATACCTTGGGGCAAGGTCAGACTTGGACACCTTTCCCACCGAAAATCCTCTGGCTTACTGGGTCCTGAGGATGGATCACTGGCCAGAGCTTGCACAGTATGCAATTGAGCTACTGGCCTGTCCTGCCTCCAGCGTTCTTTCCGAACGCACATTCAGTGCTGCTGGAGGATTTGTGACTGATCATAGGGTGCGCCTGTCCACCGCCTCGGTTGATCGACTGACATTCATCAAAATGAATCAGTCTTGGATCACCACCAGCTACCAGGCACCTGAGGCGGATATAACCGAATAATTTTTAATGTCACATCCCTTCAAGACTGCCTATGCTGATGCTGAGTGACTGTCCTCTTATGTTCACTGACTATCCTCTTCCTCCTCCTCAATGATCCATGCCACCACACCAGTGCCTAAGGCACAATTTTTCAGCCCCTGTTTAACAGGGGCGTGTACTTACAATTTTTAAAAAAAATGCTTCGCAACACGTGTGACTGCTGTGCTCCAAGTACAGTCTCTGTGAGGGCCGTGTTGCAGTGTTGTGGCACCAGCACCAGTGCCTAAGGCACAATTTTTCAGCCCCTGTTTAACAGGGGCGTGTACTTACAATTTTTTAAAAAAATGCTTCGCAACACGTGTGACTGCTGTGCTCCAAGTACAGTCTCTGTGAGGGCCGTGTTGCAGTGTTGTGGCACCAGCACCAGTGCCTAAGGCACAATTTTTCAGCCCCTGTTTAACAGGGGCGTGTACTTACAATTTTTAAAAAAAATGCTTCGCAACACGTGTGACTGCTGTGCTCCAAGTACAGTCTCTGTGAGGGCCGGGTTGCAGTGTTGTGGCACCAGCACCAGTGCCTAAGGCACAATTTTTCAGCCCCTGTTTAACAGGGGCGTGTACTTACAATTTTTTTAAAAAAATGCTTCGCAACACGTGTGACTGCTGTGCTCCAAGTACAGTATCTGTGAGGGCCGGGTTGCAGTGTTGTGGCACCAGCACCAGTGCCTAAGGCACAATTTTTCAGCCCCTGTTTAACAGGGGCGTGTACTTACAATTTTTTAAAAAAATGCTTCGCAACACGTGTGACTGCTGTGCTCCAAGTACAGTCTCTGTGAGGGGTTGCAGTGTTGTGGCACCAGCACCAGTGCCTAAGGCACAATTTTTCAGCCCCTGTTTAACAGGGGCGGGTAATTACAAATCTTGATCTAATAGTTCACAGCAGGGCCCATTCCTGCGCCCACCAAGAGTAACTATGAGGGCCTGCAGTCTTGTGGCAACACCGTCCACCACCACCGCCAAAGGCCCAATTTTTCTGCCCTGTTCATCAGGTGCTTGCAATTACAAATCTTGATCTAATAACTCACAGCAGGGCCCATTCCTGCGCCCACCAAGAGTAACTATGAGGGCCTACAGTCTTGTGGCAACACCGTCCACCACCACCGCCAAAGGCCCAATTTTTCTGCCCTGTTCATCAGGTGCTTGCAATTACAAATCTTGATCTAATAACTCACAGCAGGGCCCATTCCTGCGCCCACCAAGAGTAACTGTGAGAGCTTACAGTCTTGTGGCAAAACCGTCCACCACCACCACCACCCCCAATTTTTCTGCCCTGTTCAACAGGTGCATGCAATTACAAATCTTGATCTATTAACTCACAGCAGGGCCCATTCCTGTGCCCACCAGTCTTGTGGCTACACCAACATCTAATAGGGCAAATTTCTGCAGAGTATATACGCCAGGCCCCTACTTTCAAACATCCAACTTACAAACGACTCCTACTTGCAAATGGAAAGAGAAAACAGGAAGTGAGAGGAAATCTACCCCTAGGAAGGGAAATTCTATCCTGTTAGATTTAATTTGGGAAAAGGGTATCTCCTCTCTACTGATACTTTATCACCAATCCTTGTTTCAATTAAAACCCCACTTTTCCAAAAACATTTGTCATTGGGACGGAAAGTGAGGTGACATGTTCTGAACAGATGTGCAAAGACAGCAAATGTTACAGGGGTGATAACCCCTCCCTATGTTCTCCAAAAAGCTTAAAAATAGATTTTTTTGGGATGGAGCTACACTTCATAATGTACCTGTTCAGATTCTACTTAAGATCAAACCTAAAGCCGCAAGTGGTTTTAAATGGCTTCTTTTTTTCCTTTACAAATGTCATTTTGTGCAAGGACAGTTCTAAACACGGGAAACACATGCCACTTCACAGGCATACTTTGGACACCCCCCAGGTACCATATTTAAAGGAAAATGTCACTTTTTTTTTTTTCACTTTATGCATCATTAAAATGACTGCTCCCGAAAAAACGTTAGTTTTTAAAAGTTCTTTTTGCATTGATATATGTCCCCTGGGGCAGGACCCGGGTCCCCAAACCTGTTTTATGACATTAACATGCATATTGGCCGTTGTAATTAGCACTTTTGATTTCGAACGTTCGCGTCCATTATAACGTATAGGGTTCGAAAATTCGCGCGAACTTTCGGTCCGTTCGAAGGTTCTGGTTCGAACCGAACCCGGGGGTGTTCGGCTCATCCCTAGTCCCTGGTAATAAGGTGGTTGGTCCCTTAGTGGCGACAGCTTCCCTTCTACCTCCGACCATGACATGTTCTCCGGCCGGCAGAACCGGCAATTCTGGTTGGCATGCAAGCCGTAATCCCAACCCTGTGCTGCTCTCTTGCTTCTGGACAGGCCATCAGACAGCCTAGCAGCCAGATGTGCCCGGGATAGGCCCAATCTCTGGCCTAGCAACCCGGGCAGTACAACACACGTCTACCCAGACAGCCGTCCAGATGGCACAGAACACCGATCAAAGTAGGTCAATATCCTCACTAATCTAAACAACAAAAGAATCAAAGCAGCCAGCACAGTCTGTTGATAATCAAACATAAAATAATAAAATAATAAAAGTCCAAAAATGTGGCACTTTTAAAATCACAGTGAGTCCAAATGAGGGAAGGTGGATGTACCCGTCACCAACTTCAATGTGTGTAAAAGAGGCACTCGTCACCACATGGTAAAATAATCTGCTTACCAGATGTCTGGAACTAATATGCGTGTTTTAACAACCAAAGGCACGTCTCCAGTATGCAGCTTCTACACAGGATCTCATAGAGGCAAATGCAAGGTCTCCAAGTAGTGTCCCCACTATATAAACTTCTCCAGGTTCTCACATCAGATAAAAGGCATTCAGTTTATCGGCCAACGATACTCAGTGAAGGAAAATAAGTAGCCACTTATTGGCTACTTATTTTCTTTTGACTGGGTATCATTGGCCGATAAACTGCCTTTAATTTGTATATTTTTTAAGTTATATTTGCACATGTGCTCTGCTTGTTATTATACTTTGTTGCACTTTAAGCATATTTATACATTGTATATGTTTAAACATGTTTAGTAGTAGTGTAGTATGAAACACATGACTTGTTTATGAAACATTGGACTTATAGGATTGATTTAATTTTTATGGGGGATTTATAGCTGCCTTATTTGTTTTGTTTTATTTTTATGTTTTTTTTTTTTATCAGAACATATGGTATGCAGCTCTGTCTCCTGTTATT
Organism: Lithobates sylvaticus; assembly: GCA_028564925.1. Classification (NCBI taxonomy): domain Eukaryota; kingdom Metazoa; phylum Chordata; class Amphibia; order Anura; family Ranidae; genus Lithobates; species Lithobates sylvaticus. The sequence goes on along the minus strand of CM053035.1, from coordinate 46,183,044 downwards.
GTTCTAGTAAAAGCTGTCTTTTTATATTGTGTCCCTTGAATATTAGTTAATTAAAAAGAAAAGGGAGGAAGTCAGATTTCACAAACACATTTACCTTGGGAATCATATGGAAATATCTGTGGTGACCCTTCATTACAGCCCATCTCCAGCAATTTGACAATTATTTACTTTAATTAACTGATATTTTTTAAGTCACGATAGTAAATGACTCTTAACCACTTAAAGACCAGGCCTTTTTTTCAGACTCAGCATTTACAAGTTAAAAACATATTTTTTTGCTAGAAAATGACTAACACCCTAGAGAATAAAATGGCGGTCATTGCAATACTTTTTGTCACACCATATTTGCGCAGTGGTTTTGCAAGCGCACTTTTTTTTTGGAAAAAAAAAATCACGTTTTTTTAATTTAAAAAAAATCACTTTTTAAAATAAAAAAAATAAGACAACAGTAAATTGATACCCACCATGTCACGCTTCAAAATTGCGCCTGCCAGTGGAATGGCGTCAAACGTTTACTTTTAAAAATCTCCATAGGCGACGTTTAAAAAATTCTACAGGTTGCATGTTTTGAGTTAGAGGAGGTCTATGGCTAGAATTATTGCTCTAGTTCTAACGATCGCGGCGATACCTCACATGTGTGGATTGGCCGCCGTTTTTATATGCGGGCACTACTCGCGTATGCGTCGGGACGGGTCGCTTTAAAATTTATTTATTTTTCTTATTTATTTTACTTGATATTATTTTTTCACTGTTTTAAAAAAAAAAAAAAATTGGGTCACTTTTATTCCTATTACAAGGAATGTAAACATCCCTTGTAATAGAAAAAAGCATGACAGGTCCTCTTAAATATGAGATCTGGGGTCAAAAAGTCCTCAGATCTCATATTTGGACTGGAATGCAATAAAAAAAAAAAATATTATTTGTCATTTGAAAAAATGACAACAGAAAAATGTCCCTTTAAGACGTATGGGCGGAAGTGACGTTTTGACGTTGCTTCCGCCCTGCTATAGTATGGAGACGGGTGGGGGCCATCTTCCCCCTCACTCGTCTCCATACCCTGCCACGGACAGGTCTGGATCGCCTCTGCCGCTGCCGACGGCTCCGCTAAGTGGCGGAGGGTGCAGGAGAGCGGCGGGAGGGGGGGTGGCCCCTCTCCGCCGCCAATAACTGTGATCTCGTGGCGAATCCGCCGCAGAGACCACCATTATCGTAAACAGGACCGCCAGCTCAAAAGATGGATACCTCGGTTGTGGCAGCTGCCGTTACCGAGATATCCATCTCTAAAATGCCAATGTATATGTACAGGAGCCGGATCGGTAAGTGGTTAACTGTTGCAAAATAAGCACAGCAAAGGTTCTAACCCTTCTCCCTTACCAGAAAGGAACAAAAAATCATTTTAGCTGAAGATGGATTTAAGTGTTACAGGCTCTGTTTTTTTGCAAAGAATGTTCAGATGGTTTTCAGCTCAGGAAAAGTGTCAATACGTTTTGACATTTGCATTCCCCATAGGGATCAATGATCTCTCTAAAGTAAACATTTTATCCCAAGGACAGAATGGGAAAGAGGCTTCACTAAATGCTGACCATTAGAAAAGCACTAATATACAGTATGAATACAGGAGAATTGATTGTATTTTCCATTAGCAACTTTTATTTAGGGGGAAAAAAAATGAATATATAAGCATTAATTGCAACCTATCGGAAATTCCCTCTGATCACGTCGGGCTAATCTACAATGGATTCTGATTGGTTTCCATGGGTTAGTGTACTTGAAGAGACATTGTCAACTGCTAATGGAGTGTGAGCCCTGCTCCTTTAGAGCAGTAAAGCAAGTAGTCTAAAGGAGCGGGGGAGTGCAGATAGGTGAGTAGATCTCGCTGCAGGTGGGCTATCTGGAGACACCATTAGACATGTGCAATTTGTTTTTTTTTTTTTTTCGTTTTTTTTTTTTTTTTTTTTTCGTTCATTCGTTTTCGTACGAATGAACGAACGATTCGCTAAAAATTGAATCGAACGAATCCGAAAATAATGAAAATCCGAAAAAAAACTAATTAGAAACAACAAATGTACAAATGAAGAAAATCCGAAAAACGAAAACAGGAACAACAAAAATTAAAATGAACGAAAAAATTCGTACATTCGTAACTTTTTTTTTTTTTTGTTGAATTGGTAATTTTCCGTGTCCCTTACAATGGTGCTGCTTAATGTGCTTCGAATAGATTGAACGAAAAAATTTGTACATTCGTAACTTTTTTTTTTTTTTTTCGATTCGTAATTTTCCGTGTCTCTTACAATGGCGCTGCTTAACGTGCTTCAAATGGATTGAACGAAAAAATTTGTACATTCGTAACTTTTTTTTTCGATTCGTAATTTTCCGTGTCTCTTAAAATGTAATAATAGCATACACATTACATAAAATTATGAATTAATGCTCCGATTACGAATCTACGAATGTTACGAATGTACGAATAAATACGAATGCGTCCGAATTTCGAAAAAAACGAATAAACGAAAAAATAACTCTAACGAAAATACGAATCGTTACGAATACGAACACCGACGACTTACGAATTTACGAATCGTTACGAATCAACGGAAACGAAAAAAAACAAAACGAACAAACAAATTTTTTTTGTTCTGCACATGTCTAGACACCATTGTGTTTCGATGGCTGGGTTAAGTGTCTCTACAGCTGACAAAAGATGAAAAAAATTCTTAGGAAGAGTCTTAAGAAAACTTTTACAAAAATTTGCAGAACATTCTAATGTCATTAGAAAGTTTTCGCTGGATTTAAGATTTAATTTTGGAATGAATGGACTTTACCAAGCAAAAACCACATACATTGTTAGAAGTTCATTCATTCATATCCTACTCCTTTTTTCTTGGACAACAAATGTCTATTTGACCCTACTAATAAATCGAAAAACAAACAAACTTTCTTAGAACCTTCTTTTCCTAATAATTTTCATTTGAAATTCTACCCATCTATGACCAGTTTAAGATTAGGTGTAGTGTAGCACCCTCCTAGATAGGTGCTAGGATTAGGTAAATATTGTTCTGGCACACTGTAGTGTTGATTATTCTGGTCTGTTAAGTGTTTCCCTTGCTGCAGGTTCAATTGCTCTTTCTGTTTTCTAAAGCAGGGGTCTCCAAATTTTCTAAAAAAAGGGCCTGTTTACTGTCCATTAGACTTTAGTGGGGCCGGAACTATGGCCAGTGGAGTAACAATGCCTCAGGCTTGGTAGTCAAGCGGAGTAAAAAAAATAACATAATGCCTGTGGTAAGTAGAAGGAGAAATAGTGCCCCATTGTTGATGTCAGTGGGAGGAATAGTTCCTCATAATTGGTTTCAGTTGGAGGAATAATGCCCGACTGTTGGTGTCAGTGGAAGGAATGGTTTCTCATCATTGGTGTCAATGGGAGTAATAGAGCCTAGTATCAGTGGGAGGAATAGAGCCCCATGGGCCAGATCAAGGCCTACAGAGGGCTGCATCCAGCCCTAGGGCCACAGTCTGGAGACCACTGTTCTAGAGAACTGTGGATATCTGTGGAGCAAGGCAAATGGGCAGCATAAATATTTAAACAGCCCCGGCCAATCCCAGGGAGGGTGGCCCTGAACGCTGCTGGGATTCTGTATAAACATAGAGCTTCCAGGTCTTTTTCTGTGGGTGAGGAATGCAGCCTAAAGGTGGGGCTTGCTGTCCCCTTAGGAACCCTGCCATACGCTTGCTGTTCATTAGGCCTCAGGTGGGCGACCTGAGAACCTGCTTGGTGAAGTTGCAGAGAGCTGACTGAGGGGCTGTCATCTAAAGATCTAGTCTGGTATCACAGGAAATATATGTCGCATGGATGTTGGAAGGAGACAACCAACTTGTGAAGAACGTTTGTGTGTACAGACTGCTGTGAGATTTTAGAGACTTTTGGGCTGCTGACACCTGTGTGTTTAATCGGCTGGTGTCCTGCAGAGCTTAGTCTATATTAATTCTCTGTGAAGAGACTTTGGTCTAATTGCTCTAAAGAAGAAGATTTGTGCTTTTAACTGTTTTTCTATTCCAAAGCCAAGTCCACAGTTTGCTTTTACAAGGACTTTTGCTTCAATTCCACAGAAGGACATTGTCCTCATCTTGTACGTGGTTCTTTTTGGAGTATCCCACTCAATTCTCCAATACTATCCAAGTTATATAAAAATAAAAAGACCAAAAAGAACACCCCTGGACTTTCTTTGGACTGTCCTAGCTGCCGGGCAATTACTGGAAAAAAGAACCCAGGCATTTTTCCTAGTTGCTCCTACAATGGTAGCGCTACATTAGGTATTAATATTTTTGCATAGGTAAATTCATCCAGTTTGTGTCATAACTGGCCTATCCCGGCAGGCACTGCTACTACAGTGATTTCTGCTAGCTTCTGGGTTCCATGCTGAGCGGCTACCATGCTGCTTAACGAACAGAGGTGGTCACTTGGGCGACACAGGTGCCATTTAGAGAACATTTAGCACCTTCTCAATAAATGCAAAGCGTTCCCTAATTGGACAAGGTGGAGATTGTGATTTCACCACCCCAATGCTCCACCTCGTATACAGTTTATTTTCTACAGTGATTGCCAGGTGCACATATTCTGGGTTTTGGTGTTCACTCAAGGACCTCATGTGTTGTAAAATCCGATACTGCATGCAAATCAATATGAACATGTAGATTTAAAATGGTCTGATTGTGGAAGCCATACTGTTATAGTTTTTGAGTGACACCTTACATTTTCTGGAGACATGGTTTGTGTTTATTTTAGTGTTCACCTTTAGTTCTTAAAGAGGTGTTTCCATTTAAAAAAATAAAAATTACAAGCCAGCAGCTACAAATACTGCAGCTGCTGACTTTTAATAATTGGACACTTACCTGTTCCAGGGTCCAGCAATGCGGGGGATCGAAGCCCCGCTCCTCTCCCCCTCCATTCGGCCGTGCAATCATCTGGGACCTGTCATGTGTTCCAGATGATTGACAAGAGGGAGGGGGCAGAGCTGAGCCCTTCCTGCGCCGAGGGAAAGTGATGTCACCAGCCCAGGCACTGAAGGAGGCAGACTTCGAGGGACCCCCTAGCAACAGCCATTTATAGGTGAGTTAAAAAAACATTTTTCCAAATGTTTTTTATTTTTTTTTAGGAACATTAATGATTTTTTTTTTTTTTTGGCTGCAATGCCACTTTAAGAGCCAATCAACTCCCCTTGTGAAGGGGGCAGAGACAGTCATCGTGGATAACTCCACATTGTATCAGGACTATTTAAAGGAAAGCATGGGCACAAGTAGGTTAATTCTAGGAAAGAAGGCTTGTCCCTTGAAATGCATCAGTAACTTGCATCAATTGAAGGCTGCTGGAGGGGTCCTTCTATAGACCACTGATGGAAAACAAAAGCGAGGCTGATGCGCCCTTTTTTGTTAATTTAGATTTTTTTATAATGCCTTTTGAAGGAGATCTATGACCACAGCATACTCTTTAATTTGATAACATCAGCATTGTAATAACAATACAAACAATAGTTATTTTTGACAATCTGCTATAATCTTACTTGAAAAATCCCCTTTTATGTTGGTAGTGCTGGCGGTCTCCTCCCACAACTTCCTGGATTCCCTGCATGCTTTGCAGCTTCTCCTCTGCTGTTTATGTTCAGTTTCTAAAGACTACATATCCCATGGTACTTTGCTGCCTGCAAGCAGAGATTCCTGTACTGACCCTACCTCCTGGAACTTCTTCTCTCAGCACTTCTGTAGTTTAGAAGGCAGGCTCTGTGAAATGTATGACACAGCAGTGCCTACCCACAGGGCTTAGTGAATATGTGTCCCAGAATTCAAGGAAGTAAATGTGTGAGGAGCGTCACAAAGTAAATTTGCAAACTTCAATATGCTTCAGAGTAATAGGAGTAGGCTAGAAATAATAGAAATACGATGTGGAAATTATTTTATATGTTGACCTTGTATCTACTTTAACCTCTTCCCGACCACGCTATAGCTGAATAACGGCTACAGCGCGGTCACAAATTTCTGTGAGGGACGTCTGTTGACATCCTCCCAGAACCCTGCCCCCCTGCAAGCCCCTGGGACCCATATCTGTGATCACAGCAGCTCTACACCATGTGATCAGCTTTCCACAGCTGTCCACAGCTATCCACAGCTGTCCACAGCTGATCACAGTGTAAACAGCATTTGCTGATTATCGGCATATCTCTCCTCACACTGACAGCGCATGAGAGGAGAGCCGGTAAGTGGCAAGCCACACAGGGGACATCTACACTGATAATCAGGGCACTGATCATCAGTGTCCTGATGATCAATGCAGCCCCAATCACTGCCTGTCAGTGCTCATCAGTGTTGCCTATCAGTAGGGGTGCAACGGATCAAAAAACTCACGGATCGGATCGTTCCTCGGATCAGTCACGGATCAGATAATTTTTCGGATCAGCAAATAATAATTGAATTTGCAAAAACCTGTGAAAATTCCACCACCATATAGTCCCCACTGTAATATCCACAATCTCCCTACTGTAATATCCACGTCATCTCCCCCACTGTAATATCCACGCCATCTCCCCCACTGTAAAATCCACGCCATCTCCCCCACTGTAAAATCCACGCCATCTCCCCCACTGTAATATCCACGCCATCTCCCCCACTGTAATATCCACGCCATCTCCCCCACTGTAATATCCACGCCATCTCCCCCACTGTAATATCCACGCCATCTCCCCCACTGTAATATCCACGCCATCTCCCCCACTGTAATATCCACGCCATCTCCCCCACTGTAATATCCACGCCATCTCCCCCCCTGTAATATCCACGTCATCTCCCCCACTGTAATGGACATCTCCCCCACTGTAATATTGGCTGAGCATGGCTGGGTACGGCTGGGTATTGCAGAGTATTGGCTGGGTATTGCAGAGTATGGATCCATGAATGCGACTGCAATTGTCACAGAGCAGCGCTGTGGGCACTACAGATCCAGCCCACAGCGCTGCTGCCATCTGATCTCTCCCCTCCACTGTACAGATCAGTACACAGAGGAAGCGGGGTCATGAAATTACGCCAGTTTTGTTTACAAGTGATCGCTCCGTCATTTGACGGAGCAATCACGTGGTAAACGGCTGCCGGGTGTGCCAAGATGGCCACCGCTCCAGAGCTAGGCCTAAGCCGCGGCCTTTTCTAAGGCTGACCCGTTCGGATCACGGATTGGTGACGATGCACCCCTATGTATCAGCGCATATTAGTGCTGCATATCAGTGCAGCCTTGCAGTGCCCATCAGTGAAGCCTATCAGTGCAGCCTCATCAGCGCACATCAGTGAAGGAGTAAAATTACAGTGGTTGGCTGATGGTAATTTTTTTTGGGGGGGGGGCAGCAAACCGTGCACCCACAGACACTCTGGCGGACAGTGCTTCACCCGGGCAACAGGCATTACAGGCGGCTTCCTCTGCACTCCTCCATGGGCATCACGGTGGCTTCCGTCTCCTCTGTGGCTAATCGGATCGTTTCTCCTTTCGGCCGATAGGGAAACAGATCTCAGACCCGCTTCCTGATTGGCCTGGGAGGAGAATCAGTTTGAAAATAGCGAATATTCATTTGCGATGGTCACATAACTGCGTGGGCTCGGTTCGCAGTGCTCTGCACCCCGAGCCCACACTTTTTTTGAAGCCTAGTCAAGCCTAATCACATGCTTCAAAAATGCACCCCCCCCCCCATTGGAAATCATGCATTTGATGTCCTGCCTGGGGGCTGGATGCATGGATTGGGGGGGGGGGCGCCCTTAATGGACCCGCCCCTGTTTACAACATTTTACAAAGAAATTTTTTTTTTCTTTTCCAAATTCTTACTTTTTTTTTATTTTTTATTTGTTTAGCAATAAATAAAACCAGCGATGATTAAATACCACAGAAATAAATCTCTATCTGTCTCAATTAATGTGGGATAATTCTACTAAAAGACATTTTCTTTCGGTGAGTCACCTGCATCAGTCTCATTGAAAGAAAATCTGTCTCAAAAAAAAATGATAGAAATTTTGTTTGGGTACAGGTTGGCATGACCGTACATTTGTGAAAGTGTGACAGCGCTGAAAGCTGAAAATTGGTCTGGAGGGAAGGAGGTGAAAGTGCCCAGCAGACATGTGGTTAAAGAAAAAGAGGATATTTCGGTTCACCAGGAAAAATGGCCATATATAGAAGTGTCAAGGTGTCTGCTTTGTATGACAAAATAACCCAAAAAAATATATAACTATATCCAAAATATATGGAAATAGATGAACGCCTGGAATAATATTCAAAACTGCAAATAAAACCTTTTATATCCTGTCTTTGTAATACAATACTCATTTGAATGTCTAAACAAATAAGATGAAAGTGAACTATATTTTTTTCCTTCTTACCACTTTTTATTGTCTTTGACTGTAAACATCAGAGGGAATAAATCAGTCATGTTGCACATAAACCAATAGCTGCCTATTAGCTCACTCTCTGCAATGCTTGGAAACCAATACCCTAATTTAGTCCCGCTGGGTAAATATATTGTACAACAAACAGCGTCTTGCTTTCCTTATATTGATTTGCTTCTGGTGTTACTAATTGCACTGCTAAAAGTATCTTCATTTTGTGCTGTTTAAGTCACCCCTGTATATGTCTGCGTGATTTGTATCCCAGAAGAGGAAATAGAGTTTATCAGCAGGAATCAAAGATTTTTAACTAATAGTTGGAGTTCTCTCATAGCAGAGTCATCCCTTATTAAATAAAAATCCTGTTGCGTTTTAAAGGGAAACCATAATTTATTTTTAGAAGAAGCAACCACAAATTTCCAGAAGAACCTTAGTCAAAAAAATGTTGAAAACAGGCAGCTTTTTCATTTGGAATTAAAAAAAAGTTATAGATAGAAATTTAGTGACAGAAGAATTTCTATTTGGCCTCTTTGCTATAAACCTTTCTCCATGACTGTCAAGCCTTGTACATACGATAGGATTGTTGGCCAACAAAACCGCGGAGGTTTGTCTGAAGGACGTCGGCCCAAATTTGTCTTTTATATACAAGGCACACAATTGTTGGCCAACAAATATGAATGTACTAACGTATTACGTTGTTTTTCAGCTCTTTAGCCCCAAAACTTTGGGCTCCTTCTGCTAATTTCGTGTTAGTAGAAGTTTGGTGAGTGTTGATTCGCGCTTTTCATTTCACACTTTTCATTTCGCGCTTTTCAGTTTGTTTCTGAACAGCCGTTCGTCAACCAGACATGTTGCTGAATCGGAGGAGATTTATTATTGGCCTTGGAGTTATTGCTTTGACATAATATTTTTTTGGTTGAATAATGATTTAATTTGGTATATTTTCTATAGAATGCACTTTTTGGTTAAGTTCGAATGGCAGATAGCATGTCTAGTTTTCTTTTTTTAATGCACAATAAAACAATTGTGTAGAATAATACTTGGCTATGTGTTTTACTTCAAATGACATTTTGGGAGTAGGCAGTTACATTTAACACCAACACCAACATAGTTGTATCTTTGATGTTAAAAACTACGGGATAATGGTGTTGTGGTAACTTGCCCAAATAAAAAAATAAAAAAAGCATAATATTATTCTTGATATTACTAGAAAAAAAAAAGCCTTTGAAAATGAGTTTGCAATATCTCCATCAGTATCGCCAGCAAAGCGGCTTCCTTATTATCCCATTAACCACTTTACGACCAGCGCACGACGATGTACGTTCCTTTTTTGAAGAGAGATATCTTGGTAACGGCAGCAGCTGCTGCCACAACTGAGATATCCATCTCTTCAGGCTCCAGTCGTATTTACGATAATGGTGGTCCCCGTGGTGGAATTCGCCACAAGATCACCATTATCGGCGGCGGGAGAGGTGCCGTCCGACGGACAAAGTCTTATCTCCTGCTGGAAAGATTTGCCGTCAACCGGTCCGATCACACCAAACCCGATCGTGTGTACGGTTGTCCGACCGGACAACGTGCTCCGCCGCTTACCGGAGGCGATCGGGTCCTTCACACTGCTGGGTATGGAGACGAGTATGGGGAAGATGGCCCCCCACCCGTCTCTATACCATAGCATACCATATACCTCTTAAAGGAACATTTTTTCAATGTCATTTTTTCAAATTTTCTTTTTTGCATTTAAGTCCAAATATGAGATCTGAGGACTTTTTGACCCCAGATCTCATATTTAAGAGGACCTGTCATGCCTTCTTTCTATTACAAGGGATGTTTACATCCCTTGTAATAGGAATAAAAGTGATCCAATTTTTTTTTTTTTTTTAAAACAGTGTAAAAATAAATAAATCAAGTAAAATAAATAAAAAATATATTTTTTTTTTAAAGCGCCCTGTCCCGACGAGCTCACGTGCAGAAGCGAACGCATACGTAAGTAGCGCCCGCATATAAAAACAGTGGTCAAACCACATATGTGATGTATAGCTGCGATTGGTATTGCGAGAGGTAGATTACATTCTACCGGTAGATTCCAGCTAATTCCAGCCCTAGACCTCCTCTGTAATGCAGAACGTCGCCTATTTAGATTTTTGAGGGTAAAAGCTTGTTGCCATTCCACGAGCGGGCACAATATTGAAGCATGACATGTTGGGTAACAATTTACTCGGCGTAACATAATCTTTCACGATATATAAAAAAATTGGACTAAGTTTACTGTTGTCTTATTTTTTATTCCAAAAAAGTGAATTTTTTCCAAAAAAAGTGCACTTGTAAGACCGCTGCGCAAATACGGTGTGAAAAAAAAGTATTGCAACGACCGCCATTTTATTCTCTAGGGTGTTAGAAAAAAAACATTATATAATTTTTGGGGGTTATAAGTAATTTTCTAGCAAAAAAAAGTTTTAAACATGTAAACACCTAAAATCCAAAATGAGGCTGGTCTTAAAGTGGTTAAAGAATGTGCGATGCAACGAACGCTAGTTTACAAGACCAACTGCTTCTGGCTCGTCCTTGCTTCCGAGCATGCGTGTTTGTACTTTGGACTTCTGTCCGACAGATTTGTGTAGACACGCTCGGAAAGTCCGACAACAGATATATATATAGAAAATTTTAAAACATGCTATCCAACATTTGACCGCGGAAAATCCGACAATTGTCTGATGGAGTATACACACGGTCGGATTTTCCGCCAACAGCCTGTCATCGAACATTTCCCGTCGGAAAGTCCGATCGTGTGTAGGAGGCTTCAGTGTTTATGTACACTGAGTTGCACATGTGCCGTGATGAGTTGACTCCTGAGTGCATGCGCAGGAGTGATGTTCAACTAAGTGGGCTAAAATTGGAACCCTGATAAAAGACTGCGAGACAATGACCGTGCCCGTGACTGATGGAGGGGAGCACTGACAGAGCAGCGCTGGAGGGGGATTGCATGCCAGGTAAGAGTCTGTCATAATGTGCTAATATGCTGTACAAGCCAGCACAATATGATTAACATCGCTTGATGCCCAAATTTTTTTAAAATGGCAGAGGTTTAATTCTACTTTAGGGTACATAAAAGCCAAATTAAATTGTTGTTATTACCCCTGTTCTCTGAATAGGTGCAGGTACTACACTAACAAAAACAAGTTGGAGGATCATATTGGTTCTATTGGTGAAGGTTCATTTTGGATTTTTTTTTTTTTTTTTTTTTTAAAGGCAGAGGTAGCAGATCTCGCTTAGGCTGGGTTCACACTGGAGAATGCAGCAGCTCACAGCAGGAGTCCGGTGCGTCTCCATTCACTGGGCTGAATTCGGACCTGAAACTGACCAAAAGACGCACAGAACTCCTGTGCAATTCTCACTGGAGCCACTGTGAACCGGATCCATAGAGAGACGGTCACACTCTCCTGTTATGCGAATTGGATCAGGGGAGACCTAGATCTAATTCGCAATAGTGTGAACCCAGCCTTAAAGTGGTTATAAAGCCTAAATATTGTTTAACTTAATGCATTCTTTGCATTAAAGTAAAAAATGTTTACGCATCATTATCCCCACTCACCAACCCTTTTACTTACCTGAGCCCTCATTCGATTTAGCGTTGTGCCCATCCACATCTCTTCTTTCCCCTCACTTCTGGTCTCACAGGCTTTGCCAATGGCAAATGTACATATAACTGGGTACTAAAATGTATAGGTAATGTTGCTCCAGGAAACATCAGAGTGCATCTCGGGGATCACAAAGGAATTTTTTTCCCCTGCTGGTGCAAATAGGAGCATGCTTTTCTGGGGCTTTTCGCCTTACTCTGGATCAACTGTGGGTATAGGATTGTGTATATGGGATTGTATGATTTTTTTTTATATATATATATATATATATATATATATATATTATATATATATATATATATATATATATTGGCTTTACATAGTTAGATTGAAAAAAGGCACAAGTCTATCTAGTTCAACCAATAAAAAATGATATTATATATATATATATATATATATATATATATATATATATATATATATATATATATATATATATATATATATATATATATATATATATATATATATATATAATATAATATAATATAATATAATATAATATCATTTTTTATTGGTTGAACTAGATAGACTTGTGCCTTTTTTCAATCTAACTATGTAAAGCCAATGACTAGGGAGTGGGGGCGAGTCCCACAGCCTGTGCCTATAGACAAGAGAGAGAAGGACGGCGCCCTCTAAATGCAGCGTGTTTTAAAAAAGATTTATTACAAATAGATAAAAAAAAAACACTGACGCCGTCCTCTCTCTTGTTTTGTTCCAGAAGCTCCTTCTTGCTTTTACGGACTGGCTGCCTTCTACATACTCAGCACTATTATTATCCTAACATGGACTAAACCTGAACTTGCTGTGAAACATTAACATTTAGCACCAAGTTCCCCCTCCCATTTTCGCCCGACTTTAACCTTTCTTGTTCCAACACCCCCCCCCCCCCCCATGGGCGTCCGCAGAACTTTTTTCAGGGGGGCATCATTTTAGGGTCACCCATGCACCGCCCCTTTTCGACATGTCATTATCACATTATCATGGTCAGAGACTGCGGACGCAGTACAGTCCCCAGGATAAGTAATGGATAATGGCCAGCAGGCCCTCTTACCAGACCCAGCAAAACTACAGCAGTGATCCCTCCGGCTAGATGATCGATCACTATGGGTCCCTCTGGTCAGTAGTGTACCATGTCTGTACCCTGGTAGTGGCTCAGTCTTTCTCTCTCTGGTAGTGCTGGGCAGCGTGGCTCTCTCTCTGGTGGCGCTGGCAGCGTGGCTCTTTCTCTGGCTTCCGCCCAGCACACTCCTCTTTCTCTGTCCTGTAGCACTCTCTCCCTCAGCTTTTTTCCAGGCTGCAGTCTCTAAATCTCTCTCTTAATCAAGCTGTAGCCTCCTCCCTGTGTAAAATGGGGCCGCCAATCTTTGGGACTACTTGTCCCATGATGCTCGCCTCTCCTAGTCTCCTTTAATTGGCCCTTGGTTATGACCAATAGGGAAGTAACGGAGTGGGCAGGAAGCTGGGCAGGGAACCTGGTGAGAGCCGCCGTCTCTTCTCCCTGATAGGAGAAAGGGGGGACGAGCAGGGGGAAACCTCTGAAAGCTTGCGGCTCGCCTTTCTCCAGTCACTGCGCTGCTGAGTTCTCTGCTGGACTGAGCAGAGAAAAGAGCCCACAGTCACACTACACTGATGGGGGGCTTGACAGCACCTTGATGGTGTCATCTCACTGGCGGGTGGAACCCGGATGTTGGCTGTGGGTGGAACCCCAAGAATCTGTTCTTGGACCTCTTATTCTTAATCTACACTTCCTCCCTGGGTCAGCCGATTGCCTCCCATGGCTTTCAATACCATTTCTACAGTGATGACACCTAAATCTATCTCTCTACGCCTCAGTAAACTCCATCAATCTCCTGATGCATTACTAATATATTGACAGACAAATCAGTCTGAATGTCACACAATATCCTCAAACCCATCTATCCAAAACCAAGCTCATATTATTTCCTCCCCCACATGCCCCTTCCCCTGACTTCACTGTCAAGATTGATGGCACAACTATCAATCCATCCATGCATGCCAGGGTGCTAGGTGTAATCCTGGACTCTAAACTCTCTCCTTTCGGCCCCACATCCAATTACTGTCCGAATCTTACCTCCTCAACCCCTGCAACATCTCCAAATCACTTCCTAACCAATGACACCACAAAGCTCCTGATTTATTCCCTTGTTATCTCTCACCTTGATTACTGTGTAGCGGTACCCTCATTAGGGCTGTTGAGAATTGCGGTTTGTCTGTCACCCTGCCCAGCCCTGCATTCACTCTCAGGCACTCCGAGACATAAAGCAGTCAGTGAACTTTGTTTTTTTTTTTGTTTTATTGAAGGGCATAACTTGGATGGGAATGGGAGATATGGGATGCCCAGCGTGTATAAATAGAAACCGCAATTTGTTTTGGGACAACTATGTACACTCCCTTTGCATACTCCTTCAGCTTCCTCCTGCACAAACTTGCTTGAAGCTCATCACTCCTCACTCCACCAGCACATCACTTGCTGCAGACTGTTACTCCTAGTATCACTTGCTTTCCCAAGAACAGCTAGCACTATTTGTTGGTTAGGCCTGAAACTGACTCAGCCAGGCCTCAGCAAATTCCCTTTGCAGGCTGGGACCACGGGCCCCAATGGTGTAGCAGCTAGCTGCCCTAACTATGGCAACTGATCCCAGTTAGCCCTCTTCAGGCCCTGCCAGCCCTCCTGGCTGCAGCTGCCTCTTTCCACTTCCCCTTCCACCACAGTTCACTCTTCTGGTTCTGCACCCATCTCAAACTGCATGCTCCCAGTCCTTTCAGGCGTGCCTCCCCAGTCCTCCTAACTGTGCCTCACTCACCAGCCCTCCTGGCTGCGACCAGTTGTCCTCCCTGGAGTCTCTTAGCAGTACTCTCTCCCGCTGTCCTCCCCTTGCTCTATTTTATGCCTCCAGTCCAGGACCTCTTCATGTGTTCCTGAAAGTGGTCCCGACTGCATCTGAGCCCAGGCCCAAGGCCACCCCCCCCAGACTGGGGTGCTCCCCCCAAAGTGCCCAACAGCCTCCGCACTCTCTCACTCCAGCTCTTGCACCCAACAACTTCTCCCCTCCTGGGCTGACCCTGGGTATTTAAGGAGGCCAATCCCCAATCTGGATTGGTCAGGGCTCCTCAAACACCCCAGGTGGCTCAACCTCCCCTCCCACCTCTTTCCAGAAAGCACCAGAAGTTTCTGGAAAGAAGTGGGAGGTCCTGGTGACACCACCTTTGAGTCACCCAGTACTACCCTGAGCCACCCCCAGCCCAAAATGCAAACAGGCCTAGCAATCAGCCAGGCCTACTTAAATTGACCTATTCTCTCTAGCACTCTACTAGAGGGTGCTACAACTGCAACTCTCAACTTTCTCACTGCATTATCTTTACACAGGCTTTCAGCCTTTACACAGGCTTTCAGCCCTTCAGTCCATCATCAATGTTGCTGCCAGACTCCTTCACCTTACCAACCATTCAGCGTCTATCAATCGCTTCACTGGCTTACATTCACCCAACAAATACAATTCAAAATAACAACAACTTGCAAAGCCATCCGTAACTCGGCCCCAGCTACATCCCTAACCTAGTCTCAAAATACCAACCAAATCATTCTCCCAGGACCTCCTGCTCTCTGGCTCCTTCATCACCTCCTCCTATGCTCACCTCCAGAACTTCTCCAGAGCCTCTCCCATCCTCTGAAACTCCTTACCCCAATCTGTCTCTCCTACTCTATCCACTTTTAAGTGATCCCTGAAAACTTTTCTCTTCAGAGAAGCCTACCCTACCCCCACCTAACAACTGTTGCTTTATTTTTTTCGTCATCTCTTCCCCCACAGTTAATACCTTTCGTATCACTTGACCCTCCCCCCTAAGTTGTAAGCTCTAACAACCAGGGCCCTCTGATTCCTCCTGTATTGAATTGTATTGCAATTGTACTGTCTACTCTCATGTTGTAAAGCACTGCACAAACTGTTGCCGTATATAAATCCTGTATACCGGTAATAAAAATAATAATGTTGTTAATAATCTCTTCTAACAAGAGAAGTTCCTCGTGACTGGTGGCATTTTAACACGGTACCTGTCTACAAGAAGGGTAGTAAGGAAAAAGGTGGCAAGTACGGGCAAGTGAGTTCAATTTCTGTAGTAGTAAAATTAATATGATCACTCCTTAGGCCCCTTGCACACTGGGCCATCCAGCATGTCCCTCCCGGATGGAAGACTTCTGCGTTCTGGACCCTCATCCCTAAACACACAGGCCCTAAACTCTGATACCACTCAGTGCAGCATTCAGACCCATCCAGCCACAGCCTGCCATAGATAGTTTGTGGGCATCCATCCATGATTTCCACAGGTTATCGCTGGCTGAGTTGAGTGAACAGTCATGAATGCTACTATCCACACACAGCAGTCAACCCCAGGTGCAGCAGTAGATTTTTGCAGCTGGGATTCGCAACATTCCTAAATGCCCATCCGAATGGAGCCTAAAGTGGATGTAAAGTCAGGAAATTAAATAACTGCCATCCCCTCTGTTTTATCAAAATCTAAAGTACTGTGTGTTTTTTTTTTTTTTTTACTTCTAATTTGAAATACCCTCTCTCACAGCAACTCTGTGTGGCCACGTGTCCTTCCTCTGCTCTACTTTCCCAATCTAAGGAATGTGGAGGGAGGGCTGAAATACCCCTATGACATCAGCCAACCAGCAGAGGAAGATGACGTTGACCACACATCGGTGCTGTGAGCTAAAGTATTTAGGATTCAAATAAAAAAAAAAAATGAACACAGCACTTTTTATCTTGATAAAACAGAGTTGATGGCAATTATATATGAATGGTATTTTCAAGCCACAGGGATGAGATTGGCTCTCACACACAGGCTTCGGAACTGTCAGGCAGGAGGAGAGGGAGAGACTGCAGGATGACGGGGGCACATAAACTAACCATGGTATCAGGGATCAGCAGCCATGTTTACCATGGCCAGCGAACACAGGGGGACACAGGAACAGGCAGAATCAACCAGGTATTTTATATCATAGAAAGGGACACATTACATGGCACAAGCACTGTGCTATAGATCATTCCTTAAAGGAACAGAACTTTTTTTTTTAGTGTTCCAACCGCTAACTGTTTATACAATTTTTCCTGACCGGAAACTGCATTTTCTTTAGTGCACATGGGTTATAAAATATTTCACACAGAAGTATTCCATTGTCAACAACTTTCTTTTTGGAAACATCACAAGGCTTGGGGATTTATCTAAGAAAAATTCAGACTATTCTGTGTAGCATGTTGTAAATTTTCATAAATTGTATGTATCGCCTACACTGACTTTTCGGGAGTCTAATGGTGACTACCGGGGGTAAGAAAGGCTGGCATACATCTAACGGGTACAGGTTTTTGGGCATAGTGGGATATGAACCAGAAAAAACTTTGGGTGCCAGTCACTTTTACGCTTAAACAAAAGAAGTTTATTTCTCAAAACAGGAAAACGTGGGAGAGAGGGGAATAGAGCACAGGACACACTTTAGTAACGATCAGCAACCGGCAGATTGGCAGACTCCTGAAAACAAAAATAGGTGAAGTAAGGCAGACAGCGTTACAGGAATAAGAGCCTTTAAGCTGAACCAGCACATCTGTACTTTGTAGGTCAAGCTTTCTCCTCTGGTAACTGAACTTTACTCACTGCTTCATGCACTGATTCCCTTGGATGAGTTCTCTCTAAAGTCCTCCCAGCCAGTTCATAGCCTCCAGCTCATGAAAAGTCTCCTCTGATGCTTCCTTAGAACTCCATCCCTCTAGAATCTATACCGGATCTTTGGTAGGCTTTTCTCTGCATAAACTTGAACACCCGGATAGGCCTCGGTCAGGGGCGGACTGTCAACTCATTGGGCCCCCGGTCAATAGGAGATTATGGGGCCCCTCGTCAATAGGAGAAGATTATGGGGCCCTCGGGCATTAGGAGATTATTGGGCCCCCAGGCAATAGGAGATTATTGGCCCCCCAGGCAATAGATTATGGGGCCACACAGTATACACACACATACAGTATATACACATACACACACTGAAAAGGTACTGGAGAAGCGGGGCAGCTATAATCTTGGGATTTAAAAAAAAAACACAGATTTTTACATACTGTCCCTGGTTTTATTGAGGCTGGCAACCATGATGGGGCCCCTTAGTGGCATGGGGCCCTCGGGCTTCACGGTGCCAGGCAGTGAATAACATTGATTATCTTGTTACAATGGCATCTGAAAGTCAGTGGGATATATTAGGCAGCACATAAACATTGTCCCCAAAGTTGTGTTGAAAGCAGAAAAAATGGTCATCGCAGTTTGGTATGGGGTTGTGTAACCGCAGACCATTCAGGGTGCACTGGTCTGATCAATCCAGTTTTCTTTTACATCATGTGGCTGGCCGGGTGCATGTGCGCTGCTTACCTGGGAAAGAGATGGCACCAGGATGCACTATGGGAAGAAGGTAAGCAGAAGCTGTGTGATGCTTTGAGCAATGTTCTGCTGGGAAACTTTGGGTCCTGCCATTCATTTGGATGTTACTTGACACGTACCACCTGCCTTAACATTGTTGGTGACCAGGTACATGCCTTCATGAAACAGTATTCCCTGATGGCAGTGGCCTCTTTCAGCAGGATAATGCTCCCAACCACACTGCGTAAATGGCTCAAGAATGGTTTGAGGAACACAACCAGGAGTTTGAGGTGTTGAGTTGGCCTTTAAATTCTCTAGATCTCAATCCAGTCGAGCATCTGTGGAATGTGCTGGAAAAGCAATTCTAATCCATATAGAGGTCCCACCTCGCAAATTACAGATCGGCTACTGATGGCTTGGTACCAGATACCATAGCGTACCGTCGGAGGTCTAGTGGCACCCATGCAGGGCAGGACTTAAGGTGGTGGGGGCCCCTGGGCTTGAGTCACTTTCGGGCCCTACCTTCTATACATTACCAAATTTATCGGCGTATAACACGCACCCCAAGTTTAGGAGGGAATTTTAAGGAAAAAACTTTTAGGAGGGAAGTTTAAAGAAAAAACTTACATTTGAATGCCCATCCATCTACAGCCTTGTCAGTGTCATTGCAGCCTTGTCAGTGTCATTGCAACCTTGTCAGTGTCATTGCAACCTTGTCAGTGTCATTGCAACCTTGTCAGTGTCATTGCAGCCTTGTCAGTGTCATTGCAGCCTTGTCAGTGTCATTGCAGCCTTGTCAGTGTCATTTGCAGCCTTGTCATTGTAGCCTTGTCATTGCAGTCTTGCAAGTTTAAAAATGGTGCCGCAGAGATACAGAGTCCTGTGTATCTCGGCGGCTCTCGGGTCCTCTTGGCGGCTCTCGGGTCCTCTCACAGTCCTGAGCGGAGCTGAAAGTAGCAAGTTTAAAAATGGCGCTGCAGAGATACAGAGTCCTGTGTATCTCGGCAGCTCTCTTGTCCTCTTGGCGGCTCTCGGGTACTCTCGCAGTCCCGACCGGAGCAGAAAGTAGCCGAGTGGGCTCGGCTCACAGTCACGCCCAGTGCCTGTGTTATATCCATCATAGGGAGTGACTGTGAGCTTAGCCAAGCCGAGTACACTCAGCTATGTATCTCGGCGGGGCCTGCGGGGCCCCCTAGTGTGCGGGGCCCATGGGCTTGAGCCCAGACAGGCCCAATGGTAAGTCTGGCCCTGCACCCATGCCTCGATGGGTCAGAGTGGTTTTAAAGACAAAAGGGGGGGACTCAATATTAGGTGGGTGTTCATAAAGTTATGGCTAATTGGTTTGTATTTATATTTAAAATGATAAAATATATTAGATATCAAGTATCTCCCTTGCATCTTTTTATAAAGATGCATATACAATATACCTACAGTAGACATTCGGGCTAAAATTATTTTATTTTACCATGCTTTGTTCCCCTCCCTCACATTTGGATATTGATTTTTTTATTTTATTTTTAGAATTTACAGTTGTATAGGGTTCTCCCAAACAAATGGGGACTGATGTTCCTCTCTAATAAATAAAATTAAGTTTTAAATCAAAGAAATTATATTTAGCTGCTTTATCGAAATCAAGTGATAAAACCTGAAACATTTGCAAGGTTTTGGAATGACTGTAATTTTCCTTTTAACTGTAGATTAATGACAGCTCTGAAGGTAAAATGGATGCTTCCACTGCTATGTAACGATCCCTCCTCTTGTTCTCTCGTACAGTTGGAAGAGATCACAGTAAATAGTTAGGATTTCTACTTAAGCCACAGACCCACATTTGTAACACATACAGATCCTTTGTTAATAATTGATCAACACACCAGCTTTAAATTAGATTTTACCTGTGCTTGATTAAACAAGATTAAAGTAACTGTGGTTTTGCTCGGGAAAACATTTCTGGCTCATCTCCCAGCACAGCGCATCAATATGCTTTCGTTAGCCAAACCTTTGGGACTTTCGTCGAACTCCTAGCGAGCGACTTTGGTGTTCTTCGGATTGTCATGGAAACTGTTGCCAGAGAATACAAGCTGTCATTACCTTGAAAAACTGTGATGGGGAAATCGCAGGTGCCTATGCGGTTTCTGGAAATCTTGGCCAACAAAAAAATGACTGTACCAGCAGACTATTAAGATATCACACTGATATCAGCCCATCTTCATACAAGAGAAGAGAAGAATTTAAAACTTTAAAAGGAACTTATTTTTTAGTTCATTGATGTACTCCGCTTAAAGAGGTGTATCCCTTTAAAAAAAAAAATAAATAAATAAAATCAGCAGCTACAAATACTCCAGCTGCTAGCTTTTAACCGTTTAAGGACCGCCTCACGCCGATATACGTCGGCAGAATGGCACGGCTGGGCACGATCACGTACCTATACGTGTCTCTTTAAGAGCCCAGCCGTGGGTCGCGCGCACGCCGCAGGGGACCCGGTCCTGAGCTCCGTGACTGCGGCTGTGGGACCAGCGGACCCGGTCACCGCTGGTGTCCCGCGATCAGGTCACAGAGCTGAAGAACGAGGAGAGGTCTGTGTAAACAAACCTCTCCCCTTGCTTCCTAGTGCGACTGACACTGATCGTCTGTTCCCTGTCATAGGGACAGACGATCAGTGACGTCAGACGCCAAGCCACGCCCCCATACAGTTAAAAAAAAAAAAAACACACACACGCACTTAACCCCTCACCGCCCCCTAGTGGTTAACTCCTTCACTGCCAGTGTCATTTACACAGGAATCAGTGCATTTAAATAGCACTGATTGCTGTATAAATGACAATGGTCCCAAAAATGGGTCAAAAATGTCCGATGTGTCCGCCATAATGTCGCAGTCACAATAAAAATCGCTCATCTCCGCAATTATTAGTAAAAAAAAAATATTAATAAAAATGCTATTAAACTATCCCCTATTTTGTAAACGCTATAACTTTTGCGCAAACCAATTAATAATTTTTTTTTACAAAAAATATGTAGAAGAATACGTATCGGTCTAAACTGAGGAAAAAAAATGTTTTTTTATATATTTTTTGGGTATATTTATTATAGCAAAAAGTAAAAAATATTGCGTTTTTTTTTCAAAATTGTCGCTCTATTTTTGTTTATAGCACAAAAAATAAAAACCGCAGAGGTGATCAAATACCCCCAAAAGAAAGCTCTATTTGTGAGAAAAAAAAAGGACGCTGATTTTGTTTGGGAGCCACGTCGCACGACCGCGCAATTGTCAGTTTAAGCGACGCATTGCCGAATCGCAAAAAGGGGCCTGGTCCTTTGGCTGCAAAGTGGTCCGGGGCTTAAGTGGGTAATAATCGGACACTTACCTGTTCCAGGGTCCAGCGATGTGGGGGATCGAAGATCTGCTTGCTCCCCGATCCGCTCAGCGGAGCCGACATTGCAACTGTGGGCACCCGGCTGTGGCTTCACAGCTGGGCACCCACTGCGAATGCGCGAGCGGCGCCGCGTGCCGTGATTGGCCGCACAGTCATCTGAGACACGTGACAGGTCCCAGATGACTGGGGAGCCCTTCCTGCGCCGAGGGGAAGTGATGTCACCAGCCGAGGCTACGCAGGAGGCAGACTACGAAGGACCCCCTAGCTTCAGGCATTTAGAGGTATGGGGGAAAAAAAATTCCTTTTTTTTTTTTTTTTAGGGGGAAACACCACTTTTCAAAGTGGAATCAAACAAGGCCAATTATGTAATTTTGTTTTTGTAAAAGCGGGGAAGAGTTTAAACCTACAGTATACACAGTAATGTTTGGGGGTTGTTTAGCTTTAGTGTAGAGCTCACCAGTGAGTGAAGACACCAGTTGTGGTGTTTAAGGGCTTGCTGGCCCACTTTTCTTGCAGAGAAAGAAAGGAAAATGTCCAACAAAACAAACAGTTGCCCACATAGGAGTTTCCATCATTGATGCAAAATAAAGTACAACTCCGCCTTCTGGCTCTCTTTACCACTGCTGAGGCTTTGTACCTTGGTCCTCCCGACTATGTAACAGTGTCCCTGGTTTCATATACAAATGCTGTACCTCTGTTAGCACTCTCTCTTTCGCAGATTCCCTCCTGCTACAACCCACATGCTTGGGCCCTCTGTATGCTCTGTCAGACTGCACCGTGCAGACATGCACGCTTGTGGCTGCTCCCTTGCACCAACATGGACTCTGTGGGAGAGTGGAGCCCAGAACTTTAGTCCTTCCCAAAACCTGGTCACAGGACTGGAGATTTCATCCCACCTGGATCACTACGAAATCTCCAGACTCCAGGTCCCACAACAGATTTTACCAACTACGGAAAAAAACTTTTTAATTTGGAGGAAACATTTTTTTTCAATCATCCTGGAGTCCCTCAGCCTGCCTAGTTGAGAATCCTGGGTGACATACACTATGACATGTTTGACCATTCTTCCAGAAGCGCATTTGTGAAGTCATGCACTGATCTGGACAAAAAGGCTTTACTCGCAGTCTCCGCTCTAATTTATCCCAAAAGTGTTCTATTGGGTTGAAGTCAGGCCTCTGTGCAGACCAGTCAAGTTCCTCCACCCCAAACTCGCTCATCCATGTCTTTATGGACCTCTATTTGCGCATTGGTGCGCAGTCATGTTAGAACAGGGAGGGGCCATCCCCAAACTGTTCCCACAAAGTTGGGAGCATGAAATTGCCAAAATGTCTTGGGACACTGGGACTAAGGGGCCAAGCCCAACCCCTGAAAAACAACCCCACACCATAATCCCTCTCCACCAAATGATTTGGACCAGTGCACAAAGCAAGGTCCATAAAGACCTGAATGAGCGAGTTTGGAGTGGAGGAACTTGACTGGCCTGCAGAGAGTCCTGACCTTAATCCGATAGAACACCTTTGGGATGAATTAGAGCGGAGACTGCAAGCCAGGCCTTCTTGTCCACATCAGTGCCTGACCTCACAAATGCGCTTCTGGAAGAATGGTCAAACATTCCCATAGACACACTCCTAAACCTTGCGGTCAGCCTTCTCAGAACAGTTGAAGCTGTTAGGACGTCATCAAAGTTCATGTAAAGGCAGGCATCCCAATACTTTTGGTAATATAATTGTGTGTGTCTATATAGCACACTCCTAGGTAGGTGCAAGAAGAGAGTATAGTTTTGGGGTCTTACTAGGAAGGTTGTCAGGCAAATTTGGATGCTCTCTGCCTACCAGAGAGTAGAGATTCATTTATGGGGTCTGCTCATGGTGTTCAGGTGCTGCTCATGTTGTCTGAATGTTTCACACTGGTCCAATAGTGGGCCATATTGGACAGTGGGAGGAAACCTGACAAATTAGAACACTGGCCATTGACCGAGGAAAGTGCCTCAGTGCATGCTGGGTAACTGTATATATGCCAAGGGCACATGTGCTTTGGGGTCTTCGGCTGGAGAGCGGGATCCCAGAGGGAGGGTGTGGCTGCCCCTACTCTGAAAAAGCTGCCATGCGGCCTTATGTGCCGGACCTGAGGGCCAGAATCTGAGAATAGCTGCAACTCAGATGTCCTGCAGAGCTCACTGGAAGGGAGACACGCCAGGAAGGATCTGTTTCGGCCTACAGTGAGTACAGATCTGTGTCATGGGGCCTGTCCTGTGAGGGCCACCCCTTCAGCTAGTAGAGTCAGTGGATGGGTGTCAGTCAAAGGGGATGCTAGCGAGTGTCTTGAGGATAAACAGTTTCATCAAGTCTGCTGCCGAGCAAGCAAAGGACTTAATCTTCCCATACAAGTGTTGTATGGTATAACAGAAGTCTGTTACCACAATTAACCTGATGAGGCAGAGTGAGAGTTGTCCTCATCTGTAATTAGTTCCAGTTTGAGTATCCCACTATTCCCCTTTTTCTTATCCAAGTTCCAACAATAAATGCCAAAAAAAAACCCCTGGATTGATTATTGGAAACAAGCGGATGAGGGAGCAGGCAGTTGTGTGAAAACCCCTCGTAACTGGCTGCAAGATAAGAAGGGGAAAAGCCCAGGGAAGTCTACACACAGCAACCCCTACAGGGGCAGTGCTACATATAGATATACACTGTATATATAGGACAATTTTTCCTCTTGTGCGACTTTTAGAGGCAGGAGTCTTCAAAATTATGTCAAAATATTATTTTATTAGAAAATGTAAAACATGAAATAGAATAAAAACATATGGATGCACATATAGTGATTGGTGGCATACAAAAAAGACACAAAAGTGTATACAAACACAATGAAAATGTTAACACCACACTGATGAGTCCTAAGCAGTGAACTGAGGCCAATAAAGAGCCCGACGCGTTTCAAGGTTATAAAGAGTGGAACCTATTCTTCAGGGAATGATAGTGCAGTGTATTCTCATCTGTAGATATTTCAAAGATATAAAATAAACTGACATAGTAAATACAATTAGCAACTGTGGTTCAACATATGAAGTACCATACAATATCAAATTGCTACATTCTGTAATATTCTGACCGTACATAGGGGATCCGGCAACCAAGCTAGGCACAAAGGGCGTGTCCAGACCACGGTCATTGATGAGGAGTCCTGGATCAGAAGAGAGACTGTGGGGAATAGTGTCAAACTGATGCAGCCCTAGGGCGCAGGATTTGCAAGCTGGGCTAAATAACCTAAAAAGTGTCCTCACTGAAAACACAGTAACATTTCAATAAAAAAAAAAAAAAAAAACAACCTAACAAATGGTCATTTAAATTTGGACATATTGGAAATGTTACTGGATTACTTGTTCAGTTTACATTGGTTTAATACTGTAAAAAAAACTTCTGTTGGCTCTCCTCACGTATTTGTTTACATCTTTACTGTTTTTTTTTTTTGCAGAAATGCCTCCGATTTAATCCAGATGCCACTATCTGGGTAGCAAAGCAACAGATACTGTGCACGCTAAATGAGAGCCTCAAGGATGTACTCAACTATGGCCTTTTCCAACCAGCCACCAATGGGAGAGATGCCAAGTTCCTGGATGAGGAGCGGCTGCTTCGGGAATACCCACAGTCCTTTGAGAAAGGGGTTCCGTATTTGGAGGCAAGTATTGCAATGTGATCGTATGCATACCAGAATAATGAAAGCTGTTTTTTTTGGGTGGAAGCATTCTCTTTTGAGAAATATGAAGGCTACTATTGAAAATTCAATTAGCCTGCATGTCATTCTTGTTAGCTGAGTATTGAAATCATGCGCTGGAAGCTTCTTGTTTGCAGCAATAGCTTTGCTTTTATGGAGGATTGCAATGCATGTCTTTACAGAATGAGAAACATGAACATGAACAGGAACTAAACACAAATAAGTGCACTGAAAAAAGATGGACAATACATCCCTGTTATATCATATAATACATGAACTATACACTATAATACTACAGCACCACCTGCTGCATAGATAGGTATTATGCATACAGTATATAGTCAGCTTGTATGCAACCATGCTGCTGTTCTTTCCAAAACCCCTTCTCAACAGCATGTACTTTGTCAAATTATATTCAGCTTCTTCTAGAAATAACTATGACCTTCCTTCGACAAAGGCTTGGTGAGTGCATCAGCAGTCAACTTCTCTGATGGGCAGTATTGAATGTCATTAACACCTTGCTCTTTCTTGTCCCTCATTAGGTAATACTTGATGTCAATGTGTTTGGTCCTAGTATTGACCCTTTCTGATTGCGTAAGCTTTATATATCCCTGGTGGAATTGGTTTTGACATATCTATCCCAATGTCCACAAAAAAGTTACCAAATATCACTTCTTGACATGCGTGTGCTTCTGCAATGTACTCTGCTTCAGTTGAAAATAGAGCCACAGTTGCTTGCTTTTGACTAGACCAACTTATGGTTCCTTCCCCATACTGGTAGATGAATTCATTTGTGGACTTTCAGTCTGTGCAGTCCCTGGACCAATCAGCATCCACATATCCGACCAGTTTTGGATTTGATGTTGCCGGTAACCGTAACTTTATCTGAATTGTTCCTTTGAGGTATTGCATCACTTATTTTATTTCCAGGTAAAGGAGACCTGAAGCAGAAAACTTGCTACCCAACAATGACATGTATCGCAGAGCAATCGGTAAGCTGCTGTGTTACCACTAGACATGTGCACTGCCAAAAAATTTGTTCATTTTCGTTTTCATTTCATTAGTTTTTTTTTTGTTTTGTTTTTTTTGTGTTTCGGGTCATTCGTTATGATCGCAATTCGTACATTCGTACATTCGTAAATTTGGAAATTAGAAAATCCGAAAATTAGAAAATCTGAAAAAGTAACTAACTATTAAATTAGGTATAGGTATTGTAATTTCCTTTTAAATTTGGCTGTTAGTGAACGTAACAAATACAAATTTATCCAAAGTTACGACTTATCCGAAATAACGAATGCCACATCTAAACAAATGGAAGGGAACAAATTAATAACAAATAATAATAATAAAACGTTTTTATTATTATTAATTCATTACGTTCCATTCGTTTAGATATGGAATTCGTTATTTCGGATAATACGTAACTTGGGAAAATTTGTATTTGTTATGTTCACTAACAGACAAATTTGAAAGGAAATTACAATACCTATAATTTAATAGTTAAGTTATTAGGTAATTATTATTTCAGATTTCCGAATTAACGAATTAATGAATATACAAATTACCGAAAGTACAAATGTATGAATTTACGAATGTGATAATGTACGAATTTACAAATTTTTTAATATTCGAATATTCGGAAAAATTTGTTAAACGGGTTTTCGTTAATTCGGATAATTCGTTAAAAAAACGAATTCAGAAGGAAACGAATTGCACATGTCTAGTTACCACTGTGACAAGACCAGACAAAGCCACAGCAGTGGGCATACTATTCAGAAAAGTATCAGCGCCCTGTCAGCGTGATTATGTCATTTTTAAACAAGCGATGTGGTGCTGATAAATCTCAGACATTCAGCTATTTTTTCTATCATAACTTCCATCTTCTCTCTCTATTTGGATTACCAGTTAGTAGCTAATGTTCCCTAGCTCTTTGATTTCCAAAATTTTCTTTCAGCTTGTGAACCTATTGTTATTCCCTTCTCGTTCAAAACAAGGTATAATGTCATCAACATAGATAAGGATGTATATCCATCTGTCTTCTTGATTCCTGGAGTAGAGACAGGGGTCTGCTTTACTTCTTGAGAATCCCTCTCTAGTAAGTACTTTGTTCAATTTCACATTCTACATCCCATCCTTGCAGATTGCTTAAGACCATAGATGCTCTTCTGAAGTTTACACACAAGGTTGTCTCCTTGCTCAAACCCTTGTTGCTCCATGTTGAGGTCTAACTTAACCCCTTCAATACCCGCCTATAGTCATATGACGCCCACAAGGTGGATCTACCATCCTGGGTGGGCGTCATATGACGTCCTCCCATTCCCGGCCGCCTGGGGGGGCGCGCGCGCGCCCGCGGCGTCGCTCGGGACCCGGTGCGGGTGCCCGGCGGCCTCGATGTCCACCGGGCACCCGCGATTGCCCGTTAAAACAACGGGACCGTGCGGGACCGTGGAGCTGTGTGTGTAAACACACAGCTCCATGTCCTGTCAGCAAGCAGGAGACCGATCATGTGATCCC
The DNA here is from genome assembly GCA_028564925.1 of Lithobates sylvaticus. NCBI lineage: Eukaryota > Metazoa > Chordata > Amphibia > Anura > Ranidae > Lithobates > Lithobates sylvaticus. Next base: position 46,154,990 of record CM053035.1, on the reverse strand, counting down.
AGCACGGAGGAACACATGATTGGTCTCCTCCCCTTGTGAGTCCCCTCCCCCCACAGTTAGAATCACTCCTATAGGGAACACATTAACCCCTGCAGCGCCCCCTAGTGTTAAGCCCTTCCCTGCCAGTCACATTTACACAGTAATCAATGCAATTTTATAGCAACGATCGCTGTGTAAATGTGAATGGTCCCAAAAATGTGTCAAAAGTGTCCGAAGTGTCCGCCGCAATGTCGCAGTCACGAAAAAAAAAAATCGCAGATCGCCGCCATTACTAGTAAAAAAAAAAAAAAATAAATGCAATAAATCTATCCCCTATTTTGTAGACGCTATAACTTTTGCGCAAACCGATCAATATACGCTTATTGCGATTTTTTTTTTACCAAAAATATGTAGAAGAATACGTATCGGCCTAAACTGAGGAAAAAAATATTTTTTTAAAAAAAAAAATGGGATATTTATTATAGCAAAAAGTAAAAAATATTGTGCTTTTTTTCAAAATTGTCGCTCTTCTTTTGTTTATAGCGCAAAAAATAAAAACCGCAGGGGCGATCAAATACCACCAAAAGAAAGCTCTATTTGTGGGAAAAAAAGGACGTCAATTTTGTTTGGGTGTAACGTCGCACGACCGCGCAATTGTCAGTTAAAGCGACGCAGTGCCGAATCGCAAAAAGTGCTCTGGTAAGGAAGGGTGAAAAATGGCCCGGTGCTGAAGCGGTTAATGTCTCCATATAGGAAAGCAGTTTTAACATCTAGGTGTTTCACTTGCATGCCCTTCCTGGGTGCAACGCTAAGGCCCCTTTCACACTTATACGACTGGTCCCACAATTTGGGACTGCAAAGTAGCATGACAAGTCGTTCCCCAAGATTTCCAATGACAGCCATTCATATTAGTACGAGTTCAAGTCGTTCCAACTTCAAAGTAGTCCCTGCACTACTTTTTTTTTCCGATTTTGATGCCACTTACACAGGCATTCCTAGAAATCGCGGGAAAATCGCGGCAAAAATGGCGGCCGCGGATCGCAGCAAAATCGTGCGACTTTTAAGTCACACAAGTGTGAAAGGGGCCTAAGAAGCACTCTGATGGTGGAGTGTTTTACTATGTTTCATTGTAATGTTCACCGAATTTCTGCGAGTAATCCTTGGCAACTAGTCCGGCTTTGTATTTGTGGATATTCCCTTCTGCGTCTGACTTTACTTTGAAAGTCCATTTACTTCCTTCCTATGGTTTTGTGGTTAGGAGGGAGCTCTGTAAGTGTTCAGGTTTTATTTTCTTGAAGTGACTTTAATTCTTCTTCTGCTGCCTTTCTCCATTTATTGGCTTTAAATTTTGGCAGTTTTTCTATGTCTTCCCAGGATGATGGGTCAAGTATGCTGTATGTTTTGACACTGTATGACAGCTTGCGGGGTGGTATCCCCTTTGTAGTAAAAGTGAATCTTCTGACAGTCAGCAAGGTCTGGTGGGGAACTTGATTTAGGCATTGTGAGTTCCAGCTTTTGTTCGGACTCCCGTACAGGTTGGCTTTGGTCGACCTTTTTCTTCCGGTTTGCTTTGTATATTCACTTTACGACTTTCAGGGATTAGTGTTTCTGAGGGGCTCTCATCAAAATAAACACTATTGCTTTTTGTCACTCTGTCAGTCTTTGGGTGTAGAATTTTATAACCCTTATGCCGCGTACACACGTGCGGACTTTTGCCGGCGGACTTAGTCCAGCGGACAATCCGCCGGACTTTCCAGCTGGGTCCGCCGGACTTTCCGAGCGTGTGGACTTGCCCACACACGCACGGACTTCTCCGCCGGCCAAAGTCCGTGGGACTTTTGAAAATGAACGGACTTGCCCACACACGGAGCAGTCCGTTCATTTCGAACGTAACTTCAGGTACGTAGCTAGCGTAGGCAGTAAATGCCGGCGCGCTAGCTCCGTCACCTGGCATGGATTTAAAGGGAATCCCACGCCGAAAAACGGCGTGGGGGTGCCCCCCAAATCCATCTCAGACCCTTATCCGAGCACGCAGCCTGGCAGGCCAGGAAAGGGGTGGGGACGAACGAGCGCCCCCCCCCCTCCTGAGCCGTACCAGGCCGCGTGCCCTCAACATGGGGGGTGCCCTGGGGAAAGGGGGGCCGTGCGGCCCCCCCACCCCAAGGCACCTTGTCCCCATGTTGATGAGGACAAGGGCCTCTTCCCGACAACCCTGGCCGTTGGTTGTCGGGGTCTGCGGGCGGGGGCTTATCGGAATCTGGGAGCCCCCTTTAATAAGGGGGCCCCCAGATACCGGCCCCCACCCTATGTGAATGAGTATGGGGTACGATGTACCCCTACCCATTCACCTAAGGTGTAAAATGTAAAGTACAAAAACACACACACTTTTGAAAAAATAGTTTATTGCACTGCTCCGGGGGTCTTCTTCCGTCTTGGGGGTCTTCTCGCCGGACTCCCCCGCCATTTACCAAGCTCTTTTACCGAGCGGGGAAGTCCGGCTACCTTCTTCGTCGTCGCCGCCGTCGTCTGGGGGGTCTCGATCCGCCTTCGGGGGTCTTCCGGGGTCTTCCGGGGGTCTCTTCTGTTCTTGCGGTGGTCGTCGTCTTCCGCGCCGCTGGCGCCTTCTTCTTGTTCTTCTTCTTGTCCTTGTTCTTGTTCTTCTTCTTGTTCCGATGTTGACCCGATGCTCTCTCTGCCCGGAATGCCAGAGCCGCGCTGCCCTGGGACTTATATAGGGACATGGGGACAGGGTCACATGCTCATGTCACATGGTGACCCCGCCCCCCTGTGATGTCACAGTCCCGGAGGATGCTGGGACTGTGACATCACAAGGGGGCGGGGTCACCATGTGACATGAGCATGTGACCCTGTCCCCATGTCCCTATATAAGTCCCAGCGCAGCGCGCCTCTGCCATTCCGGGCAGAGAGAGCATCGGGTCAACATCGGAACAAGAAGAAGAACAAGAACAAGGACAAGAAGAAGAACAAGAAGAAGAAGAAGGCGCCGGCGGCGCAGAAGACGACGACCGCCGCAAGAACAGAAGAGACCCCCGGAAGACCCCGGAAGACCCCCGAAGGCGGATCGAGACCCCCCAGACGACGGCGACGACGAAGAAGGTAGCCGGACTTCCCCGCTCGGTAAAAGAGCTTGGTAAATGGCGGGGGAGTCCGGCGAGAAGACCCCCAAGACGGAAGAAGACCCCCGGAGCAGTGCAATAAACTATTTTTCTTATAAAAGGGGGCTCTCAGATTCCGATAAGCCCCCGCCCGCAGACCCCGACAACCAACGGCCAGGGTTGTCGGGAAGAGGCCCTTGTCCTCATCAACATGGGGACAAGGTGCTTTGGGGTGGGGGGGCCGCACGGCCCCCCTTTCCCCAGGGCACCCCCCATGTTGAGGGCACGCGGCCTGGTACGGCTCAGGAGGGGGGGGGGCGCTCGTTCGTCCCCACCCCTTTCCTGGCCTGCCAGGCTGCGTGCTCGGATAAGGGTCTGACATGGATTTGGGGGGAACCCCACGCCGTTTTTCGGCGTGGGGAGTCCCTTTAAATCCATGCCAGCTTACGGAGCTAGCGCGGCAGCATTTACTGCCTACGCTAGCTACGTAACCTGAAGTCACGTGCTAAATGAACGGACTTGCCGATGAGCGGCAAGTCCGTTCATTTTCAAAAGTCCCGCGGACTTGCCTACTAACGGCGGGATTGTCCGCCGGACTGCCAAGTCCAGCGGATAATTTTAAAACCAAACTTAAAGCGGTTCTGCACTCTGAAAAAAATTTTTTTTTTTTTAGGATGTAATATAAAGTGTGCTTACCTTTATTAGGGGACTCACCTGTTCCATCTTCCATCTCGATCGCCGCCGGTTTTCGTCCGATGAAGTTCCTCGTCTTCTTCTTTAGTGCTGGGGGCCATCTTGCCTGTGGGCATGTGAAACACCCACAGGGACTTTAGATGGCCCAGCATGCACTGCCGTTACTCGCGCGTGCGCAGTAACGGCTCATCTGCCGAGATCTCACGAGATTTCGGCAGATGCGGCCGAAATCTCGGGAGATTTCGGAAGATGTGGCCGAAATCTCGCGAGATTTCGGAAGATGCCCGCACTGACTGCTGGGATCAATGACACCAGATCCCAGGAGACAGTGCGGCGTGACGACGATCGACGCAAGACCCCGCCCGCCGCCGCAGAGGGAGAAGACCGGAAGTCTTCAATTACAAGGTAAGTAAAAAAAAAAAAAAAAAAAAAAACATTTCATTTAGTACTCTTTGCCTGATTTGGAAGGCAAAGAGATTTACTAAATGAAATGAGTGCAGAACCGCTTTAAAACTTTGGTCCGCCGGACTTTGGCGCCAAAAAGTCCGCCGGCGCCCACACACGAGGGGATTATCCGCTGGACTTCAGTCCAGAGGATAATCCCGCGGGATTGTCCCTTCGTGTGTACGCGGCCTTAGTTTGCTCACTGTAGCCTACTAGAAGGTCCTCTATGGCTCTGTTCTCCAGCTTGGATTGTTTCTCACTTGGAATATAGGCATATGTTTACATCCAAACACTCTGATGTGCCCTGTGTTAGGCTTTGATCCATGCCACATTTCGAATGGAGTACTTTTAATGGCTCTTGAGGGTAGTGTGTTCTGTAGGTAGGTTGCAGTCATGACTGCTTCTCCCCAGTACTTGTGAGGTAGGTTGGCATCTGACAACATGCATCTTGCCATTTCTATAAGAGTGCCATTTTTATTTTTTTTTCCTTTCTGCTAGACTATTTTGTTCAGGAGTATATGGTGTGGTTGTCTGGTGTACTATTCCTGGTCTCTTCAGGTTTGAGGCCACTTCTTTGCTTACGTATTCTCCTCCATTGTCGGTGCGTATTATTCCTGGTTTGCGTTGCTAGACATGTCAACGGACTCTTGCTGTTTCTCTGTTTCATTCTTGTGTTTCATCAAATAAGTAGTTGTGTACCTGGAATAATAATCAATGAAAGTCAGTAGATATCTGTTCCCGCCTGGCATGGGAGTTTTCATTGGACCGCATACGTCACTGTATATGAGCTGCAGGGGGTGGGTAGTTTTTCTTTGAGATACCTGTTTGAAAGGGAACACGTGTGGCTTTTGCTTCAATACAGCACTTGCATTTCATGAGCACTTTGCAAGGTACTATTGTCAAATCTTCTGATAAGCCTCTCTTTATAATGTCTTGTACAGCTTCTGGACTTCTGTGCTCCAGCTGCCTGTGAATACATTTGTTGTGTAGGTCATTAGTAGACATGTGCACAACAAAAAAATGTGTTTATTTTCGTTTTGTTTTTTTCTTTTCCGTTGATTCGTAACGATTCGTAAATCCGTAAGTCGTCGGTGTTCATATTCGTAACGATTTGTACACTAGTAAGACTTATTTTTTCGTTGATTCGTTTTTCCGTTAGTTTAATTTTCGTTCATTCGTTTATTCGAAATTCGGACGCCTTCATAGTTATTCGTACATTCGTAACATTCGTAGATTCGTAATCGGAGCATAATTCATAATTTTATGTAATGTGTATGCTATTATTACATTTTAAGAGACACGGAAAATGACGAATCGAAAAAAAAAGTTACGAATGTACGAATTTTTTCGTTCAATCCAATCAAAGCACGTTAAGCAACGCCATTGTAAGAGACACGGAAAATTACGAATCGAAAAAAAAAAGTTACGAATTTTTAAGTTCAATCTATTCGAAGCACGTTAAGCAGCACCATTGTAAGGGACACAAAAAATTACCAATTCAACAAAAAAAAAAGTTACGAATGTACAAATTTTTTTGTTCATTTTCGTTGTTCCTGTTTTCGTTTTTCTGATTTTCTTCATTCGTACATTCGTTGTTTCTAGTTTGTTTTTTTCTGATTTTCCTAATTTTCGGATTCGTACGATTCGTTATTCGTTAAAATTTTTAGTGAATCGTTCGTTCATTCGTACGAAAACGAACTAACGAAAATAACAAGAAAAAACAAAAACAAAAAAAAAATGAAACAAATTGCACATGTCTAGTCATTAGAGCCTATGTTGGCTTGCTGGTCTGTGGTGATGAGCCTGTATAGGTGATCATACAGTTTTTTCCTTTTGTGTGGAATCAATTATTATTGTGAATTGTGCATTCATCACCCTGAAACGTAACTGTGAGGCCGTTGTTTGCAAGACTTTTCACTGATAGAAGGCTGCCTTCTAGTTCTGGAACATACAGCACTTTCTTTACAAGGATACTCTGCCCTGCCTAGTGGTGTAATGCAGTTCAGGAAGCGCTGGCCTTTACCTTCTGATGTGATGCTTTTCCCATTTGTTGGAAAACATTGTGTTTTGCACTGTAATTGATGTTTGTGAAGAAGGTCTCATCGCTAGTCATGTGGCTTGTTGCTCTTGAGTCTATGCACCAGCCGCGTGGCTTGCCACTCTGTGTCACTTTAAAGGTGCCACTCCATGATGTGTCTTCAGTTTCCTTTGTGATTGCTTTGACTCTTTCTTTTGTGGATAGCCCTAGATTTCGCTGCTTTGGCTTTCCAGATAGAATAGTCCTTTAAGTGACCGGTCCTCTTACAGCGAAAACATGCTCTGCTTTCTTTGTTGTGCTTTGTGCCTTTGTACATCTTAAAAGCTTTGTCATCATTGTGCGTATTTTCTTTCCTTCTGTCATATTCATCGATTCATTTCCCTTTGACACGTTCCAGTGTCAGATCCTGCTCGGTCTGGTTTCTAAAGTGTTAATAAGAGCAGTATATGTCTCTGGAAGGCATGTCAACAATATGATATATTTGATGTCCTCTCCGATGGCGCGTAGCTGCTCTATGATCTCTAGCATAGCTTTCACGTGGTCACACATTTGCTGGCCTTCTTCTAGTCTCATAAAACTTTCTTAGTAGAAACAGCTTATTGTTGAGGCTTGAACGCTCATGCAGTTTTTGTAATGAAGTCCACATACTTTTGGGCGTTTTCTCTGTTCTTATGTGGATAAGCTGATCATCTTCCACTAGCAAGCTTAAAGTCGCTTTTGCCTGCTTTTTTCCTGTTCCAGTCCTCCGTCTCTCCATTTGTGGGTTTGTCTGTATTCAGCACTTGCCACAAGTCATCCTTGCTGAGAAACTTTTCTAGTTTAACCCCTTTCCGACTGCTGCACGCCGATATATGTCTGCACAATGGCAGCAGTGTGCAAATGGGCGTACCTGTACGTCCCCTTTAAGAGGCGAGGCTAGCAGACTCGATGTCCGCTGGTCTCCCGGCGATCGTGTCACGGAACCTCAGAATGGGCAAGTGCCAATGTAAACAACGCATTTCCCCATTCTGCCTTGTGTCATGACAGATCACTGCTCCCTGTCATTGGGAGCAGTGATCGCTTTCATGTGACTTGAAGCCCACCCCCCCCCCACAGAATCACTCCCTAGGACCCTTCATCGCCCCCTAGTGGTTAACCCCTTCACTGCCAGTTTCATTTACACAGTAATCAGTGCATTTTTTATAGCACTGATTGCTGTATAAATGACAATGGTCCCAAAATAGTCCGATGTGTCCGCCATAATGTCGCAGTCCCAATAAAAATCGCGGATCGCTGCCGTTACTAATAAAACAATTTTTTTTAAATAAAAATGCCATAAAACTATCCACTATTTTGTACACGCTATAACTTTTCCTTTTCCTTCATTGATGTACGCTGATGAGGCTGCACTGATGGGCACTGATAAGCTGCACTGATGGGCACCGATGGGCTGCACTGATGGGCACTGATGGGCACCGATTAGGCGGCACTGGTGGGCGGAACTGGTGTGCACTGAGAGGTGACTCTGAAGGGCATTGATAGGTGGCACTGATAGGTGGCAGTGATGGGCACTGATGGGTGACAGTGGTGGGCACTGATGGGTGGCAATAATGGACACTAGTAGGTTACACTGATAGGCAGCACTGATTGGCACCACTGGTGGGCATTGATAGGTGGCACTTGTGGGCATTGATACTTGGCACTCATGGGCATTGATAGGTGGCACTGCTGGTCAATGTGGGCACTGACAGGTGGCACTGGAAGGGGGTACTGATTGGCACAGATGAGGCAGATGTGCCTCCTTCCTCTTCGGGACCGATGTCCCTTGTACATAAGCCGGTGAACGGCTTTTTTTTCTCCTCACGCTATCAGCCTGAGGAGAAAAAAATGTTGGTTACTGAGCTTTTGTTTACACACGTGATCAGCTGTCATTGGCTGACAGCTAATCACGTGGTAAGGAGCCGGGACTGGCCCATTACTCGGCTCTGTGATCACCCTAGTCTCGGTGACTCGGTGATGACCGCGTGTGCCGCGTGCGCCCTGCAGTGGGGACGTGCAAAGGGGAGGCCGTCATATGACGCCCTCCCGGAAATTCAGGTCCACGCTGTAGCTGTCATTCGGCTATAGCGCGGACGTTAAGTGGTAAAACATCTGCAGGGCAGCTTGTTCTTTTGAAAAACAGACTTACTGGCCAGATCACCAGGTGAAAATAAAGGAAAGAACACCTAAAAAGGAAAATGAATGCAGCCATCACATCTAAGAATTGGTAAGCTGCAATATAATGTTTTTTACTTTTGGGTTTAATACTGCTTTAAAAGTACTGAAGCCAGAACGTCAGTATAATGGCTGAGCAAATAGCACTAGTAGAAGGTCAACTATGATTGCCCTGTATGTTTCTAAGGAGATATTTCTCCCATGACAAGCCGGTATTATCATTAAAGTAGTTGTCAACACCGAAGGCATAGGAGGTCTCAAATGTGGCTCCTGGTATCTCCAAGGGACTAATATAATATTATTTAATAATGTAATATTTTATAATACAATATAATAAAGTTATAATAACAATGCCTGTCAAAGACTGTCAAATTGAAAACTTCAGAGACCGTTGTACAGGAGTTGTTGGAGACTGTAGTGATGCTGCAGGAGAAAGCCAGAGATTAGGGACATGTTCCATGAAACCGCTAAGGGGGAGAGCCCTTGAAATCACTATCTGGGCTCCAGGAACTACTGGATAATAATTACTATATCTCCAGCCCACAGTACCATTAGTGTGATGGTCACTGGGAATAATGCTCTTTATATTTGTGGTCATTAGGATGAATCTCCCCTTACAGATAGCTAAAAAGATCATTGTTGTATCTGAGATGCAGAAGCTGCTCATTACTCATTGAACCCCTAGATACACCTGGAGGAACCTTGGTTGACAAAAGCTGTGTTGGAGGGTAAAGTCGCCTTTACAAATCAATGCCCCACTACAGATTACTGCGGCCTGAGGAACACACTTCAAACACCATTGGGCTGCATTTGGCCCTGGGGCTACAGGTTGGGCACAAAGGCTCTAGCTCATGTAAAGTTATACTGTTGCTAGAATAAAAATTAAAACACACCAACAGAAAAGAAAACCAATACCTACCTCTCTCATTGCCCACTGATCACCACTGTATTGCAGAGATCGCTCTGCATTCAGATGTGTAATGGATGTGAAGATTCTTACATAGTTATAGTAACATTTTGTTGCTTTGCAGCCTAAAATTAAAAGTCAAAGATATAACACCAACATGTCAGGAAAAAAAAATTGAAAATCAACAAACAGAATCACTGAGTTGGAAAAAGGATCACACCCCTTATTTGCCCACTCTTTGCAGAACTGCTCAAGTTCAGTTAAATCTGATGGTGATCGTTTGTGGACTGCAGTCTTCATGTCATTCCACAGATTTGCATTGGGCTTTAAGAAAGGGCTCTGACTAAGCCATGCAAGGACAATTATCTTCATCTCCTTTAACCACTGTGTGGTCATTTTTGCTGTTTGCTTTGGGTCTGTCAGGGCTGGGCTTAGCCTTTCCTTCCTCTGAGCTGGCCACTCAGCTGTCGGCTAATTGCCAGCTCTTATCTCTATACAGTGACACGCCTGTTGATAATATCCTGCTCATCAGTCCTGCCTTCTAAAGCCGTCCGGCCCAGATGATCTCTGTCTTTGCCTTGGTCAACATCACAGAGACTGTTTTGCGTTCCTGTTAAAGACTTGCTTGGCTGACATTCCTTCTGGCTCCAGAACCTGCTTGCTGTTCCACTACGCTGATCTCTGGCTTTCTGACTTTCTGGCTTGTCTGACTATCCGTTCTGGTTACCAAACTTTGGCTATGTTTTGACTACGTTTGTTCTATTTACTTTTATTATTAAACAGGTGTGATTTAACTGTACTTCTGTCTCGGTCTGATTCATGGTTTGACAGGGTCATTGTCATGTTGGAAGGTAAACCTTCTTCCCTTTGACAACTTTCTGGCAGAGGGCAACAGATTTTCCTCAAATTTCACAGTATTTTGCCACAACCATTTTTCTTCTATCCTGACAAGTGTTTCAGTCCCCGCTGCAGAGAAACACCCTCATAACATATTACCACCTCCATGGTTTACTGTAGGAATGGTGTTATTTGGATGGTGATCTGTATTGGTTTTCCGCGAGCCAAATCGTTTGGTGTTGAGGCCAAATAATTCAATTTGTTTCATCTGACCAGACCACCTTTTTCCACCTGGCCTCAGAATCTTCACGGTGTATTTAAGATGGTCAGATGAGACTAAAATTGACGAAACGTCATCGGCATCATGAAAAGTTGCAATGGGAAGAAAGTTTATCTTCCAACATGACAATGACTCAAAGCACACAGCAAAAAATGACCACACTGTGGTTAAAGGTGAAAAAGATGAATATCCTTGCATGACTTAGTCAGATTCCAGATTTACACCTTATTGAAAATCTGTGGAATGACTTGAAGACTGCAGTCCACAAACAGTCACCATCAAATTTAACTGAGTGAGCAAATATTGAAAAGTCCAGATGTGCAAAGTTAGTAGAGACATAGCCCAACAGACTAAAGGCTGTATTTAAAGCAAAATGTGGTCCAACAAACCGCTTCTCCTCCAACTTCATTAAGTGGCTGCATGTCTTCCTAAGCTCCCTGGTACTGCATAGTTTTCTCCCTATGCTAGAATCACCATTAAGGTATTTGTATATTGCTATCATATCCCCTCTTAAGTGTCTCTTCTCCAGGGAGAATGAGTTTAATGTTTGTAGTTGTTCCTCATAACTGAGGTCTTCAGGCACCCTTTTTTGCGTTGTTGCTCTTCTCTGGACTCTCTCCAGTTCCTGCACTTCCTTCCTGAGAGCTGGCGACCAGATCTGGAAAGCATACTCAAGATATGGCCAGAGTTTTGTAAAGTCTTTTGCCCCGTACACACGATCAGACTTTCCGACAACAAAACCGTGGATTTTTGTTGGAAGGTTGTTGGCTCCAACTTGTCTTGCATACACACGGTCACACAAATGTTGGCCAACAATTACGAACGTAGTGACGTAAGTGATATCTCCATTACGAACGGTAGTTATATCTCCGGCTTGTACTTGATTCTGAGCATGCGTGGACTTTTGTCTGACGGACTTGTGTACACACGATCGGAAAGTCCGAAACAAACATTTGTTGGCGGAAAATTTGAGAACCTGCAAGCCAACATTTGTTGACAGAAAGTCTGACAACAAATGTTCGATGGAGCATACACACGGTTGGACTTTCCGCCAAGAAGCTCACATCCAACATTTGTTGTCGGAAAATCCGATCGTGTGTACGGGGCATATGAATTATAGTTTTATCTCTTGAGTAGATACCCTTTTTAATGCATGCTAATATTCTGCTAGCCTTGCTTGCTGCGGCTTGGCATTGCATGCTATTGCTGAGCCTGTGATCTACTAGGACCCCCAGATCTTTATCCATCCTGGATTCCCCCAGCGAGTAAGTTGTGTTCATTCTTCCAGCAACAGCTTCTCTTTCTAATGCCGCGTACACACGATCGGAATTCTCGTCGGGAAAAGCTCTGACGGTTTTCCCGACAGAATTCCGACGGAATTCCGCTTAAGCTTTCTTGCCTACACACGGTCACACCAAATTTCGGCGGTGACGTACAACACTACGACGAGCCGAGAATCCAGTTCAATGATTCCGAGCATGCGCTGAATTGTTTCCGAGCATGCGTAGGAATTTTGCGTGTCGGAATTGCATACACACAATCGGATAGAACGTTTTTCTGTCTGAAAAATTGAGAACATGCTCTCAAATTTTTGCTGGCGGGAATTCGGCCAGCAAAATTCCAGTGGAGCATACACACGGTCGCATTTTCCGATGAGAAGCTCTCATCGTTTTTTTTGCTGGCCGAAATTCTGATCGTGTGCATTGGGCACATTTTAAAATGTTTTTTATTCTAGCAACAGATGTTATGACTAGCCACAAGTCTCAATGCAGTAAACTGAAGAACGGTGAAATTTGATTAGTCAGTATGGGTTTCTATACATATGATCATTGCGCACTGCATTATTGTTTCATTGCATAAACTTTTTTGTATGTTTGTTCCCAAATTGTTGCTCTCCGCAGACTGGTCACCATGGTTACAAAAAGTTTGAGAATATTTTGTTTAACGGAGCTTTTTATGCTTTTTGTTAAGACAATTTTATATCTGCTCACGAATTGTCCTTGTAATGAGTCCATAAAATGTTCCATGTAGCTGATTTCTATGTTTTGCTGTATATTTTCAGTTCCGCTACAAGACGAGGGTTTACAAACAGACTAACCTTGATGAAAAGCAATTGGCCAAGCTCCACACCAAGGTAAGTGTAATGTGCAAAATAAACCTTTCACAAACCTGAGAATTTAAAAATACAATGATGAAATATAAGAATTGGTTATAAGCCTCAGACATGAAATATGAACAAAGCATATCCCTCTATAACACGTACGTGTCTCAATCCAAAGCACTAATGCCCCATACACTAATGCCCCATACACTAATGCCCCATACACTAATGCCCCATACACTAATGCCCCGACGGAAAATGTCCGATCGGACCATGTTGTCGGAAAATCCGACCGTGTGTGGGCTCCATCTGACTTTTTCCGTCGGAAAAAAATTGAGATCCTGCTCTCAAATTTTCCGACAACAAAATCTGATTGGACTTTTTCCGATCGTGTGTAGAGAATTCCGACGGACAAAGTGCCACGCATGCTCAGATCAAATTAGGAGACCAAACCTATTGGCTAATAGCCTCTATGTAGTTCCGTCGTACGCAACGATCGTCACCATGTTCAGAATGATCGTTTTTTCCGACGACTTTGTCCGACCGTGTGTATGCAATACCAGTGTCGGACAAAATCCATCTGAATTTTCGACCGTGTGTACGGGGTATAAATGTCATTTATGTCTGCTGTCTCATTCCTCCGCTATCTGCATGAGTCATTTCTGACAACTGCAAAAGAACAAGCAACAGAGGGTGCACCAGCCTAGTGCATTATCCCAAGGATACTTTATTTATAATAAAAGGTAAAATAAAAGGTTATAAATAAAGTATACTTGGAATAATGCATTTAGGCCGGTGCTCCCTCTTTTGTTTGCTCTTTTGCAGTTGTTAGCTGGACTATCCTAATCGTTAGAGGGCAGCAAGGCCTGGCACATTTCCTAATGCTGTTTTACAAGGAGGCACGTGTTTATTGACCATAGTCTGCCACACTTGTGGGCAGGAGGTGATACATCATTTCAGTTTCAAGTTTTGCTGACACCAAGAAAAAAAAATGACAGGAGGGATCCCCAGCACACAGTTTGTGATTGATAGCCCTGTTCCCGTGTGCTGTGTGAAGGGGGGGGGGGGGTGTCCCTTCCCTCCAATCAGCTCACCTCAATGCAGGGCTGGTGCAAAGATTTTTGACACCCTAGGCGAAACCTAATTTTGCTGACTCCGCCCCCTTTTCCCTGCCCATGTAAATCCCACCTTTTTAATAAAGCGCCCATCAAATGCAGGCTCACCAGCGCCCATCAAATGCAGGCTCACCAGCGCCCATCAAATGTAGGCTCACCAGCGCCCATCAAATGTAGCCTCACCAGCGCCCATCAAATGTAGCCTCACCAGCGCCCATCAAATGTAGCCTCACCAGCGCCCATCAAATGCAGCCTCACCAGCGCCCATCAAATGCAGCCTCACCAGCGCCCATCAAATGCAGCCTCACCAGCGCCCATCAAATGCAGCCTCACCAGCGCCCATGAAATGTAGCCTCACCATCGCCCATGAAATGTAGCCTCACCAGCGCCCATGAAATGTAGCCTCACCAGTGCCCCTCAAATGCAGCCTCACCAGCGCCCCTCAAATGCAGCCTCACCAGCGCCCCTCAAATGCAGCCTCACCAGCGCCCCCCAAATGCAGCCTCACCAGCGCCCCCCAAATGCAGCCTCACCAGCGCCCCTCAAATGCAGCCTCACCAGCGCCCATCAAATGCAGCCTCACCAGCGCCCATCAAATGCAGCCTCACCAGCGCCCATCAAATGCAGCCTCACCAGCGCCCATCAAATGCAGCCTCACCAGCGCCCATCAAATGCAGCCTCACCAGCACCTATCAAATGCAGCCTACCAGTGCCCATCAATGAATGTTTGCTTGCTGCGGGAGTCGGGACACAGACACAGTCCTTCACCACTGCTGCGCCTCTGACACCATGCTGGAACAGAGAGGCGGCTGCCTGCTGAGACTTAGTTGCTTGCTGCAGAGAGAAGAGAGTAGGAAAACCAGTGGCAGGGCGCCCTAGGCGGCCGCCTAGTTTGCCTAGTGGTAGCACCGACCCTGCCTCAGTGAGCTCTGCAGTGTGTAATTTCAGCTCTCTGCCCCCGGTTTTCTGACAGCTCAGGCAAGCTTTGAAAATTGTGGACTTTGAAATGTTGTAGAGAAGACTGCAGATAAACAGGTACAACCTATGTAGGAGGATTTGTTTAATCTCTGTGTATCACCTGAGGCTAGTCACTTCACTGGGTATATGAAAGGTTTTACAACTACTTTTTAAGCAGACCTTCATATCAAAAAGCATTTTTTCTATTGCAACCCTCCCCCCTCCCCCTTCCACAATCTAGAAAGGCCAACTTTTTTTTTTGTTGACCTATTTGTTATTTTAATTCTCTCTCCATCCCACCCCTGCCGCCATCTTACCTAAGCGAAAATATTGTGCACCCTGCTTCAGATGGCTCTTGGGATACCGCCTTGGATATCAGCATTACACATCAAAACGGCATTAGCTGAGGCATCACAAAGTGATGGTGAAGCAGGGGGGCTTCTGACAGATTTTTGGGGGGTGCTGTGCTTATGCTGGGGAATATGAGTGGGGAGCTGATGTAGGCGTGGCCAAAAGGTGGACATGGTCAAAAAGTGGGCATAGTCATAAGTGAGTGTTTCTGCAAAATGCATGGCTTCTAGTCTGCCGCCTTTGCCCTTCGTATAGACTAAATAGGATCTGGAAGTACACTGAAGAGATTGTGGATGCACAATAAATACCATTGGGGCCAGCAATGAAAGCCGACAGCATGTGCCTGGAACAGAAAATGTAAAGGCCAGCAATGGCAATTCCCTGCATATGTCAGGGCCAGCAATGAAAAACCCTAGCTTGTGTCAAGGCCGGCAATGATGATCCTCAGCAATAACCTCCAGCTAGGTGTCAGGGCAAGCAATAACCCCCAGCCAGCACAATAACCTCCAGCTATTAGTAACACCAATTGATGTCAGTGGATTAGTTTAACTACTTGCCGCCCGCCATATAGCAGAATAACGGCGGCAAAGTGGTTTTAATATCCTGACCGGATGTCATATGACGTGATCAGGATATTGAGATGCTGCGCGCCCCCGGGGGCACGGATCGCAGCGATCGTTGGTGTGTCAGTCTGACAACCCACAACTACGATCTCGGTAAAGAGTCTCAGGTGATCAGCCAGGTCCAATCACGACTGATCACAGTTTAAATAGGAAGAGCCGTTGATTTTCCTCACTCGCGTCTGTCAGACGCGAGTAGAGGAGAGACAGTCGGCTGCTCCTCTGACAGGTGGGTCTGTGCTGATGGATTATCAGCGCAGCCCCCCCGAGGATGCCCACGCTGGACCACCAGGGACGCCACCAGACCACCAGGGATGCCCAGCACCAGGTATGCCATCCTAGACCACCACAGATGCCAGTCAGTGCCCACAATGGGCATCACTGATTGGCATGCATTGTTTGGCACTGATTGGCATCCATCAGTACAATACTGATGGATATCAATGCCCATCCGTGCCACCTATCAGTGCCACCTATCAGTGCCCATCAATGCCACTTCATTGGTGCCCATCAGTGCCGCCTTATCAGTGCCCGTCAGTGCAGCCCCATCAGTGCCCATCAGTGAAGGAGAAAACTTACATATTTACAAAGTTTTGAAACTGAAAAAAAAAAAAAAAAATTTTCCAAAATTTTCGGTCTTTATTTGTTTAGCAGAAAATAAAAATCCCAGAGGTGATCAAGTTCCACCAAAAGAAAGCTCTATTTGTGGGAAAAAAATGATAAAAATTTAGTTTGGGTACAGTGTTGTATGATTTCGCAATTGTCATTCAAAGTGCGACAGCTGAAAGCTGAAAATTGGTCTGTGCAGGAGGGGGTTTAAGTGCCCTGTATTGAAGTGGTTAAATATAATAACCAAATGGCCACATAGAAGGTAGAGAGCCATCTAAAGACTCAGACACACACTAAGAAGTACACAGGCCAATGAGCAGTCAAACACTAACATATAGAGCATAGCGGTCAGTGAAGTGAGTGATCAGTATTATGTAATGTATAACATAATGCAACCCGGCCCTCACAGAGACTGTACTTGGAGCACAGCAGTCAATGATCATACCTTGGGGCTGCGGACTAAAAAATTGTCTGAACGCATCGGTCAGACGTCCACCTTCCCCACCGCTCCTTCTGCCAACGCGTTTTTACCGCGGATCAAGGAGAGTGGCCAGCCAGTAATGGTCCCTCTCCTTGATCCGAAGAACACGAGGATCCTTCCGCAGGCTTTGCCTAAGGCTCCACCTCCATGCTCACACAATCCTCCTCCTCCTCCTCCTCCTCCTCATCCTCTTCCTGTGTGATGGGTGGGACAGAAGGAACACTGTCCGGATAAAGGGGGCCTTGAGAGGCAAGGAAGTCCTCCTCTTCCTGCCTCTGTTCTGCCTCAAGTGCCCTGTCCATTATCCCACGCAGCGTATGCTCCAACAGGTGGACAAGAGGGACAGTGTCACTGATGCATGCACTGTCACTGCTCACCATCCTCGTGCCTCCTCAAATGGTGAGAGGACAGTGCATGCATCCCTGATCATGCTCCACTGACGTGGGGAAAAAAAACCAAGCTCCCCTGACCCTGTCCTGGTGCCGTAGTCGCAAAGGTACTCATTGATGGCCCTCTGCTGCGTGTGCAGTCGCTGCAGCATGGCCAACGTTGAGTTCCACCTGGTGGGCATGTCAGATATTAGGCGGTTCTTGGGCAGGTTCAGCTCCTTTTGCAGCTCAGTCAGCCGAGCACTGGCATTATAAGATCGGCGGAAATGCACACAGACTTTCCTGGCCTTACAACCAATGGGCCGTGAAAGAAAGGTACCGTCCCTGTCCATGCCTGCTGGACCATGAGTCAGCGGTAATATGCACCTTACCGCTGACCGCCCTGTCCAGCGAGGCATGGACAAAAGTGCTAGCAATTTAGCAAGGCTGCATTCAACCGCTGGGCATGTGGATGGCTGGGGAGTGTACTTCTTTCTACGGTCCAGCAGCTGGGGCAGGGAAATTTGCCTGCTGCATTCGGACGTCGGTATGTTTTTGTACTGCAAGTACTTGGTTGTGACACACCGAATTCTACAACCTTCAGTCCTCTCAGAGCAGCTTTCAGAGAGGACTGAAGGTGTAGTGGGGATGGAGATCCCAGCTGAGGAGGAGCAAGGAGAGGTCCGCTTAGTTCTTTGGTGTGGGTCTTTTATGTGTGCCTGCCAACGAGCTGCATGGCAGGTCGCCATATGTCTGGTCATGCTTGTCGTGCCCAAGCGGCTGATGTTTTGGCCACGCGAGATACGCTTGAGACAAATATTGCAAATAGCAGTGGTGCGATCTGCTGCACTCGTCTCAAAAAAGGCCCACACCAAAGAACTTTTCTGATAACGTGCAGAGGCAGCGCCCTGCACAGGCGGAGCTCTGCGGTGTTGTACAGTTGCTGTGCTGGCCTCTACCTGGCCTCCAGGGGGCATCCTGCCTCGTTGGACATGTGACGCCGCATCCTCCTCCTCCTCGTCCTCCTCCTCATCCTCTCTCCCTTGAGGCACCCACGTGGAGTCAGTGACCTCATCATCCCCTCCCTCTTCACCACTAGAGCAAACCTGGCAGTAAGCTGCAGCTGGTGGAACTGTACTGCCAGATTCCTCAAGCTGGGTATCGTCATCCGAGCCTTCGAATCGTTGGGCATCCTCCTGGAGCATGTACCCAACACTGTGCTCAAAGAGTTCGGGGGACTCCTCAGGAGGACATGGTGGGTCTAGGGAAGGGGTGGCTGATGATGCTCTGTCAGTACCCTGAGCCTGGGTGAGAGAGGATGAGGAGGATGAGGAGGCTTGGTCATCCATTCTACCAAGCCTTCAGCATGATGCGGCTCCACATGTCCAGCTGCCGAAAACAAAGACGCGCGTGTCCCATGGCCACGTGCTGATGACGATGCACGACCACGTCCACGTCCACGGCCACGTCCACTAGAAACAGAGCCTGCCTGCCCTGTGTTCTTGGCTCTGCACGCTCTGCCTCCCCTTGGCGGTCTTCAGCCCGGTAGTCCTTGTAGCTCGGAAAATTAGTCTCTGTGGGTGCTGCTGAGATATGGGTAGTTTCTTTTTCAAAGTACATTTAGTAGGTTATATTTTAGTAGTCTGTTAGTATTTAGTATCTAACATCATAAGTTTTCTGTGTGATGCCACTAAAACACTAGAAGTCCTATGGGTGCTTCTGCAAAGAAATATTAGGAGCTCTGTGTGATGAAATAGGAGCTCTGTGTGATGCCACTAACACACTAGAAGTCCTGTGGGTGCTGCTGAGAAGAATATATAGGAGCTCTGTGTGATGCCACTAACACACTAGAAGTCCTGTGGGTGCTTCTGCAAAGAAAATAGAGGAGCTCTGCGTGATGCCACTAACACACTAGAAGTCCTGTGGGTGCTTATGCATAGAAAATAGAGGAGCTCTGTGTGATGCCACTAACACACTAGAAGTCCTGTGGGTGCTGCTGAGAAGAATATATAGGAGCTCTGTGTGATGCCACTAACACACTAGAAGTCCTATGGGTGCTTCTGCAAAGAAAATAGAGGAGCTCTGTGTGATGCCACTAACACACTAGAAGTCCTGTGGGTGCTTATGCAAAGAAAATAGAGGAGCTCTGTGTGATGCCACTAACACACTAGAAGTCCTGTGGGTGCTGCTGAGAAGAATATATAGGAGCTCTGTGTGATGCCACTAACACACTAGAAGTCCTGTGGGTGCTTCTGCAAAGAAAATAGAGGAGCTCTGTGTGATGCCACTAACACACTTCAGCTATAGGTGCTTCTGGGAAGAAAATTTAGCTCTGTGTGTGTGATGGGACTAACACACTTCAAGTCCTATAGGTGCTTCTGGGAAGAAAATATAGCTCTGTGTGTGCGATGGGACTAACACACTCAAGTCCTATAGGTGCTTCTGGGAAGAAAATATAGCTCTGTGTGTGTTATGGGACTAACACACTTCAAGTCCTATAGGTGCTTCTGGGAAGAAAATATAGCTCTGTGTGTGTAATGGGACTAACACACTCAAGTCCTATAGGTGCTTCTGGGAAGAAAATATAGCTCTGTGTGTGTAATGGGACTAACACACTTCAAGTCCTATAGGTGCTTCTGGGAAGAAAATATAGCTCTGTGTGTGTGATGGGACTAACACACTTCAAGTCCTATAGGTGCTTCTGGGAAGAAAATATAGCTCTGTGTGTGTAATGGGACTAACACACTTCAAGTCCTATAGGTGCTTCTGGGAAGAAAATATAGCTCTGTGTGTGTGATGGGACTAACACACTTCAAGTCCTATAGGTGCTTCTGGGAACAAAATATAGCTCTGTGTGTGTGATGGGACTAACACACTTCAAGTCCTATAGGTGCTTCTGGGAACAAAATATAGCTCTGTGTGTGTAATGGGACTAACACACTTCAAGTCCTATAGGTGCTTCTGGGAAGAAAATATAGCTCTGTGTGTGTAATGGGACTAACACACTTCAAGTCCTATAGGTGCTTCTGGGAACAAAATATAGCTCTGTGTGTGTGATGGGACTAACACACTTCAAGTCCTATAGGTGCTTCTGGGAACAAAATATAGCTCTGTGTGTGTGATGGGACTAACACACTTCAAGTCCTATAGGTGCTTCTGGGAACAAAATATAGCTCTGTGTGTGTGATGGGACTAACACACTTCAAGTCCTATAGGTGCTTCTGGGAACAAAATATAGCTCTGTGTGTGTGATGGGACTAACACACTTCAAGTCCTATAGGTGCTTCTGGGAACAAAATATAGCTCTGTGTGTGTGATGGGACTAACACACTTCAAGTCCTATAGGTGCTTCTGGGAACAAAATATAGCTCTGTGTGTGTGATGGGACTAACACACTTCAAGTCCTATAGGTGCTTCTGGGAACAAAATATAGCTCTGTGTGTGTAATGAGACTAACACACTTCAAGTCCTATAGGTGCTTCTGGGAAGAAAATATAGCTCTGTGTGTGTAATGGGACTAACACACTTCAAGTCCTATAGGTGCTTCTGGGAAGAAAATATAGCTCTGTGTGTGTAATGGGACTAACACACTTCAAGTCCTATAGGTGCTTCTGGGAAGAAAATATAGCTCTGTGTGTGTAATGGGACTAACACACTTCAAGTCCTATAGGTGCTTCTGGGAACAAAATATAGCTCTGTGTGTGTGATGGGACTAACACACTTCAAGTCCTATAGGTGCTTCTGGGAAGAAAATATAGCTCTGTGTGTGTAATGGGACTAACACACTTCAAGTCCTATAGGTGCCTCTGGGAACAAAATATAGAGCTGTGTGTGTAATGGGACGAACACACTACAAGTCCTATAGGTGCTTCTGGTAAGAAAATATAGAGCTGTGTGTGTAATGGGACGAACACACTTCAAGTCCTATAGGTGCTTCTGGTAAGAAAATATAGTAGCTCTGCCTGCCTGCCACTAGCACACTACAAGCCCCTCTTTCTCAATCAATCTTTGTGACTGAATCTATCTAACTCAATCTCTATAAGTGAATCTCTCTAACTATATAAATGCAGCAGTGTGTCACAGAATCAGCCTGCTCAATCTGCGCCGGAACAGCATGTGACCGCCGCAGACGGCGTGGCGGCGTTTTATAGGTGGGGCGTGTACTACAGCCCCTGAGCTGTAATTGGCTACAGGCGTCCTGCCTGTAGCCTATTATGGCTCTTCGAGTTTCCGGGGCTGTGAGTGGCCAAGCCTGCGGGGTCACAGTGCATGCTTGGCCCCTCATCAGCCAGCAATGCACTGCGTCTGCCGCGCCGGCCGCAATGCATTGCGGGGCCGCTCGCATAACACTAACGTGATGCGAGCGGCCAAAATAGTGCTGGGCTCGCCGAGCGAGCGAACGCCCGGTGCTCGATGCGAACGTGGGTTCGCAGGGAGCACCGGGCCCATCCCTACATACAAAACATACAGTGCCTTGAAAAAGTATTCAGACCCCTTGAAATTTTCCTAATTGTTACAACCAAAAATGTAAATGTATTTTATTGAGATTTTACAAAGTGGCACATAATTGTGAAGTAGAAGGAAAATGATAAATGGTTTTCCAATTTTTTTACAAATATGTGAAAAGTGTGGCGTACATTTGTATTCAGCCCCCTTTACTCTGATACCCCGAACTAAAAACTAGTGGAACAAATTGCCTTCAGAAGTCACCTAATTAGTAAATAGAGTTCACCTGTGTGTAATTTAATCTCAGTATAAATACAGCTGTTCTGTGAAGCCCTCAGAGGTTTGTTAGAGAACCTTAGTGAACAAATAGTGTCATGAAGGCCAAAGAACACACCAGACAGGTCTAGGATAAATTTGTGGAGAAGTTTAGAGCAGGGTTAGTTTATAAAAAAATATCCCAAGCTTTAAACCTCTCACAGAGCACTGTTCAAGCCATCATCTGAAAATGGAAAGAGTATGGCACAACTGTAAACCTACCAAGACATGGCCGTCTATATAAACTGACAGGCTGGGCAAGGAGAGCATTCATCAGAGAAGCAGCCAAGAGGCCCATGGTAACTCTGGAGGAGCCGCAGGGAATTCACAACTCAGGTGGGACAAACTGTCCACAGGACAACTATTAGTTGTGCACTCCACAAACCTGGCCTTTATGGAAGAGTGGCAAGAAGAAAGACATTGTTGAAAGAAAGCCAAAAGAAGACCCGTTTGCAGTTTGCGAGAAGCCATGTGGGGGACACAGCAAACATGTGGAAGAAGTTGCTCTGGTCAGATGAGACTAAAATTGAGCTATTCGGCCTAAATGCAAAACGCTGTGTGTGTGCTGGAAAACTAACACTGCACATCACCCTGAACACACCATCCTCATCTTGAAACATGGTGGTGGCAGCATCATGTTGTGGGGATGCTTTTCTTCAGCAGGGACAGGGAAGCTAGTCAGAGTTGATGGGACGATGGATGGAGCCAAATACAGGGCAATCTTAGAAGAAAATATGTTATGCCGCGTACACACGAGTGGATTTTCAGTCGTAAAAAACTTGGATGGTTTTTCCGATGGCATTCCGCTCAAGCTTGGCTTGCATACACACGGTCAACACGGTCAAACAAAAGTTCTCTGAACTTTTGACTGTCAAGAACGCAGTGACGTACAACACTACGACTAGCCAAGAAAATTAAGTTCAATGCTTCAGAGCATGCGTCAAATTGTTTCCGAGCATGCGTAGGAATTTTGTGTGTCGGAATTGGTACAGATTGGAACTTCCAATCGGAAATTTTTCCGACCAAAAAATTGAGAACCTGCTCTCAATCTTTTGCTGAAGGGAATTCCGCCAGCAAAAGTCCGATGGAGCATACACGCGGTCGTAATTTACGACCAAAAGCTCACATCTGACTTTTGCTGGCTGAATTTCCTATCGTCTGTACGGGGCATTAGAGTCTGGGCGGGGGTTCACCTTCCAGCAAGACAGCAACCCTAAACATACAGCCAGAGCTACAATGGAATGGTTTAGATCAAAGCATATTCATGTGTAAGAATAGCCCAGTCAAAGTCTAGACCCAAATCCGATTGAGAATCTGTGGCAAGATTTGAAGATAGCTGTTCACAGACACTCTCCATCCAATCTGACAAAGCTTGAGCTATTTTGCAAAGAACAATGGGCCAAAATTTCACTCTCTAAGTGTGCAAAGCTGGTAGAGACATAACCAAAAAAGACTTGCAGCTGTAATTGCAGTGAAAGGTGGTTCTACAAAGTATTGACTTAGGGGGGCTGAATACAAATGCACACCGCACTTTTTACATGTTTATTTGTAAACAATTTTGAAATCCATTGATCATTTTCATTCCACTTCACAATTATGTGCCACTTTGTGTTGGTCTATCACATAAATTCACAATAAAATACATTTAAGTTTTTGGTTGTAACATGACAAAATGTGGAAAATTTCAAGGGGGTCTGAATATTTTTTCAAGGCACTGTATGTGGTGCAGCTACATAACATACCACGCAGTGTATAAAGTATAGCAGTCAGGACTGTGTAGCCATTGTCCCCTCGTATTGTGTAACATAGAGCATAGTGTATAGAGTAAAGAGGTCAGAATTATGTGGCGTATGGTGTGCAGGGGTCAGGACTATGTACATTAGTTGCTCAGTGTGCCCACTTACAATGGTGCTCAGTATGCCACTTTACAATGATGGTCTGTGCTCAGTGTGCCCCCTTATACTGGCAGTCAGTGCTCTGTGCCCTCTTCATCTTCACTGGTGGCCCGTGCTCCGTGTTCCTCTTGCATTGGTCGTCAGTGCTCGGTGTGTCCCCATATACAGGCAGTTTGTGCTCAGTATGCCCTCTTACATTGAAAAGAGAATGCACAGGCCTAGTTCATTAGCATGCAACCACTATTATATATGTAGCACTAACCCTGAAGGAGCTGTTGGTATTTGATTGGGCTTACCGTTACCTCACCATCTCACTGTGTCCGTCATAGAGGTCCCATTAAAGAATTTGTCACAAATTTGGGCTCCGACACTTGGTCCTTTTTTTCTGAATGCTTTATTGACAGAAAAGACATTCCAATAGAGGGATGGAGGGTTAAGGGGAATTCGGGTACCTTGTAATTGTGGGTCAGGGGTACTTCTTGATCCAGAGGACAAACTGCTCCACAACTGGATCCAGCAACCACCGGATATGCCTCTCTCACTGACCTAGCAGCCAATGCGATGCTCGGTCATAGTCTCTGCCACAGACTTGAAGATTTAGTAGAACCGTTGCACAATCCTCTGCCACAGGATTGTGTAACGAGTAACTTTTTCAATATCAAAGAACAGTCACACAGTACCAGTTTCTTTCAGCCAATCCGGCGATACTGTGAGATAGATGACCCGGAATGCGTCCTCCAACTGAGTCTCCAGGCTCTTCTAGAGGTACCAGCCTTGCTGCTCGGTCCTCTCTCTGAAAAGTCCTCCCCTGGATCCTCCAGTCGCTTGGCTTCTCCCTGCAGGCAAGACAGCACAGGGCCACCCCTGGATCAGTAGGCCCCAGGACTTCTGGGCCTACCTTACAGTAATGAAGCCTCGGGCCAGCCAGCTCGAGACAAATTGGATGGCAGCAACACCCCTTAGGCCAGGAGGGCCATCAGGTCAGAACACACCCTATCACGGGGTCTGCCCCTTAAGTGACCACTCCCACTGACTGTTTCTGGGTAAAGAGGCACTCAATATGCCCAGCTTGTTGCAATTTCCAACCCTGGCCACCAATGAGAGCGCCACCCCTCAGCCAAGGGGAAAACCACACAACCCAGCTGAACTGCAACAGAGCCAGAATTTAACATAATCAGCCTGAGCTAAACTACCAGCTCAGACAAACTAAATGTTTTACTTATAGCGTTTGCCCATCAAGAGCAGGGCACTACATTACACTACTACACTACGAGGTTGTTGAGTTTAGCTCTAATGAAGAGGGCATTGCTATTGAATTGCGTAAGCTATGGCCACCTTTTGGATGGGCATTGTTTCAGCATTAAGGCCGGACTGATTTTATGCTTGCTGCTGTTCACTCTTGTGGGTATATTGGATTTATAGATTTATTTTTTATTTTTTTATTTTTTTTTTACAATAAAGTAGTATGTTAATGCACTAGGCTGGTGTACCCTCTTTTTGTTTTTGGAACAGTCAGTTTTTTTTTATGATTTTAGAATATTATTTAGTTTAGCTATTCAATTTTTCTTCCACTCTTCTAACAAGATTCACTTATGTTAAACTTTGAGTATTGGCCTACTGTAAGCTGATCATGTGCACAGGTATGTCTAGCAAAACACCTATTAAAGGCAGCTAGTTAGGAATGGGCATTTGTAAGTAACAGAATGTCCACTCTTAATGGATAGATATGTGTGATGTTATCCACTTTATTCACATTGTTTTTTCTCTGTCCGAGCAGAAATGTCAGCCCAAGAAAAGGCATTAACACACCCTCAGAGGCTTACCTGTCTATTGCTTGAGCTCATTGATGATACCTGTCAAACTTTCTGGGTTTCTAGAAGAGGGCAAACTTGTTAATTAAAAAAAAATATATATATATATTTTCTCTCATTCTTAAAGAGGAAGTAAACCCTGATGGGTGTTACTTCCTCTTTGTTTCCCTGCAAAGGTAAAGCATAATGGGCTACTATGCATCACATAGTAGCCCATTATGTGACACTTACCTGCAGGAGAAGCCCGCAATGTTCCCGTCTCCCTCGCTAGTAGCGAGCGTCCATTCTTCACCCCCTCTTTCTTCCGGGGCTGCGAACTCCAGCTCTGTGACTGGCTGGAGTCGCGTGACGTCTCTCCCGCGCATGTGCGTGGGAGCCGCCTTTAACAGAATGACCTGAGCTAGAAACAGCACAGCGTGCCCTTTCTAAATCCGGCGGATGCGCAGAAGAAAATATCTCCTAGACCATGCAGGTCTGGCAGATATTTCAAGCACCTACAGGTAAGCCTTAATCTATCTAGGCTTACCTGTAGGTTAAAGTGGTTGTAAAGGGTTTACAACCACTTTAATTCCCTCTTTATCCTGTCAGCATATTTTCTAATCTGACAGTATTTGATTAAGATTATTATTATTATTATACAGGATTTATATAGCGCCAACGGTTTGCGCATCGCTTTACAACGTTAGGGCAGACAGTACAGTTACAATTCAATACAAGAGGAATCAGAGGACTCTGCTCATTAGAGTTTACAATCTAAAAGGGGGGGTAAAGTGATACAAAAGGTAATAACTGGGGGGGATGAGATGATGAAATTGAAAGTACAGTTGTTAGGTGGAGGCAGGATAGGCTTCTCAGAAGAGAAAAGTTTTCAGGGATCGCCTAAAAGTGGATAGAGTTGGAGATAGTCGGACAGATTGGGGTAGGGAATTCCAAAGAATGAAAGGGGCTCGGGAGAAGTCCTGGAGGCGAGTATGGGAAGAGGTGACGAGGGGGCTAGATTGAGCTCATGCATGATGCAAGAAATACTTTTTCCTAGTTAGGCCTCATGCACCCTGGACCTTGTAATAACGTTATAAACACGGCAGTAGCCATTCAATGGCAGTAAGTTTTTCAATGTTTTTGCAATAGCGTTTTTTTTCAATGGATTAAAAATGTTAAACGCTGGCGAGCCGCATTTTGGAGTTCTTATCAGCGTTTTTTTTTTTTTTTTTTTAACGTTGGAGCGTTTTTACAGCTGAAAATTGCCTCTCAGAACTCATTTGTTTTGGGGGTTTTTAAAAGCCAAAAAACACCCTAGACAGTTGAAAATAACAGTTGATAATAGCCTATGTGTGCATGGACACATAGGATAACATGCTGGAGAGTTTATTAACTGTAGAAAAAAAAGTCTGAAGCCAAAAACGGCAGCTGTAAAAACATCCAAAAACATCCAGTGTGCATTGAGAAACCTAATTAATTCCTGCCCTATTAGAGTGGAGATTCAGATTATTATATATACCTATTGGTGATTGGTTCTATAGACATTTTGCAGAATGTGATGCAACCTTAAGATTTTCTGGCATTTTAGCTGTCTATATTAAGCTAATACACAGTGCAAAAACAACTCTGACAAATCACCAGACCAAGTTGTTTAGTGGAAATACTGAGGATTATTCTTCAATGTGTCAGCACTCCCAAAGATAATAAAGTATCAATGATTTATATCATAGGATGGTTTAAGACTGAATAATAATCATGGAGCTACAGTCTCTCTTAGCAGCATGACAATAAATCGGAGGTAAACTAACAAAAGCCCAGCACAGCATAACTATATAATAGTGCACACAGGTAGAGAACTCAAAATCTCATTAAAGTGTATGTTTTCTTTTTGTGTGTTATAAATTATAGTTTCTATAGTTTTCATTTACTTCTTCCATCTGAAGTATCTGGTTGATCCTGCCAGTCACCTTTGTTCCATGTTCTAAACCAGGGGTCTCCAAACCTTCGAAACAAAGGGCCAGTTTACGTTCCTTCAGACATTAGAGGGGCCGGACTGTGCTCATTGGGCGTAGAAAAGGTCCTGATGTCAGTGGGAAAAAACAATGCCTCATCTTTGGTGTCAGTGGAAGGAATAGTGCCGCATTGTTGGTGTCATTGGAAAGAATAGTGCCCCATCATTTGTGTCATAAGCAGGCATTGGGCCCCATCATTGGTGTCATTGGGCCCCATCGTTGGTGACAATTGCATGAATTGGGCCCCATCGTTGGTGACAATGGGATGAATTGGGCCCCATCATTGGCATCTTTGGGAAAAATTGGACCTCGTTATTGGGAAGGATAATGCCCCACTGTTAGTATCAGTGGATGAAATAGTGCCCCAAGGGCCAGATAAAAGCAAGCAAAGGGCCGCATCTGGCCCCCGGGCCGCAGTTTGGAGACCACTGTTCTAAACTGATCACACAAAGTACAGAGTCTGATCTATGTAAGCGTCATGGGCATCCGCAGGTAGAGACAAGGGGGGTCAAGTGCCCCCCCCCCCTGGAATCAGGGATCGGATATTAAATTCAACACAGTTGCATCACTATCGGGGTGCGGGCAAGCCCGCGCCCAGGTGCCACCCGCCAGTGAGGTGACAACATCAAGGTGCTGTCAAGCCCCCCTCATCAGTGTAGTGTGACTGCCGCTATTTTCCCTGCTCAGTCCAGCAGAGAACTCAGCGGCTCTGTAACAGGAGAAAGGTGAGCTGCGGGCTATCAGAGGTTTCCCCCGCTAGCCCCCCCTTCTCCTGTCAGGGAGAAGAGACGGTGGCTCTCACCAGGTTCCCCGCCCAGCTTCCTGCCCACTCCGTTCTTTCCCTATTTGCCGTAACTGAGGGCCAATGAAAGGAGACTACGAGAGGAGAGCATCATGGGACATGTAGTCCCAAAGATTGGGAGCCCCATTTTCCACAGGGAGGAGGCTACAGCTCGATCAAGAGAGAGATTGAGAGACTGCAGCCTGGAAAAAAAGCTGAGGGAGAGAATGCTACAGGACAAAGAATGAGGAGTGTGCTGGGCAGAAGCCAGAGAGTGAGCAACGCTGCTCAGCACCACCAGAGAGAGCCACACTGCCCAGTGCCACCAGAGAGAGCCACGCTGCTCTACACCACCAGAGAGAGAAAGACTGAGCCACTACCAGGGTACAGACATGCTACACTACTGACCAGAGTCATCCCTGGGGAACCCAGAGTGAGCGATCGTCCATCTGGAGGGAATCACTGCTGTAGTTTCGCTGGGTCTGGTAAGAGGACCTGTTGGCCATTATCCAATACCTACGTCTGCAGTCTCTGACCATAATAATGTGATAATGACATTGTTGAAAAGGGGCAGTGCATGGGTGACCCTAAAATGCCCCCCCCCCCCCCCTGAAAAAAGTTCTGCAGATGCCCATGGTAAGCGTGGTCAGTTTTTAGCCTTTGGCTGGCCATTCAGAGGTACAGGACACTGTGCAGACACACAGCATTGGGTAGTTTGCTCAGCCACCTCACCAATCACAGCCTGTCTCCTGAATATGTCTCCTGCCCACGCATAGCCTGCATCTTGCCTCAGGCTAAACAGGCTATGGAAAATAACTACACAGTGTGTCTGCACAGTGTCCTGTAACTCTGCCCCCACTATCAGGAAGAAGAGATGCATGGTCACATGACAGAACTTTTTACAGTGCAAAAGAGTAAGAAAGACCATTTCTGAAACTAAGCAAAATCGGTTATGGTATCTGCATGCACCTACTTTAAAATAAACGTATGGTCAAAGCCTTTTTTGGCCATACTTCTCTTCCGGGTCACAGGAATGTACTTGGGTTCTCCTGTGATGCCACAGAGCTGCTCTAGGCTCTAGAAGGATTCCCAACAATAATGTCAGGATCAACCCAGATGCCTGACCGCTAGCTGGCTCAGCCTCTCGGCATGCTGCTGAGAGCCTTACATAGCTACTTCTGCCCCCTCCCCAGCCTGGCTCTCCAGTGAGTGCAGGAGTGGCAGGGCAGAGATCGGTGACTAATGCCGCGTACACACGGTCGGAATTTCCGATGGAAACAGTCCGATGGGAGCTTTTCAACGCATTTTCCGACCGTGTGTATGCCCATCGGTCTTTTTCTGTCGGAATTTCCGACGGACTTTGGATTGAGAACCCGTTCTCAATTTTTCAGACGGAAAACCTTTCTATCGGATTTTCCGATCGTGTGTATGCAATTCCGACACGCAAAATTCCGACGCATGCTCGGAAACAATTCGACGCATGCTCGGAAGCATTAAACTTCCCTTTTATAGTGCCGTCGAATGTGTTTTATGCTGCTGTGTTACTGACCGTCGGAATTTGGTGTGACCGTGTGTAGGCAAGACAGTTTGAGCGAAATCATGTCGGAATTCCGATGGGAAAACCATCAGAGCTTTTTCCGACGAGAATTCCGACCGTGTGTACGCGGCATTACAGTCACCGCTTTCTGCCCAGAGCAGACCGAGAACTGAGCAATCAGTGATCATGTGATTGCTCAGTTCTCAAGCTTGGAGCCTGTGTCCTGTCACATACTGTCCCCTATCAGATAGTGTCCGCTGTGTACTGCGCATGGGCAGTACACAGCACAAGCCGATTCTGAAAATAGCCGAAGATGAACGGCGCCTGCGCCGTGAGTCCACTTTCAAGCCCCGCCATCCAAGTGGACATAGAGTTAGAATCCAAAAGAGCCGAGCGCAGAGAGGCCATGCCTGAAGTGTGCCGAGCGAAGCAAGCCCGCAAGGAGCCCTCTAACTATTTGCAGCCCTATGTCCATTTGGATGGTGGCTTTGCATCTGGACTCACGGCACAGGTGCCATTCTTCTGAGATTTTCCGAATCTTCTTATGCTCCGTACTGCGCAAGCGCTGCGCCTGCGCAGTATGGGGCGGACAAAATTTGATAGGCAGACACTTTCCAACAGAACACCGGCATGGAACAGCTGCTTAGAGCATACGGAGATTTGAGCAATCAGCGGTCATGTGATCATTCAGTTCTCAGTTTGTCGCCTACAAAGAGGGGCTGGAAGTGAACACACCAGTCACCTTTCTATTAAAAAGTCACTTTTTGGGGGTCAAGGTAGTCTATAGTCCCAGCCAATTAGACTATTCTGCAGTCTTTGCCCAAGTCGTGTTTCAAAATCTGAGATCACAGAAGTTTTAGTGTATTAGGAAACTTTCCAATAGCACTAAGGCCCCTTTCACACTGGGGCGGTTTTCAGGCGGTACAGCGCTAAAAATAGCGTCTGTACACCACCTGAAAAAACCGGCCCCATTCACTCCAGTGTGAAATCCGGCAGGCTTTCACACTGGAGCGGTGCGCTAGCAGGACGGCAAAAAAAGTCCTGCTAGCAGCATCTTTGGAGCGGTATAGGAGCGGTGTATTCACTGCTCCTATACCGCTTCTACCCATTAATTTCAATGGGACACCGTGATAATACCGCGGCAATACCGCCGCAAAGTGCCACTACGGCAGCGCTTTGCGGGGGATTTTAACCCTTTTTCGATCGATCGCGGGGGGTAAATACCAAGGCTAAAACGACGGTAAAGCAGCGCTAAATATATCGCTGCTTTACCGTAGCCGCGGCTCCCGTCCCAGTGTGAAAGGGGCTTAAGTAGAGCATGGGAAGCAGTAGGCACGGTACTATAGACCCAACTGCAGGCATAATTAAAAACAAAACCATGACGGGCACGATTTTAAGTCTAACCATCTGTCGTTGACTTGTGTATTTAGCATTTTGTGCATTGGCTTACTGTGGTCATGCAGAATATTCTGTTATTTGTACTGTTTCACATTTGTGTTCGAGGCGCTCACTGCTGCTGGAAGTGTAGCAGCAGTATCATCTGGTGCTAAATCTCCCTACCAAATGTGTGACACTTGGGGATTCATTCATGTGAACAGAGCACTCTGTAGTGTGCGCTGTTGGATAGTATCGTTCCCTTGTCAGTTTTATCATCATAGGAACAATGAGAAGAGTTTATCAAAACTAGAGCAGCTAGAATCTGGAGCAGCTGTGCATGGCGGCCAATCAGCTTTTATCTTTCATTTTCAAAGGTTAACTGAACTATATGAAGATAGAAGATTACATTTATGAAAACATAAATTATTAAATAAAGTGCTTCTGATTAAGGGGGATCTTCAGCCTGTTTGCAAAAACGTAAAAAGTCAGCAGCTATAAATACCGTATCTGCTGACTTTTAATAAAAGAACATTCATCTGGCCAAGGATCCAGCGCTGTTCTCACCCAGCTGGTTCTTTACCGGTCCTCAGGTTCCTGGTGCTGGCATGTTTAGTATGGGAAGCCAGCTGTGACTCCTTGCTGCTTCACAGCTGGCTTCCCACTCTGCATGTGCTCTGTAAATGATCCCACGTGTCATGGTGTCAGAAACCATGAAATCAGACCAAGACAGAAGTACAGTTAAATCACACTTGTTTAATAATAAAAGTAAAAAGAACAAACGTAGTCAAAACATAGCCAAAGTTCAGTAACCGAAATGGATAGTCAGCCAAGCCAGAAGTCAGGGATCAATGTAGTGGAACAGCAAGCAGGATCTGGAGCCAGAAGGGATGTTGGCAAAGCAAGTCTTCAAACAGGAACGCTGGAGATAGTTTCTGTGATGTTGACCAAGACGAAGGCAGAGATCCTTTGGGCTGGATGGCTTAAGTAGGCAGGACTGACAAGCAGGATATCATCAACAGCTGAGTAACTGTGGGGAGAGATAGGAGCTGGCAATTAGCGGTGAGTGGCCAGCTCTGAGAAGGAAGGGCTGAGCCCAGCCCTGACACATGGAACCTGTGATGTGTCTGTGATGTGTCTCAAGAGGTTGTGGGTGGGGTGGAGGGCATAACCTCTGGCGAGCCAAACAGAAGGGGATGGGTGTCGTGTTTACCCACCAAAACTAGGTACCCGATCCCACCCTAAAAAAATGCCCACATGTGTTAGAGGAGGAGGAGGACACAAAGCAGAGATTCCCCTTTAGAGTTTTAAGTGTCAGTTAATTGTGCCACGGTTCATAATACCACTTAGTGGTTGTAAAGCCTCAAGGTTTTTCCCCTTAATGCATTCTATGCAGGACTTGGGAGCAAGCCCGCACAGGTGCCCCCAAGGAAAGAGGCTTTCTATGGGGGCATCTGATGAAGAGGAGGGGTCAGGAGTGCTGGCGGGACACCCCAGAAGAAAAGTATTGGGGTTTTTCTGTGCAAAACTATTGCACAGAGCAGGTAAGTATTGTCATGTTTGTTATTTTTATGAAAAAATAAATAAAACAAGGGTTTACAACAGTTTTAACCACTTGACATCCGCGCTATGGCCTAATGGCAGCCACAGCGTGGATGTGAATTCCCGAGGCCGTCGTATGATGTGCTCCCCTGTGCACGCTCCCTACAGGGCGCTAGCAGAGAGAGCTGTGATCACTGAGACTGAGTCACCAATCACCGAGTCACTGTCACTGAGACTGAGACTGAGTCACCAATCTGAGGTCCCGGCCCCTTACCATGTGATCAGCTGTCAGCCAATGACAGCTGATCACAAGATCAAAACAAAGGCTTTGTTATCTTTTTTTTCTTTCTCCTCACGCTGACAGCAGGAGAAAAAAAAAAGCCGATCACAGGCTCATCTTAAAGGAACATCGGTCCCAAAACAGAATGCCTCATAATTACAACCTGAAAGTGCCACAAGTGCTACCTAACAATGCCCACAAGTGGTGCCAATCAGTGTAACCGATCAGTGCCCATCACTGCCACCCATCAGTGCCCATCACTGCCGCCTCATCAGTGTACTTCAATGACGGACAAAAATTACCGTTTTAAAATTTTATAACAAAATAAAGAGATTTCTTTTTTTTTAATTCAGACTTTTTAAATTTTTTTAACAAAAAATAAAATTTGGACAGGTGATCAAATACCACCAAAAGAAAGCTCTACTTGGGGGAAAAATTATAAAAATTTAATTTGGGTACAGTGTTGTATGACCGTGCAATTGTCATTCAAAGTGCATCAGCGCTGAAAGCTGAAAATTGGTCTTGATAGGAGGGGGGTTTAAGTGCCCGGTAAGCAAGTGGTTAAACAATATACTCAATACAGTAATCTAAAGTGCTTCTAATAAAGTGCCCAAGTTTATATGCAAAAACATATAGCTCTTCCTGTGCAAAACTGCAGTGTATTTCACTCCACACATAAGTGCTTTCAACAAAGTTCTGATCCACAAAGACGTCCTATCGACAAAACGCGTTGTATGGGGCTTAATTTGTTACGTCATTTCCACTGTTTGGAATGCATGGCCATATTGGATGATAGGTGGTGGTGCCAATAGAGAGTGTATGGGCTGATTCTATTACAAACATATGTAAGGGCGCAATTTGTATTGTTTGTTTTAATAATAAAGCAGCGTTCCACTGTCTGGATCTCCCCTGCATTTATTTTCTGGTGTCATGGAGGCTTGTTTTTATAGAGACATCCTATCGAGAAGGTAGCAAAGACGGGAAGCCTGTGGTGCTGGAGAATATTTTAAAGAGTGCTGAAGACCTTGAATATAATAAGGGGTCACATACAATCTGGTGAGTGTGAGGTTGTGTGGAGTGGCACTCGGAATTCACAGTCACTGGTCTTTGTCGAAGACTTTTTTCTGTGGAGTGAAATACGCTGCAGTTTTGCACAGGAAGTTCGATAGGTTTTTGTATATGAACTGTGGCACAATTAAGTGACTGAGGGTAAACAAATTGTAATGCCTGAGCACAATTTTGCAACTTTGACATTTGTTTGTAAAACTGTATATATCATCACACCTACTTTGTGTATCCAGGTGGATTATACCTTGTTTTATCAGGACACATTGGGCTTTCTTTTCATGGTAATGGATATCCCCTGATTTTATTTTTTATTATCAAAGAAAAACTGTCCGAAAATGGTAATTTTTTTTAATGCAGCTGTATATTTCTTGCTATTATCATTATTTCCTACCAAAGAACAACTCAAGATAAATTCGCAGTAATACCATATACAATGGAACCTCGGAGTAACGTGGTTAACGAGCGTTTCGCAATACGAGCCCTGCATTTTTAAAAATCGTTACTCGGTTTGCGAGTGTTGTCTCACAAAACAAGCACGATTCAGGCCAAAGCGTGTGCAGTACCGTGTTTGGCCTGAGGTGGGGGGTCTAGAAGTCGAGCGAGCTGCCCCGATTGCAGACGATCGGCGCCGTTTGGAAATGCATGGAAAGGCCAGAGGACAGCTCAGCTGACCTCAGCAAACCTCGGGAACGGAGTCTTTCCCAAGGTTTGCCGAGATGGCCTCGGGCCTCTCCGGCGCCCCCCCCCCCCACCTCTGGCCGCATGTGGTATTGCATGGCATTGAAGTCAATGCGGAACAAATTATTTTAATTTCCATTGCCTTCAATGGGGAAACTTGCTTTGATATGCGAGTACTTTGGATTACGAGCATTCTCCTGGAACGGATTATGTAATCCGAGATTCTACTGTATGTGTATGTTATTTGTACCCATTGTAGGGCCCATAAAAAATGGTGCACAGTTTTTTTATTTATTTTTTATCCTACCTAAAACATACTGACACTAATTTTTAAAAATGTTTAAAAAAAAAAAAAATTCTGAACCTGACCCTTACCTTGACCCTAACACTAACTCTGGCACTGGCCTAGGTCAAACCTTTACCCAACAGTTTTTTCCTTTATTTTTTTACACACTTTTTTATTTACATCATCCTCTCCTGCAAGGAGGGGAAGATGCAATATATCTTTCTCTCCATTCAGAGGAGAAAATAAACCCAGTGGTGGGCTGCACAGTGAGACCCCTTTTACACTGGGACCGCCTGTGCATTAGCGCTAAAGCTGTGGTTAAGCGCAATCTTTTAACCCCCGCTAGCGGCCGAAGAAGGGGTTAAAAACACCCATGTTGTGGCGCTTCTGAAGCATTTTTTAAGGCGCTTCCGAATCGCTGCCCATTCATTTCAATGGGCAGGGCGTTTTGGGAGCTTTGTATACAGCACTCCCAAATCGCCCCAAAGATGCTGCTTGCAAGACTTTTTTTTTCTGTTTCCCAAGCGCACCGCCCCAGGGTGAAAGCACTCACAGCGCTTTCACATTCGGGCCGTATGAGAGGCAGTTTTCAGGCACTTTACAGGCGATATTTTTAGAGCTAAAATGCCTGAAAACTGCCTCAGTGTGAAAAGGGTCTGACTGATCACTGTGCCAATCAGAGGCTGGAATTGGTAATCTCAAGCACTTTGTTTTCATAAATAAAATGTTCACAGAGATGGTTTATGTAGTACATTATGGTGTGTGTGTATGTGTGTATGTATATATATATAGAGAGAGAGAGAGAGAGAGAGAGAGAGAGAGAGAGAGAGAGAGAATATATATATATAGAGAGAATATATAGTGTAAGGAGGTTTATTTACATATCATTTTTGAACACTGCACCTTTGTGACCTAACAAATTGATATGACTATTTTCCTTTTTGTGGGGATTTATAGGTAGGTGTTATAAGCTGTCACGGTTTAGCTTGCAGTTTCCTGCTTGTGAAATTCTTACCTCGTTGCTGCAGTGGTTCTGCTGGATCTGTGGTTCTACTCGCATGTGCTGCTGGCTTCTGTGTTCTCCCGTGGGTGTCGCCTGCTCTACTGTGGATTTATATCCCTTTCCCTTCTATCACTTCCTGTCCGACCTGCCAGTCTACTTCTCTATAGATAGACATGCTCAGTGGAGCTCATGTTGCCTGAGCAACTTCCTAGTTTCTCCATGCTCCTACTTTCCTGTGTTGTATGTATGTATTGTATTCTGTGTCTGACCTTCTGTGTACTGACTCTGGCTTCTCCTACCATTTTGCCTGCCTGCCACGTGCCCTGACCTCCGTTCCTCTCCCGTATCCTCTTCTGTCTCAAGTGGTTTTGGTGGCCACGACCTGGTTCCAGTCTACTTCAAACGCTGCAAAACAACAAAAACAGGGTGCACCAGCCCTAGTCTATTACCATAATACACCATTTATTGATGAATAAAAACACATATTATACTCGCAATCAGTACAGGTAGACAAGCAATACAAAGACTGACTGTTTCCAGAGCAGCCAAACATGTGTTTCCCTAAAGTGGAAAGATCCCTTTTGTGCCTGATGAGGGTTACGCATTTCGAGGGTCAACCCCTCTTCTTCAGAGCCAAATTTGACTGCTGAAAGTCCAGCTGCACCACCAGGGGCAATGGTGAAGAAGCAGGCTGGGGTTTAGACTGCGCTCCAGGGAAAAGGGCTCACTACCATAGGAGCCTGATATATATATATATATATATATTTATTAGTTGATTAGTTGCCATGCACGGCTGCTCCAGATTCAGGCTGCCCCAGTTTTGATTAATAAAACTGTAGAAAATGTATGAATCCACAAGAGTGTTACTGCTCAAGGTGAAGTGGAAAACTGCCTGGGTACACAGTACAATGCAAGTAATTTAAATATCAGAGATTTGAAAGGTGTCACAATGTAACAACATATGAAAGGATTCATTACTGTACTAACAGTAGATGACACTCAGAAAATAAATCTTTGGTTCATATAGTGAGACTCTCTTCAAGTCTTGTGAGTGGCACTGTTGTCTGATGTATATTTGTATGTGTATACATCGATCAGCCATAACTTTGACCAGGTTAAGCAAATAGCATTGATTATCTTGTTACAATGCCATCTGAAAGTTAGATGTATTAGGCAGCAAGTAAACATGTAGTCATTGAAGTTGATGTGTTGAAAGCAGAAAATGTGGGTATTGGTTTGTTGTGTATAGGGCTCCTGACCTGTGTTCACAGCCAAAAATGGCCACAATGCACATGTGAGCATCAGAACTGGGCCATGGAGCAATG
The DNA here is from genome assembly GCA_028564925.1 of Lithobates sylvaticus. NCBI lineage: Eukaryota > Metazoa > Chordata > Amphibia > Anura > Ranidae > Lithobates > Lithobates sylvaticus. Next base: position 46,117,569 of record CM053035.1, on the reverse strand, counting down.
GAATAAGGTGGCCTGGTCTGATGAATCACGTTTTCTTTTACATCATGTGAATGGCTGGGTGTGTGTGCTCTTATCCAGGAGAGAGAGATGGCACCAGGATACAGTGGATGATGTGTGATGCTTTTGGCAACATTCTGCTGGGAAACCTTGAGTCCTGCCATTCATGTGGATGTTACTTGACACGTACCACCTACCTAAACATTGTTGCTGAACAAAAGCACCTTTTCACGGAAACCGTATTCCCTGAAGAAAGTGGTCAAGTGGTGTCCATGCCTCAACAAGTTAGGGCTGTTTAAAGCGGTTGTATACCCATTTTTGCTTTTTTTTTTTTTTTGTACACAACCTGCAAGACAAAGTCATAATGAGCTAGTATGACTAGCATACTAGCTCATTATGCATCACTTACCTTAGATTGGGGCCCCCGACGCCGTCCTCTTCTCCCCCTCCAGCCGGAGCCATCTCTCTTCCGGGCATCGCCGCTCCTGCCAATCACAGCGCCGCTGCGGCGCTGTGATTGGCCAGAGCAGCGAAGACGTCGCTCCACGCATGCCCGCGGGACACTTCAACTGCGGTGAGCCGCAGTTCTGAATGGGGATTAACCCTGTAAATGCACCGTTGTCTACGGCGCGCATGCAAATATCTCTTGTACCTACAGGTAAACCTTAATACCTACAGGTAAACCTTAATCTAGGCTTACCTGTAGGTACAAGTTGTAATTGAGGGTATACAAACCCTTTAAGTGACAAAAAAGACTGTGTTTCCTCCTTTCTGATGCTTTGCCAGGCTCTAACTGCAGCTGTATTCAGTTGTTCTTTGTTTGTGGGTCTTTTCTCCTTTTAGTTTTGCCTTCAGCAAGTGAAATGCATGCTCAATTGGGTTGAAATCAGGTGATTGACTCAGCCATTGCAGAATATTCCACTTATTTTCCTTCAAAAGTTCCTGGGTTGCTTTTGCAATATGTTTTGGATTGTTGTCCATCTGTACTGTGAAGCGCCATCCAATCAACGTTGCTGCATTTGGCTGAATGTGGGCTGACAGTACATCTTTAAACACTGCAGAATTCATCCGGCTGCTTCTGTCTTCTGTCACATCATCAATAAACACCAATGACCCAGTGTCACTGGAAGCGATGCATGCCCATGCCACCACAATGCCTCCACCATGTTTAACAGATGACCTTGTGTGCTTTAAATCATGAGCTGTTCCAAGCCTTCTCCACACTTTTTTTTTCTTCCTGTCATTCTGGTACAGATTCATCTTAGTTTCATGCAGCCAAAGAATGCTTTTCCAGAACTGGTCTGGCTTTTTTTAGATGTTTTTTGACAAAGTCTAACCTGGCTTTTCTATTCTTCAGGCTTATGAATGGTTTGCACCTTGTGGTGAACCCTCTGTATTTGCTCTTGTGAAGTCTTCTCTTGATTGTAGACTTCGACAATGATACGCTCACCTCCTGGAGAATGTCCTTCATTTGTCTGGATGTTGTGAATGGGTTTTTCTTTACCATAGAGAGGATCCTGTGATCATCCACCACTGTTGTCTTCCGTGGACATCCAGGCCTTTTTATGTTGCTGAGCTCACCAGTGCGTTCCTCTTTCCTCAGAATGTACAAAATCATTGATTTGGCCACTCCTAATGCTGCTGTTATCTTTCTGATGGATTTGTTTTGTTTTTGAAGCCTTACAATGGCCTGTTTAACCTGCATGGACAGCTATTTTGAACGCAAGTGAATGCAAATACCACACTTAAGCCCCATACACACGGTCGGACTTTTTCATGGATTCTGTCCGATCGGACAATGTTGTTGAAAAATCAGACCGTGTGTATGCACCATCGGACAGTGTACGTCGGATTGTCCGACGGACAAAGTCTTATCTCCTGCTGGATAGATTTGCAGACAACCCGGTCCGATCACACCAAATCCGATCGTGTGTACGGTTGTCCGACCGGACAAAGTGCTACGCATGCTCAGATCACATTACAAGACCAAAGCTGTTGGCTACTAGCCTCTACGTAGTCCCGTCGTAGGCAACAAACGTCACCACGTTCAGAATGATCGGATTTTCCGACAACTTTGTCCGACCGTGTGTGTACGCAAAACCAACATCAGACAAAGTATGACGGACAGGATCCGACCGACCTGGTCCGCGGATTGTCCGACCGTGTGTATGGGGCTTTAGAATGAACTCCAGACCTTTTTACCTGCTTAATTGATGAAGAAATAACAAAGGAGTAGCCCACACCTGGCAATGAAACCACTTTTGATTCAATTGTCCATTTACTTTTGGTCTCTTGAAAAAGGGGTATGGCTAATCTTAAGCGCTGTAGTTCCTAAACCCTTCCACCGATTTGGATGGAAATACCCTTAAATTAACACTGAGAGTGTGCACTTGCAGCCCATATCCATTATATAACTATAGCTTTACTAACCCCCGAAGGAGCTGTTGGTTTTATTGGGCTTACCGTTACCGTCTTCACCTCGTCTCGGTCTAGGGGTTCCCGTGGTAGATGGCCCAAAGAAATGTAAAAACTGAAGCTTTATCTTCCTTTTTTGGGTTATTTATTCAACAGAAAAAACAGTCTCTTAAATGTAGGGTAGAGGGTTAGGAAAAAGTTCAGGTACTTTGGAACTGCTAGAATAGAAAGGTCTCTTACTATAGAAATCCAGAGAATTACCGTTTCACAGCAGGATTCCCACAACCACCGGATAGATCTTCTCTCACTAGGGCTAGCAGCCGGTAGAGTGTTAGGTAAAGCAAAGTCTCTGCCACAGACTTGGATGTAGAACTGAGGGACTTAGACAAATTTTAGAGAGCTATCATATGGTACCAGTATCTTGCAGCCGCTCCGGCAATACCGTATTAGTGTAGATCCATCGAGTGTCCTTCAACTTAGCCTCCAGGCTCCTTCAGAGTAACCAGCCTTGTGCATGGCCCTCTCCCGAGGAGTCCTCCCCTGGATGCTTCTCCAGTTGCTGGACGGCACCGGATCACTTTTGGATGATTAGGTCCCGATATCCATTCAGGCCTGTCCCTGCAGTTGCTTTGCCTCGGGCTATCCAGCCCTGAGACTCGTAATTGCATGGATCCGCACCCCAGGCCAGGAGGGCCACGGGGGCTGGTCAGGAGGACCAGGACCAAACAGACAGAAGGTATCCTCTAGACCGAAACCCAGAAGCACGTGATTTCAGTACCTTAAATACCTTCTCCCAGAATTCACAGCAGGATAAACACTCCCAATGGGCTGATTCTGAGAGAAAGAAGGGCATCCAATACACCCAGCTAAACTGCATTCTCACACTTGCTGGTGGTGACAGCAACACCTGCAGCCAAGGAGAACTCAGTGCAATCCAGCCAGACTGGTACTGAAACCATAATTTGGCATAATTAGCCCCAAAACCCAACTGTGGTTTCAGAAATATTAATTTTGAAAAGACATAGAGTGTGCTCGTCTGGAGTCAGCGCTATATATATATATGTGTGTATATACATTTCTGAATGTGGGTCTTTATTGATGTTGGCTCTGCACAGTTTGTTTATTTTTATTGATGATGAAATATTGTATTGTGCACTTAAGCCCCCATACACACGGTCGGAAAATCCGACCACCAAATCCATCGGATTTGGTCCGACGGATTAAGTCCGACACTGGTGTTGCATACACACAGTCGGACAAAGTTGTCAGAAAATCCGATCATTCTGAACGTGGTGACGTTTGTTGCCTACGACGGGGCTTGTAATGTGATCTGAGCATGCGTGGCACTTTGTCCGTCGGAATTCGCTACACACGATCGGAATTGGTGTGATCGGACTTTGTTATCGGAAAATTTTTATAGCAGGAGATACAACTTTGCCCGTCGGACAATCCGATGGAAAATGTCCGATGGTGCCTACACACGGTCGGAATTTCCGACAACATTGTCCGATAGGACAGAATCCATCGGAAAATCCGACCGTGTGTATGGGGCTTAAGAGATAACCCAGTCTTGGTATGTATACGAATAACTGAATTGCTGAATTGTTTGACCTACTGTTCTGTTCTAGATATATGGATGCAAAATGAGAAAACTATCTCTCCACCGCCCTTTCAGATTTTGCACGCCTTGTTTTTTGTTTAGCTATGATGTCTGATCTTGTTAGTTTCATAGTAATGCTAACTAGTCGACTAGGGTAAGCACAAGATTGTGTTCCTAGGAGGGCATGAATGATAAATTCAGTCCTGCTTATCTGCATAATTGGCAGTCACTACTTTCAAGTAAAGGCTACTAGTATCATCTATTAATTATTAAAGAGAAATCAGCACACTAAACATTTCATGATTTCCAAACTGCTTTGTAGGGTCAATATATCACAAATATCAAATAGAAATATACACTATGTACTGTATGTACGCTGTAATATTGGGGATTATTTAGTTTTAGTTTAGAGCTTACCAGTGAGCTGAGACACGCCAGATATGCATTTTAAGGGCTTGTTGGCCCACTTGTATTAACCACTTCAATACAGGGCTTTTAAACACCCTTCCTTACCAGAGCACTTTTTGCGATTCGGCACTGCGTCGCTTTAACTGACAATTGCACGGTCGTGCCACGTGGCTCCAAAACAAAATTGACGTCCTTTTTTCCCCACAAATAGAGCTTTCTTTTGGTGGTATTTGATCGCCCCTGCGGTTTTTATTTTTTGTGCTATAAACAAAAATAGAGCGACAATTTTGAAAACAATCCAATATTTTTGGCTTTTTGCTATAATAAATATCCCCAAAAAAGACATAATTTTTTTTTTTTCCTCAGTTTAGGCCGATACGTATTCTTCTACATATTTTTGGTAAAAAAAATCGCAATTAGCGATTATTGATTGGTTTGCGCAAAAGTTATAGCGTTTACAAAATAGGGGATAGTTTTATAGCATTTTTATTAATATTTTTTTTTTTACTAGTAATGGCGGCGATCAGCGATTTTTTATTGTGACTGCGACATTATGGCTGACACATCGGACATTTTTGACACCTTTTTGGGACCATTGTCATTTATACAGCAATCAATGCTATTTAAATGCATTGATTCCTGTATAAATGACAGTTGTAGTGAAAGAGTTAACCACTAGGGGGAGGGGTTATGGGCTGTGACGTGTGTGTGTTTTTTTACATCAGGGGGCGGGGCTGACCTCTGATGTCATTGATCGGCTTTCCCGATGACCGGGAACAGCCAATCAATGACAGGCAGAGTAGGAAGTGCGGGGAGAGGTTTGTTTACACATACCTCTCCCCATTCTTCAGCTCCGTGACCTGATCACGGGACACCAGCGGTGATCGGGTCCGCTGGTCCCGCGGCCGGGGTCACAGAGCCCCCGACCGGGTCGCGAGCGCGCCGCTGGCGGCGCGCACGCGACCCACGGGCAGGCAATTACGAAATCACGTACAGGTTCATGATTTTGCCTGCCCGTGCCATTCTGCCGCAGTATATCTGCGTGAGGCAGTCGGGAAGCGGTTAACCTTAAACTATGTAGAGGGTTCTTTACGGTAAGAGCAGCAAGGATGTGGAATTCCCTTTCACAGGCGGTGGTCTCAGCGGGGAGCATTGATAGTTTAAAGAAACTATTAGATAAGAACCTGAACGACCGCAACATACAGGGATATACAATGTAATACTAACATATAATCACACACATAGGTTGGACTTGTGTGTTTTTTTGACCTCACCTACTATGTAACCTAACCTATAATCTAACATACAGGAAATTTAGAAGGTCTGTGCAATAAAACCTTTGAGGCTCTTTCATACAGCACCATTCTGCTCCATTCAACATGGGATCAGTGAGCAGGTTCCCTTGCGGAATGGGATGGCGGTTCGTTTTTTTTTTTTTTTTTACAATCATGCCCATTCAGTTTGTGTCTGCATTTACTCAGCAGACAGACCCGTGATGGCTCTATGGGCGACTGGTTGTAAAGTAACTTGTGTCCGTTTACATCAGGTTATCTCTCGACCGGTTTCTGGACCTGTACACACTTGGAGGTAGGTAGGTATAAACGGACACAAGTCTGTTTACATCAGCCTGCCCATAGCCCCGCATGGAGCTTCTGATCAGGTCTGCCTGAAAAACAAACAACCTGATCAGAAAGCTTGCATGAAAGGGCTCATAGGGCTCATTCACACTATCAGTGGTGATCTGTGTTTTTCCACACTGGATAAACACAGGACACCACTTGGGCAAATATTCGTATGTGCCCCATTCACACTGCAACCCTGGTGTAATGTGCAGTGGGGTGAGCTACAGTGAGAAAAAAAGTTTTGTATGTTTGCCCACTGACAAAGAAATGATCAGTCTATAATTTTATTGGTAGGTTTATTTGCGCAAAAGTTATAGCGTTTACAAAATAGGGGATAGTTTTATGGCATTTTTATTAATATTTTTTTTTTACTAGTAATGGCGGCGATCAGCGATTTTTATTGTGACTGCGACATTATGGCTGACACATCGGACATTTTTGACACCTTTTTGGGACCATTGTCATTTATACAGCAATCAATGCTATTTAAATGCATTGATTCCTGTATAAATGACAGTTGTAGTGAAAGAGTTAACCACTAGGGGGAGGGGGGGTTATGGGCTGTGACGTGTGTGTTTTTTTACATTAGGGGGCGGGGCTGACGTCTGACGTCATTGATTGGCTTTCCCGATGACCGGGAACAGCCAATCAATGACAGGCAGAGTAGGAAGCACGGGGAGAGGTTTGTTTACACATACCTCTCCCCGTTCTTCAGCTCTGTGACCCGATCGCGGGACACCAGCGGCGATCGGGTCCGCTGGTCCCGCAGCCGGGGTCACGGAGCTCCCGACCGGGTCGCGAGCACGACCCACGGGCAGGCAATTAAAGGGTCACGTACAGGTACGTGATTTTGCCTGCCCGTGCCATTTTGCCGCAGTATATCTGCGTTAGGTGGTCGGAAAGCGGTTAAACAAAAGTTAATGTCCATCCTGGATTGCCCACGCAGGGGTTTCAACTCCACAACAATATTGTAATAACAAACAGAAAATACCTAGCCAGCTGGCTCAGTGGTCAGCACTGCTGCTCAGGCTTTGGCCTCGGTCCTCTTGACCCTGTAACAGTGTCCCAGTTTGGTACACCTCTGCTGACACTCTTTTACAACTTCATTGCTGCTACATCCCACAGGTTTGGGCCCTCCGTCTCTTCCTTCAGACTGTCCCGTGCAGACATGCACACTTTTACCTTACCAGTACTCCTCGGGAGGGTGGAGCCCAAAACCCTGATCCTGACTTTACTATCAGCCCAGGACCCACCTGTGCAATCAAACTCCTGGCTGTTCTTAAAACCCGGTCCCAATATTGGAGATTTTTTTCCCACCCAGATCGCAGCGAAATCTCCAGGTCCTCAACTGGATTTTACAAACCTTGGAGGAAACTGACAAAACAGATTCCTCCACATTAAATAATAATCCTGGAGCCCCTTAACCTGTCTGGTTGACAATCCTGGGTGACATACACCATGACAGGGAACCGTACTGTCACAACGCATGGGTATGGTTTCTTTCTACACATACAAAAATGATAGCCCAAATGGCCCATTACATTGGAAGAAGAGTGATCTGTAGTGTCTGCTTGCAAATATGTTATACAAAAAGTACAGGAAACATTTAATAGTCTATTCCAGTGATGTTAAAATTGTGGCCCTTTGCATGCCTTTATGCAGCCCCTGGGGTACTATTCCTCTCACTAAAATGCGATACGGTTCTGCAAACTGACAACAATGGGGCACCATTTCTACCACTGGCACCAACAATGGGGAACTATTCCTCCCAGTTATACCAACAATGGGGCACCATTCCTCCCTGTTATACTGATTATGGGGCACTATTCCTCCCCCTAATACCAAATGTGGTGATTTGTACTCCCACTGATGCCAGGAAAATTTCTACTCCTGCTGGCCACAGCCCAGCCCCCCTAAAGTCTGAAGGATAATAAACTGACTCTTTAAGTACAAAGTTTGGGGATTGCTGTTCTAGTCTAAAGGCATGTTATTTGCCGTCCCTGCTACTTATTTTTAACTTTCTTTTGCTCCCGCACACTTCTGAATGCCTGCCAAGGCATAGTTAGAAAAGAACACAAGATAATAGGGATGGGCTTGGTGATTGGTCATTTAGGTGCCAATCAAAGAAGGGAGGAGAATGGGGAATCATATACTCCTCATACCCAAAAGTATCAGATATTTATTTTCACCATCAGCAGCTGAATGGAGCAAAAGTGGAGCAGCAGACATTTGTAAAACCTGACTTGGCCCACTTAGTCTCATTTACCACAAGCCCTTCCATTGCCAATTTGCGAGCCTAGATCTGCTCTTAACTGTGCATTAAAAGACAATGTTTCTCAGCTCTAGTATTTGATATTTTTCAAATTTCCACGCAGAACCTGAGCCATGTTAATTAGCAGAAGACTAAAAAGAACCTTCACGATGCAAAATAAACTGCACACCAATCTCATGAACTGGTTCAGCTTCATTGTCCTGAATCCAATTTGCTGACACGATTCAGTGAATAGCTGCTTCCATGAAACCTTTCTTACAGTTTTGCATTATGAAAACTCCCTTTAAAAGAAATATGCTCATTACAGTATTTTAGTAATTTATTTTACTTGTAATTCTATGCAGCACTCCAGAAAATATACTCTTGAAGGTCACTGCAGACTAAGGATTAAGAAACTGCAAGTAGAAAATGTAATGCCTCATCAATGGTAGTACAGTCCAAAAAAGATTGGAGTTACTTTGTATTGGGGTGGCATGTCCTACTATATAAAATCCTCAATAGTACTGACTACGGAAATTAAGTGCTTAGGCAACTTAGTAACATTGCAAAAGCTATCCCCTTTGGATAAAGATCTGACTAATGAAGATTTCTTGAACCTCCTTTAGGGAAAGGAAGTCTTGACTGTTGGAAATGTAGCACCCTCTACCAATAGGTAGGTGCTATTATAGGATTTTTAGTTAGTCTGTCAGCACAGGTAAATTTAGGCAGGCCTATGCTTTGAGCTAGGCCTGTCTGTTTTGATCTGGGGGCAGGGTGTAGTTAGAGTAGCAGTGGGTGTGGCCACCTGTGCTCTAGTTCTGAAGCGCCTCCCTTGCTAACAGGGAGAATGTTCTGGAAGAGGGGCAGGGCCTAGAACTGGAGTGGGAGCCCTGACCAATCCCCAACTGTTATTGGCATGGGGCAGACCTCCTATATAAGCTGAGGTAACATGCCACTGGGAGGAGTTGTCAGCTGGGCGAAGTGGAGAATGGAATACTAGACATCAGCAGGAGGGCACCCCCATCTGGGGGGGGGGGTTGTGCCGATCGCAGGAGGAGGCCCGGGTAGAACTGTGAAGGAACTTTGCCTTTACATGGTCATTGGCCTCATCATTACACGGTCATTGATGAGGAACTCCTGGAGCAGAGGGGCAGGTAAAGCTGTCGGAATGTATGGTCCAGTTAAGTTCTCCATCAAGGACTCGGGGCAGAGAGAGGTCTGTGAGTGTACCACAGTGGAGGGCTGGATGTGCCAGGAAGTCTGTGAGGGAACTTCAGTTCTACACGGTCATTAGTGAAGTCCTCATCATTACTCGGTCATTGATGAGGAGTCCTGGATCAGAGGAGAGACTGTGGGGAGTTGTGTTAAATCCATGTGGCCTGAGGGCACAGGATTTGCAAGCAGGGCTAGCTGGGAACAGTAGTCCACTGTTCTTTATGTACTTTTAAACTACTAGGCCTCCAGGGAGAGGTTCTGCAGGCCTCTGGCCTAGTAGCAGCAATAGCAACTATTCAGAGTGGGTATTTTTTGATTAACCACCTGATTACTTTGCACTTAAACCCCCCCTCGTGACCAGACCAATTTTTTAGCTTTTGGCGCTGACGCACTTTGAATGACAATTGCGTGGTCATACAACACTGTATAATTTTTTTTCCCACAAATATAGCTTTCTTTTGGTGTTATTTATTTACAGCTGGGGTTTTTATTTTTTGCTAAACAAACAAAAAAAGATGGAAAATGTAAATAAAAAATCATGTTTAATAGTTTGTTATAACATTTTGCAAACAGGTAATTTTTCTGCTTCATTAATATGCGCTGATGAGGCGGCACAGGTGGGCACTGATAGGCTGCACTGGTTGGCACTGATAGGCTACACTGGTGGGCACTTATAGACTGCACTGGTGGGCACTGATAGGCTGCACTGGTGGGGACAGATAAGTCGGTACTGATGGGGACAGCAAAGATGGCACTGATGGGTGGCACTGATGGGTGGCACCGATGGGCACTGATGGATGACACTGATGGGCACTGATGGGTGGCACTGATGGGCACTGGTAGGTGACACAGATGAGCACTGGTAGGTGACACAGATGAGCACTGGCAGGTGACACTGATGTGCAGCACTGGCACTGTGGGCACTGACAGATGGCACTGTGGGCACTGGTAGGCGGCACTTTAATTGGGCAAAGGTGGGCACCATGGATTGGGCACATTGCAGTGAGAGGGACTGATGTCTCTCTCACTGCCGCCGGTGATCGGCTTTTTTTTTTTTCTCCTCGCACTAACAGCGCGAGGAGGAGAAAAAGCCGATTACCGGCTCTGTTATTATCACATGATCAGCTGTCATTGGCTGACAGCTGATCACGTGGTAAGGGGTTGGGATCGACCCCTTACTCGGATCTGTGATCCAGCGAGTCTCACAGACTCGCTGATCACAGAGCGCGCTGTGCGCGCCCTTCAGGGGGCGCGCAGGCAGCTCGTGGCTGGGACGACGTCAATAGACGTCGTCCCGGCACATTAGATCCGCGCTGTAGCCGTCATTCGGCTATAGCGCAGATCTCAGGTAGTTAAAGAAGAGGATGTGGCGTTAAATTAATAAATCAGTTTGTGCAGGAGGAGAGGATTTCAGGGAACATCACCCTTACACGGTCAAGAGTAATGTCCTCAACCTTACACGGTCATGGGTGAGGAAGTTCTGGAAGCAATAGTCTGCAGGAGTTAAGCAGAGGAGGAGCATCAGTCTGCATGGTGATATGTGCTAATCTGTACAATTAATGTCTAAATATGATGGCAAAGTGAACTATTCTATGGGCATCCCATAAACCCCCTTTCCAGGGCCGTCTTTAATATTGATTGGACCCTGGGCAAAACTTTTCTTGCCCCCCCCCCCCACTCAAAATCAGTTTATTGAATCAGATCAGGCAGCCATTGTGATTGGTTGCCAAAGGTTACAGTGTATCATTACCACTCACTTACTGGTTGCTAGAGGTTGCAGCACACATTACGGCTCACTGATTAGTTGCTAGAGGTTACAGCACATGATTTCTGCTTGTTGATTGGCTTCTAGAGATTACTGTGGATATGACCTCAGGGGGCATGATATACATATCAATGCCGCCGGCCGCCGCTATTTACATATGAATGCAGCTACTATTTACATATGAATGCCGGTAATTTACATGTAAACACAGTGTCTGCAGTTGAGTCATCTGTAATCTGTACACAACAAAAGGACAGAGCTGGGCAGCATTAGTAGCAGCACTTCACACTGAGATATTGGGACACATCACGGGACTAAAACCTCAAGGGATGAGGGAATTTAAACCAGGATAGTTGGCAAGTATGAGGCAGCTGCTTTGGGCCCCACAACAATGACAGGGCCCAGGGCAGCTGCCCCCTTTGCCCTGCCTTAAAAACTGCCCTGCCCATTTCCCCAACCCAGTTGTAACCCCCAATAAACAAAAAAAACACAGCAAAGGACTGTTCATTGTCTCTGCAAGTGATATATGGGAGTCTTCCAGCGGGATGATATGGTGGATGTTTGTTACTAGTGGCAACTACACCGCTACAGAAACATGGAATTACTGTGGGTGACCCTAAAAGGGAAGTTAAGTAGATCCCTTAGGATTGGCTACAAAGACCTGAGGTGACTGGGGGGAGCCTGAACTCTAAGAAAAGGCTACGCTGAGGCACATCAACTGCACTGAGTAATTTCAGCTGTCACAAGATTTGACCACCCTCCCGCCCGATTTGATGTTTTCTTACAGCTATATTGGTGGTTTTGGCCTTGCCAGCAATCAATGTTGCTTTATGGGGTATGCCCTTAAGTTAAACTCTGGGGTCAGCCTAATGCCTGTCTGGCACTGTTGGTACTGTAAGGACAGGCCTCTTAGACTATGTGAGTTTGTTTTATGGGTGCTCACAGTATAAATTTGGCATTGTTGGTTTGTGCATTTCGAATGTTTTTACATTTACAAAGTTCAATAAAGCTGTGGCTTTGCCAGATTTCAAATGTAATCAGCGACCGTGACTTTTTGGGGGGCAAGGTATTGGTTTATTGGTCATAAATAAGCCTATGCTTCTCAGCAGTCAAGAGTTCCAATACATACCCATATCTTAAGAATTGAGAAAGATATTTAAAGAGGTACACACATGTTAGATCAGCGGTCCCCAACCACCAGGGACCAGTTTCATGAAAGACAAATTTTCCACAGACTGGGAATGGGAGGGGGGGGGTGGTGGCTGGGGTTTCAGGATGTTTGAAGTGCCACCTCAGATCATCAGGCATTAGATTATTTTAAGGAGCGCGCAACCTAGATCCCTCGCATATGCAATTTACAGTAGGATTCACACTCCTATGACTATCTAATGCTGCCGCTGGGTAATTACTATAAATACAGATGAAGCTTTGCTTGCTCTACCGCTGCTCACCACCTGCCGTGCAGCCTGGTTCCTAACAGGTCATGGACTGATACTGGTTTGGGGGTACGGGTGTTGGGGACCACTATGTTAAGGTGACATTTAGCATTAGTAATTTTGATGTCGTAATTGAACATGTGCAAAGTAAAAACTGTCTGTGCTGTTCTTTTTCCTTCACTACAGGCTGGTCTAAAGAAATTTTTGGAATATGTACAACACGGTTCTGCAGAGAAGGTGGCCAGGTTGCTGGATAAAGGCCTAGACCCAAACTATCATGATTCAGAAACGGGAGGTAAGTAAAATCGCTCCAAATACACAAATTCCAAATAGTGTGTTATATGAATATATATATATATATATATATATATATATATATATATATAAATTTAGCTTTCTCACTCACTGACAACACAATCTAAGAAACAATGGGCATCATAGGGCTCATCAAGGCGTCTGGTTTAAAAAAAGCCTTTAAACATGCTTTTAAGGTGTATCTAACGGCTCATACACATGGCCCTAATTAATTCACTTATATTGACGCAGGATCTTTCTGGCAGCTGGGTGCATATAAAAATTACACTAATGGGTCACAAAGTTCTTCTGTTTTGCCACATGTTTAGATGCGTGAACATATTTTAAAATTCTTCTTTACATGTGGACATGAGTTTAGAAGAGTACATGTGTAAATTATTGTAGCTGTGTGCATGGGCCCTTACAATATATATGTAGCACCCTTATAGTTGGGTTACTAGGGAAATTAAGCTTTTGGCTTACTCTGTAGTCAAAGGAGTTGGATTGTCTGCTTTGGGCTGCTGTGGCTCCACAAGCTGTGGGATTGATTCCTTCCCCCTGGTTGGGTTTAGAAACTTCCAGTGCTTGGGGCGGGAAGATACAGATCCTCAGCTTGAATATTCACTACCCTCTGACCAATCCCTGGGGAGGTGTGAGCAGTAGATGGTCAGAGAAGGTGATAAATAGGCAGGAGTCTGGTCAGACAGTGTTCGTACCTGGTCCTACCTACCTGAGGATGGACTGTTGGTGCTTCAGGGGCTACTTACCCCTGGAGTCATCTAGGACTGGCTGCTGGAATACTCAGTGCTCTGGACAGAACTCTCAAATTCTGTATCTCTCTAATCGGGTCTGTGAGTTAAGCTTGGTTACTGAGCTGCAGTACCCATGATCCCCAGTTATGGATAGAGGCTGTTTAAGTTATTCCTGGACCTGTTCAAGATTGTATCTACCTTAAACTGACATAATGACTGTGCTGCCATTAGAAAGAGGTGTCCTCAGCCTGCATTTGCACTCAAGCATTTTGAAGTATCCCATTACCCCTTTTCCTCCCAGTTACAAGTTAAAAGTTTTCAGAAATAAAGAAAGAAAATACATCCCCATGTCTGATTATTGAGCCAGATTGAGTGAACTGTTGCGGTGTGCCTGACTGCCTCCGCACTGTATAGAAAAGACCTTGGGCGAATCCATCGGCCCCTTTGGGGGTAAGCACTACACAGTATACTGTAGCTAACCCATAAAAAAACTTTAGGATTTATGGAGCTGAACGCAGTATTTTTTATTATGTGCATGAGCCCTAAGGCAGTTTTTTTATAGAGTGTGGAAGGAGTAGAATCTTTGTGGAGGTTTTATTGCTGCTGTGTTCACAATAGAAATATTCTTCCTCTTTATTTGTTTTAGTAACCAACATAATGGGAGTGAAAGTAAGAATATATCAGATATAGGAAATCTTCTAATGGCAAACACTTATTTTGGTGATATTATTGTAAGAGATTATGTAGGCAGGTCCCACTGAGACTGAATCACTGTACACTGCACTAGGGGGCCTGCTACAAGACAGGGCTGTCCAGGGCCTACCTCTTTGCCCACAGTCACATCTCAGCACATGCAGAACATAACTTTCTGCCACGTGCATGAAAGGCAGGTTGTACACTCTTTACTCACCATTCTCCTGGTCACCAATAACAACGACCCACACTGGTTGGAAACACTTAGTGTGCAAGGCCTCGCGTCTTCCATGTGGTTACAGGATAGGGTTTAGATAGTCCAGCCAAACACCTGAGGCCCATGTCACACAGAGGCCCAGGTCAATTGCCGAGTGCTACATGGTGGGGTCAGCTACTCATTGAGAAGAGGGTGACTTCATCCCCTGACAACCATCAGTCCCAACCTGATTTGGTTTGCACTACTTCATTTCTCATACTGACCCTGTACCTCACTTTGTATATCCTACATGAGATGCCCCTGTCCAACACTGTGGCCTAACTGTGTGCTGTCCCAACTAATGCGGCGTACACACGGTCAGAATTTCCGATGGAAACAGTCCGATGGGAGCTTTTCAACGGATTTTCCGACCGTGTGTATGCCCATCGGTCTTTTTCTGTCGGAATTTCCGACGGACTTTGGATTGAGAACCTGTTCTCAATTTTTCCAACGGAAAACCTTTCTATCGGATTTTCCGATCGTGTGTATGCAATTCCGACACGTAAAATTCCGACGCATGCTCGGAAACAATTCGACGCATGCTCAGAAGCATTAAACTTCCCTTCTATAGTGCTGTCGAACGTGTTTTATGCCGCTGTGTTACAGATCGTCGGAATTTGGTGTGACCGTGTGTAGGCAAGACAGTTTGAGTGAAATTCCGTCGGAATTCCGACGGGAAAACCATCAGAGCTTTTTCCGACGAGAATTCCGACCGTGTGTACGCGGCATAACACCTTCAATGGTAGCAGGCTTCCACTTGAATCACCATACTTCAGCCAGAGGCTAAGTTCAACTCTTTTATTGAAGAAACTTGTGTATATTCACAGATAAAAAAATTGTCTGTTTGCAATAAATGGTTTCCACTTTTTGGCCTATAGCAAATCTTTTCCATAATCAGTAGTGTACCTCAGTCCTAACTCTGTATCAATGGAGCCCACCCTGGGGTTAGAAAAGCACCGGATTGTGTCTCATATTTCCATGTCTTTATCCTGGCAGCTCCACTCCCATCTGCCAACTCCTCCCTAAGCTCCAACCCACACATTTATAAAGTCCAGCCAAGAAAGGAAGTGAAACCACCTCACTTCCTGGAAAATTTAGGGCAGAATTCTGCTTTAAAGGAGCAATAAATAAACTTTTTCCTACAAGTAATTCCCTTGCATTAGAGCAACCTTCTTTCACTTTCTGTTGTGTTTTGAGACAGACAGCTAAGAAAAGGCTTCCCAATGCAACACCTACAGCAAGAAGTCAGGGTTTAGGCTGGGTTCACACTGGTACGACAAACTCTCCGACATCTGGGAGCTCATGTTAAATGACGTGTGAAAATCAATGTTTCCCTATGGGAGCCATCTTAACTGGTCCAACACAAGTCGGTCTGACTTTGAAAATGCTCCCTGCACTACTTTGGTCAAACTTTGATCCTACTTCAGCCTATTGATCCTACTTCAGCCTATTGAATATCACTGAAGTCAGATCAAAGTCGGATCGCTGTCTTGACTGATCCGACTTTGGCATGCGACCTGTCCTTTGAGGATCTTGAAGGAGAACACACCAAAAAAAAACTTGCATGGGTTCCCCTCCAAGAGCATACCAGGCCCTTCAGTCTGGCATGGATTTTAAAGGGAACCCCCATGCCAAAAAAACAGCGTCGGGGTCCCCCCAAAATCCATACCAGATCCTTATCCGAGCACACAGCCGGCAGGTCAGGAAAGGGGGTGGGACGAGCGCCAATCCAGGCTGCATGCCCTCAACATGGGGGGGGGGGAGGGTGCCCCAGATTCCGGCCCCCCATCCTATGAGAATGAGTATGAGGTAGATTGTACCCCTACCCATTCACCTAAAAAAAAAAAAAGTGTCAAAAATAAAACGCAGTACACAGGTTTTTAAAGTAATTTATTAAGGCAGCTCCGGCATCTCTTGCAACTTCTTCTCCCCTCTCTTGCTCTTCTGCCTCCTCCACTGATGTCTTCTGCCGGTTCTTCTACCTTCTCTGGGTCTTCTCCGCTCTCTCTCTGGTTCTTCTCCCCCTGTCCGCTGTCTTCTGTCTCTGCCGGGTCTTGGAAAGAGTTAGAACTTCCCAGGTTTTTATTTGTTGGGGAGATCTTTCCCATGATTCTGATATTGTCACTTGGACTGGATGTGAATGAAAATTTCTCCTACAGGGACACAGACAGTAATAGTATCCCATTTTAGTAGCATGAGTTAAAAAGATCTGTTTTTTTATTGCCGTGTGTCCTGACTGAGTTAAGAGATGTCTCCTCCCCTGTGTGGTCACCATGACCGGAATCTCTTCAATGTCCCCATTCCTATTCCTACTATTAAAAAGAAATCACAAGTAGACAGGTAAGAGTTCTGTGTTAAACATTTTCTTATATTTCTCATGAGCTCCTGTAGTGAGGTCTTTGTGCTTACGTCCTCAGGGTGCCCATCTAGTGCAGCCTTTTTTCAGGGGTCCTAGTTGCCCCATCATATTCAAAACCCTATACACTCTTGGTACTTGGAGTGGGATATCAGCCTTGTAAAGGGGCAGCGCTGCCAATGATCTTTGATCCCAGTCCCATGTTCCCAGTCTTTGTCTCCTGCAGCGTTTTCCCAGTATCTAATCACTCTGTTAGTGGTTGGATGTTGGGAAATCCAGTCCCTTTTAATCTGGCAATAATTTATGGAAAATGGAGAATTTTCTCAGTTGTTCCTCCAGCAATTAATCTGGTTGTTATGGGCAGCAGCACCCTAGCTGCTTCAATGTAAGGTAATGTTAGCATATTTTTTAACCGTTGCACAGTTCAGTGATAGGTCTTTAACAATTGTGCTCAACAGTTTACATAAAGGAAGAAAAACTAAAAAGTTTCCTCCTGGTAGCACTATCCCATAAATGTAACAATTATAATAATAATATATCATACACAGAATCAACAGTTTTATTTTTGTTTTGTTGAGTTTTACCCTTTTTATTGGTTGAACTAGATGAACTTTTTTCAGTGTCTTTTTTTCAACCAGACTAAGGGCTCATGCACACTGCAGCTGAAAGGAGCTCAAAGAGTCTGCTCCTACAGGCTTTTGAGCTCTTATTTTTTCTGCCTGGAAACTCCCCTCCATGTTGGCCAATGTGTCCATGCACACTATGGCTTTTTCAGGCATATGCTTCTACAGGCAGAACCCCCCCCCACCAAACTCACGTTTTTGAGAGGAGCTACTGCCCCAAAGAGCTCAAAAAGCTCAAAAGAGCTCAAAGAAGCTCAAAAACATGCTAAGACGTTTGTTCCAGCATTTTGTTTTGTTTATACAGTGGTTAAGAAAATATTATCTAGGAGGGTTTGTGAAAAAAAAAAAAACGTATGCTCAAAAGGAGCTCAAATGAGCTTGAATAAGCTAAATAAAAATGTACACAATAGCACAATAAAGCACAAGCTTCTTCAAGCTGAAATAAAAGCTCAAATGCCTGTAAAAGCAGCTTTTTTAAATTATTAAACTATGTAACTATATGTAAGTTCACCTTAAAGTACAAAACAAATAAACAGTATTGAAGTCTATACAAAAAGTGTCTTTTTGTATCATACAGAACTGCAATAAATTCAAAATCCAAAGTGCTTCTTATTTTCCACATCTGCTTCACCGCAGTGAACATGTGAAATCCACTCCAGTTATGGTTCAACACTCAACAACTGCTTTTGCCATCATTTTACTGATTGGTAAAACAATCTTTGGAATCTACCACTATAAGTAGCTAAGATCATTTGCATTTAAAGGGAAAAGATAGCCCACATAGCGTATTCCAGTTTAAAATGCTTTATTTTAATTAAAAATACCCAATAAAAATACTCACAAAATTGCCTCAATAGCATTGCCCATCTCATCATAGTCACAGTGAGCCAGCATAACCCTGATAGTCTGGGAGTTCTGCATCTCACCACACTTGTGGTCCTCCCAGTCCACGACACCTCTAGCCCATGTGTTGATGTCCCTTCGGGTCACCATATGGTCCCACCCTGACGTGTTTCGTCTGAGGGTATGGCCATACAACTCTTATAGATGTCCGACCGCCCAGACTTAACCCTTCCAAATATTGCAGTCCCAGATCTCTCCAGGGCCATTTTCCATCTGAGTAAAAGTAATGGGAGGCCAGCACTTCAACATATTTAGTATAATACATCATATCAAAACATTGCTTCTGATCACTCTTAATCTATTTAGACATTGTTAAGTTTATCATAAACCATTAAAATACTCATTAAACAATTCCCATACAAATTGAAACATAAAAATAATATATAAAAAAATATTCAGGCAAAATATTGTACATATTAATACAAGTACCGTATATATAAAAGATCCTGAGAGCCTCCTCTGATTATAAATTGCCTAAATGGCACCGTGAAACAGCTGCAAGCGTTAAACACGTCTCAAAAAACATGCAGATAAAAGCAGAAATATATACGCTGCGCTTTCAAATATATTCTTCACATATATATATATATATATATATATGTATATGTGATAACCAAAGTGAAAACATGGATGTGAATCACACCCCATGTTACATCCAGTAACAAGTGACTGTAAAAAAGTGACAATGGTGAAACAAATAGTTATGAATACTTAAAAATTAACATATAAATGAAAATAATCACACTAGTACAAAGTGCAGTAACATGCATCCATATGGTGATTGGTTGTATCAAAATGACAGTTCATAAAATCATATAGTGTTCATATAGTGTTCATAAAATCATATAGTGGACTCAATCCACTAAAACATATAGATGAATAAAAAGTGCTTCTATGTGCTTATGTATCATCCAATTGATTCAATTCGAAAGTGCTTCTAAAGCCCATGTGATTTGGAAACTGCTGTGTAGCTAATCCAAAGCAAGATGCAGTAATTCATGCGATTTGGAAACTGCTGTGTAGATAATCCAAAGCAAGTCACAGTGATCACAGTCAGGTGCTCCCCCCTAGGTATTAAAGGCTCACCTCTGAGCGTGTGACTTTGCACTTAAGCTTAGTCAATACACGCCTGTGAACCACCGCTGGGGCTCTGCAGTTTTAACCAGTCTGCTGGACCCGTCAGCACTATACCTCGGTTGAGTAAAAAAGGACTGGATGGTGTAATACCGTTTTAACAGTTTATTAATCACATAAAACCCCCCTATGGGGTACTCACATAGTACAGGCGCGTCAGTGCGCCACTCTACATCAGGCAAACAGCACGTAAAGATACCGGATCGGTATTGGGATGGTATGGGATTCTTTCCTGACAGGTCACCTGCTGAATGTCCATTCTGTCCCCTCCCCAACGCGCATCGATACAGGGAACTTCCGTATCTACTTCAGGGGATATATATATATATATATATATATATATATATATACTAGTTACTTGATGTAACACAGGGTGTGATTCACATGCATATTTGCACTTTGGTTATCACGTATATATATATATAATATGAAGAGTATATTTGAAAGCACAGCGTATATATTTATTTATATTAATACTCTGAATTTTAGGAAGTTAATTAGTTATTAAAGGCACAGAAATTCTACACTCCAGCCATATGTTATTTGAATAAAATCTAAACCAGCTCAAACACTAATCCACTCCCAATAATCATTAATCTATTAAAATCAAATTCTACAGTCAACCCCTTAGGGGTCATAGTGTCTAAAAGATAAATCCATTTGGTTTCCCTTTTAGATACCTCCCTAACCCCTCCAAGAGGCGTGGATCCTGTCCACACCACCCCAAAATTTCAAACCAGAGGGGTCCCTACCATGACACACAAAATGAAGGGTCCTGCTATGTTATTTAAAGCCTACTTTTCACCCACTAGCATAGTTTGTACCTACTGTATATACTGTATATTTATCATGTAATCCTCCATTCCCAAAGCAGGCAGGGGTGCCAAATTGATATAACCTTTTATAATAGTCCCATAAATGTTGTTGTACAAGTGGAAATGAAATAGAAATTGCCTTTGTGATATTTTTATATTTTGCATGTTTTTCTATTGTGTTTTTGGCATCAGAATCTGACTCTAAAACATGAACGGTCGTAGTTTTTGGCTCTGAGTTCGAGAATTTATGGGATGTTTAGCAGTTGTCTTGTTTTGTGTCTGTGCTAGAAACTCTAATAGCTTGTTGTCTGGGACATATTTATGTAATCATGCACAATGTGGTTCTGTGCTCAATGCGATTGCAAAAAAATAAATGTTTATTTACTTCAAATATATGGCAATGCTTGTTTTGGTATAAATTAGATGTAAGGGGAAGACAAAGTCGTGCCTCTATGGAGCTGCTTTGACTTTCTTGAACTCTTCTAGACTCTTGGCAGAGCTATGTTGAGTGACATCATGGGGTAGTTAAGAAAATATCCTTGCTGATTTAGAGCACATCTGGGAAACTGTTATCGCCCTATACTAGGAAGTGGCTGACAAAAGAGCCTCATGGCAATATCGGCAGTCGTTTTTTAAAATTAAATTAGATTCTTGTCACTGAGTTAGAAAAAGCACAATGTGAAAAAGAGGGGTTATACTCGTGTGTCCTGCCTCCTGCTCCTGCAGAACAGCCTCTTCATATTCAACATACAGGTAGGTTGGATGTCTGATAATTTTTTAGCATTTTGTGGTTTCCTCTTGACTACTATGGCACTACAGAGCACAGTAAAGGCATAAGTGTCACTGGAGGGAACCACAGTGTGTGACATTACAGGGTCAGTAATGGCTTAAGCCTCATTAGAGGAAACCAACGTGTATGGCAAGGGACACAGATATCCAACATTTCTGAACGCGTTGGATATGGAGATTCTTCCAGAGGTTGCAGCTCTTGAATACAGTGAAGATAAGAGGAATGGGTGGCAGGGCAGGTGAATATAAACACTTTTTATTTGTAGGTTGGGCTTTTTTACATTTTGTTTTTAATGGAATAATAAGTAGAGTAAAAAAAAAAAAAAAAAGCACTTTCAAAATTGCATAAAAACGTTAAGATATTTATTACCTTTTAGTGATTGGGTTTAAATCAACGACTTATAATACAATGATTATTTTTTATTTTTGTTTAAGAACTTTAAATAACTGCAGGACTGGGGTTCTGCTATTCGTTGACAGGTGGGCATGGCACAATGGTGCCACTTCAAGTTGTCAAAGATGGATTTTCCATCTTCCAGGAAATTCCATTTTAAAAGGACTTGTGAAGTAATGGTGGTAGTAGTAGTGGACATAATCCTTAAAATAAAAAATAAATAAAATATGGAATGGGGTAGAGAGAAATAGACACTGAAGTTGTGCTTTTTCTCATCCTTTCTAGACATGTGCACAACAAAAAAAATTGTTTATTTTCGTTTCGTTTTTTTCGTTTCCGAAAAAATTTTGTTTATTTTCGTTTTTTCGTTTCCGTTTCGTAAGTCGTCGGTGTTCGTATTCGTAACGATTCGTACATTCGTAAGTCGTCGGTGTTTGTATTCGTAACGATTCGTACATTCGTAAGAGTTATTTTTTCGTTGATTTGTTTTTTCGTTAGTTTAATTTTCGTTTATTCGAAATTCGGACGCATTCGTATTTATTCGTAGATTCGTAGATTCGTAATCAGAGCATAATTCATAATTTTATGTAATTTGTACGCTATTATTACATTTTAATAATTTACGAATCGAAAAAAAAAATCCATTCGAAGCACGTTAAGCAACGCCATTGTAAGAGACACGGAAAATTACGATTCGAAAAAAAAAAAAAAAAGTTACGAATGTACGAATTTTTTCGTTCATTTTCATTGTTCCTGTTTTCGTTTTTCGGATTTTCTTCATTCGTACATTCGTTGTTTCTAATTAGTTTTTTTCGGATTTTCATTGTTTTTCGGATTCGTTCGATTCGAATGATTCGTTAATCGGATTCGTATGGTTCGAACGATTCGTTATTCGGATTCGTTCGATTCGAACGATTCGTTCATTCGTACGAAAACGAACAAAAAAAAGAAAACGAAAACGGACAAAAAAACGAACAAAAAAAAGAAAAAATAAAAAAAAAATAAACTAATTGCACATGTCTAATCCTTTCTAAGATCCACACTGTGTTGTCATAATGGAAGTGCAAAGTTACTTTGGAAATGCATTTGACATGATTAGAGTTTTCCTAGGAAAGTTGGTATACATTGGATGTACCTACATAGACAAAGAAGGAGGCGTGGGAATTATATTTTGTTCTAATTTAGTCCAAGTATTGGTCCCATTTATGCTTAAAGCAGATATTGCATCACAAAAGTAAGGTGCTTCTATTTATTAGCCCCATTTCTCCCCATGTTAAAAAAAAAAAGAGCTTACCGTATATACTCTAATATAAGCCGAGGCACCTAATTTTACCACAAAAAAATGGAAAAACGTATTGACTCGAGTATAAGCCTAGGGTGAGAAATGCACAGCTACTGTAAGTGGAAAAGAGGGTCAACAATGCCCATTTGCAGCCTCACTGTGCCCATTTGCATGCCTTACTGTGCCCATTTGCATGCCTCACTGTGCCCATTTACAGCCATAGGTCCCCCAAACTTGAAACTTGGTAGTTAAGGGTTCCTAGATGCCCCCTAGCTGCAGCCAAAATTTGAAATAACATTGCTGCAGATGGACACAGTTTACCGAATTTGGGGCCCTGTATCTCGGGGCCACTTAGTGCTAGGAACCCCAAATTTGGTATGCAAACTCACAACATATGGCACTACAACATATCCAAAAATGGGGTTCTTATTACCAAGTAACCATGAGATACGGGTCCCCAAATCTGTTCAGAAAATGTCAAGCACTTTTCTGCAGCAGATAATGACATTTTCTGAACCGACTTTAGGGCCCCGTATGTCGGGGCCACTTAGTGCTACGGTAGGAACCCCATCTTTGGATATGTTGTGAGTTTGCATACTAAGTTTCTAGCATTAAGAGGCCCCGAGATACAGGGTCCCAAAGTCAGGTCGGAAAATGTAATTTTCTGCTGCAGAAAAGTGATTGACTCGAGTATAAGCTGAGGGGGGCACTTTCAGCACAAAAAAATGTGCTGAAAAAATCGGCTTATATTCGAGTATATCATGCTTGTTTGACAATCCGGCCGTGTGTAGTATGGTCCGGCGGACCAAAAAGGACGCATGCTCAGTAGCAAGTATTTTTCTAGTATTTTTCGTTTTCTAGTCCCGTCGTACGTGCTGTACGTCATCGCGTGAACCGTCGGACTTTTTGCGTGATCGTGTGTGGTCAAGTCCGTTCGCTTTTTAGTCCAGCGGACCCAGCTGGAAAGTCCAGCGGATTGTCCGCTGGACTTAGGTCCGCCGGGAAAAGTCCCTTCGTGTACGCGGCATAAGTCTTATCATGGGATTCTAGAAAAGGTTGAGCAATGGTACCTTGTTTTATAGTGCTTGGTCCACTTTAAAGTGGGATGTCAACTAGAGGCGGGAAGACCTAGTACATCGGTCTGTCTATCTGTTGTTGTCATTGTCCATGTTGGGGAGATTTTCCTTCACAATCAATACCAATGACAAGACAAAAAGTGTGGGTAGACCTTCCAATCAGGCATTGCAATAAAACCTGACAAAGGTTTGGTCTTGAGTAAGAATGGCAAAAATTTCCCTTAAAACCAGGAATACAATTGTTTTAAACATTGAATAGCTGATGCATTGTTTTTCTTGTTGTTGTTGTTTTTTGTTTTTAGAGACACCGTTGACCATGGCCTCACAACTTGAAATAACTGTGGATGTGATTAGGATGCTGTGCCTTGGAGGGGCCCACATTGACTTCCGAGCCCGAGATGGCACCACGGCTCTGCACAAAGCTGTCTGCTCCAGAAACTACAATGCCCTTATGGTATGATTTCTACAGTGATTTGCTTTCTAGTATCTTTCCGGGTCGGAAAAAAAGTAAAACAATGGCTGTAAATGACATTTAATTTTGTATGTATTACTGTATTTTTCCATTGCAATAATTTCTCATTTAAAGCCAAACTATAGACAATCTGCGAAATACAAAAAAAATACCTATAAGGTTGCTGTTTTACCTGCCAAAGGATTTCTATTTCCGTCCATCCAGCTCTGAGATTTACACTGCCTTTGTATATAGCACAACCCTGCCTCACAGGACAGGAGACCTGTTTTTTTTTTTTTTTTTCCTGTTTTACATAAGCAACAGAGGTCTTGTCCCTCCCCCAGCCTGTGACTGGACAGTGAATAGAGAAGCAGCAGACTGAGGCACTCATCTCTTTGTTACTTTCATCTCTCCTCCTATCAGCATGTACCTTGTGAGCACATGAACACAACTGATTAGCTACATGTGCTGCTTTTATCTTTCTTATGCTGGCCATACACACAGAATTTCATGTTCGTTTCCGGGAAAGATCGTTTGACAATTGCGCCGTTAGTGGACCCGACTTTACCGTCAATTTCGACCGTGAGCCCGGCTAATGTCAATGGATCCAAAGTGAAAACTTTTACCGCTTCAACTAAAGTGCATATGTGTATGTTGTAATCGAAAGGATAAGAATATTCTTGATATCTTGTATAATTTATATATGTTTTTATTGTTATCTCACGGTCACTACAATCATGGAAACGATCATGTAAACGAGTTTATTCTGTCTGTTAGTGGCCAATTTGCTTTCGACCAACGAATAATTGTTTAGTCTGCAAACGGCCAAAATTCTGTGCGTGTATGGCCAGCATTAGCCTAAGCTCTACTGTACCGTGAACTGCAAGAGGCTAATGCCAGGTCAAAATTAGGTACTTATACTGGTTTAATTGAAAAAATAAATTATATAATTATTATAAAAGAATACAGAAAGTAAAATGAAACATAATGCCGCGTACACACGATCGAAAATTCGGCCAGCAAAAGACCGATGAGAGCTTTTGGTCGGAAAATGCGACCGCGTGTATGCTCCATCGGACTTTTGCTGGCTGAATTCCCGCCAGCAAAAGATTGAGAGCAGGTTCAAGTTTCAACAGGAAATTCTGATCGTCTGTACCAATTCCGACGCGCAAAATTCCTAAGCATGCTCGGAAACAATTTGACGCATGCTCGGAAGCATTGAACTTCATTTTCTCGGCTCGTCGTAGTGTTGTACGTCACCGCGTTCTTGATGGTCAAAAGTTCAGCGAACTTTTGTGTGACCGTGTGTATGCAAGAGCCAAGCTTAAGCGGAATTCCGTTGGAAAAACCATCCAAGATCTTTCCAACGGAAAATCCGCTCGTGTGTACGTGGAATATAGAGCTGCATTCACTTGTCTTTTCTATCCACCTGAAGTGTTCCATTTTAAAGTGGCAAATGCGTTAAAGCGTAGCTAAAATCAAAAATCAAAAATTATTTATTGTAACTTATCAATCATTAATTGTAGTGGCTGAATTCGTTTTCCTTTTAAGGCTTTTATCCCTTTATTTTTACTGTTGATCTGGCCAGTAACACACTTCCTGTGTTGGGATGGCAACAGTCACTCCTCCACTGCAACTTGGGAGTAGCAACATAGCCACCCATAGAGGGCAGCATTGTTATTCAGTGGAGAAAGTGTTGTGGGATGTCTAACTTGAAGAAACCTGTACCAATGTTATCCTGGGAACAATCCCTCTCTTTTTCTTCCACACTAAAGCATTGGCAACAGGCCCAATCCCTACCCCTAAAATACTTCTGGTGTATTACCCACTGGGAGTCTCTTCAAAAGCTCATATATTTTTGGTACTATACCCCACAAAAACTAGCCGCAATCTACTCAATCTCCTTTTTGTTGGAGACAATGTGGACTCAATGGATCACTCCTTCTTATCTGGTGGCAGTGCCCGCCCTTTCGTTCCTTTTTGTTGGAGACAATGTGGACTCAATGGATCACTCCTTCATATCCGGTGGCAGTGCCCGGCCTTTCGTTCCTTTTTGTTGGAGACAATGTGGACTCAATGGATCACTCCTTATCTGGTGGCAGTGCCCGGCCTTTTGTTCCTTTTTGTTGGAGACAATGTGGACTCAATGGATCACTCCTTCATATCTGGTGGCAGTGCCCGTCCTTTCGTTCCTTTTTGGTCCCAAGTCTTCAGACTTCAACTGTCATTGATCTGGACATACTGTGTGATCCTAAAATGAACCTGAGTCTAAGAATGGAATCCCACTTTTTTTATAGCAGCAAGACTTTCCATTGCCTGCAATTGGAAAATGTCAAATTTGAATTTGTTCTTACACGCTTGACACCATCTGAACCAAATAAGTTTATCTTGGTCTCATCAGACCACAGGACATGGTTCCAGTAATCCATATCCTTAGTCTGCTTGTCTTCAGCAAACTGTTTGTGGGCTTTCTTGTGCATCATCTTTAGAAGAGGTGCAGACCAATTTGATGCAGTGTGCGGAGTATGGTCTGAGTACTGAAAGGTTGACCCCCCACCCCTTCAACCTCTAAAGCATTGTTGGCAGCGCTCATACGTCTATTTCCCAAAGACATGGATATGACGCTGATCGTGTGCCCTCAACTCCTTTGGTCGACCATGGCGAGGCCTGTTCCGAGTGGGACCTATCCTGTTAAACCGCTGTACGGTCTTGGCTACAGTGCTGCCGCTCAGTGTCAGGGTCTTGGCAATCTTCTTATAGCCTAGACCATCTTTATGTAGAGCAACAATTCTTTTTTTAAGATCCTCAGAGAGTTCTTTGCCATCTTGAACTTCCAGTGACCAGTATATGAGTGAGAGCGATAACACCAAATTTAACACACCTGCTCCCCATTCACACCTGAGACCTTGTAACACAAACAAGTCACATGACACCGGGGAGGAAAAATGGCTAATTGGGCCCAATTTGGACATTTTCACTTAGGGGTGTACTCACTTTTGTTGCCAGTGGTTTAGACATTAATCGCTGTGTTGAGATATATTGAAGGGACAGCAAATTTACACTGTTATACAAGCTGTACATTCACTACTTATTAGCAAAGTGTAATTTCTTCAGTGTTGTCACATGAAAAGATATAATAAAATACAAAAATGTGAGATGTACACTTTTGTAAGATACTGTATAACAAATAAAGTCTGTAATACTCCATCTATTGCCAATATCTTTTAGTTGATACATGCAGAATGTCTATATGTTTGTTAGGACCTGATGGGTTTTACTTCCTCTTTATTTTCCTGCAAAGGTAAATAATTAGCCCATTATGTGTCACTTACCTGAAACCGAAGCCTGCGATGTCACCACTGTCCCCACTAGCAGCGGCGAGCGTCTATCTTCACCCCTCTTCCTTCTGTGGGCCACGAACTCCAGCTCTCTGACTGTCTGGAGTCACTTGACGTCACTCCCGCACATGCACACGGGAGCGGTCAGTCGCGGCATGACCCCCTTTAGAAGCGGCACGATCTGCCCTTTCTAAAGTGTGCATGCGCCGTAGACATCGGCGCACAGCTTTATTGTAAATGTCTCCTAAAACGTGGAGGTTTAGGAAATATTTCCAGCATCTACAGGTAAGCCTTAATATAGGCTTAACTGTAGGTAAAAGTGGTTGTTCAGGGTGTACAACCACTTTAAAGGCAATATATACAACTTATCTTAAAAGGCAGTCATATCAATCTTTATTATAACATGTAAAAAAAACAATTGTAAAATTACATTTCATATATGGATACATATCCAGGATACCCCATGGTTGGATATTATTTTTTCTGTAGTGCCTAACTTTGCACCGATGCCCAACCAGGACAGACCTGACACATTTTGGAAACCTCTTCATCGGGGGGTAAATGGGGTATACCATATATTATGTTATACAAAGAACAACACAACAAAATCAGAGGGGCTGTACTTCCAATGCTCGACCATGGACAGCCTTTGATGCCCACCATCTACATTTAGGTGGCCTCAGTGGATGCATGATGGGCCTCTAGGGTTGAGGGTCCATGGTAAAGAGGTGGAAGTACGGCAACTATTCTAATAGATCTTTTAAGATAAGTTGCGTATATTGCCTTCAAAGTCCCAGGGAAAAAATATAGACGTTCTACATTTAATGGTACATATAGTTCGTTTTAGGTGCATATTCTAAATGTTTTCTATTAATGCAAACATATCCCGAAAATTCTTCCTCAACCACTCTCCAGATATGAGGATTGCATCTTCCCATGAAAGGAGTCAGCAGGCTTGTTTTTGTTTAGCCGTTAGATGTTTTTTTCCTCTGTAACTAGAAGGCTTCAGAGGAACTATGTGATTCATTTATCAAGTTCTACACAAATGTCCTGTGACATATTTCAGAGAGTCATATGGAATATTCATTGCTCATAGCCGGAGAAGGCTTTATCCAGAGTAAACCTGCATGCAGTGATTGATTAGGGGGGATCACTGTGGGATGCAATGTAAGTAGTCACGATTAGAGTTTAATACATTTCATCAATGTCCCTGTCTCTGCTCCTGAAACGCACATCAATAAAAGTCATTGCATAAGCCTGTTTGTCAAACATATATTAAAAGTACCCGCTTCTCACCAATGCGATTGGAGTTTTAAATGTGTAAAGAAGATATTCTTATATCCCCCTTAATCATATTAATTTTATCCAAATTTTATTAGGGCTCATTCAGAGGGATGCTGGAGCTGCGAACTTGGAGCTGCGTGCAGACACTGTGCATTTATATCCGTGCATCTGCTCCTGCCTGCAGCCACTCCATCAACTTTCACTTCTATGAGCTGCCTGCACACAGCTCTGAGGTGCATGCACATACTACAAAAATCAGCTCAGCATGGTGGAAGAGTCTCAATGCCCATCTAAATTAGCATTCCTAATTAAAGTGACACGTTGTTTGGTTATAAATGTCATGGCCGATCGGTGTCACGGCCGCTAATAAGGCAGCACAGCTGGCCCTCCTGTACTGAGCCCGGGCCTTATCGGGTCAAAATGGGGGGCCTGGTCACCTGTGAAGCCGGAGGGCTGGCTATACTGCCTTTTAACTGACTCTCGTGGCTCCCTGTGGAGCGCTGCTGGCTTCTGATGCTTTTTCTCCCTTCAACTGTGCTGCAGGGGATTGGTTTGTGCGTACGGGCCCCCCCCCCGTGTGGCCTCATTCCTCTATAGAGCTGCTGGCTTTCCTCCTCCCCTCTCCCGCCGGTAGCTGCTGTGGGCACACAGGGGGATTGTTTCAGGATGCAGAGCAGAGGTGCCAGTAAATATGTCCTTTTTACCAGCCCCTTTCTTTCCCGCATGAACACAGTGAGCGATTGGCACTGATCGCTCTTCTGTC
This sequence comes from Lithobates sylvaticus, assembly GCA_028564925.1. Classification (NCBI taxonomy): domain Eukaryota; kingdom Metazoa; phylum Chordata; class Amphibia; order Anura; family Ranidae; genus Lithobates; species Lithobates sylvaticus. Next base: position 46,087,657 of record CM053035.1, on the reverse strand, counting down.
CATTCATTACTGTAGAATAGTAAACTGTGTTTACTTTGCTTCAATGTGTGAATGAACAGGAAGCCACAGAGCACTTCCTGTTCAGTCACTGTCCAGGGAAGCTGAGGCTGCAGAGATAGAGATTGTTGAATCCGTCATCAGTCCCTTACTCTGTCTGGAATTGTTTTGACCCCTGATATATTACCACCCCCCCCCCCCCCCACCAACAGGGCAGATAAAACATTTAAAAAATAAAGATACAATAAAAAAAATGCTTTTCTTGTGTATGCTTTTCTATGCATAAGTAAAGATTTAAAAAAAAAAAAAAGGGGCTTTGCTCTCTTAAGATTAGTCAGCAATTAGATCGCTCTTCAGAGATAATTTGACACCACCTGCTTTAACGCCACACTAGCGCACTGCAACCGCATGCTTTGCACGTGGTTGTGGGACACCTGCAGAGCGGTGCTATCAACCTGAGTGGGTCCTTTTCGATGGGAGTATCATTTCTGCCATGGCTGCGGAGCATAGTCTTCCATCCGTGGCTTTCGTGTAGGCTGTATGGGACCCAGTGATTTCTGATTTCTGACAGCAGCCCTGATCAGTATATAGGGTGTTTGCCATTTTTCAGAATGGCTTGCAATGTGCAATTAGATAAGAGCTTGAGGGACAGTTTTTTGTAGATTTATGTATCACCCAAACCTTGGGATCTCTAACCAGTTGTTAGGACAGACCATGTGCACATCTAGTTTACAAATGATAATGAGTATCTGCCAGTATAGACAGGGTTAAGTATGGTAAATGTAATTCCCCAGTCCTCTCCCAGTCATTGCATGGGGAAAGCTAGGTAGGAAGTAAAAAAGCAAGCAAAAGGGTATGCAGCAATTTAGAATTATTTTTGTTAAGTTATGCTATGTGAATAGGAACATGTAAAAAATATGAAGTAGCTGTTCTCCCATTGTGGAAATACTATTTGAATGGGCTGGACAGCCAGAGTGCAAGAGGCTTGTCTCCACCCACCAGGAGCACAGACTTGGTAGCCAGACTTCATTACCTTACACAGGCAGCCATGTGGCAGGATCATGGGCCAGACTGAAAATAGCTTTGAAGCAGCAAGGCCTACTTTGGTCCATTAACAGGAGAAAACTGGGTGGTTCCAGCACTGTAAATTAAATCCGAGACCGCAACCATGCAAATCCACAGGGTTAACCATGAAGCCACTGGACTCACTGTCCTTCTGTCACTGTGTGGCTTTTTTATTAAGTCAAGCGGGTAGCTTATACCCGATGTTATGAATGTTGTAACTTTCATGACACTCCTCTGTAAGAGTCACCTAATGTCTCCCAGTACATCAGAATTATATGATGACTATTCCCAAATGCTAACAAGAGGGACCAGAGTGTTGCCCTCTAAGCACTTTGGTGCCCATATGCAGTTGCACCACCTGTGACCTCCTGCGGAAAATCTCACACACAAGCAAATCTGTAGTTGTAGAAAATATAGATTCTTATCTACATAGAACCAGGTAAAGCTGGCTATACACCAATATAAATGTGTTTGAATAAATATTCCAAAAATGATTTTTTTTTTAATTTTATAATGGATAGTGGAGTCAAAACAACCACCGTAGTGATAAAAAATTTGAAGGCGCAGGATCGAAAATGTTACTAGTAAAAATGAAATTCTTCTCATTGGTTTTCGTGCACATTCTAGGCAAAAAAGAAACCAGCTTACTATATCTAAGTTTCTGTTCAAGGAGCAGTTGTGGATAACATTTTAAGGGTTTTCAAAAGAAATTGGTAGATGAAATGATGGCAAGATCAAATGCTCTTTCAAGCGGCTTTTCAGAACTTCTGTATGAATGTTCGATTGAAGTTCTACTGGTGTATGGCCAGCTTAAGCCTTTCTATACTGCATCTGGAGCCAAAAAACAAATCATTTGTTTTGTTTGGCACCAGGAAAGATGTTGCAAAGCAGAGCTGGCAACTAATAGTGCTCTATATTTTTAGGCTTGGCACCACATAAAGTTGCACAGTCTAAGCTTGAGCCTACAAACAACATTTAACAGACATACACTATACTGAATATTAGGTCAATTTCTTCAATTTATAGGTTTACAGGTTTCTTTATATTCCCTTTTTTTTTTTTTTTTACAAAAAAATTGGCTTCATCCAGGTAAGTGTAAATGAGTAAGCACGAGAATATGAACAGCAAAATTTAAGTGACCCTGTCAGTGTTAAAAAGACAACAAAGAATACCTTGTAAAAGAAGATAATTACTTACCTTTCCTGATATCCATGCTGGCTAAAGCTGCTACATTCAGGACAAAACATTTTCTTAAGCCTTCTGTAGAAGCCAACACTTGTTGCACTCACTGGCTCCACTTATGGTTCTTTATGTTACTACAGGACACAGTAGTGACATGGAAGTTGGCAGGAGGAACCAGTGAGCACAGCAGGGTTCTCCAGAGGTTGACACTCCTAGAAGTATCGGTTTAGAGAGAAGACTTGTGGCGCCAATCGCTGCTCCATTGAGGAGGCATCGTCTGCTACAGTATTGGAAGATTACCATTTATAACCTTCTTTCGCAAGATCATCTCTGTGGCCATTTTAAAGGCTAACTCCAACTTTTGCAACAAGTTTAGCGTGTAACACGTTGCCAAGCCTACCCCGGTCCCCAAACCACTTTCCCTTGGCACTGTGGTTCTCTCCGGGGGCAGCTGTCAGTTTTGACTTTTGTGTAGCTGTACCAATGCAACCGAGTCATTCATTCACAGAGGTCTGTAAATAAAATAAAAAAAAAACTACAAATCCCATCAACCTCCATGGACTTGTAGTTATCAGTGTAGCACCGACACTTGTCTAAAGTGTGCGCTATATATATATGTAAATTTAGTTTTCCAGAACTGTAACCGAGTTCTGGGGGTTAATTGTATAGGTTTTTACTTTGGCATTTGGCTGGGCTGTACTGGAGTTCTGCCTGGTCATAGGTGCAGTGAGGCACCTGTGACAGGCTGAGAACCAAGCCTGGTTGGACGTGTTAGGTACCAATCTTTCCCGGAGCCAATCAGTGGGCGCGTCTGGCCCCGCTGTGTAGTCTGGGAAGGGATATTTAAGTCACATGTTCAGGGTTCAGCTGCTGCTCTGATTCCTGGTTCTGGTCCGGACCCACCCCGTGAGGGGTCCTGGACCCAGCAGTGTCTGCCGTCCCCGTAAGCATGGTCACCCTGACCAGCCCCAGAGGCCCTCATGGTCTGGGGTAGGGATCTGTCCGTTCCCGAGCCTTGGAACTGGCTAGTTACTGCCAGTTACTGGCCCAGTAACTGAAGGAGGATTTGGAGGTGTCCCGGTGTGCTCTCGGTATTGGAGAGGCACAGCAACTCGTACAAGCGACCAGGGGAGGACTCTCCAGAAGAGGGCCAAAAAGCTGGCTGCTCGGTAAGAGCCTGGGAGCTGAGTTGTATGGACACTAGAGAATCCACACTTCTCACAGGATCGCCAAGAAGGCTGAGAGATTCAGGTACTGTGGGAAAGTTTCCCTCTTATCTTCAGTTACAATCTAGTCTGTGGCAGAGACTTTGCAAATTTTCTGAGTCGCATGTTGGCTGCTAAATCTATGGTTAGAGGTTTATCTGTCAGTGAAGCGCCCAGTTGCGAGTGGCTACTCTCTGGGCTACCTAAGAGACATTCAATTGATGTCAGCAGTTCTAAGTGCCTGAGTTTTATCACCCGTGCCCTCTATTCCCATTCAAGACTGTGTTATAGTTGGATGTTACCCCTGCAAAATAAAAATCCTCAAAAGGACTTTTGTGCGTCAGCATTTGAAGTTACTGGGTACTAACCCTGGGAACCCCTAGACAACAAACGACGAGCTATAAGGAGGTAATTGGTAAGCCCAGAAAATTCAAGGTCGCCCTTAGGGGTTATGGCGGCTACATCAGTAAAACACAAGTGTGGTGATTACCGCCCTTATAGCCCATTGAGACTTCCTCCAGCTCTCTAACCGAAAATCCATACCTTGATACGAACAAGTAGCTGGAGTCAAAGTCTGCAATGGTCTGTGCGTTGCACCCACGATCCACTGATTGCGGTTGCAATGTTTTCCCAGCTCATTTGCAAAAAATAAATAAAAGCCCATCCTTTTTCTGTAATGTGGGTGCATTTATTATTTTTTTGCAAATGGTGGACTTAGCCTTTAATAATCCTGACAGGGTCTTTTAATGGCACTAAGCATGGTTACTCTACTTCTAATAGATTTCTAATAATGGAATGGAAAGATATTCCCAGCATGCACTTGACTGAGCTGATAATTAAAGTAAAGTAATGTTGTAGTGAAGTCACTGCTGTTGTAATATTATTATCCTCTATGCCAGAGAACAGGCAATCTTTTGAGGCTAGTGTGCCAAAAATTTTTGGTAAAAAAAGTGCTTTCTATGTAAAACAAAATGTCTGCTTTATGCTCAGTAATGCATATGAATATTTACCAAGCAAATTGCGGTACTATAAATTAAAATGGTAATCAACAACAAAACATTGGTGTCAGTGACTGCAATAACAGCCCCTAACACTGGTTTCAGAAACTGCATTAATAACCCCCAACATTGGTGCCAGGGACTGCAGTAATACACCCCTGCCTAGATTGGTGCTAGTGACTCATAATACCCCCCCCCCCTCCGGCCCAGATTGGTTTCAGTGCAGAAAAATACCCACGGGATTGGAATTCAGTTGATCAAAATACCCCAGGAATGGTGTATGTGGAGCAAACTACCCCCAGAATCGGTGTCAATGCATCAAAATACTCTAGAATCATTGTCAGTGCAGCAAAATATCCCCAGGATTAGTGTTAAGTTCAGCAAGATACTCCTAGGATTGGTGCTGCTGCAGCAAAAAAAATGGATTGGAGTTCTGTACTTCAAATTCCCCCAGGATTGGTGTCAGTGCAACAAAATACCCTCAGGATTGGTGAAAGTGCAGTTAACCACTTGCCCACTGGGCACTTAAATCCCCTTCCTAACCAGACCAATTTTTAACTTTCAGGGCTCTCACATTTTGAATGACAATTACTCAGTCATGCAACACTGTACCTATATAAAATGTGTGTCCTTTTTTCACTTTTTTGCTGATCTTTAATCACCACTGGGTTTTTTTATTTTTTTGCGCTGTAAATTAAAAAAGGCAGAACATTTTGTAAAAAAAAAAAATGCATTTTCTTCGTTTCTGTTATAAAATTTAGCAAATTAGTAATTTTTCTTCATAAACTGTGGCCAAAATGTATACTACTATATATCTTTGGTAAAAATGACCTGAATCCGTGTATATTATTTGGTCTTTGTGAAAGTTATATTTTTACGCACAGTTATAAATGTATAAGATATTTCTAACACATGTACATAGCAAAAATGACACCCCAATATACATTCTGCTACTCCTCCCTAGTTTGGCCCGATGAGCACTGATGTGGCACTGATATGGCACTGATATGGCACAGATGAGCACTGATGTGGCATGGATGAGCACTGATGCAGCACTGATGTGGCATGAATGTGGCACAGATGAGTACTGATGTGGCATGAATGTGGCACAGATGAGTACTGATGTGGCACAGACGAGTACTGATGGGGCATGGATGTGGCACGGATGAGCACTGATGTGGCACGGATGAGCACTGATGTGGCATTGATGTGGCATTGATGTGGCACAGATAAGCACTGATGTGGCATTGATGTGGCATTGATGATCACTGATGTGGCATTGATGTGGCATTGATGATCACTGATGTGGCAAGGGTGTGGCACGGATGAGCACTGATGTGGCGCAGATGAATCACTGATGTGGCATGGATGTGGCATTGATAAACACTTACGTGGCATGGATGTGGCATTGATAAACACTTACGTGGCATGGATGTGGCATGGATGAGCACTGATGTGGTATTGATGATCACTGATGTGGCATGGACGTGGCACGGATGAGCACTGATGTGGTTTGGATGTGGCACAGTGAGCACTGATGTGGCATGGATGTGGCACGGATGAGCACTGATGTGGCACGGATGAGCACTGATGTGGCACGGATGAGCACTGATGTGGCATGGGTGTGGCACAGATGATGACTGATGTGGCACAGATGAGGCATGGATGAGGCATGAATGAGCCATGGGGGGGGGTGGATGAGCCAGGAGGATGGATGAGCAATTGATGGGCACAGATGAGCACTGTGGGCACTTCAGATCCAGCTCACAAGTGCTGCTGCACCTGCTCCCTCCTCTCTTCACACACTGTACTGATCAGTGCAAGGAGAGGCGAGGAACTGAACCGGACATGCGCCGGTTTGTTGACAAGTGATCGCTCTGTCATTGGACAGAGCGATCATGTGGTAAAGAGCCGCTGTCATTGGCCCTTTATTCCGATCTGTGATGCGCCGGGCCTGGAAGACCCGATGGTCACGGACATTCCTGGGTACATTCCCCAGGGGGTGAGCAGGAGGCATGATTCTGGGAGGACGTTGTTATACACCCCCCCAGAATTACCTGACTTTGCTGTAGCTGTCATTCAGCTATGGCCCGGTTGGCAAGTGGTTAAATACCCCAGGATTGGAGATCAGTGCAGCAAAATACCCTCAGGATTGGTGATAGTGCAGCAAAATACCCCAAGGATCAGTGTCCTTGGTAACTCTAGTGTTGACTCAGCCACTCTGCCAGCACTATACTGTTGGGCAGGAGTTTCACATGCCCACAAGCAAGATGGGAACGGCCAGGATGACTTTTTATAAATACTTATAAATGAAAACGGACAGCAGAAGATTTTAAAAAAACGAAACAGTGCGTATTAATTTATTATTTTGAAAGTGTATGAATGACTACAAAAAAAAGTTGAATGGTCGCGGGAACCCCGCTTTAAAAACGAGGCTCTGAAGAAGGTGGCCAGTCCTTTCGAAACACGTCAGCCTGAGGGGTCTCATCCAGGACCCCCCACTCTCAGATTCAATTATTCCAGCAACTGTTCAGAGATAGTCACACATGTGGTCTGACGAGCGGATTTTGTAAACCTCCATTTTCACGATGTACCTATAGGTAGGCCTATAATAAGGCTTACCTATAAGGTACAGTAATTATCTCCTAAACGTGTGCCATTTAGGAGATATTTACTTTGTACTTTGTACTGCGCCGTGAAGATGCATACTAGCACATTATGCGTTTACTTTTCAGGGAACGAAAAAGGAAGTAAAACCCATTAGGGTTTACTTCTTCTTCAACTTATGTTTGTGAGTAGACATCTTTATGATTTTTATTCATATCTTTTAATAAATCTGTTGGATAATGCACTTGGCCAGTGCACTCTCTTTTTTCTTTTTCTATTCTCATAGCACTATCAGGACTACCCCAGTCCTAGAGGGCAGCAAGCCATCTATGAGATTATCCATGAGTTGACCAGACACCTGTGACACTACACAGGCAGCTGACTCTAGCGCAGGAGTGTGATGTTCTTTTCTGTGGGCATATAATGTACTCCTTGAAGGGTTAGAACCTCTGCCTCTGGTTTTCCATTGCTTTCTATGACCCTCGTGGGGCGATTTGCCATGTTTTCCTGCGTGGTCAGTATTGGAGGAATGAGTGTGCCACACTGATTTGTTCAGTCCGTTGTGTTTTCTTTAAATCAATCTGATATAAAGATAAAAATCCAATGTGTTTCGGGACTTACAAATCCCGCTTTATCAGGGCTTTGATGCAAATGATCCAAAAGCCCAACAATGAAACTTTCTATGACCCAATAAATCATTGTTGGACTTTTGAATAATTTTTTTGGCACTCTTTCTGATACAACTGTGTATAAACGAGACAAATTTTGGTGACCCCTGTTCTTGAGGGCCCGCTTTAGGGAGAACTGCCAAACCCAAGTCATTTGGCTCTACTAAGTACTTCACTTCTTTTGGAAGATCCATATCCAGTGCCTCACCACCACCTTGACTTGGGCGAAAAGGTGCCCACAAACAGCTAATGCTTTTTGGGCGCCTATAGATATCCACCTTTCTCAGGACTTAAAAAGGAACTCAACTCCTCCCTTACTATTTTTCCCCCACCCCTCTTTTCCTGTATAGCAGAACTGTTCCCCAAAAGCATACTCATAAGTGTGGCGATCCAGCTGTGTTTCTTACGAATCTGCATCTTTGCTTAGCAGATCCCACACCAGATGTCACCAAGGGGGTCTGGCTGCCACTTTCTTGTTGCTCATGGGTCGCATTATCAAGGGGGAATCTGTAAAAAACATGAAAAGAACCCCCCCCCCCCCAGATGACGCTGTGCATGTGTTGTAGTATGCCCAGTGCCTCCAGGGACCCGTCACATGGGTACTTCAGGAGGCTGCATACAACTGTTCAAACTGTTAAAACGACAATAAATTTGTACTGAACCTGTCAAGAGGCAGCAGGACGGACTTTGGGTACCTATATCTTTTTGCAAATATGATTTTCATGTTTTTTTCATTTAACCGTCTAGATCTTCCCATTTTAGATTTAGGTTTGGCTTGGTAATACATATTACAGTTCACATTTATCCTCAAAAAGAGTAACAGTGAGAGAAAGGAGCACTTATTATAAGCCCTTCCAACATAACACTAAAACCTACCAATTCTGTATAAAAAAAAAATTAAGATGCTAAAGATGTTTTCATAGAAATCTAAGGGTTTCTCAGCAGCTTGAAAGCATCATTTTTTTTCTAGAACGGAGGAGTTTGACTTTGAGGAACGTTTCCCTCCTGAGGTCCTTGCAAACCTCCTGTGGTCTTCATAGCCTTTTGCATCATGGTCTGCATCACATGACCCCCCTCCCGGTGTTCTGTGCAGGAATTCATCCTCTTCTGCTTATTGTGGCTATAAGGGGTTAATTGCTAGAGGGGTTGAAATCTGCTGCCATGGCAACATTTTAGGCATATGATGCCCTTCTTTTTTCTTTTTCTTTTTTTTTGTAGAGGAGTACTATCGTATATAAAGCTGCTCAATTAACAGACAATAGTTGAGAAAAATATAGATCTGAAGACAACCGTCCTTAAACAGTATCTGGTTGCCATAGAAGCAAATGAGAGTGAAGCATATTGAGGTCAATAGTAACAGGAATAGAGTTCCCTACTGTGTCACACGTGTCTCTGTGCCCCTAATCCCTCTGTGCTGCTGGGCAGAGAGAAAACTGCATTTCAATACTGTGCTTCAGGAGCCGTTTTTAACCATTGCAGTGCCAGAAAAACAACACAATACATTACAATAACATCGGTCATATTTTGTGTTAAAAGATGTGCAATAGTTCAGAGCTTTAGTGACAGTGGGGTTGATTTACTAAAGGAAAATGAATTGTTCACTTTGCAAGTAAAGTTATCCTTAGTTAACATGGTAAGAATTCACATTTCAATGAATACCCAATAACGTGCAAAAAAAAAAAAAAAAACATGATCGGATGATTAAAATCTGCATTAGTGAGGCACTGGATATGGACCTTCCAAAATAAGTGAAGTCCTTAGTCGAGCCAAGTGGCTTGGGTTTGGCAGCTCGCTATAAAGTGGGGGAGACCTCAGGAATAGGGATGAGCCGAACACCCCTGGGTTCGGCTCGCACCAGAACCCGCGAACGGACCTAAAGTCCGTGCGAGCATTAGAACCCTATTAGTTACAATGGATGCGAACGTTCAAAATCAAAAGTGCTAATTTTAAAGGCTAATATGCATGTTATTGTCATAAAAAGTGTTTGGGGACCTGGGTCCTGCCCCAGGGGACATGTATCAATGCAAATTTTTTTTTTTAAAAACTGCAGTTTTTTCAGGAGCAGTGATTTTAATAATGCTTAAAGTGAAACAATAAAAGTGTAATATTCCTTTAAATTTCGTACCTGGGGGGTGTCTATAGTATGCCTGTGAAGGGGCGCATGTTTCCTGTGCTTAGAACTGTCCCTGCAAAAAGTGTAATTTTTGCAGGAAAAAAAGCTATTTAAAATCACTCGCTGCTAATGTATTGACGGCTCCCGTAACACAGAGAACAGTCATTCATTGAAAGCCATTCATAAAAAAAAAGTCATTGATAAAAAATAAAAAAAATTTAAAAAAAAAGCGTGGGGGTCCCCCCAAATTCAATAACCAGGCCCTTCAGGTCTGCTATGGATATTAAGGGGGACCACAGCCAAAAAAAAATAAAAAAATGGCGTGGGGTCCCCAAAAAAAATGGCGTGGGGTCCCCCTCAAAATCCATACCAGACCCTTATCCGAGCACGCAACCTGGCAGGCCGCAGGAAAAGAGGGGGGGATGAGAGCGGCCCCCCTCCCTCCTGAACCGTACCAGGCCACATGCCCTCAACATTGGGAGGATGCTTTGGGGGTCTGAGACCCCCAAAGCACCTTGTCCCCATGTTGATGAGGACAAGGGCCTCTTCCCCACAACCCTGGCCATTGGTTGTGGGGGTCTGCGGGCGGGGGGCTTATCGGAATCTGGAAGCCCCCGTTAACAAGGGGACCCCCAGATCCCGCCCCCCCCTGTGTGAAATGGTAAGGGGGTACAAAAGTACCCCTACCATTTCACCAAAAATTGGTAAAAAAGACAGACGGTTTTTGACAATTCCTTTATTAAAATCTTCTTTCTTCTGGTCTTCTTCCTTCTTCCTCTCTTCATCCTTCGGTTTCTTCATCTTCTCCTTCCGGCATCTTCTTCCATCTTCTTCTTCCATCATCTTCTTCTTCCGATCCGCTTCTTCTTGCTCTGGTCTTCTCGTCCGGCATCTTCTTCTACGGCGTCCGGGTCTCTTCTTGGGCCGCTCCGCGCAATGGGAGGCTCCCGCTGTGTGAGGCTTCGCTGCGTCTGACAGGTCTTTTATAACGGAGGGCGGGGCCACCTGGTGACACCGCCCCCCTCTGACGTCATGGGGAAAGCCATAGGGAATTCCCCATGACGTCCCGTGCGTCAGAGGGGGCAGGGTTACCAGGTGGCCCCCCGCCCTTCATTATAAAAGACCTGTCAGACGCAGCGAAGCCTCACACAGCGGGAGCCTCCCATTGCGCGGAGCGGCCCAAGAAGAGACCCGGACGCCGTGGAAGAAGATGCCGGACGAGAAGACCAGAGCAAGAAGAAGCGGATCGGAAGAAGAAGATGATGGAAGAAAAAGATGCCGGAAGGAGAAAATGAAGAAACGGAAGGATGAAGAGAGGAAGAAGGAAGAAGACCAGAAGAAAGAAGATTTTAATAAAGGAATTGTCAAAGAACGTCTCCTGTCTTTTTTACCAATTTTTGTCACTTTTTTGGTGAAATGGTAGGGGTACTTTTGTACCCCCTTACCATTTCACACAGGGGGGGCCTGGGATCTGGGGGTCCCCTTGTTAAAGGGAGCTTCCAGATTCCAATAAGCCCCCCGCCCGCAGACCCCCACAACCAATGGCCAGGGTTGTGGGGAAGAGGCCCTTGTCCTCATCAACATGGGGACAAGGTGCTTTGGGGGTCTCAGACCCCCAAAGCACCCTCCCAATGTTGAGGGCATGTGGCCTGGTACAGTTCAGGAGGGAGGGGGCCGCTTTTGCCCCCTCTCTTTTCCTGCAGCCTGCCAGGTTGCGTGCTCGGATAAGGGTCTGGTTATTGAATTTGGGGGGACCCCCACATTTTTTTTTTATTTATTTATTTATTTTTTATCACTTTTTTTTTATGAATGGCTTTCAATGAATGACTGTTCTCTGTGTTACTGGAGCCGTCAATACATTAGCCGCGAGTGATTTTACATAGCTTTTTTTCCTGCAAAAATGACACTTTTTGCAGGGACAGTTCTAAGCACAGGAAACATGCGCCCCTTCACAGGCATACTATAGACACCCCCAGATGTGATACTGCAATGCTGTACTAACAGCACGCACACACTAATCCCCAGAATCATAGCACATAATGTCAGCAGTCAGCAGCACATAACACTGACACTGACGCTGGAACACAACACAATATGCGAGGCCGCCGGCGCGGCGGCCTTTTATACTGTGGGGCGTGTACTAAACCCCCTGAGCTATAATTGGCCACAGGCATCCTGCCTGTGACCAATTATTGCTCTCCTCGCCGCTGGCTCTTTGATTGACCAAGCATGCGGGTCACAGTGCATGCTTGGCCAATCATCAGGCAGCAATGCACTGCAACTGGCGCAGTGCATCGTGGGCCGCTTGCATCACACGAATTTGATGCGAGCGGCCCAAATAGTTCTGGGCTCGCCGAGTGGGCGAACGCCCGATGTTCGATTCGAACATGGGTTCATCCCTACTCTGGAATATGAGCCACCCAAATTGGTTTATTTTACGTATAGTTGTACCAGAAAGAGTGCCAAACAAATGATCCAAAAGTCCAACAATGAAACCAACTTTCTATGAACCAATAAATCATTGTTGGACTTTTGAATAATTTGTTTGGCACTCTTTCTTGTACAACTGTATATAAACGAGACACATTTTGGTGACCCCTGTTCTTGAGGGCCCGCTTTAGGGAGAACTGCCAAACCCAAGTCATTTGGCTCTACTAAGTACTTCACTTCTTTTGGAAGATCCATATCCAGTGCCTCACCACCACCTTGACTTGCCCACAAACAGCTAATGCTTTTTGGGGGCCTATAGATCTCCACCTTCCTCAGGACTTAAAAAGGAACTCAACTCCTACCTTACTATTTTTCCCCCACCCCTCTTTTCCTGTATAGCATAACTGTTCCCCCAAAGCATACTCATAAGCGTGGCGATCCAGCTGTGTTTCTTACGGATCTGCATCTTTGCTTACCAGATTCCACACCAGATGTCACCAAGGGGGTCTGGCTGCCTCTTTCTTGTTGCTCATGGGTCACATCATCAAGGGGGAATTTGCAAAGACCATGAATAGACCCCCCCCCCAGATGATGCTGTGCATGTGTTGTAGTATGCTCAGTGCCTCCTGGGACCCGTGACATGGGTAGTTCAGGAGGCTGCATACAACTTTTTCATGTCATTCTGGCCTACGTCAGAAATAAGAAAGTGTGGGGAGGGGGTCCCCAGAAAAAAGGTATTTCAGCCCCACCCAAGAAAATTGGTTATCTTGGAGTACGGAGGCAGGGGAAACAAGTACAGTTAAGTGGTTTAGGGACTCTGGAGTGGTACATTCACGAGGACTAATTGCTTAATGCGTGAAAAGTCAGATATGACCAGGATCAGTGAATCGGCAACAAAACCACTCTGCCTAGCATCCTTTGATTGAAAAACTGATGGGGCCAGGGAACATTTTCAGCTGAACAGTGCTTAAATCCAATCAGATGCAGGCACCGTTTTGTCTGTTCTGACATCACAGGCTGTTATGCTGCGTACACACGACCGGTTTTCCCGTCAGAATAAACTCCGAAGGTTTTTCCGACGGAGTTCCGCTGAAACAGTCTTGCCTACACACGATCACACCAAAGTCCGACCGTCTAGAACGTGGTGACGTATAACACGTACGACGTGACTGGTAAAAGGAAGTTCAATAGCCAGTAGCCAATAGCTGCCGTCTCGTACTTGCTTCAGAGCATGCGTCGTTTTTGGTCCGTCGGAACAGGATACAGACGAGCGGTTTTCCCGATAGGAATTGGTTCTGTCGGAAATATTTAAAACATGTTCTATTTCTAGGTCCATCAGAATTTTCGAAAAAAAAAAAAAAAAAGTCTGATGAGGCCTACACACAATCGGAATATTCGATGAAAAGATTCCGTCTGACTTTTTCTGCCGGAAAGTCCGACCGTGTGTACGCGGCATTAAAATGCAATTACTGCAGCTGGAAATTCACTCATGTGCATTTTTAACATAGTTAACATAGATGAAAATATTTTTAACATATTTAATATAGATGAAGAAACCTGAAGAAATCTGTTTGATTCGTGTGATGCGAATGGCCCACAATGCACTGCGCCAGTCGCAGTGCATTGCTGGCTGATGATTGGCCAAGCATGCACTGTGACCCCACATGCTTGGCCAATCATAGAGCCAGCAGCTAGGAGAGCAATAATTGGCCACAGACAGGATGCCTGTGGCCAATTATAACTCAGGGGGTTTAGTACCTGCCCCACACTATATAAGGCCGCCGCGCCGGCAGCCTTGTGTAGTGTGTTTGCGTTGAGGGAAAGAGGATTGATAGGCAGGGACAGTGTGAACTATTTTTCATTCATTTCCGTGTGGGGAAAGTGCAGGGAAAGAGGAATAATAGGCAGGGATAGTGTGTTCTTCTCAGGCATTTGCGTGTGGGGAAAGTGTAGGGAAAGAGGAATAATAGGCAGGGATAGTGTGTTCTTCTCAGGCATTTGCGTGTGGGGAAAGTGCTGTTCTCTACCAATACATCCATCTGCAGGAGTTAGTGTGTGTGCTGTGTGAGTCCAGCACAGCACAGTATAAACCTGCACCTGTATCTGCCCTGGTGTCATCTAATCCAGCCATCTGCAGGAGTTATTGTGTGTGTTGTGTGAGTCTAGCACAGCACAGTATAAAACCTGCACCTGTATCTGCCCTTCTGCCCTGGTGTTATCTAATCCAGCCATCTGCAGAAGTTAGTGTGTGTGTGTTGTGTGACTCCAGCACAATATACACTACCCAAGAGCTGTTTTTCCCATCTCCCTGCAGGCCATTACAATGTCTGGAAGGCCAACAAGGAGAGGCCGACAGTCACGAGCCAAGAAAACAGGGCAAGCAGGCTCTGTGTCTAGAGACAACAGTGCTGGTCATCAGCATGTGGCCATGGGACACGCTTGTCCTTATTTTCGGCAGCTGGACATGTTGAGCCGCATCATGCCGAAGGCTTGCTAGAGTGGATGACCAAGCCCTCCTCCTCCTCTCTCACCCAGGCTCAGGGTACTGGCAAATCAGCTGCCAACGCGTACTCAATGTCCTCAGTCACCCCTTCCCTAGACCCACCATGTCCTCCTGAGGAGTCCCCCGAACTGTTTGAGCACAGTGTTGGGTACATGCTCCAGGAGGATGCCCAGCGTTTTGAAGGCTCCGATGATAATACCCAGCTAGAGGAAGGCAGTAGCGTGAGCGCAGAGAGAGGGGATGCTCAAGGACAGCAATCTGGCAGTCATGTTCCACCAGCTGCAGCATACTGCCAGGTTTGCTCCAGTGGTGAAGAGGGAGGGGATGATGAGGTCACTGACTCCATGTGGGTGCCTGAACGAAGAGAGGAGGAGGAGTAGGAGGAGGTGGCACATCTCCAACGAGGCAGGATGCCCTCCGGGGGCCAGCTTGAGGGCAGCACACCAACTGAATCACACCGCAGAGCTCCGCCTGTGCAGGGCACTGCCTCTGTGCGTTATTACAAAAGTTCTTTGGTGTGGGCCTTTTTTGAGATGAGTGCATCAGATCGCACCGCTGCTATTTGCAACACATGTCTCAAGCTTATCTCGCGTGGCCAAAACATCAGCCGCTTGGGCACCACAAGCATGACCAGACATATGTTGACCTGCCATGCAGCTCGTTGGCAAGCGCACCTTAAAGACCCACACCAAAGAACAAAGCGGACCTCTCCTTGCTTCTCATCAGCTGGGATCTCTAACCCCACTATACCTTCAGTCCTCTCTGAAAGCTGCACTGAGAGGAATGAAGGTGTAGAATTAGGTGTGTCACAGCCAAGTACTTGCAGGCACTCTGCTAGCAGTACACCGACGTCCGATTGTACCAGGCAAATTTTCCTGCCCCAGCTGCTGGACCATCGAAGAAGTTCACTCCCAGCCATCCACATGCCCAGCGGTTGAATGCTAGCTTGGCTAAATTGCTAGCACTTCAACTGCTGCCTTTTCAGTTGGTAGACTCGGCCCCCTTCCGTGAGTATGTGCGGTTCCTCAGTGGCAGGTTCCCAAACGCCACTTTTTCTCACGGAACATGATTCCGGCTCTCTATCGGCATGTGGATGGCAATATCTTGGCCTCGCTGGACAGGGCGGTCAGCGGTAAGGTGCATATTACCGCTGACTCATGGTCCAGCAGGCATGGACAGGGACGTTACCTATCTTTCACGGCCCATTGGGTCACTCTTTTGGCAGCTGGGAAGGTGCAAGGTGCAGTAGTGTTGGAGGTTGTTCCGCCACCACGCCTCCAAAATGCTACTACTGGTTGTGACACACCTCTCTCCTCCACCCCCTCCTCTTCTTCTTCCTCCATGGCCTCTTCGAGTGCTCTGTCCTCGGAACCAGCGGTGCTCCGTAGGCGTCCTAGGGGCTACGCAAGTACGCAGGCAAAAAGATGCCATGCCGTGCTTGCGCTGGTGTGTTTGGGGGACAGGAGCCACACTGGGGCAGAGGTTCTGTCAGCTCTGCAGGGGCAGGCCGAGAGGTGGTTGATGCCACGCCAGCTTAAGCCAGGAATGGTGGTTTGTGACAATGGCACCAACCTCCTCTCTGCCCTGCGACAGTGACAACTTACCCATGTGCCCTGTATGGCTCACGTCCTTAACCTGGTGGTGCAGCGGTTCTTGGGCAAGTACCCAGGCTTACAGGATGTCCTGTATGCTGTTGTCTGTATGTCTGTTTGCATTTCCGCCGACCATATAATGCCAGTGCTCGGCTGGCTGAGCTGCAAAAGAAGTTGAACCTGCCCAAGAACCGCCTTATATGTGACATGCCCACCAGGTGGAACTCAACGTTGGCCATGCTGCAGCGACTGCACACGCAGCAGAGGGCCATCAATGAGTACCTGTGCGACTACGGCACCAGGACAGGGTCAGGGGAGCTCGGATTTTTTTCACCACGCCAGTGGAGCATGATCAGGGATGCATGCACTGTCCTGTCACCATTTGAGGAGGCCAAGAGGATGGTGAGTAGTGACAGTGCATGCATCAGTGACACTGTACCTCTTGTCCACCTGTTGGAGCATATGCTGCATGGAATAATGGACAGGGCACTTGAGGCAGAACAGAGGCAGGAAGAGGAGGACTTCCTTGCCTCTCAAGGCCCCCTTTATCCAGACAGTGTTCCTTCTCTTCCACCTATCACACAGGAAGAGGATGAGGAGGAGGATTGTGTCAGCATGGAGGTGGAGCCTGACACTCAGCATCAGCAGCAGCAGTCTTTTAGGGATGATTTACAGTCCCGAGAAACCGGTGGACTTGTACGTGGCTTGGAGGAGGTGGCTGTGGATCATGTCGTCCTCAGTGACCTACGTTGCATGGCCTCCTGCAAATCCTGCGGAAGGATCCTCGTATTCTTCGGATCAAGGAGAGGGACCATTACTGACTGGCCACTCTCCTTGATCCACGGTACAAGGGCAAGGTTGCAGACCTTATCTTGCCGTCCCAGAGGGAGCAGAGGATGAGACATGTCCGGGAGGCCTTGCAGAAAGATCTGTGCAACGCATTCCCAGAGACTGGGAGGTTACAAACTCCTGGTCCTGGACGACGAGTTGCTGATACTTCGGTCAGTAGCAGAAGGAGCGGTGGGGAAGATGGACGTCTGACCGATGCGTTCAGACAATTTATTAGTCCGCAGCCCCAAGGTATGATCAGTTCCAGCAACCATCGCCAGCGTCTGATATACATGGTGCAGGAATACCTAGGGGCAAGGTCAGACTTGGACACCTTTCCCACCGAAAATCCTCTGGCTTACTGGGTCTTGAGGATGGATCACTTGCCAGAGCTTGCACAGTATGCAATTGAGCTACTGGCCTGTCCTGCACATTCAGAGCTGCTGGAGGCTTTGTCACCGATCACAGGGTGCGCCTGTCCACCGACTCGGTTGATCGACTGACCTTCATAAAGATGACTCAGTCTTGGATCACCACCAGCTACCAGTCACCTGAAGCTGATATAACTGAATAATTTATTTTGAAATGTCACATCCCTTCAAGACTGCCTATGCTGATGCTGAGTGACTGTCCTGTTATGTTGACTGACTATCCTCTTCCTCCTCAATGATCCTGATGATAGCTTGGAAGAACATTTTTGTTTCTGGGTGCCACCACCAGTGGCTAAGGCACAATTTTTCAGCCCCTGTTTAACAGGAGCGTGTTATTACAATTTTTTATGCAATGCTTTGCAACCGGTCTCATTGCTGTGCTCCAAGTACAGTATCTGTGAGGGGTTGCAGTGTTGTGGCACCAGCACCAGTGCCTAAGGCACAATTTTTCAGCCCCTGTTTTCCTTTACAAATGTCATTTTGTGCAGGGACAGTTCTAAACATGGGAAACACATGCCACTTCACAGGCATACTTTAGACACCCCCCAGGTACCATATTTAAAGGAATATTTCACTTTTTTTTTCACTTTATGCATCATTAGAATGACTGCTCCAGAAAATACGTCCGTTTTTAAAACTTCTTTTTGCATTGATACATGTCCCCTGGGGCAGGACCTGGGTCCCCAAACCTTTTTTATGACAATAACATGCATATTGGCCGTTATATAAAGCACTTTAGATTTCGAATCATTGTAACTAATAGGGTTCTAACGTTCGCGCGAACGTGTGTTCGGCTCCTCCCTAAGGCCCCTTTCACACTGGGGCGGTTTGCAGGCGCTATTGCGCTAAAAATAGCGCCTGCAAACCGACCCGAAACAGCTGTTGCTGTGTCTTCAGTGTGAAAGCCCGAGGGCTTTCACACTGAAGCGGTGCGCTTGCAGGACGCTGGAAAATGTCCTGCAAGCCGCATCTTTGGCTCGCTATAGGGTAGTAATAATAGTAATAGGTAATTAGGACGTAATAAAGTAGGGCTGTGGAAATTAAAGATTAATTCCTCGATTAATCGATTCATTTTTTTGATCGATCAAAATTCTTTTGATTGGTACTCACCTCTCCGCCGGCTTCCGGGTCTTCAGGGAGTTCCGTCGGAGATCCGGTGACGTCACAGACATCGACGTCACCGGACTCCTCCCCCCTTTCCCAAGTGCCTCCATCTGCTAACGAAGGGAGGGGGAGGAGTCCGTTGACGCGAAGTTCTGATTGAACGTAACGCGTACGGGGAGGAGCTACGCATGACGTCACCCGCTACTGCCCTATGGAACTAACATGATTGTCTGCTTTACATGCTCTGTTTTTATCATCTTTATGTGAATAGTTTGTGTTTGAACACAAAAATGTAATCTTATACTTAAGCGGTGAGCACTTAGATCTTTTATTTCTACCCATGACCTGGCATTCTTGCTGAGATCTAAGGAGACGTGAGAGAAGTTTATGGTCCGTGTTAACCCTTTTGATACCCACTTGCATGACCACCTGTTTGCACAGGGGTCCATGCCATAAGGTGAGATTGATTAGTTAGACCGGAAGTGGAGGGATTGTCACGCTACTGTGTGAAAAAAAATTACTTACGTCAGTGCTACAGTTTGAATTTAAAACGTATTTGTGAACTGTGAAGTTAAGTCATGGATTGTGGACACTAACTAGTGTCGGGTGATTGTATATAGTGTATACCACATTTAACACTGACTAATGTAGAGTTGCAATGCAAGGAGATCAGCTAAAAGTAGTTGGATCTGTATGTGCGTTATAATTAATCAAAATTAGTCGATTAATCGATTTTAAAAAGAAAATCGTTTAATCGAACATGAAAATTTTAATCAGTAACAGCCCTACAATAAAGCAGTGCAGTAATTCCAACAAGGACAGCAGATATCTCAGTAACTTATGGGGTGGGGTTATCTGATACAGGAACATTGGTGCAAACTTTTGCAAAATGTATATATGACTCTGATGCTCATGACATACTATATACAGTATATTCATACCTCAAAACCCAAAGGTGTCTGCACTATAATCAGATTCATATTTCAAATTCATACCATGCCTGAATATGCCGATAAACTGACCCTGTGAGCCATTTCAACCATTTTCATTTGGTTTTCTTAATGTTGAAAAAAGAAGGAAACAGAGAAAAATATTACATCATCAGTGAATGATGTTTTAATACACATAATATATGCTTTTGTGATTTTTTTTTTTTTACCTTTTTATGGGATGCAAGAAAAATCAACAAAATGACAAGTGATTGAAAACATTAGTGATTTGGATTGATAACATGACTAGGGTAGCCAGATGACTTACTGCCCTGACCCACACATGTACCCATTATACTTATGCTTCTATAATAAAGATAACAAAAACACTGACACCTGCTGGATGTAAATGGCCTGTTCGGCCTTTTATTTAAAATTAACTCAAACAATAAAACTTTATTAACTTCTAAACCATTGAAAACTTTTTACCTTTTCTTACACTCCTCATCCAGCTAATAAAACTTATTATTTCCTGATCCCTGACGACCACTTGCAACTGAGCCTGTAATCCCGTTTGTTGGCAACCTCCCCAGCCGCAGACTCGCCTCGGGGACTTGCCAACTGACCACAGACCCCCCAACAGATTAACCCGTGAGTCTGGCCAACTGTCAGACCACCCGGGCGGACTCCATACCTGTGATGGGTCCTACATTTAGAATAACTCCTCTTAACTGAGTCACTTTAACTGTCGTCAAGGAAAAACCAAAACGCCACGGCGGGACAAGTGTGACACCTCACACTTGTGCCAGCCGCCACACCTGCATCGCTCTCCTGATGCCTTCTTCCAAGCCCAGAGACCACAAATCAATCCCAACAGGGTTGAGGTGAACTCCGTCTCCCCTAAGGTACCTCCAAGTATCTACCTCTAAGTCCCGGTGTCTGACCACTATGCCTCCGTTTCTGGCTATAAACCTGCCAACCTCTTTATTGACCTTTATCCTGGTCTTGTTGATCTTCTCCCAGGAGCGGGCCCCTCTCCACGACATGCGGGCCACAATATCTGACCATACTATGATCATGTCGGGGAAAGAGGTGCTGAGCCTAATAAAGTCCCACTGTACGTCCTTGATTATCTGACGCATGGGTCGGACCACCAAGTCATTACCCCCCACATGCAGGACCAGAACGTCCGGAGGTCGATCCATTCCTGCAAACCTGTGGACCTCTGGTAACACCCTGTTCCACCTCATGCCCGGGACCCCGATCCACCGAATCCTGCCTTCCTCCCTGGACATCCTGAGCTGTCTGCCGTCCGGCCGTACATCTGCCCTTCTAGCACCCCAGAACACAAACGAATGTCCCAGGATCCATATGAGACACACGGGGGCTGAAAAACATAAGAAATCGAGATCTAACACCAATAAACGAATCACATAAAACATGTAAAACCCACACACTACCCCCTACCCCCCCCCCCATCATTACACCAGGTGGGGGCGAATGTATACTTGGTAACGTGCTGACTCCCATCTGCCAATCTTGCGTATAACTTCCACCGGTAGACCCCACCTGGAAGCCTCCGTGGCCGCGCCAATCCTGAAAGAATGACTCGCATACTCACCTGGGGGTAGGCCCCCTGCCTCCAAGCATTTCCTAAGTACCGCTGTGAACTGATACCTGGATAAACACGAGCCATCCTCATGAATCAAGAAGGCCCCTTCCCCTACTGGGCGCGCCCTCAAAAATTGGCCCACCGCTGCTACCGGGCATACCTGTGGCTCTGAACCTGAAAAAAGCTCGACCCGTGCCCCTTTTCCCAGCTGGTCCGTCTTCGACCTCCTGACCCATAAAACTACTGCTGACTGTGACAGCGTAACGTCCCCAAACCTCAAACCACCTGGAATGGATTTTGATGGCGACACCAGCTCCCCAATTCTCAATGCCCCGAAAAATGCTAACAGGAAGGCAGCTCGGAAAAGTTTTTGCTCAAAAACTGTAGAACACACCTTCTTAACCTGTTCCAATACAATGTTCAACACAGCAAACGAAATGGGGCGCCTGGAGTCCCTCTGCACTAGGCCCCTCCTATAACCCCTCAATGCTTTTTTAACCAAAAAATTCTTGGTCGCGTCAGGCAGCCCTTTATACTGAAACCTAAATGCCAACGCTGATACCTTCTTACTAATCGCCGTGCCCGACACCCCCTTCACGTAGTTACCGCAAATGAAGCACAATACCCAATGTACCAATACCCCGGGGTCTTCCGACCCTCCTACCTCTACCAACCAAGCGGACCATTCACTCCACACCCTGTGATACGCCGTCCTAGTACTCTCGCTGAGCGACTGCATAATCAATCCATCGGCGATCCCAACGCAATCCTCCATAGATCCGGCGGGCACGGGTCCCCTGTCGCGTTTGCCTCCGGAGCCAGTCTGCGGAACTCCTCCCACTGGAAACGAGACAGAGCATCCGCTAACTTATTCTCGATCCCCGGGATGTGAACCGCATACATGTACACGTTCAATTTCAAACAGAGTATCAACTGCCGTAACAATCTAACTACTGGGGGGGATGAGGCTGAAATATTATTAATGGCCACCACCACCCCCATGTTGTCGCAATTGAACCGCACCTTCCTATTTGCCAGCTTATCCCCCCATAACCACACCGCCAACAGTATGGGGAAGAGCTCCAGCAGTGCCAGGTTCTTCAAGAAACCCGCTTCTCTCCACTCCTCCGGCCAAGGCCCTGCACTCCAACTCCCTTGGCAATAAGCCCCGTAACCCGCAGAACCTGCCGCGTCAGTAAACAGTTCCAAGTCAGCGTTGCTGACTGGTCCCTCCAACATCATTGATCGCCCATTAAACTCCACCAGGAACGAGTACCATACTCTCAAATCTTCCCTCAACCCCTCTGACAACCTGATAAAATGGTTGGGCATCCTAACCCCCGCCGTTGCTGCCGCCAGTCTCCTGCAAAACACACGCCCCATCGGGATAATCCTGCAGGCAAAATTTAATTTGCCCAGGAGTGATTGCACTTCCTTCAACCTCAATTTCCTTCTTCCGTGTGCCTCCTTGACTTCCTGCCGCAATGCCACCACCTTGGTCTCCGGCAGCCTACACTCCATCGCCACGGAATCAATCGTAATTCCTAAGAACACCAGCTCCGAAGTCGGGCCCTCCGTTTTGTCCGCCGCTAGAGGAATACCGAACCTATCCGCCAGATACTGAAGAGTACCCAACAAGGTCCCGCATCCGCGGGATCCCGGGGGGCCTACGCAAAGGAAGTCGTCCAGATAATGGATGACCGAATTCACCCCCGCCGTCTCTCTAACTGCCCATTCAAAAAATGAACTAAAAGTTTCAAACAGGGCACATGAAATCGAACAGCCCATGGGCAAACAGCGATCGACGAAGTACGCTCCTTGCCAATAACAACCCAGCAAATGCATACTCTGGGGGTGAACTGGCAACAACCTAAACGCTGCCTCTATGTCCGTCTTTGCCATCAAGGCCCCCTGTCCATACTTCCTCACCCATGATACCGCTGCGTCAAACGATGTATAGGTTACCGCACAAGCTTGCGGGTCAATACCATCGTTTACAGAGCCCCCTTTTGGGTACGACAAGTGGTGAATCATCCTAAATTGCCCCGGTTCCTTCTTGGGTACTACTCCTAAAGGAGAAACTACCAAATTGGACACCGGAGGGACAGCAAATGGACCGGCCATCCGGCCGAGCGCCACCTCCTTCCCCAATTTACCTGACACCACTTCCGTATGTTTTAAAGCCGACCTCAAATTATCCGAAATTGGCGGAACCTCACCCAATACGCTCGGAATCCTAAACCCCTCCCTAAAGCCCGCTTCCAGCAACCTGGCAGCCGCCCGGTCGGGGTACCTACTTAGGAAAGGCAGCATCCTTTCCAGCTTCACTGGCGTCGTCCCTTTTCCCAGTGAAATCTCCTGAGCGATTTTTTCGGAAACATCTGGAGAAAGGGTGTGCCGCACTGCAACCGGAACATTCGTGTTTGTAACGACAGGAGTTCCCAAACTTACATGTTCCGTCATTAAACTGCCAACACACCCCTTTCTTTTTTGGGGCCGGCGATCCTGCTGAGGAAGCTCCGCCGGCCCCCCCCTTGAAAAAACTGTCCCGCAGCCCGGGGAGAAGTCATCAACTTCATCCACAGGCTGATGTCCTTATGGTCCCATCTAATGGCCGGACGCACCGCTTTTCTCTGGCGAAACTGCTCGTCGTAGCGGAGCCACGCCAACCCCCCATAAACCCTATAGGCCTCGCTAATCGCCTCCAGGTAACAGAAGAGAGCCGAACAATGTTCCGGCGCTTTCTCCCCAATCACACTTGCCAGGATCGCGAATGCCTGCAGCCAATTAGAGAAGGTGCGAGGAATCAGCCTATACCTACGCTTCTCCTCCTCCTCCTTTTTGCTCTCGTCGGGCTTGACCCTGTCCAAATTAAATTTTTCTAACGGGAGTAAAGAAAAAAATTCTACAAATTCGTCCTTCCAGATCTTCTCCCTAACCTCTTTTTTCAAATGCGCCCCCAGCGGTCCCTCGAAACAAACATAAACCTCGCAGCGGGCCGCATCCGCTAACCAAATCTTTTCAGCATCCTTATCTTTGTTAGCTTCCTTCTCCTTATCACCATCCTTGTCCTTCTCCTTGTCCCCCTCCTTGTCCAGCGCAGCATCGGCCTTGTCCCTCGCTGTCTCCGTCTGTGTTTCCGCCGTGATCCTCGCCCCCTGCCTGGGCCCTGTCTCCTGCGGTGTGGTAGTGGGGGGCACCCAGGGGTTAGTCGGGGCAGCTGCCTGCATTGTCCCGCCTCCCAGCCTCTGTAGTAATGCCTTGAGCACATCCACCACCCCCCCCTCCCCCCCTTGACCTCCCAACACCGTGCCCGCTCCCCACACATCTGTACATGCACCCTCCACCCCCCCCCCAGATGCCCAGTGACACCCCGTGTGCTACCTGGCTGCCGTAGGTTGGATGGCCCACCAGCCGCACCGATCGCTGCTCCCGCCGGGTCTTCTTCCTCCTCCATCAGCTCTCCTTCCTCGCAGCTGCTGTCATCTCGTCTTCCGGTCGCCGTCCCAGGCCTCTGTGCCGCTCCGCTAGGCACCCCAGGCCGCCTCCGATCCTCTTCCTGGATGTTCCGATGGCGGCCGCCATCTTCTTCTGCTGACTTCCGGCCGCCGTCGCTGACGTCAGTTCCGCTGCCGTCATCCATCTGCGCCGCCGTCGACGTGCATGCGCTGTAGCGACCATCCCTCCCCGACCCGGACTTGGGCCTGGAGGCGTGGCCTCCCGACTGCCGCTGAATCGATGGCGCTGGCCCTCCTCCAGGAGGCAAGATGGCGCCCACACGTGGCAGGTCACCGGCCGCTTCACCGACAAGGCCGGTACCCGGGGACCGCATCCTCCCTCGTCGGACGGCTGCCCCGACCGGAGCATCGCCAGCAGCAGCCGCCTGTTGTCCCTCGGATTGGATGGTCCTGGAGGGGGCAGAGGATCTGGATGGGTGAGTGCCCCCCCTCTCCTGGGACTTTGCCGTTTTCGGGGATTCCTCCCAGGGCCCCTGCCCGCCGACCGTGGTGTCCGCTTGGCAGAGGGGCCTGGAGGGTCCCTAGTGGGGCTCCCAATACGGCGTCGAGTCCGTGGGGTATTGTCTGGGCTCAGGCGCACCGGAGGAATAGACCTCCGAGGCCGCAAAGGGGGGTCCCTACTTGGCTGGGGTCCCTGCCCTACCCCCTGTAAATTGGCTGCAATTTGGCTGTGAAGCCAGTCTGAGCCATGCAGTTCAGCTGCCTGTCTAAGCTGCTCCCACAGTTGCTCTAACCCACTCATCTTTTCCAGGGTCCTGTTCCCAACGTTTCTCCTTGCCTGCTACCTCTGGACTGGTGACCTTTCCTTGATCCCCACCACACCAATGACCTGTACTCCACCCACCACTGCTGAACTCCAATAAGGTAAGCCCCCCTATGTAAATATACCAACCCCTTTTGCTGACCTCCCAGTAACCCCTTGCACCCTGTCATGTCTGCACTACGCTTACATTTCACTGCAGCTCCGTACATGTCTTGATATTCTAAACAGTGATGTAAGTAACTGAGTTAAAATAAACTGAGTTACGTAACTCAGTTACTTTAGAGGGTAACTAGTAATCTAACTGATTACTTTTCCCCTCATGGTAACTCAGTTCCCATTACTTTGGCTTAGTTACCCCAATTACATCTACCGTCACTAGATGGCAGTAGTGTAATTCCGGTGTCCTGCCAAAAAAGTTCCCCCGCCCGATAAGGACCCCCTGTACTGCGCAGGTGCAGCGCTTGCGCAGTACGAAGGACTACGGAGCTTCCGAAAATTGCCGAACCTAAACAGCTCTGAGTGAACTCTACACAGCGCAGGCGCAGTTAACATGTAATTGTACGAGGCGAAGCCGCACCCTCATGATGCCCGTGCTACTCTGCAAGGGGCGTCTATCGTGTAACTAAGGGGCGGGTCTAGTATTACTGTAACCAAGGGGCGCATTTATTATTATTGTTATATATCGAGCTCTGCCCATTAATTTAACATTCGCCCTCTTCTGTAGAAATCCACCCCTTACACGATATAATAATAATAGACCCGCCCCTTGCTTACACGCTATAACAGAACTGCCCCTTGGTTAGAGTAATCATAGAGCAGCCCCTTGGTTACACGATATATAACAATAATAAATGCGCCCCCTGGTTACAGTAATACTAGACCCGCCCCTTAGTTACACGTATAGAATATTTTTAAAAAAAAGTCAGTTACTTTGCTGCGTAACTAATTACTTTTCCAATGTAGTAACTGAGTTACTAACGCAATTACTTTTTGGGAGAAGTAATTTGTAACTTAACTAAATTACTTTTTTAAAGTAAGATGACCAACACTGATTCTAAATAAAGAATTGTACAACTTCCTTAATAGGTCAATGATATTACAGGGACTGGGGATTCTCATCCCTTTGTCCCCTGCGAGATTAACAGCACAATTCCCTTCGGATGGTGGGCTTCTTCTCCTGGGGATCTAACTTTCTGTTGATGGAAGATCAAATTATAACTGGTTCCTCACCATTTCCTTTAGTCTTATCCCTTGCAAGACTCATATGGACCAATTTGATAATTGCTAATTGGGCACTGCAGACCTATGCTTATAGCTTGCAGAGGCAAAAGGGTAGCTTTCCCCTGTATGGCTGTCATGCTAAATATTTTCTTACATTAAAAAAAGATGTAAAATAGTTCTAACCCATGTTTATTAATAAAACTATGTAAAGTTGGTGAGCATAACTGAGAGGTGATGCCTCAGGTACAAGATATCCCATTGTGTTAGCAAGGGCCTGTGTTGATGGTAGACATGTGCACTGACAAAAAATTTGTTAATTTTCGTTTCATTCGATTTTTTTGCTTTTTTCGAAAATTTGGAAATTCGAAAATTCGGAATTCTGAAATTTCGGGAATTTTCACATTTCTATTTTTCGGATTTCCGAATTTTCGGATATCCGAATTTCCGGATTTTCAAATTTCTGAATTTCGAATTTTCGGATTTCCGAATTATCGAATTTTGGATTTTTTGTTTTTTTTGGAATTTCGAATTTTCGGACTTTCCGAACTCCGAATTTCCGGATTTTACAGTGATTGTCAGCTTCCCTAGTGGTCCATCAGGTATGAGATATGCATACTTGCATTGTGCTAAGCTGGATCAATGTATTTATGCAATACAAATAATTCCTGCTGTTCAGCTTTAAGAAAATTATATACAGAGAGGCATGATGCCAAACACACTGAAAAACAGATTTTGGGTTTATTGAAGCTGAACATTTTTATAAATTATACACAACTGAACAGGAACATAACCTTGCCATTATTCTCACTTCCCAGTGTAAAATAAATGACTGCACAGATATTCATTTAGATTTATCTACCAAAAGATGCAGAGACCTAACGCATAACAAACCTCATTGTGAGGAGGCAATTGTCTGATGCCAGCGTCTTTTAGATTGAAAAGTGTTGGTGGCTAGCTCAGCCTTAAAGAAAAAGTTCACCCTTTGACAAAAAATAATAAATGCACATTTTTATGCAGGTAAAAAAATGTGCATTTATTATTTTTCAATGGGGGAGCCTGTAAATCAGTGATCACTGATGACATGCAGGACTCCTGTAGACCTGTCAGTGTATCTGCTTGTACATTGTATGAGGAAGCCGATACTCCCCGACAGGAAGAATCGATGAACTACCACGGTGCTCACAGCGCCATGGTACTTCATTGAGAGCTACAAGCTGACAGGCTCTAAAGATGTTGGGACTTGTAGTTTTCCATTCACAGAGGACTGTTTTTTTCTTTTTTTTTGACAGCTAGCAGAGGAAGAAAATCCTCTGCTAGCTGTCACAGCAGAGGAGCGGGGATCGGTCCTTTTGTAACATGTTACGTGTTACACCCTGAATATAGGTGTAACATATTATGAAAGGTAAACTTTTAAAGATCTCCAGTCTCCTTGCTGCAGTAGGTTGACATTAAAATGTAAACCAGGGTATACATGCTGTTTTTTGTAGCGGGTTGAACAACAAGAAAAAAATTAAAATCTCACAGATTCCTGTATCAACATAAACAATGTTGATGCAGGGATCTTTCTCCCTTCAGAATACACAGATCAAGTCAATGGTTGCAAGGGCTGAATGAGGAGGTGGAGTTTTCTGACTGTTCTATCAGGATGCAGGACCCCTAACCCTCTGTCTGGGTAGTGCTGATTGGGCCTGTGCTGATCACATGCACTCTCCAAAGAAACAAAAACAAACTCTCTAGCAATACACGATTAAAGAAGAGGAAGAAAATTATTGGGGACTTTAAATGAGGTAGTAGGGGCTGTTCAAATTCCCTCCTCAATCCCGGTTCAATATTTAGAGAAAAGAGAGCAAAGGGCGGGGCTTTATATGAGGCACACGGAAGCAAATGCACAAATTTTGATAAAAAACAGGTTTTAATAAATTCAAATAGTCATATATTTACATATTGTTGCACAAAACGAAATATTAATATTTTCAAATTCATCAAGATATACATTCAAACAAGGACTTAATAGCAAATACATGAAGAACCTGATATTGAATAAACACCAATTATATGTAGATACGTGACACATTAAAGTGTCACTTAGGAAAAATGCAAAAACAGGGGGAAATAGGTCAAAAAGGAACGTCCGTACTTTTTATACACAAAACGGTAGTTCTGTCAGCTCTACGCGTTTCATGACCTTTTAGTCACTCGTCAAGAGCAAAACCGTAATGTTAACCTATAGATAGAAAAAACAACCATATTTAAATGGTATGAGAAAGGTGGGCAAATGTACAGTATGAAATGACCCCCACATATGTACATTTGACCCACAAACTTACATGTATACCTGCGCAGAGGCGATGCAGCACACAGAGTCAGGCCGTCCAAGAATTGCCATAAACATACACACTAAATTGAGCATGTGCAGCCTGACTCCATTTACTCTGTCTTTATCCGGACATGTTTTGGGGGCAATACAAGAAGGGGAGGATCTGTGCATACAGGATCAAACAACATTTTTACACAATGCAGAGGATTAACCCCTTAGGTTCCACAGTGAGTATAACAAGCATGCTTTACTGCATATACAGACTGATATTACTGTTGTGGGATTAGTAACATATTAACCGCTTCCCGACCGCCTCCTGCACATATACATCGGCAGAATGGCACGGCTAGGCAAAACCACGTACAGGTACGTGGCCCTTTAATTGCCTAGCCGTGGGTCGCGCGCAGGAGCTCCGTGACCACGGCCGCGGGACCAGCGGACCCGATCGCCGCTGGTGTCCCGTGATCGGGTCACAGAGCTGAAGAACGGGGAGAGGTCTGTGTAAACAAACCTCTTCCCGCGCTTCCTACTCTGCCTGTCATTGATCGGCTGTTCCCTGTCATCGGGACAGCCGATCAATGACGTCAGACGTCAGCCCCGCCCCCTAATGTTAAAAAAAACACACACGTCACAGCCCATAACCCCTCCCCTCCCCCTAGTGGTTAACTCTTTCACTGCCACTGTCATTTATACAGGAATCAATGCATTTAAATAGCTGTCAGGAACGGTGCTATTACCTGGATCGCCTGCTGGTGTCACTGTTTCCTTTGGCATCAAAGGGTGCAGTTCTGGTGGCCACCAGCAGGGGTCTCCCAGCCGATGGACATTGTCAGGAATGGTGTTATTACCTGGATCGCCTGGTGGTGTCACTACTTCCTTCAACATCAAAGGGTGCAGTTCTGGTGGCCACCAGCGGGGGTCTCCCAGCAGATGGACATGCCAGGAATCAGGCTACACCTGTTGTGGATCTGCTGGGTATATAAGCCTGTCCTTCACTGAGGTTCAGTGCTTCAGTATTCCTTTCTGTAGCCTTGTCTTGCCTGTTCTGAAACCTGATCCTGGACCTGAAACCTGTACCTGTAACCTGACCCTTTATCTGCTTCCTGCCCTGTCCTGGATGTTGTCCCCCTTACCTGGTTCCTGAGACCCGTCCCCTGACTCCTGCCTTGATGTTCCCTTGCTTCCTGTTTCCCCCTTGGTCTCTCCTCCCTGCCTTGTATATATATATGTTCCATTTCCTTGAGTGTATAGTTAGTTAGTTAGATTAGGGCTTGGGGGTTTGCTGTGTTATTTGTGTTCTTGCTTGTTTGTGGTTGCTGTGTTTATGTGTGTCTTTATTATTAATAAACATATCTTTATCACTACCTTTTGGAGCCTGATTCCTTTAGTGCAGCCCATCGATCTGTTCACTAGTGTTGGATGCCTGTGTTTAGGCTCCACTCATGACAATAGCATTGATTGCTGTATAAATGACAATGGTCCCAAAAATGTGTCAAAAATGTCCGATGTGTCCGCCATAATGTCGCAGTCGCCATAAAAATCGCTGCTATTACTAGTAAAAAAAAATTATTAATAAAAATGCCATAAAACTATCCCCTAGCCCCTATTTTGTAGACGCTATAACTTTTACGCAACCCAATCAACAAACGCTTATTGTGATTTTTTACCTCAGATCGAAGCCCCCACATCGGTCCACGTCTCTCCCCCCCCCCCCTCCGACCGCCGGCATGTTGTCCCGGAGTGACTTCCGAGTATCGCGGCTCCGGTTCTGTGATTAGCTGGAGCTGCAATGACGTCACTCCACGCATGCGCGTGGGAACGGCACAGTACAACTGAAGCAACGGCATATAGCGCCATTGCTTCAGTTTTCTTAAGTGCGCATATGCCGCATGACGTCGGCAAATGCAAATACAGGGATATCTCCTAAACCGTGCAGGTTTAGGCGATATCCTTGATAGCTACAGGTAAGCCTTAATATAGGCTTACCTGTAACATAAAGTTGTAAACAAGGGTTTACAACCACTTTAAGTGGAGGTGACTTTTTCCCATCTGTAGCAATCTCTTCAGCTAATCAATGTGGATTACCTTTTTAAAAATATTGCTTTAAAGTTTGCATTAGTGATATGGAACACATCTAAACTTGTTAACCATCTGTTAACAGTGTTTATGGACTTTGGAGGGGACACAGAAATAATATGGCAGCAATTCCACCACTTCTGATGCTGCAACATCTCAGAGAGCCAGCTAGAGACGGAACACTGTGGTGACATCATTGCCTCTCTGTCTCTTATTGTGGCCATAGATGGATCGAAATTTGGCTGGTTCAGCAGGAATCAACTGATATTTGATCCACGTGTGGCCGCAGCAGTTAAACAGAATTTGATCTAACAATCAACTTCTGTTCAACCGTCATCCTGTTTAGCAGCTGCAGCCAGTGGCTTCTAGACAATAACTCAGCAGGAAGGATTCCCCCATCTACTTCAATTGCGTGGATGAGGAATTAAGTTTGGTTTTGTTCAGCCCACTGGCTGAACGAAAAAACTGAACCATGTGTGGACCTTTATACATGTGCAGATGGTTCGTTTCATCAGTTCAGTCACGTTTTTTTTTGGAGAAAAGTTTTACATCAGTTTTTACATCCGCCAGCTTGAGTCCTCAACCACCCGAGTCCCAGAGCCATTTTTTAAATTTTAGTTTGTCCGTTTACAACAAAAATTGGGCTTGGATTCTTTAAAAAAATGTTGACGGATGCTGATGTAAACAATGATCATCCATTTACATCCCCTTTGCCTTAGAGATGCATTGATATCTGTTTTTCATCCATCAACGGATGGATGAAAAACAGACAAACTGCACGTGTGCTGACTTCTGTGTTTACAATTAATAGTGGTGAGCAATGAGCGGAGGGTCTAAGCCAGAGGTGG
The DNA here is from genome assembly GCA_028564925.1 of Lithobates sylvaticus. Classification (NCBI taxonomy): domain Eukaryota; kingdom Metazoa; phylum Chordata; class Amphibia; order Anura; family Ranidae; genus Lithobates; species Lithobates sylvaticus. Next base: position 46,055,650 of record CM053035.1, on the reverse strand, counting down.
TGGACCTGAGTTCCACCAAGTCCCAGCTGAAAAAAGTCGTTGTATTCTAGTGCTTTTTATGTCAAGGGGTCATTCCCTCCATCTGTTGGGTTTTTATTATTTTATTGAAAATCCAGCAGTAGGCGTGAAAACACATCAAAATGGACGAGAACAGAGCCAGAAAATACAGCTGGGAGATATCAACACTTACACCCCAAAGGGATATAGTAAAACAGTAAGTGACTCAGCCAACAAATCTCCACTTTGAAATTCAATATTATGTGGACTCACCATTTAATTTCTTCAGTGTGATCCATTACGAGCTAGGTTTGAATTTATAACATATTTTATTCCTTTTTCCTTATATGGCCAATGTAACTCCAACTGTAAATCCTTTATATTTATTTTTTTATATTTCTTGCTAGCCCCTGGAAAAGGTACAGTGAATTTTCTCACATTTATAATGTATAATGATGGTTTCTATAGAGCTGTGCACTGCCCAGCTTGTGTTTAGCCACTTTGGATTAGCTGTTCTTTATCAATAAGTTATGTGACGCTAGCGGCAACATGCAGCATTAAATTATTTATGCAGTGAGTCATCACTGAATATTTATTATATACGTTTGTATTTATATGCAGATGTATAAGCCTTCGCTTAACCCCCCTACGCAAAATAATAAGCTTTATCAAATGGATCTGCATATTGTTTGTACGTTGTGATTATGTCAGAGGTAGACGCATATTGAAAGAGGTTGTAGAACTGGCGGGGGGCCAGGAACATCTGAAAATCTCGCTTACTGTAGGAGGGTATTGAACTCCATAAAAACATTTAGAAAATCTAAATTCAGGCAACAGCTATCTCCTCTAATGTCTATCTATCGTAAAAAATCACTAAGATGTCTGGACAGAAGTACAAATCCTTTGGTAGATAAGACAGTTCACATATTTGTATTTCATCTGTGTACGTAGTGGTTTGCCTGTAGCTGGTTTGCCTGTAGCTACGCTGTAAAAAATAAATATATAGTGATTTATTTTTATTTTTTATTTTTTTTCTCCTCCATAGTGCAGTCCCTTTGGGAAAATACCCTTTTTTGGGGACCTTTATTGTGTTCATTCCTATGGATAGCCATAGCCCAAAACTTGGCAACATTTAACCTTCTAATCAGGATAATTACCAGAACTCTGGTTGCCAAGTTCAAATCTCCAGTTGTCAGCATCACTCCTGACAGGCAAAGCAGAGTCCATGATAGCTGCTTGAATGAAAATCCTTCTCTCTGCCCTTCAAAGGCAGCTAATGTGTATGGAAGAGACCAAGAAGCCCATTCAGAATGCACCTGCGGCTGCCCCTCATACAAGCACCCACTATAGAGTTAAGGCGAACTGCCCTTCTTCCTGGCTGGAGAGTCGGAGACAGGAAGAAGGGGAAGCTGCCTTTTTTCCTGGATGGGCGCCCATACTGAAAAAAGTTCTGTAAAGTAAGTGCACAGAGAGCTGGGGAGCACTTTGACCCCCTCTCAGAGGCTTCTATCCCTCTTTGTCTCACTGATAAACGCCAGTATAGTCTTCCTCCCAATGACGATGGAGCATTTTGTCCTCTCACCAGCATCACAGATACAAGGACTTTTTTTTTTCTTTCTACGGACACCACCTTTTTTTCCATAAGCGCCATATTTCTCTGTGGCACACTATGTGCACTCTTATTTAACCCTTTATTGTGCTATATTGCGTTAACCATGCTAAAACCCTTGCTTCCATTTCAGCACAGCTCGCTATGCACGCCATAACTACTACCTTGAGTTTAGCGCACAGGGTGGTGTGCTCAACTTTTAGCCTCAACCCCAAATCTCAGGTTCACTGACTTCCAAAAGTTCTCAGGTATTTGTCTGTGTACATGGAATAAAGAGTCATCTATAGGAACAAATGGGGACCACAGTGCATACTATTAGCTGGGCCTGGTCAGGACTGTTTCGAAGAAAAGGCCTGATAGTCAGTATTGACTTCTCACAATCATAGTTACATAGTAAAGGAAGGTAAATGGATCAAGGGCTACTCCAAGCAATGCCCTCGAACATCTAAGATGGCTAGGACTATTTCGGTACCCAAATGTATAACAAAGGGTAATTATAAAGTTTTTAGTTACATAGTAGTTGAGGTCGAAAAAAGACACAAGTACATCAAATCTAACCTATAAAGACTATGTCACCATAGTTTTGACAATTTCCTTTAAGCCAACTATGACATGACTGGTGCTTGAGCATTTGTTTTGTTTTATAAAAAATAACCTTTCTAACCACCCCTGGTTTTCTTTCATTATATGTGTTTATTACATACAATTATAATAATTTTAGTATGTGTGTATATGTGTGTATATGTGTATATATATATATATATATATATATATATATATATATATATATATATTTTTTTTTTTTTTTTTGCAATGGTTGCCCTTTAATCCAATATCTTACATATGACGTTGTACTTTTTTTTTTCTTTACAGACTCTGCTGGATCTGGGTGGTTCTCCAAATTACAAGGATCGGCGAGGTCTGACTCCCCTCTACCACACTGCCATGGTAGGAGGGGATCCAAGGTGTTGCGAGTTACTGCTATACAACCGCGCATACATTGGCACCTTGGATGAAAATGGCTGGCAAGAAATCCATCAGGTAACAAATAGAGCTGTATTCACCATAATAGAATGCTCATGGGCCAGTACCATAGTTCTCAAAATCATAGGGTGCTGCACCAAGCCCCAAAATGTACAAATTTTAATAGCTTTTTTTCTATATTATAATACCCTCTTCTGTCTACCTTTTAGTATGTGTGGCTACATTCAGTAAGGGAAAGGGGTGTAGGGAAGGGGAGTCAGATGCCTCTTTACAGTTCAGAAAACAGGAATCCATTGCTGCTTTCTATTACCATTTGGTGCAGTGGCTTAAAGCTTAAGAAGTTCTTTGGGGCCTGGAGAGGACAGGAGGTTGTTGAAGCAAACTAAGCTGTGAAGTATCTATACATGAAGCTCTGAGCTGGCAGGATGAGTCTGCAGGATCATCACTCCTCCGACCGTGCGTCTCCTCCCTCCTCCTCCTAAACCAAGATCGCTTCATCTTTCGGCCAATCAGGAAACGGGTCTCAGGACCCACTTCCTGATTGGCTGGGAGGAGAATTAGTGTGACAATAGCAAATATTAATTTGCTATTGTCACACAACTGGGTAGGCTCAGGGCGCCCCGAGCCCACCCTTTTTTTGAAGCCTATTAGAGCATCGGGCTCTAAAACATTGGAATCCATGCGTCTGCCAACCTGCATGTAGATTAGAGGGCCAGATGCATGGATAAGGGGGGCTGTGCCCTTAATGGAAGGGCCGCCACTGCAGATCTCATTTTTGCTTTCTGTGCAATATGCAGCATTTGTTCATCTGTCTTAGCAGAGTCCTTATAGCCTGAAAAGACAGCTGAGGTTCGTAGGTCTACACAAGAAGCCAAAGTTTTAAAAGTGTTGTATTAGGGTCACAGAGTAATTGTGTGCAAGAGCACTAAAAATGATATAATCATATAGAATATCTTGGTGGTTGTTGTGTTACTCTTGTGTTGAGCAGTAAGCCGGAAAAGGGGTTAAACATGAATTACTTGCACTGCTGCTCTTTCCTGAAAACTTCTATCCACAGCTCTGGTCCCTAGTAGAGTATTGACAATGCTGACAGCTCTGTGGTGGCCACATCCTTGATTTAGACATACTTTGGCATGTGCACTAGGCCTTAAAAATGCCACTTTTAAGGGCTTTTGGCTTACCGTATATACTCGAGTATAAGCCGAGTTTTTCAGCACATTTTTTTTGTGCTGAAAGTGCCCTCCTCGGCTTATACTCAAGTCAAGCACTTTTCTGCAGCAGAAAATTACATTTTCCGACCTGAATTGGGGCCCCGTATCTCGGGGCCACTTGGTGCTAGGAACCCCAAATTTGCACTACAATATATCCAAAGATGGGGTTCCTAGCACCAAGTGACCCCGAGATACAGGGCCCCAAAGTAGGTCAACTGTGTCCATCTGCAGCAATGTCATTTTGGGACCCTTAACTACAGAGTTTGAAGTTTGGGGGACCTATGGCTGCAAATGGGCACAGTGAGGCATGCAAATGGGCATTGTTGACCCTCTTTTCCACTTACAGTAGCTGCGCATTTCTCACCCTAGGCCTTTACTCGAGTCAATAAGTTTTCCCAGTTGTTTGTGGTAAAATTAGGTGCCTCGGCTTATATTCGGGTCAGCTTATACTCGACTATATACGGTATTTAGTTTTTTGCCTCCAAACACCTCTATGTATTAGCCTATGTGTCTATGCACGCATAGGCGTTGAGAGACAGAACTATTGACCGTTTTCCCACACGTGTCACTGTCAGGTGCCACATAGACAGGCCCTGTCAACATTTTGCTGTGGGGGCAAATGCTCTATAGTTATGCACCCAGTTTGGTTGTCTGTACAGTAGAAGAGTAAGCCTGAATAAAAAGTAGACTATATTCTGCCTCTAATAGTGCATTCAGCATTATTTATTTTACTAAAACAATCGCATTACACAAAGGATGGACCTCTATTAAATGGTGTTAACAGTCAACAGTGCCTACGGCAGCATCGTGTATAAATACAGCCATGTAACAACTGTTGGGAACCTTCACCCAAACTTTTTTACGAGAGGTAAAATACTAAGTTACATGAGATTGCATGGCCCATTCAATTTTTAAAGCCCTTCCATGCCTATAAATAATACAGAACAAAAATGCATTTAAATATCCAGTAAACTAATAGTAAAATAATATGAGCACTAAAAGGCATTTAATAACATCATCTCTTATTGGAATCTAAATTGACCTTGTCACTCCTCTCTAAATTTAAATAAAGTAGCTTCCTATAAAGAAAAATGGAAATACTTTTGCCAAACACCATTCCATTAAAGAGGAGTCATTCTCTGATATCTGCTGGGAAACGGACTCTTCCAGGAGTGTCCCCCTGTCCTGTGTCCACTTAGTGTTCACTGGTTCCTTAGCTTAGCTTTACATCATTATAGGACATTAAGGAAAGGCTAACATAACACACACTGCCTCCTCACTGCTCTTATAATTGCTGCTTACAATTTGTAGGGAATTGCAATGGAAAAAACGTTTTAAAAATCTTTCTCTGAATGATCACGTGACTGCAAAACTCGGGTTTGGGGGGGGGGGTGGTGGGTTGTGCGTTGGTGCCACTGGAGAGAGGGCTTCAAAGTCGGGCACAAAGTAGCACAGGTCGTCTGCAGAGTTGCTAGCAGATGGACTCAGGAACACTGCTGATGTGATGGACAGAGTCTGCAGGCAGGTGGTACCTGTGAGATGGGACACATCTGTAGAATCACTGAGACCGAGAGTAGCAAAGTCAACACAAGCAGGGATGATGAACCAGGTGGGAAGCAGAGCAGACGAAGTCAAGTTGAAGCCGAGGTCAAAACACGAGATGCAGGCAGAGGGTATCCGTTAGACAAGCTGAGGTCAGAGACTGGAGAGAGGCAGGAGACAGGTCAGAAACTAGAGATCACAAGCAAGAGCTGAAGATCAATAAGCAACTCCAACTACTGACAGTCTTCCTTATAAAGGCCTGTGTGAAGTGCTTTTGGAGATGTTGGGTCCTAGAGCCCTTCTCCTGCCGTTGGTGCCCTGACACATGCACAGACAGACACACTTGCTGGAAAATTGCGGTCATGCGATCGCTCGGAAACAAAAAAGTTACTTTAATTGAGCTTTACTATAAAATCTATGGTGACCAGTTGGGAGGCAACAATTAAAATGTCTTTTTTCAATGTCACCTACTATGCAACAAGTCCATCAAGTCCAACCTCTGTGTGCTTTTGTGTCAGTATTACATGGTATATCCCTGTATGTTAAGGTTGTTTAGGTGCCTATCTAATAGTTTTTTTAAATAACCTATGCTCCCTGCTGAAACCAAAACTGTGGAAAATCCTGCACTAAGTGTTGAACAGAAAAAGCTGCACACTAATTATCTGAATACAGGACCAAATAAACTCAAATAAAAAAATAGGCTCGCTGTTCCTTTCAATAAAAAATGACCAATACCATATGCAAAATAGTGAATACATACGGTAATCACAAGAACAGCAAGAGATGATTATTCATAAAGTTATCGAACAAACACAAAGTTAACAGAAGATGTGTGCATACTGGGGTTAATTTACTAAAACTGGAGAGTTGAACCAGATTTTGTAATCTCCAGTTTTAGTAAATCAACCCCACTAAACTACTTGAAGGTATAGTGGGTGTGTTTCACAGAAAGTGATGCTGTAGCTCTTTCTGCAACAATAAGTCAACTGGAAAAGGAAATGTAATACCTGAGCTTTCAACATGGGGAACGCATAGCCGCACAGTACTACAGTAGGTAAGAGTAAGATCGGGTGGAATGATGACCAGATTGTCAATTACTTACTTGTCTTTGTACGAAGGTCTACATGTTTAGTATGCTGTGATGATAATTTGTTGTTGTGTTTTTCTCTTCCTCCAGGCCTGTCAGCATGGCCACTCACAGCACCTAGAGCATCTCCTTTTCTACGGCGCTGATCCCGCTTCCCAAAATGCTTCAGGGAATACAGCCCTCCATATCTGTGCCCTGTACAATAAGGTGAGTCTTGCTGCTATTGATAACTAAGGAAGACACAGCACTACTGACATTCCTCATATGATAGTCATACGTCTGTATTAGTTGGAAGCAGGGGCGGACTGACCATTCGGCCACTCGGCACTGCCTGAGGGACCCGGGCCACTAGGGGGCCCCATCAGGGTTGCCAGCCTCAGTAAAACGAGGGACAGTATGTAAAAATCTGTGTTTTTTTTTACATCTGTCTCTGAAATGTCCCTTACCGACAGCCTTTAGGTCTAAAAATCCAGAGATTATAGCTGCCCCACCTCTCCAGTACCTTCTCAGCCAATAGAAACATGTCTGTGTATACTGTGTGTACATGTATGTGTATACTGTGTGATTGTATACTGTGTGTGTATATACTGTGTGGCCCCATAATCTCTGATTGCCTGGGGGCCCCATAATCTCCTATTGCCCGGTGGCCCCATGAGTTGTCGGTCCCCCCCTGGTTGGAAGGTATTGCCTTCAAAGACATTATCATCCTTTCCATATTTCTTTGGTATACAATCTGAGCATTTGTCATTCCACTTGAACATAGAACGGCTTGGCCTTTGTACAACTGATTACCCAAACAGGACAATGCCTGCATAGAGTTTGTATGTTCTCCCTGTGCTTGCTTTGTTTTGGGGATTCCGGTATCCTTCCACATTCCAAAGACATGCGAGTAGGTTAATTGGCTCCACTATAAATTGGTCCTTGTATGTGTTTGTATGAATGTGAATTAGGGACCTTAGATTGTAAGGGCAGGGGCTGATGTGAATGTATGGTATACGTAAAGCTCAAAACTTGGGAAAATCCTGCATAAATGCATAAAATGCTGCACACTAATTATCTGAATACAGGACCAAATAAACTAAAAAAATAGGCGCGCTGTTCCTTTCAATAATAAATGACCAATACCATATGTAAAATTCAACAAGTAATCAAACAAACACAAAGTTAACAGAAGATGTGTGGGTGTATATATAAAATAAATGTTCATTTAACTCGTATACATCACAATATCAGTGCAAGTCCCCTTGTAAAGCACAGCGTAAGTTATTGGCACTATATAAATACCCATCATAAATATGACCGATTTTCCAAAAGAAATATAAATCTCTTCTAGAAGTATCATGCTGCAGTGCCCCTAGTGGATAAAGAAGCACAAACGTCATAAATACTAATATTTTAGCAGGCAAATTACATTTTTCAGGCATATTTGTCAGACACATCTGAGGGCGATAGAATAAATTTACATCTTATTTTCACTACATATTAAAGCCCCAAATCACCTACATAATGATCAATGTAATGAAGTCATATATCTCATGCTCATTTTTCAACATCAGAGATGTTTCAGTGTTCATCTTCTTGCTGTTAGTGTTAACATTCTTTATTGTACTTCAATTTGTGTGACTGTACAGTTATAAAATGTTTCTATATTTGCTTAGAGGTTAGCATGCACCAATACTAGTTTGTTGCTGTGTGTACAGTATGTATGTAAAGAGTGGGGTTGATTTACTAAAGGCAAATAGACTGTGCACTTTGCAAATGCAGTTGCAATAATGTTCCCCAGAGCTTTGTAAATGTGGTGAAGCTCTGCTGATTTCCATCATCCAATTATGTGGAAGCAAAAATGCTGTGTGTGTATATGTGCATATATATATATATATATATATATATATATATATATATATATATATATATATATATACACACACACACACACACACACACACACACACACACACACACACACACACACACACACACACACACACACACACACACACACAATATATATATATATATATATATATATATATATATATATATATACACTAGCCTCTGTCAATTACCTTTTCCTCTCCAAATCTCTTAATCTATTTGCTATAACTGAAACCTGGCTCCAGGAATTGGACACTACCACTCCAGCTGCCCTGTCCCACAGTGGCCTCCTTTGGACTCACTCCACCAGACCCAGTGGATGGAAAGGAGGTGGTGTCGGACTTCTCCTCTCCCCATAATGCATCTTCCAGGTACTTCCCACAGCTCCCTCTCTTTCCCCCCGCTCTTTCGAAATGCACTGCATTCATCTTTTCTCTCCAGTTTGTCTGAGGGTCGCAGTTATTTATCGACCTCCTGGATAAGTGTCACGCTTTATGGAGGACTTCTCTGTGTGGCTGCCCTATTTTCTCTCATCTGAAGTGCCTGCCATCATTCTAGGCGACTTTAACATTCCAATCAATGTTAATACTGCTACCACTTCTAAACTACTCAACTTAACCTCCTCTTATAACCTAACACAATGGACACAAACCACCACTCACTCCAACGGTAACACTCTCGACCTTGTATTCTCCCATTGCTGCACTCCCTGCAATCTCTCAAGCACACCCTTTCCTCTCTCTGATCACAACCTTATCCATTTCCCTCTCTCCTTGTCTCCTACATCCAATGCTGCCAATACACAAACCACTACCCGCAGAAACCTTCGCAACCTCAACCCTTCCCTTCTTCACTCTGCTACTGATGGCCTTTATGACAAAATTGCACCCCTGTCCTGCCCAGACCTAACCACTTCCATCTACAACAACACGCTGTCATCCTCCCTAGATGTACTTGCTCCTCTCTCTACACGCAGAACCAGGCCCCATCTGCCACAACTCTGGCAAACAGATGAGACCAGAAGTCTCAAGAGACACAGCCGTGCTCTTGAGCGAGCATGGCGTAAATCTAAGTCCTTACAAGACTTTACCCTCTACAAATCTGCCCTTCTCAAATACAACTCCTGCCTCCACACTGCTAAACAAACCTATTACAACACTCTCATCAAAACCCTCTCATCCAAACCTTGTCAACTCTTTTCTACCCTTAATTCCTTACTTCACCCCCCACTGCCACCAACCACCAACTTGCTTACCGCTCAACAGATTGCCAACCATTTCAATAGCAAAATCGACACAATTCGCAAGGAGATATCCAGCATTCAACTTCCTCCCCTACCCAACACAACATGTCCAACACCACACGCAATACTCTCCTCTTTTTGCCCAGTTACCACAAAGAAGTTGATAAACTCGTCTCCATGGCCCACCTCACTACCTGTTCCCTGGACCCTGTCCCCTCACAATTACTGCGACCACCTTCCAACTCTATCCTCAACTCCCTAACCCACATCTTCAACCTCTCCCTTTCCTCCGGCACCTTTCCTTCCCCGCTCAAACATGCACTGGTTACCCCCATAGTCAAAAAACCCTCACTAGACCCACCTGTTTGAATAACTTAAGACACATCTCCCTGTTACCGTTTGCCTCCAAGCTCATCGAACGCCTTGTCCAGGAACAAATGAGTCGCTACCTCATGGACAACAACCTTCTCAACCACCTACAGTCTGGCTTCCGCCCACAATATTCTACTGAAACTGCCCTACTAAAACTCACAATGACATTTTAACTGCTAAAACCAACAGCCACTACTCCATACTCTTACTTTTAGACCTTTCTGCTGCCTTTGACCCAGTTGAATACCTGCTACTCCTCAGCCGTCCGATCAGCCCCTACCCTGTCCACCTTTAGGAGATCCCTGAAAACTCATTTATTCAGGGAAGCCTATCCCACAAACACCTAACAACAATTGTCCCGAGCCACCCCCATTAAATCATTCTCTGCAGCTATTACCTTTTGTACCACCACCCCCTCCCTTTAGAATGTAAGATCTACGAGCAGGGCCCTCCTGTACCTTTTGTATTGAACTGTACTGTAATTGTGTTGTCCCCCCCTACACATTGTAAAGTGCTGCGTAAACTGTTGGCGTTATATAAGTCGTGTATAATAATTATATATATATATATTTGTATACACACACACACACACACACTTGCCAATCCTTGGGCCACTGTACTTTTGCCTTAAAGGGTAAGTTCACCTTTGTACACTTTTTTTTTTTCTAAATTACTGCTCCCCTATGCACCGATATCGCATTCATGTACTTTTGTTTGCAAAAATATGAAAGCTTTCCATTAAATCTACAGTCACTTACTTTTCTTGTCCTAATCCACGTTTCCAGACGTTTCCATTACTAATGTCTTCTTCCTGATCAGACTTTAGGTCATGACACAGGAAGGAGTTGACCAGCTGACCTCATTAGCCCACACCCTGCATCATCCACCCTCCCACTCACAGGTGCACGTTTTTTAAATGCAATACAATCAATCAGTGATCACCCTTCTCACTAAATATACAATCATATTGAATAGTGTATGGCCATGCTGCGCTTTCAGTGCCGTTAATTGTTAACGGCACACCAAACACAGAAGCAAACGCACATTTTGCCATGTGAAAGAACGAGGGGAAAATGCTGCAAAACATTAACACGCAGTAAAAAACCCACAAAATGCCAAAAGGTCCCATTAACCACATGTAGTGTGGTCAGTTGAAATCAACAGGCTACACTATGTGTGTCACAGGAAAAACAAGACCCAAAATGAATGGGGCCTGAAAGTCAAATTGGTGCGATAACACAAGAACACTGAGGCTCCGTTCACATCTGTGCGTTTCCTTGCACTTCAGAAATGTACTGCACCAAAAATCGCAGCATTAAACGCACCAAGCTCCGCTCTAAAAAAAAAAAGTTCTGAAGCTTCTTTGGGGCGATTGCTGTGTGTAGGGCAGCCCATTTAGGTGGATAGGCTGCCCTATGTGCGATGAGTGAAAATGCTCCAAAACGCCTCCCACCTCGCTAAAAAAAATAAAAATAAAATGCACGTGGGAATGCGAGTTGTTGCTTTGCAGAGTTGTGAACGGGCTGAGTGTTTCTGTCCACTCCCTCCTATGTTCTTGTATAAAGATGGCTATACACTATGTAATCTGATTGTGTATTTAGTGAGAAGGGTGATCACCAGGGCCGCCGATAGAAATCACGGGGGCCCCGTACAGCCTACCTGACGGGGCCTCCTTCAGCCCCGCCCCTGGTCCCTCCTTCAGCCCCATCCCTGGCCCCTCCCCAGACCCCGCCTTGAATTAAAGTACAGGTTTGTCTTCAAGTGATATTTATCTTTCTACAGCCAGTTATAAGTTTGATTATCCAAAAGAAATACTGTGATGATACACGAGATTGTCAGAGGCTGCAGACCTGATACAAGAGATGGTCAGAGACTGCAGACATACTACAGGAGATGGTCAGAGGCTGCAGACATAATACAAGAGATCAATGCAGCCTCACCAAAGCCCATCAATGCAGCCTCACTGTGTCCATCTGCAGTCTGATCAGTGCACATTAATGCAGCCTCACTGTGCCCTTTTCATCCTCATCAGTGCACATCAATGCTGCCTCACTGTGCCCATCTGCAACCTCACTGTGCCCATCTGCAGCCTCGCCAGTACCTTGATTATACAGAGTATTATACAGGAATCTCCATCTGTGTCATAGACAACACACTGATTTAATTTCCCTGCATTGGATCAGTGTTCCGTCTATCACAATCTAGGAGGCGGGGCTTTGTTACAGTGAGTGGACGGCCGCCGAACAGTTCAGACCCCAGCTCCATGACACAGAGGGGGATTAGTTACACAAGCGGAGGGGGAAGGTGTGAGGACTCTGCACTTAGATCGGCCCTGTACTCCGCTGCAGGAGAGGCGCTGGTTGGAGATTTTCTTTTCTATTCTGCGTGCATTCCTGTGTCAGATTGCCCTGGCCCCCCTGCTGGCCGGGCCCGGTACAACAGGGTCAGTTGTACTGGCTTATGAGCGGCCCTGGTGATCCCCGATTGATTGCATTTCATTTAAAAAACATGCACCTGGGAGTGGGAGGGTGGATGATGCAGGGTGTGTGCTAATGAGGTCAGCTGGTCAACTTTTTCCTGTGTCATGACCTAAAGTCTGATCAGGAAGACATAACTAATGGAAATGTCTGGAAACGTGGATTAGGACAAGAGAAGTTAGTGTCTGTAGATTTAATGGAAAGCTTTGATATTTTAGCAAAAAAAAGTACATGAATGCTATAGTGGTGCATAGGGGAGCTGGATTTTAGAAAAAAAAGTGTACAAAGGTGAACTTACCCTTTAATGAAGAAGCATTGTCACCCTAGGCCCTTTGAACTAAAAATAACTCCTCCTAAAATGTTCTTCTTTACATAGGGATTTATATAGGGGTTTTGAATTTTACAGAAGATAGCTGAGAAGGCTGATAACATTGTTTGAGTTTTTAGTGGAGTACGGTGGGTATAGAAAAGAATCACCCCCTTTTAAAATAATCACATTTTGTTGCTTTGCACCCTGAAATGAAGACAGACACAGTTTTTGTTTTATCCAGCTGTATTTACTATGGGCAAATTATAACATCCAAGTAAAAGATATAACTCCAACATTTTAATATCATCTGACCAAACACCTTTTTCCATGTGGCCTCAGAATCTTCAAGGTACATTTAAAGTGGTCAGATGAGACTAAATGTATCTATTTGTCCTCCACGCCAAACAATATGTCTGACAGAAATCCAATACATCTCACCATCCAAATAACACCATTCCTACAGTAAAACATGGAGATGGTAATATCCTGTTATGGGGGTGTTTCTCTGCAAAAGGGACTGGAGCACTTGTCAGGATAGAAAAAAAATGGATGGGGCAAAATACCATCAAATTCTTGAGGAAAATCTGCTGCCCTCTGCCAGAAAGTTGTCAATGGGAAGAAGGTTTACCTTCCAACATGACAATGACCCAAAGCACACAGCAAAAATGACCACACAGTGGTCGAAGGAGAAAAAGGTGAATGTCCTTGCATGGCCTAGTCAGAGCCCAGACCTAAACCCCATTGAAATCCTGTGGAATGATTTGAAGAATGCAGTCCACAAATGGTCACCATCAAATTTAACTGAACTTGAACAGTTCTGCAAAGAAGAGTGGGCAAATATTGAAGTGTAAATGTGCAAATAAACAGGAACTGATTCTGGACAGCCGCACACTTGAAAAGTAGCCTTTCTTTATTTTAAAAAGTTCACATCAAAATCAAAGCTGGAAATTGCAGCAGACAAAAGCTATGAATAAGCACTACTGTTAGTGCGAAATGTCTGCTCTTTTGTCTGCTGTAATTACCAGCTTTGATTCTGATGTGAACTTTTTAAAATAAAGAAAGGCTACTTTTCAAGTGTGCGGCTGTCCAGAATCAGTTCCTGTTTATTGCTAATAGCAATCGCCAGCACCTACGGCTTCCGAACCGAGAGAGAGGTTTATTATCTGTTTGTTTTCCTGGAGCGGTGATATCTCCCCCCCCCCCCTTCCCATTTCGATTTCTGGACTTTGTAGATGTGCAAAGTTAGTAGAGACATATCCCAACAGACTAAAGGCTGGAATTAAAGCAAAAGGTGGTTCAACAAAATACTGACAGAATGGGGTGATCCTTTTTCCAACTTAGTGATTCTGTGTTCAAATTTTTTCAGACGTTGGTGTTATATCTTTCACTTGAATGTTATAAGTTGTGCTTGTAAATACAGCTGGATAAAACAAAAACTGTGTCTGTCTTACTTTCCGACTGCAAAGCAACAAAATTGGATAATTTTAAGGGGGGGGGGGGGATTCTTTTCTATACCCACTGTATACAGGAAGTTACAAGAATGCTTGATACTGATAAGGATCCACCGATATTTTCTACTGAAAGTGGATGTAAACCCTTACATATACCCAGTGAAGTGACTGGCCTCAGGTTATAGACAGAGATCAAACGAATCCTCCTACATAAGTTGTACCTGTTTATTTGCAGTATTCTCTTCTGTACATCTGTTTGAAGTCCAGAATTTATAAAGCGTGTCTGTGCTGTCAGGAAAAAAAAAGGGGGGCTTAAATCGTACACTGCTGAGCTCAGTAAGGAGAGGGGGGGGGGGGTGGGGGCTGGGGGGGGGGGGGGGGAGGGGGAGGGAGGGAGGCGGGAGCGGGGGGGGGGGGGGGCTGGGCGGGGGGGGGGGGCGGGATGGGGGGGGGGGGGGGATGGGAGGGGGGAGGGGATGGGAGGGGGGCGGGGGGGGAGGGGGGAGGGAGGGGGACGGGAGGGGAGGGGGATGGGGGAGGGATGGGGGGGAGGGATGGGGGGGGGGGAGGGGGGATGGGCGGGAGAGAGGGGATGGGGGGAGGGGGGGGGAGGTGGAGGGAGGGGGAGGAAGAGGGGGGAGGGAGGGGGGAGGGGATTGGGGTGGAGGGAGGGGAGGGGGAGGGGGGGGGGGGAGGGAGGGGAGAGGGGGGGGGGGGGGGTGGGGGGAGGGAGGGAGGGGGGGGGGAGGGAGAGGAGAGTTGGATTTGGGGGGGAGGGGGGAGAGGGAGGGGAGGGGGGGGATTGGAGGGGGAGGGGGAGGGGATGGGATGGGGAGGGGGGGTGGGGGGGGGGTGGGGGGAGGGGGGGGGAGGGGGGCTCAGTAAGGAGAGCTCTACGTGCTGATTGGAGGGAAGGGACACCCCCTCCCCACCTTCACACAGGAACAGAGCTGGCACTATTAATCACCTGGAGCTCCCTCCCCTGTCACCATTTTTCCCTTGGTGTCAGGAAAACTTGTCTCATGCTGATAGCAGAGGAAAGGTGACTCATGCTGATAGCAGAGGAATGAAGTAGCAGACAGAAATAACACTTAGTGCTCCTAATAGAGAGAAGTACACACTATAGAGGGATATGCTTTGTTCAAAGTTTGTCTGAGGTTTTCAACCAATTTAATGCAGCCGACCATTACTGGGTAGCTGCAATATATCACATGTTTGGTTTTGGGTTTATATATATGTAGCGGGGTCGTACCCCTTTTAGGGGAAAAGACTACATTCCCCATAATTCCCCAGGCTCCCGGGCTGTTTGTTTCCGCCCGAGAGGCTTCTGGGGGAGGAGATAAAAGGGAAGAGGAGAGACCGCCTCTTCCTCTTCTGACTGGGCTGGTGACGCAGACACTTCTAAGTGAGGAGACACCTGTGCGGACCGGGACTGCTGAAGGCCTGAAGCCTGGGCCTTGCAGCAGGCGGAGAGAGACTCTCATCCCTCAGAGTCAGCAGCAGCGGAGCGGAGACTTTTCCCTACAGACGGTCGGTCGGAGAGAGGACCGGAACGCAGGGGCTGTGACGGAGGAGACCGGAAGCCGCCATTAGAGGGACCGGAGCTGAGGACGGTACCCCAGGATTGGTGAGAGAGCTGGAAGGCTCATCCTGCATTACTATACACACGTTTATGCCTATTGAACTGCCTAGGCACAATTCACCTCAGAGCAGCAAATGTTACTTTCTGTGGATTACAAATACACCATTTAAAGCTACATGTGCACCACCTCTACAGATCTATTGCCGGTGAAGAACACTGTACTTATTCAAGGACTGAGCTCTATTGCTAGGGATCAGGCCTGGTCCGTTAGGTAGGTGCAGATAGATTTATTGCACCACAGGGGTGCATAGCAGACGGTCGCCACACTTGGCGCTCCGTTTCCCCATTGCTAGTTTGTTACATATATGTGTACATGTTAAAGTGCATATTGCAGGGACCTGCTAATGTGTTGTAAGTCAAATGTTAAGTGCATGTTACTATTTCTTTTCCTTACTGCCAAAGTAAAGCCAGTTATTCTTATCTCAGCAGTCTGCTTGTGAGTTCATACCCATTACACTTAGAGTATAAGTGATATTTATATGTGCATAGATACATACCCCTTTACTAACTGTGCCAGAGCGGGTAGAGAAAATTGCCGGGGGTTGGTGGAGCTGTACTCAGGGACCCAAAACAAACTAGCGGCCCTCTTAACTGGGGGTATCGCTACACGTGGGGGCTCGTAATCCGGGATCCTGAGTCAGCGGGAAAAGCCGCCAGAAGGTACCGGCATGGACCCAATAGAAGTGGGACGGTGGTCCGCAACATGGGCCACTGATCCAGCCGCAGCAGCGGTCATTGAACTGCCAGGGATATGGCAGAGAGAGGCAGTGAAGCAGCTCATAATGTCCCTATCCCCATGCCAAAAGTCATGGATAATGGACATGAGAAATGATGCTGGGTATACATACGCCTTAATAGAGTGGCAGGAAGAGACTCCAGAGCAGTTCAGGAGCCAAAGCATACAAGCACCGAATGGTCAGGCCTATCAAGTGCTGCATGCGCTGCCGCGCAAGGGAGACTGTTCCCCTATGAAAGCTATGCTATCCCCAAAGCAGGAAGGGCTGAAGGGCGCGGAAAGTCCCGCACCCGCACAAACTACTCTTAGTGCAGAACTGTGTGCTGTCCTAGGGGAGATTGTGACTCAGTGCAGAAGAGACCCCGGGGATTACCCAATGTCGGGATACAGGAAACTCCAGATGTTTTCAGGGAGGACACCTGTACCCTCGGGAGAAGAGAGGTTTGAAGAGTGGTTAGATGGTGCCACACAGGCCTTAGAAGAATGGGAGGTCCCAGAAGGCAGAAAGAAGCAAATGATTGTTGAGAGCCTAAAAGGGCCTGCCTTAGAGGCCATACGCAATCTGAAGACAAGCAAAAAGGATTGCACTGCCCAGGACTACATAGACATCCTGGAAAGTGTGTTTGGTGGGACAGAAAAAGTCACAGAACTTACCTATCAACTGGAACACTGTTACCAGAAGACAGGGGAGAAGCTGTCAGAGTACATGGGACGTATAGACAAGATCCTGCATAGGATTATCCTGAAGAAGGGGATAGATCCGGGGAAGGTAGATGAAGCCCAGCAGGTGATGAGGGGAGCCCAACCCCTGGACCCTGTCGCACTAGTACTACGTACCCGGCAGGATGGGAAGAGCCTGGACTACCCTGATCTCATTCGAATGGTCAGAGAAGAAGAGGCCATGTTGGAAGAGAAAAGGGAAAAGCAAGTGATGGGGTCTACAAAACTTCCAGTGGCCACGGTCAGGTCGGCCTTAACCCCTGAAAGAGAGACAGAGGTAGATGCCCTGAAGTTGCAGATGTCCCAGATGATGGAGATACTGACGTCTCTAGTGGCAAAAGAGACGCCAAGTCCCAAGAAAGAAACAAGCAGGAGGGAATTGTTTCCAGCTGTTCCAGCACCAGCATCCCCACCTGACTACGGTGAGATGATCTGTTTTAATTGTGGCGGAGTGGGCCACATTGCAGCTGTATGCTCCAGTCCCAAGAAGAAGAAAACAGAAAGCTGCCAGCAGGCGGGAAACGCCAAAGGGCCCCGGTGAAGGAGTCAGCCGGGTGCCCATCACCTTCAGTGAGCTCCAAGAAGCATAACAGGAAGAGAAAGCGAGGAGATCAAACCCCTCAAAAGGGGCCCAGGGATCCTCAACCAAGGTGCACTCCAGAGAAAGGGGGCAAGACCCCTCCGAAGAGACACAGCACCCCCAAGCGAGAACCCTTAAAAGTGAGAGATAACAATGTCCCTCAACGGGTTCACACTCCCACTAAGAGGGAGAAAATTAATGCATACCAGGCTCAAGAAAGGAGCAAGTGCAGATCAAGTGAGAAAGGAAAGAGTCCACAGAAGAGGACAGCATCAACTCGGCCTTACCCAGAAGAGCTAGTTGGTCCATCCCCTACTGTACCTATCCAGGTGGAAGGAGTGTACACGAAGGCCCTCCTAGACACTGGAGCACAAGTGACCCTATTGTACAGGGACTTCTATGACAGATACCTGAGTCATCTGCCAATACAGAAGATAGAAGAGTTGGAGATAAGGGGATTGGGAACTCAGAGTTTCCCCTATGATGGATACCTACCCATACGGTTGACCTTTGACCCATCCGTAGCTGGGAAGACTGAAGTGTTTGACACCTTAGCCGTGGTGTGTCCCCGCCCACCAGGAACCAGCAAGACGTCCCTAATCATAGGGACGAACACGGATCTAGTCAGAAGGCTTCTGAACCCCCTGGTGAAGAAAGAGAATCTTTCAGCCCCCAAGATCCATCCCATGCTGAAGGCAGCCTACCAGCGGTTGGTCCTAGAGCAGAAGACCCCAAGTGAGGGGATAGGAAGGGTATGGAGGCTTGGAAAAGAAGGAGCAGTGTTGCAGCCTGGAGAGGTGACCTGCATGAGAGCCACGGTGAAACTTAATTGGGAGCAGCCTGGCCCCTTTGTAATGTTGGAACCCGACCCAATGGAGGGTCACTCAGGTCTGGAGGTGATACCAGAAGTGATCTCATTGAAGGACCTGAAGAAGGCTAGAGGAAGTGTCCCTGTCAGTGTGAGGAACCCCACGGAGCAGCCCGTGGAGATCCCTGCCAGGATGCTTCTGGGACAGGTGAGTCCTGCTGTCCCAGTTGGCTGGTCAGAAGTGAAGGGGACGGGTGAAAGAGAAGATGTTTGGAAGAAACTCTCCATGGAAAACCCAAACCTACCTGGAGCTTGGAAAGAGAGCCAAGGCCCAGCTGACCAGATGGGAGAAGATTTTCTCTAAAGATGAGTTTGATGTGGGGTGTGTGAGGAGTGCCACCCACCGAATCCGCATGCAAGAGGACAAGCCATTCAGAGAGAGAGTGAGGCGAGTCCCGCTAGCAGATCTGGAGGATCTGAGGGAGCAGCTTGCGGAACTGAAGAAGACGGGAGTGATTCGGGAGTCCAGAAGCCCCTATGCCTCCCCAATTGTGGTAGTCAGGAAGAAGAATGGGTCATTGAGGCTCTGCATTGATTACAGAACTCTCAACAGGAGGACCATTCCTGACCAGTACACCACGCCAAGGATAGAGGATGCCTTACAGAGTTTATCTGGAGCTAAGTGGTTCAGTGTGATGGACCTCAAGAGTGGGTATTACCAAATCCCCATGCATCCAGAAGACAGAGAAAAGACTGCCTTCATAACCCCAGTGGGATTCTTTGAGTTCAACAGGATGCCCCAGGGCCTATCTGGAGCTCCTGCTACATTTCAACGCCTAATGGAAAGGACAGTTGGAGACATGAACCTCATAGAAGTCCTTGTGTACCTGGACGATGTCATTGTCTTTGGAAAGACTTTGGAAGAACATGAAGCCAGATTGGAGAAAGTACTGAAGAGGCTCAGTGAAGAGGGACTCAAACTTTCTCCCGAGAAGTGTCGGTTCTATCAGTCCTCTGTGAACTATCTGGGACACATAGTGTCTGAAAAAGGAGTGGCTACAGACCCTGAGAAGTTGGAGGCAGTTACTTCGTGGCCAAGGCCCACAACAGTTACAGAACTTCGGTCGTTCTTGGGGTTCTGCTCCTACTACCGCAGGTTTGTGGATGGGTTTGCCCGCATTGCAAAACCCCTAAACGAACTGCTCAAGACAGAAGGAGAGGAAGATGGATTGGGGCCTAGGAGGTCCAGTGAGTCGGTCCAAGACCAATGGAACTCAAGGTGTGAAGAGGCTTTCAGAACCTTGAAGAGAAGTCTCACCACAGCCCCAGTTTTGGCCTACGCTGATCCCACTAGACCATATGAGCTACATGTTGATGCCAGCCATGAGGGCCTAGGTGGAGTACTCTACCAGGAGTATGAAGACCAGCTACGACCAGTGGCCTATGTGAGCCGGAGCCTGACCCCCTCCGAGAAGAACTACCCCACTCACAAGTTGGAGTTCTTAGCCCTAAAATGGGCAGTAGTTGACAAACTGAGAGACTATTTGTATGGGGCCGAGTTTACTGTAAAGACAGATAACAACCCCTTGACCTACCTATTCACCACCGCCAAGCTGGATGCAACTGGACACAGATGGTTGGCGGCGTTGTCTGGATTCAATTTCAGCCTCAAGTACAGACCAGGGGCTGGAAATAGGGACGCAGATGCCCTGTCCCGAAGATCCCATGTCATGGTCGATGACTGGGAAGACTGGACTCAAGTGGCACCAGATGGAGTGCGAGCCCTTTGTCAGGGGGCTGAATTCCAAGCCAGAGGAGGATCCAGAGTGGAAGAGATAGGAGTTACCACAGTGGGAGTCCCGAAGTGTTACTGTGGGGTAATTCAACTAGAAGAAGAGTGTCTACCGAAGCTGTCCAAGAAGGAGTTAAGGTGTGACCAATTGGAAGACCCCATGGGGAGATTGGTCCTGGAAGCCCTGGAAAACCAGAGTCCAGAGGGACTTCGCCTTACCCCTTCCAAAGAAGCTCGCCTACTGAGGAGAGAGTTGGACAAACTGCAGGTGCATCAGGGGGTAGTCTACCGAAGGGGCCCCTCTGATAGCCCAGAAGATAAGTGGCAGTTGTTTCTCCCAGAAAAGCATCGAGAGACTGTGCTGATTGCCCTACATGACCAGCATGGTCACTTGGGAGCAGAGAGAACCTTCCAACTTATCAGAGACCGGTTCTATTGGCCCTGCATGAGGGCCGAAGTGGAGGAGTATTGCCATTCCTGTGCAAGATGCATTCAGAGAAAGACTTTACCCCATCAAGCTGCCCCAATGGGCCATCTACAAAGTCAAGGCCCAATGGATCTGGTATGCATTGATTTTCTCTGCCTCAAACCCGATTTGAGTGGATTGGGGAATGTTCTGGTGGTAACCGACCATTTCACCCGTTATGCTCAGGCTTTCCCAACCAAGGACCAGAAGGCCTCTACAGTAGCCAAGATACTTTTGGAGAAGTACTTTGTTCACTATGGACTACCACAGAGAATCCATTCAGACCAAGGAAGGGACTTTGAGAGTCGCCTGATCAGGAAGCTACTAGATTCTCTGGGAGTAGAGAAGACTAGAACTACACCATATCACCCTCAAGGTGATGCCCAGCCTGAAAGGTTCAACAGGACCCTATTGAACATGTTGGGAACTTTGGAAACAGAGAAGAAGCAACATTGGAGCCAACACATTTCAGCTCTAGTGCATGCTTACAACTGTACAACCAGTGATGTGACAGGTTTTTCCCCTTACCGGCTTATGTTTGGGAGAGAAGCAAGATTGCCAGTGGATTTGGCCTTTGGCATTTCCTTAGACCATGCCTCTGCTGCCTCCCACAAAGGATATGTGGACAGACTGAGGCACAGTTTGAAGATAGCTTATGAAAAAGCTCAAGCGGCCTCTGACCAGAGGGGGGCCCGAAATAAGAGGAACTTTGATTTGAAAGTTCGAGTACAGGACCTACAGCCTGGGGACCGTGTACTGTTACGCAACCTAGGGATCCCTGGGAAACACAAGATTGCTGATAGATGGAGATCAGAGCCATATATCATTTGTAGAAAGCTACCTGGATTGCCTGTCTACAAGTTAAAGCCAGAAGGAAGAGTGGGGCCTTTGAAGACCTGGCATAGGAATCATTTGCTCCCACTCACTGAAGCAGTCAGAATGCCTCCAGCAAGAGACGTACCTGAATCTGTTTCCATTCTGGATACCCCCAGGCCTAATACTAGGTCTCAGACATCCCAAGTTAGGGGTGGACAGGACCCCCAACCAGAGGAAGAAAGAGGAGAACTTGAATGGCTATGGCCTTCCTCAACTCCAGGAAATTCCGCCATAGACCTTCCACCTACTGAAGATGTGGAAGATGGAACATTGAACCCAGAAGCCACAGAGTTTGTGCCATTCAGTGTTGTGCCTGAGTGCTGGGAAGATATCCCTGGTCTCTACTCAGAAGAAGAAGAAGTAGATGTTCCAGAACCAGAGATGTTGCCAGAATGTGTTCCTGAAGAAGTCCCAAGAGAACAGAGAGCTCGCAGAAGTGTGAAGCCTCCCAAGAAGCTAACTTACCCCAAGATGGGAGAAAGTTCAGAGGACTCTGTTACCACAGCAAGGAGAAGTGCTGAACGCCCTGACCCATCCACTGTTCATTTGGTGGAGGGCAACCCCAGCTCACTCTCTGGCACAGTTAAACAGGTCGCCCACACTGAAGTGACCTGTAGACAGGACAGCTCCCCATCTTATGCCAATTGGTGGGAAGCTCCCCTGTCCAAATTATGTGAACGTGTTGTCTCCAAGAAGGCTTGTAGTTTGAACAATGTCTTTGGGGACCAAAGATTCAAAGTGGGGGGAGTGTGTAGCGGGTCGTACCCCTTTTAGGGGAAAAGACTACATTCCCCATAATTCCCCAGGCTCCCGGGCTGTTTGTTTCCGCCCGAGAGGCTTCTGGGGGAGGAGATAAAAGGGAAGAGGAGAGACCGCCTCTTCCTCTTCTGACTGGGCTGGTGACGCAGACACTTCTAAGTGAGGAGACACCTGTGCGGACCGGGACTGCTGAAGGCCTGAAGCCTGGGCCTTGCAGCAGGCGGAGAGAGACTCTCATCCCTCAGAGTCAGCAGCAGCGGAGCGGAGACTTTTCCCTACAGACGGTCGGTCGGAGAGAGGACCGGAACGCAGGGGCTGTGACGGAGGAGACCGGAAGCCGCCATTAGAGGGACCGGAGCTGAGGACGGTACCCCAGGATTGGTGAGAGAGCTGGAAGGCTCATCCTGCATTACTATACACACGTTTATGCCTATTGAACTGCCTAGGCACAATTCACCTCAGAGCAGCAAATGTTACTTTCTGTGGATTACAAATACACCATTTAAAGCTACATGTGCACCACCTCTACAGATCTATTGCCGGTGAAGAACACTGTACTTATTCAAGGACTGAGCTCTATTGCTAGGGATCAGGCCTGGTCCGTTAGGTAGGTGCAGATAGATTTATTGCACCTCAGGGGTGCATAGCAGACGGTCGCCACACTTGGCGCTCCGTTTCCCCATTGCTAGTTTGTTACATATATGTGTACATGTTAAAGTGCATATTGCAGGGACCTGCTAATGTGTTGTAAGTCAAATGTTAAGTGCATGTTACTATTTCTTTTCCTTACTGCCAAAGTAAAGCCAGTTATTCTTATCTCAGCAGTCTGCTTGTGAGTTCATACCCATTACACTTAGAGTATAAGTGATATTTATATGTGCATAGATACATACCCCTTTACTAACTGTGCCAGAGTGGGTAGAGCAAATTGCCGGGGGTTGGTGGAGCTGTACTCAGGGACCCAAAACAAACCAGCGGCCCTCTTAACTGGGGGTATCGCTACATATACTTTAAAATTAATTCGGGCTTCTCATGCTTTTCCTAAAATAGAGGGTTAATACAGCAGCCTCAGATACCAGGCCTGCCATTCTTCCATTTGGTTTGCATCCTTTTTGGACTGAGCTACTATAACTGCACCCACTTTCCTGGTCAGTGATTCACCAGGATTGGGATAATAGCTCTGGAGTCTGTACCTTTAAAATCAAGTCTGCAATGGCAGCTTCTGTATTTTTCTTCACAGGTTCCCTTTTGAGGCAAACACATAAGAATTATAAAGGTTCTGCTAATTATTTAGTCGGAGAATAAGGGCAGGCATAGGCCGCTCAAATTTTAGCCATTCAGCTAATGAGCAGGAAAACTCGATTGATTCCCGCCTGCATGCTAACAGCATGGATAGAGGAATTTCCATTGTATTCAGACATCCTCAACTGCCGGTGCTGCCAAACAGTGACTGCATTTGCTAAGCCAATAATTTTCCATGTAGCTCAGTAAGTTTTTAAATTGACTTTTGTTGAGCCGGGTAGTAGTTGTTGGGCCACCCACAGCTTGAATTTCAGCTAATTTAATAGGGATCTTCCTAAATTTAAACCATCCTTTACCTGCCTTAAACCTTTTCCTCTGTATGCCCGGGGATGTGACCACTGTGATTGGCTGTCAAAGTGGTCACATGATCAGGAGCAGCTCCCACTGATTACTAATCATTAGTGGCGACTGAGACAGCTTTGACATCGTGGTCTCCAGATCTCTCAGCACAGAAACATTGGCTGCCCATTTTTCTATCCCAATGGAGGCTTTTCATCGAACTGCCATGTTGCAACTGCCATAGACGCATTTGGTGCACCTGATTGAGATGCAGTCCCATTGACTTCAATAGGCAGGTTTGATAGGTGGTGCCACCTGTCAGACTCAGCAGCGTGAGTTAAAATTGACACACCATGAAGCACCACTGTAGTGTGTACCACCATATAAGCTTGGAGGTGGAAAACCAGGGGGGCAGTAAAAATGTAGACCAACTTCTTTAGATCCCAGCCCCCCCCCCCCCCATGTGAATGAGTATGGGGTACATAGTATCCCTCCCTACTCATTCATCAAAAAAGTGTAAAAAGTAAAAATATAACTCTTTTATTAATATACAAAAAATAAATGCCCCCCAAATTAGATCCAACATCAATCCAACATCAGTCATGATGCCCGCTGCTACCCCCGGCCCTGAAAAAAAAAATTTCCTCACCTCCTGTTCTGGTGACAGCTGCAACATTTTGCATTTCCCACAATAAGGCCATAACTACTTGGCGGTGTCGTGTCTTGACACGTTTCACCCTTTCAACCAGGGCTTGACCAGGACCCCTATGATTAAGCACCAGTGTGGGGGGGGGGGTGAAACATGACAGGGGGCATGGCCTGAGGGGAGACATTGAATGAGGCTTTCGCATGTATACATCCATACTAAGATCAGCTATGGCGAGTGGCAGTTTTAAGCTAAAATTGTGCTTTTCCAATCACTTTCTGTCTCAACGACAATGGTCACAGAGACAAACAGAGGAGGTGAATCTTCCTAATGAAGACACAAACAGTAATAAAATACTAATAAAAATACAGATCTGTTGCGCTTGAAAGATAGTAATAAACTAAGAAAAAAAGCAGCTGACACTATTGCTGGTTGCAATGAGACAAAATATAAGACGAGGTGCAGCGCTAGAAAAATATATATAAAAGCAAATGAAAAAAGATCATCACAAATGAAATTGGTTGAAGACGATCAAAATCCTCTAGTTAATCAATCCGGATAAGAACAAATAGGAAAGCCACCACCAACACCCAATACTACTGACTCTTACCATCAGTGTGTAGGGTACACACATTAAATGTATAGGTTATGAACCAAGCAATCCTCCTCCACAGATGGATTAACTCCACAGAAGGTCAAAACGTCTCATTCAATAGGGAAAGAAGACCTCCAAAGCCTCCTCTATAGAATGGGATTCCACTGATAAACTCCAGTATCCACATAAATAAAAAAGAAGACCGATCATTGCGCAGGCGTCCAGGTAGTATAGTTTATTTGAAGATAAAAACTATTACACTCACATGATTGAGAAATCTGACAGGCAAGGGGAAACAAACCTGCGTTTCCAACTGACAAGATGGCCGTCGGGTCCCGGTCAATGTCCTGCGTCACACGTCCTTAGCGCCACCCAACGTTTCGTCATTAAAATGCATCATCAGGGGCATGGTCATGGTGTGTGCGAGGCTAGAGGACTTTGATGGTCTTCAACCAATTTCATTTGTGATGAACTTTTTTTATTTGTTTTTATATATATTTTTCTAGCGCTGCGCCTCTTCTTATATATAGTAATAAATACTGATATGGGTTCTAATCCTTCACCATTTTATACAAAATAAATGCCCCCTGCTGATATGGAGAGCTCTAGTCATGGTGTGTGCGAGGCTAGAGGACTTTGATTGTCTTCAACCAATTTCATTTGTGATGAACTTTTTTCATTTGTTTTTATATATATTTTTCTAGCGCTGCGCCTCTTCTTATATATAGTAATAAATACTGATATTTATCTAATCCTTCACCATTTTATACAAAATGAATGCCCCCTGCTGATATGGAGAGCTCTAGCTCTGACCCAGCAGAGAGCTTGTTGCACCTCTGCAGAGAGACTGCTGCTTCCAGTAAAGAAAGCAAGGATCCTTTGCTACAACATGCTGGTAGGGGATGAATGTTCTGCTCCGGATCTGGCTGCTTTCTAAAGAAACAAGCTGTCAAGTGTACGCACATGGCTGCAAGGGGGTCATACAGTATCCAGAATCTCTGTAAAGACTTCACCAGAACCCTCAGCTGGGGTGCAAGGGTTTAGCTTTTTTAGGGTTAAACATATCACCTCCCAGCTTCCTGTCAACTGCCCTCTGAAAAGAAATCTACCGTTGGTCATTTCAGAGGAACAGCAAGGGCTGCTACATGAGAGAATGAGCCCAACAGGTGAATACAGTATGGGTTTTAATATACAGTGGAACCTTGGATTACTAGCATAATCCATTCCAGGAGAATACTTGTAATCCAAAGCACTTGCATATCAAAGCGAGTTTCCCCATAGAAGTCAATGGAAATGAAGATAATTTGTTCCGCATTGCCTTCTATTACATGCAATACTGCATGTGGCCAGAGGCGCTGGGGCGCCGGAGAGCCTCGGAAATACTCAGTGACAGCTTGGCTGAACTCGGAAACACACTGGAAAGGAGTATTTCCGAATGGCTCCGAACTGTTCCGCGTGTCCCTGGGGCGCCCCCGCACCTCTGGCCAAATGCGGTACTGCACCGCCCATTAGCTTGAATTTTGCTCGTTTAGCGAGACAACACTCGCAAACTAAGTCAGAGTTTAAAAAAAAAATTGCTCGTCTTTCAAAACGCTCGTTAACCGCGTTACTCGTAAACCAAGGTTCCACTGTACATATAGTCCTGTATAGAGGAATATCTGCTATATTTGGTATAGAGTAAAGATGCATTCATTACAAATATGAAATAAGGGTTTTGTTTATTTTTACTTTAAATACATTGCATTGTTCTTTAAAATATGTTTTACGACAGTAATAATCCACGTAGTGCGATATAAATAATGTACCATGGTTTGCTTCATGAAAGAACAAAGTGTGATTTCTGTGTTATGTCAAAGGAAATCACAGCTGAACTGGCTTTGTATATTTACAAAGTAATAATTTAGGTGTCTTAGGCCTCATGCATGCTGGGCTTAAAAAAACTCACATTCAGGAGAGGAGCTTATGAGCAGAAAAAGTGCTTGACCTGTTTAAATGTGTCTAAATGCTACAGGTGCTTTTGCGCAATATAGCATTCCAAAGGCCTTAACAAATGAATATTCTCCCTCTTCACACTGGCACAGAGGTAGCAGCTGCTGTCAATTACATCAAAACATTTGTTTTGTCTCAGATTCATTTGTTAAGTTAATCATTTCCTCTCGTCATATTTGTTATGTTAGAATGATTCGTTTTTGGAATTCATTTCATATATATTCGTTTTTTTTTTTAATCGATTTGAAATTAGATTTTCGAAATTCGAGTTGAGGAAGGCGGCTATATTATTCTAATCTAGTTTATTTATTTATTTTATTTTTTTTCTATCCTTTTCTATCCTATTTTATACTATGTTTTATTCTATTTTAATTTCTATTTTATTTTGTTTTAGTCTATTTTTTTATTTTCTATTCAGTTTTTTTCTATTCTATTCTTTTCTATTCTATAACCACTTACAGACAGGAAGATTTGGCTGCTTAATGACCAGGCAATTTTTTTCGATACGGCGCTGCGTCGCTTTAACTGACAATTGCACGGTCGTGCGACGCTGCACCCAAACAAAATCAACGTCTTTTTTTCCCACAAATAGAGCTTTCTTTTGGTGGTATTTTATCACCTCTGCCATTTTTATTATTTGCGCTATAAACAAAAAAATGTGACAATTTTGAAAAAAAAAAAAAACAATTTTTTACTTTTTGCTATAATGTCCCCAAAAATGTTTTTAAAAACAAATTTCTTCCTCAGTTTAGGCCAATATAAATTCTTCTACATATTTTTGATAAAAAAATCGCAATAAGCATATATTGATTGGTTTGATTGTTTTTTTTGATTAGTTGAAACTTGTTACGATTGTAATTCGGAAATTCAGATACAGCCAAATCTCTGAATAATGTACATTTTGTACGAATTTCGATTTGTAACAAAACAAATCGCACATGTCTAACAATTATGCAGTCAAATCTTTTTTGTATACAGCAAGTACCCAAGAAGTCCCATTTGGTTGTCTACAGTGTTTTACCTGTTGACAGTTAAAGTGGACCTTTAGCCATGTTTCCTCTATTAAATCTTCTGCCCTTGTTGTTTTAACTTTGGATAGTAAAATATTTTATTTCTGCCAGTAAATACCTTATGCAGCCGACTTCCTGTTTCTTGTTCAGTCATTAGCCTAGGCCAGTGATGGTGAACCTTGGCACCCCAGATGTTTTGGAATTACGTTTCCCATGATGCTCATGCACTCTGCAGCTTAGGTGAGCATCATGGCAAATGTAGTTCCATAACATCTGGAGTGCCAAGGTTCGCCATCATTGGTCTAGGCTTATGACATGCACAGCTCTCTCTTTAATGAGAGTTTGCCAGGAAGGGAGTGGGGTTAGCCATCAGAGGGCCAATGAGAGCTGCAGAGCTGGAGGTGTGTGTCTGTGTAAATCCAGGAATGGAACAGGCAGCAGCTTCATCTTCCCACAGTTAAAATGGCTGCAGCCAGACTTGGTAGAGGGAGATTTCTGCAGCATATTTGGTACAGAATCACAATATATATATATAAAATAATATGCAAAGTGGTTGGAGGGAAGCTTCAGAATGGCAAAGATGTTTTTATTACAAATGATGTGAGCAGACTACCTGCTAAAAGACTTTTATATTCACTGTCCTAAAAGTCCACAGTTCTTGGCAATTATTCAGGAGGCAAATGTCCTTAAAGCGGAGTTCCACCCATACATTTTTTTTTTTACCTTACTGTGCAGCAAATAATATAACAAATTACATTTGGAGAAAATTATTATTTTTTACTTACCTTTTAATCCCTGTTGCTATGTGGTCCCTTCAAATCTTCCTCACCGCGGCTCCTGACATCACTTCCCTCGGCTCCTCTGCTCACTACTGCTCCTGGGAGATGTGTGTCATCATTTCCCAGGAATCAGTGGGCAGCGCCGAGGGCTTTCATTGCCATCACAACGGGGCGGGCACTTCCGACGCTCATTGTAATGGCAACATGAGAAGTTTACGGCGCTGCGAGCCTGTCATACTGCGCATGCGCGAGACTGGGCGGTGCATACTGGTCACTTAGCTGCATCGTATCCCGGAACAGTATGCTTGTGGGCTTTACATGTCCACAAGCAATATGGGAACAACCAGGACACCTTAATATAAGTTTATTTTTTATATTAAAGCGGACATCGGGGGACGAAATTTTAAAAACAAGTGAGTATTATATGTCAATGTTCTGACCTTAAGAAATGTTTACATGTCATTGGAACGCCACTTTAAAAGCAAACGGTGACCCTGAGTAAATACATAGTGACTGTCAAGATAAAACATTTTTGTAACCCCTTACTTAGGTGGCCAATGTAGGCAAGATATACATTTGCTAATGCTCTTTTCTCAAGGAACAACTAGCAACCTCTGGAGGAATCCCAGGGGTTCCATGGAAGCCTGGTTGAAAAAGACTAGCTTGTTGTAGATAACTTGTAGCTTTTCTTTTCTTTGTAGTTGCACCATTGCTGCTCTGTGTTGACTAAGCCCCCGTACACACGGTCGGAAATTCCGACGGAAAATGTCTGATCGGACCATGTTGTCGGAAAATCCTCCGGTGTGTGGGCTCCATCTGACTTTTTCCATCGGACATTTTCGGACAACAAAATCTGATCGGACTTTTTCCGATTGTGTGTAGAGAATTCCAATGGACATGTGCCACGCATGCTCAGATCAAATTACGAGACCAAAGCTATTGGCTACTAGCCTCTACGTAGTTCCGTTGTACGCAACTAACGTCACCACGTTCGGAATGATCGGATTTTCCGACAACTTTGTCCGACCGTGTGTATGCAACACCAGTTTCGGACAAAATCCGTCGGAAAAAATCTGACGGATTTTGTGGTCGTAATTTCCGACCGTGTGTACGGGGGCTAAAGAAAACCTTCCTGTCAATTTGATCTGATTGGTGGCCAAGGTATACCATGATAAACAAACTCTGGGTCTAAAGCCCAAATGGCTATAGCTGAATCAACCAAAGCTCCGTGCTTGAAAGGCTCAAAATTTAATAACAAGGGCTCGGACGGCCTCCATATATGGTGGGGCCTGCCTGATGGGATGCATTTGGACGAAGGTGTTCAGGCTTCTGCATACGTTATTTGGGGTTCAACTTCATAGAGATCCTTGACTGACACTCTTGCATTTCAAGTCCCCGGGCATCACCAAAACGCAATTTAAGCTTGCTTATTTTATTTTTTTAGCCTCCAAGCTACTCATCGAAAAACTATTTACTGTTTTTAACATTGGCCCACACTGGAACATATGTGCATGGTAGCTGGGGCCCTCTCGTGTCAAGCCTATATAGCAACAAAGTCCAAATGCTCAATATTCGATTTTGTGCTATGTTATATATTCCATATATAATATGCCTGCAATTATTTAAAACCTACATTAATGATATATCAATGGGACTTTTTAAATTGAGTATAATAGTCATGTTATATGGATGGCTTTATTAGTTCACTGCCCACAGTTGCTTACCTTATTATTTTGTATTTTGCTACAGGAAAGTTGTGCTCGAGTATTGCTGTATCGTGGATCAAGCAAAGACATCAAGAATCACGGTGGACAGACCCCATTCCAGGTGTGGACCTCTTCCCGTTCTTAAGTGTATTATGTGACCTCATGTCATTCGCTGTAAACCACTTGCTTACCGGGCCAATTCTAACGGTTCTCTTCTCTCGTATATGTAAAAATCAATGGTTTTATTTGCTAGAATTTTTTATGTCGCACAGTATTTGCGCAGTGATTTTTCAAGCATAATTTTTGGGGGGAAAAATGCACTAATGAATTAAATTTTTTTTTTTTTTTGTAAAATATGAAAGATGATATGCTGAGTAAATAAAGATACCCAACATGTCCCGCTTTAAAATTGCACACGTGCGTCATAATAAAACTAGGAAAATGCATGCATAAACCAGGTATAACCCCTTTCCAGGGATCTTAACTCTGGAACTCTGTGTACAGGGAACAGTCATCTGGCTGTTTCTTATCCATTAAAAGCAGGGAGAAAAAAAACACCAGATCAGAAAGTAAAAGCAGCACAAATTACACATTGTTGGGAAAAAAGTCAACCCCTTGATTGCCCATAGATGTTAACCCCTTCCGACCCATTAGTACAGTGTCAGTGTACAGTATTATCACTGATCACTGTATTAGTGTCAATAGTGACGTCCGTGTCAGTGACCCTCCCAGCCAGTGTCTGTTCATGCCAGATTCTCCACCACCCTATCACAGTCCCACTATAAGTTGCTGATCATCGCCATTACAGTATAGTGTCTATAGCTGCGTAAATTCCATTCTATATACCATAGTTTGTGGACGCTATAACTTTCGCACAAACCAATTATTACACTTATTGGCACTGACAGACCATCCATAGAGGGCACACGGATGCCGCCTTCCCTGTCCATGCGTCCAACCCACTTATCTATATATAAGTGGCACCACACCATGGATTCCATGATGCGGCAGGGTGTTTTTTTTAAGCACCTGATTAATGCCAGAGGCTCTAATAAGCTTCAAAAAAAGGGTGAGCTCGGAGCGGAGAGCATTGCGCTCCAAGCCCACCCAGTTGTGTGACCATAGCAAATACATTTTCGCTATTATCGCACTAAAGTTCCTCCCCGCCAATCAGGAGGTAGGTCTGTGAGACCTGTTTCCCGATTGGCCAAAGCGTCAGGGGATCATATTGGATAGCAGCAAACATCCTATTGGATGCCTATCGCTTTGGCGGAAGATGCATGGCGGAGGAAGCTGGAGGAGCGGACACCGGAGCCGCCATGGCCGCTGCCCGCACTCCAGAAGAGGACACCACAGCCCCGCCACACGAGTGGGTTAGTGTTGGGCCAAACCGGGGGGGGGGGGGGGGGGAGCTGCGCCACGCTGCTGGGGAGGTGTTGTTTGTTTGCAACCCCCCCAAATAGGAAATCCACCAGCCGCCACTGCTTATTGGGATTTTTGTTTTAGCAAAGACATGTAGCAGAGTAAATTTTGGCCTAAATTTATGAAGATATTTGATGTTTTTATTTTTTTATTGGATATGTTTTATAACAGAAAGTAGAAAATTAAATTTTTTCTAAATTTTTGTTTATATAATAAAACATAAAGCCAGTGGTGATCAAATACCACCAAAAAAAGCTGTATTAAATTTAATTTGCATACAGTTTGCATGATCAAGCAATTGCCAGTTAAATTAGCACAGTGCTGAATAGCAAAAATGCCCTGGTCATGAAGGGGGTAAAATCTTTCAGCGGTCAAGTGGTTACAGGGTAAGTAGACTTCAAAACCAAGTACAGTTGTCCTTTTTTACTCCTTTTCTCCATCCAACCTAACAGATACTTACATCCAGCGTCTCATGTATTTCACTGTACTGACCACATTTGTGCAACATAGCGCCATAGACCTTTTAGGGCTGTGTTCTGAAGCTGGAGATGAAGGCAGACAGTCCCTTAAAAATGTATGGGGCTGTATTGCGGCCAGCACAGAAATACTTTCAGCCCTGGATGGATGTAAACAAACAGCAGAACTGCAGCCGTTGAATTAAGGTAAGCATCTATGTGTAGAAGGGGAGGGTGGGTGTCAGAATTACTTGAGTGCTCCTGCTCCTCATTCCAGCATCCAGGTTTTGGCTATTGCATTCTCCCTGTCTGTGTCCACCTGCAAGGTGATTGATATGGTCAGTCACCTGTTATAAGTAGGCCAAATGCTCTGTCCCTTGCTTGTGATAGAGACAGTGAATACCTGCTTTGTTCCTGATTGAGCCCCCTTTTTATCTGCCCTGTTTTGCTAGTTTGGATTTCTCTGTGTATGACCTGGATCGGATATTGGACTTTTCCCTGAACTCAGCCTGCCTTTTACCTGGACTGTCATAGAACCAGGCTATCTGTCTGCTAACTGCAAGTAGTCTGTTTGTTTGCTTAGTTCGCATCTGCCCTGGCGTGGTGGCCAGGCACTATAGCATTGTGTATAAGTCTTGGGGGCTGGGGGGGCTGCTATAGGTGAAGCACACAGTAGTCAGCTATAGTGTCTGACCACCTGCGTTGGAGTAGACGTGACAGTGGACTAGGTTAGGTGTGGGGAATCAGACAAAAAAGGATAGCTGCACTTATCCTATAAAAATCAGGACATTCTATATATCCTAATTGTATGGAAATTATCCTCCCATAACACCAGAGAAAATATCAATATGAGAGATGCAAGCCATGGCTGATCTGAGAATTAATTTAGTCTAATACACTATACGAGACATGGCCAAGGAAAACAGACATAAAACTATGATATCCGGAGTGACTACAAGATTAATTACACTATTATCAGATGCGTGGTCCTGGGGCTGAATCATTCAGCCTGACCTGCACAAATAAACAAAAGCTGTGTAGTTATCTGGGGTTGTGCAGTTTCAGCCATTCAAAAATCGAGACACTAAGTAGTGATAGAGAATCTGCCCGAATTTAACCCGCCAAGGGTTCAGCAAATCTTGCCTGAAAATTCAGGCAACTCAAACTTAGAGGTGCATACTATTGAAATCTATCGGTTTCCAGGATTACAATGAAAATATGCAAATCCTTTAAAAACATGCTTGGTGGATGTAAAAGCGGTAGTATTGATCACTGTATAATTCTAACCTACAGGTAAGCTTATAATAAAGATTACCTGTAAGTAAAATAAATATCTCCTAAACGTGCACTGTTTAGGACAGGGGTGGCCAACCAGTGGCCCGGGGGCCAAATGTGGCCCGCAGAGCCCTCCGATGTGGCCCGCGACCTCCTGCTCTGGAATGGCGGGGTGGCTAGCCAGGATCGCAGGTTAAATAGCTGCAGAGCAGAGCCCCATAAGCCGATGCTTCCTGTACAGCACCGGCTTTTGCCACAGGCAGAGTCTATGGCACAGTTCAGTTAACCCGCAGGATAGACACAGGTGCACCCGCGGTGTGGGTAAACCACAGCACATCAGTGTGAAAGCAGTCTTAGGCCCTTTTCACATGATCGGCCCTACCCAATCGGACCCTCAATTCACTTCTAAGAAGCGGCAGATGTAAACAGACTTTTGTCCTTTTACTCCCGCCTGCTTCCAATCCGATCCTCTAAAAAAAAAAATCGAACTGAATTTGTCCCCTTCCATCTGGGTAGATCGGAGGGCCTATAGAGTAGCCGTGACCTGTCATCCATCTGCTCCGCTCATTGTGGCCCGTGACTGGTTACCAAGTTGCTTAAGTGGCCCTTGCTCTTAAAAAGGTTGGGCACCCCTGGTTTAGGAGATAATCACCATGGATGCAGCTGGGGAAGTCACCGGCGCATGCGCTCTGAAGGTCCGGCGGAACAATAACAAAGTATATACATTTTAAACAGCGCCAATCAATTTTCGGCTCCTGGTGGGAGGGGCCCCAGACAACCAGGCTCCAAAAGATGTGGCATGAACAATTTGACCCATCCATAAAACAGACAGTCCCTCTGGCAGGCACACTGGGTGGCAGGCTTAGTTTGTTCCTGCAAAAGTCAGAAAGGAAAACACACACAACTCTGCCACTTCACTGCAGTCCAGGTGGCTACTTCTATAGTGGCTGTACAACACAACAATCCTCCTTACGCATAGAAGTGGGGATCCGGCAATCTCCTCCTTCTATCCCCTTCCCCTCTGATAGAGACTGAATGGCCGCCTTTACAACCAGGACTCGATCTCTGTAGATGGCACATCCCAATTTCCACTCCTCACAAATGTCCACAAATCAGGCCCAGATTTCACTTTCTGGCACCCCCAGGGGTTTAGGAACGTGCAGAAAATCCCAATTAAGGTCATCCTCCCACTCTCCCCGGGAGTTCTCCACAATGTCCATTATCTGGGATGGGACATATGGGTAGTCCAGACTACACTGTAGAGCGACCCTTCTCTGTATTTCCTTCTGGAAGCAAGATAATCGGGGCAATTCCTTAGGCCTCCCCTTCCCTGGCAAGACGCATGCATCCTGGGATCTCACCACCCACTGCCTGTAGGTGGGCGCTTTGGTCTGGGTAGTGAAGGGTCTGTTTACAAAGAGTTTGCTGCAAGGGACAGGGGTCCGTACTGTAGGCTGAGCATCTTCTCCTGCCTCTGACTGGGTCTCTGGGGGATGGGAAACCTCCTGTCTCCCACTGCTCCTTTTCGGAACTTTCCTCAGGGACCAAAGACCCAAACTTTTCCAGTATTCCGGGGGAACCCCAATCTATGACCCGGCCCTCGCTTACCTCATCCAGCTCACCCGGAGGCACACCTCCCCCTGGCAAAGGCTCCCTCTGGATAGTTACAGCAGACCTTGGCGGCTCTTCAATGATGTCATTCAGCTCATGCAGATTAGCACATGCAGTCACCAGGACCCCTGGCCACGGCAGCCATCCTCTTCGCCGCATATGTCCTCTGTCTTCACGGAGGGGTCGCCAGGCCGCAACACCCCTCCGCCTCTGGGGAGTGATCCCTGGCCCTCACCGGCCATCCGGGTCTTCCGCGGCTGCGGTACACAAAGTCCTGTAAGCAGGTTTAAAATGTAGTACTGTGGCTCCTGCTGGACGGGTCCCAATCTGGTAAGTGGCTCCCCACAATGGCCGCACCAGGCCCAAGCAGTCACCTCCGCCGTCAGAATCCGGCACTCAGGACAGAGCAAACACAGCCGCACCGCTCCATCAATCACCCCCAAGGCGAGCCCTCCACATAGCTCTAACCGGGCGCCAGTATCCACCAGTGCCTGCTCCTGCTCATCAGGTAACCACTGCAATGTGTGCATCAGCCGATTTGCCCTCCACCATCTTCAGCTGCCTTGTGACTGCTGCTAGCTGGAACTTGGTCGTTTCCTCCAGGGTGTGACTCCGCCCTCCAACTCTCTGTCTGCCCGGCGCCTGAGGAACTGATAAGCAGGCTCCATTCTGCACATGCTGCTTTAACCCCTTGTTGGACAAGCTGGAGTTGGCAGGCATTTTGGTGCTAGCAGGATTTGCCCAGACATGTTGCTCAGCGTCGATTGCGCCAAAGTAACTAGAGACTGATAGCAAGTGAATTGTCCAGTGGTTGCCTATGACAATAAATAACCAATGCCTCCCTGTAAAGAACTGACTTGGCATAGTCCCGCCGGCAGGCACTCCCAGGCTGCTTCCTATCACCCGGGGCAACAGTAGACATTCTCAGGCACACTTTACTGTCTTTAAGCAGGAGTTTGGAGCAAAGTTCAGGTTTCTTGGAATCCAGTGGGAAATGTCCACGCCGTACAGATCGCTGAACATATTTGTAATCCATGGGCGTGATCGCCAGCCGTGGTTGCCGCGGGTGACGGCACATATTTTACAGTCACTGAATTGCAGGATTAAACGACACCACAGTCTCTCCCTCTGGCTTCACATCCAATCCTGGCATCCCTCCCAGAGCTTCTCACTGTGCTTCTCGCTCACCGACCCCGGAATGGATCCCTCCTGAATGACTTTCCTGGCAGTGCTCCCCACTGTCTTCCTCCTGCTCCTGTGCTAGACCACCTCTCAATGACCGTGTAGAGAGAGGCTCCCTCCCAGCCCCCAAGCTCCAGGCCCAAGGTCACCCCCCCAGAAAGGGGTTCCCTCAAGGGCAACCGCAGCCTAACACTTCATCACTCAGTTCTTCCACCCGACAAATCCTCCCACAACAGGCTGACCATGAGTATAAATAGGAGGCCAATCCTAGTTAAAGATGGGTTAGGGCTCCCAGATACACTTCATGGCACTCCAATCCTCTGCCCTGCCTCTTTTTCAGGATCCTCTAGGAACAGAGGAGGCGCCAGAGAGATGAAGTACATGTCAGTCACCTGCTGCTACACTCAAAACCACTCCCAGTCCCCAGATCAAAACAAACAGGCATCGCTCACATTGAGGCCTGCCTAAATTTACCTGCACTGGCTGTAACAAAAACACTACAACTCTAGCAACCTACCTTTCTTTGAAATGATACAGTGACTTGTTGCAATCAAACGGCAGCTCTATGAGCAGAGCAATAACAAGTGAATGCCCTGCTTTGAGAACCCCAAACTTGAAGACACATCAACATAAAAGTAAACTAAAACACAAAAAAAAAATGAAACCCCAAAATACCACTCAAAAATAAAAGTCCACTTTTCATAAAGGGAGCTCGCAGTAAACAAAACCATAAAACATTTACCCTAGTGTATCGGGGCCTCCTCTGCCACCCGTGGCTCCCACACCTCTTGTTATCCCCGCCAGGCAGAGACTGACACAGGCATTCCCTGCGCTGGCTTTCTCCTTTCACCCTCTCGTTTCCCTGTGTGCAGAATGACACTCACACACAAGGCATCTGCCCACTCAGCTCTTTCCCCTGCCTCCCTATTGGGGAGACAGAGAGCCAATCATCGGGGAGCAGCAGAAGCAAGTGTGGATTATGAAGTCCCAGCACAAAGCAGCCTTACTGACTTTTAAGGTGACAGGACTGCAATACCCAGGCTGCACTGCAGAGAGCACAGAGAATTGTGGGAGAGACTATAAAAGTACAGGCCTATTTGCTTCCTGGATCCCCTCATATGATCACCATACCATCACTGTAAGAGGGGGATTGTGGCCTACCACACGGTGTACCACATTCCAACCCAGGTGAGAGGGGCCTGGCTCTGTTTGCAGTTCGTCTGACATCCATCCAGCACCACTCCGGTCGCCTGCCAGTTGGTGTGTGTCAAGCTTCACGTCGGGAGATCGAGATAGCGGTTCCACTGCATGAGTGTCGCTACACGAGTTCCTGTTCAGAAGACATCGGAGCGATCTGGTCATTGGTGAGAGGGCAAATTGCTCGACCTTTACCCATTCTTTGTCGCATTTACATTGAGACACTTTGAACAGACATCTTTAATCCAGGAATACTTTACTCCATTTATTTGAACACTGTGCTTAGACATCTTTAGCCTTCTTAATTACAAGATATTTACTGTTCCCACTAGACCTAATCAGATTATAGTTAACAAGCTCCAACAAGCCGGTGAAGAACATCAGATCTGCAATGGGGACATTGCTGCTATAAGGGCCCTTAATCTATTACCTTTAGGTCAGATATCTCATTGGAGTTAACAGTTAAGTTTGGCCTGGGGTTTCCCTTTAGTATTGGTAATATCTATAAGTATTCAATAGTTTTGATGAAGGTATTTACGGATTATTTGTCACTGACTGTATTAATGCTGTCTGTTGCATATCTTATAAACTAGTTTGAGCACTATAAATAATCACTTCAACCAAATCCTGGTTTGTTTGTCCGGGATCTGGTTGACCAATACCATTTTGAGTTTTTTCACTGCCTAAGTAAATTGAAGAAAACGTTAATACTTGAACTGTGTCAGTGTGTCATTACTGTGGTATTCTATTAATAACATTGCCAGGTGTGCCAGAGGAGCTGAGGCCATTCCTGGGGTTGAGAGGCAGAGTAACGGACTGAACAAACTTAAAGTGGAAGTAAACCCCCCTATCATTTTCAGCCAAGGAAGCTGCCATCTTTGCCTCTGTTTTAATCTTCAACTGCCACGGTGCTGCACATGTGATCCGTTATGACACCAGCCATTGGATGGTTTCACTGTTTGGTTGAGAGCACAGCCAATGTGAAGTCAGCATTCCCGGCATGCCTTTTTTTTTTAAATTAAAATAAAGGCTCCGTCAACATAAAGTAATTAACAATACCACGTAAATAAAAAAAAAGTTTCAGGAGGTGGTATATTGGAGGTTTGAATTTTTTTTATTAATAGAGAAGTCTTGCAGAAAAAAATGTCTATGGCTGGAAGAGCAGCTAAAAGTGAGAAGACATCAGCCACAGAATAAAATGAAAAACAAAAAAGCCACCAATAATATAAATAGAAAAATACAGTTGATTGTCCAAAGAACTAGCAATCACTATACAGTAGTTTAATACCTGACTCAAATCTCTCACTATGATGATGATGATGAGGTCTGATGAACCCCCAAACTGTTTGGACAACGTGGGGTAGCTCTAAATTAGAAAATAAAGAACCTTTACTCTGGGGCTTCTGAATTTGAAATTGTTTGTTTGTGCATGGCAATGAGTGCCACAGACATTTCTACAAGGTCAGAATTTCAACAGCACATGCTCTGAACGATGCGTGTTTGTCAAAACACATGGTGAATGCTGTTTGTATGTGTAAAGGGTTAAGGGCAGAATCGACCTGTCCCACACTCAGTCTGCTGATGCTCAGATTGTTGACCTGCAAGCTTGATAATCTCTGCGCAGGGTGAGGCAAAGAGTGGTCTCCAAACTGTGGCTGCTTGCATTTACCTGGCCCTTGGGGCACTATTCATCCCATTGACAATAATGATGCAACACTATTCCTCCAACTAACACGAATGATGAGGCACTATTCCCCCCACTGACACCAATGATGGGGCACTATTCCTCCACTGACACCAATGATGGGGCACTATTCCTCCCACTGACACCAATGCTGGGGCACTATTCCCCCCACTGACACCAATGATGGGGCACTATTCCCCCACTGACACCAATGATGGGGCACTGTTCCCCCCCCCACTAACACCAATGATGGGGCACTATTCTTCCCACTGACACCAATGATGGGCACCATTCATTCCACTGACACCAATGATGGGGCACTATTCTTCCCACTGACACCAATAAAGTGACACTATTCTTTCCACTGACACCAATAATGAGGCACTATTCCTCCCACTGACACCAATGATGTGACACTATTCTTTCCACTGAAACCAATAATCGGGGCACTATTCCTCCTACTAATACCAATGATGGGACACTATTACTCCCATTGACACCAATGATGGTCACTGTTTCTCCCATTGACACCAAAGATTGGAAACACTATTCCTCCCACTAAAACCAATGATGGGGTATTGCTTATTCCCACTGATGACAGGGCATCTTTACCACCTTCCACACTTTGGCCCCCTACAGCCTGAAGGACAGTAAACTGGCCCTTTTGTTTAGAAGGTTTGGAAACCTCTGGTGCACACCATCACGCTGACTATAATATTTTTTAGCTTCCCCTATGCTTTCCTTACCATATCTTTCAGTTCACTTTACACTGTGACTGCTCTGTGCCCTCTTTTATTTTTAGGGGGCTGGCTTAACCCAAAAGCCCCTTTATTGGCCCTTCGAAACCTGCTTGCCATAGTTTAAAGATCATATAGTGCCTTGAGTGAATCTGGACATAAATTTGCCTGGACCACACAATGAACCTGTGGAAGCAGTGAACTCAAACATCATCCTTAATATTAAGTATGCTGGGAGTTGTAGTTACTTGGCTCCCAACTCTTTATGTTAAACCAAATCCCTCAGTTCCTCTTTCCATCACAGTTGTCCATCTTTTTGTCCATATGAGTAGATCCTCTGTAGTACTGTTTACAGAGACTCTGGCACTTTGCCCACAAAGGACATAAGCCATAGCTCTCAACTGTTCCTAATTACGAGGGACTGCCCCTGATTTGGAACAAAGTCCCTCTGTCCCTCTTTCCTCCTCATTGGTCCCTAATTTTGGTCTGATCTATATAGTTGTGTATAAAATGCACTATTTATCTAACAAAAAGTGTTTCCCAGTGCTAAACCTTTCATCCAATTTCCAAGTTGTTGCATTTGTTAATTTCCAAAGTCAATATAAAGGTATAGTAGAGGTAAAAAAATGCACTTGTGGATTTAACCAATCATTTTTTAAATATAATTCTCCTTTAAGGGGGGTGTGACAGGGGGGATTGTCCTCTGCCTAAATACTTGCTAATAGGTGTCCCTCGTTCCAATCTCAGAAAGTTGGAAGGTATGGCAGAAGATGTACCTTCACAGGTCCAACATGGTTGCGTACCCAGTGCCCAGTACCCTCCTCCTTACGTGATGTAAGGAGCATGTGAACCTTGTGATTGGCTCTGGGCTCATGTAGTACATCATGGGAGGAGGTCACATTCTCCCCCATACCTGGAAGCACCGTGTATTTTATGATGGCTCTGATGGCTTGGTCTATGATTGGTCAAACCCTTGGTGGTTTTGTCTGCCGTCTATTCAAACACTTCCACATTCTATCCCAAATTTCTTTTAAAAAGCTTTCTATTATTCTTAACAAATCATCCAATCACTATCTCCTAAGTTCTTGTAATTTTTTTTTCTAAACACTAATATGAAGCAATGTTCTTCTTCAATACAGCATGGAATGGATATGTCTTTTTCCTACATACCTTTTGCTAAAAGATGTCCCACTTTCCTGTCTTAGATAATTGGGACTTGTGACTTAAAACAAGGGTGCCCAGCTTTTAAAGGAGCGAGAGCAACTTTAGCAACTTCAGTTTTTTTTAAGTGGATCGGATTGGAGAAAGGCGGGTGTAAAAGGACACAAGTTCGTTTACATCTGCCACTCTATAGTGAATGGAGGGTCTGATTGGGTCCACCTGAAAGACAGACAGGCAGACCCGATCGGACCAATAGTTTGCTAGCTAGCACATTTATGTTTTAGCTGTACCTGGCAAAAGAATTGTGAATTATTGCACATACATTCGTAATTCAAACACCCCTGTTGGTGTTGCTGAACCCTATGTTATTGTGTCTAAACAGTATAATAAAAATGACATATATCAATGCAAATTTTATTGGCGCTCTCCTTTAAATATGGTCCATAAGATGTGTTTCCCGTGTTTAGAACTTCTTACAGTGATAGACACGGTATGTTAGTGCCATCCTGAGTGGTGGTTTTCTTGTATGGATATTAAGGGGGACCCCGGCCCAAAATAAAACCCTATACCTACAACCCTATATTCTGAACAGCGGACTGTAGGTTTGTTCTTCTGAACAGGTAATTTGAATCCCCAAAAAAATCAATTTTTT
Source organism: Lithobates sylvaticus (assembly GCA_028564925.1). Classification (NCBI taxonomy): domain Eukaryota; kingdom Metazoa; phylum Chordata; class Amphibia; order Anura; family Ranidae; genus Lithobates; species Lithobates sylvaticus. The sequence goes on along the minus strand of CM053035.1, from coordinate 46,013,431 downwards.
TTCTGGAGAACATAGGGAGGGGTTATCACCCCTTGAAAGTGGGGTTTTAATTGAAACAATGATTGTGATAAAGCATCTTTAGACTTGTATCTGACATGTGACTACAATGCCGCAACACGCTTAGCACAGCAATGAGACCTGTTTGCAAAAGCAATTGCCTAAAATTGTAATTACACGCCCCAACAGGGGGCTGAAAAATTGTGCCTTAGGCACTGGTGCTGGTACTGCAACCCCTCACAGATACTGTACTTGGAGGCAGTCCCCCTTGTTGCGAAGCTTTCAACACTGCAACCCTCACAGATACTGTACTTGCATGGAGCACCAGCAGTCAACACGTGTTGGTATTTACAAACGCCCCTGTTATACAACAGCAGTCTTGAAGGGATGTGACATTATAAATTATTCCGTTTATATCCGACTTCAGGTGCCTGGTAACTGGTGGTGATCCAAGGACTGATTCATTTTTAATGAAGTCAGTCGATCAAAACCGAGCATGACAGTAAGGCCTGCCAACTCATCGCCCAGGACCAGGAGTTTGTAACCTCCCGTTTCTGGGAACGCGTTGCACAGATCTTTGCAAGGCCTCCCTGAGATGTCTCATCCTCTGCTCCCTACTGCGACGGCAGCTTGTACCGTGGATCAAGGAGAGTGGCCAGCCAGTTAATGTCCCTCTCCATGATCCTGAAGAAACACGAGATCCTTCCGCATATGCAAGGAAGTCCTCCTCTTCCTGCCTCTGTTCTGCCTCAAGTGTCCATTATCCACGCAGCGTATGCTGCCAACAGAGTGGACAAGAGGGACAGTGTCACTGATGCATGCACTGTCACTGCTCACCATCCTCGTGGCCTCCTCAATGGTGAGAGGACAGTGCATGCATCCCTGTGTTGCGTGGGAAAAAAACAAAGCTCCCCTGACCCTGTCCTGGTGCCGATGTGACAGCTCCTTTTGCAGCTCATCAGCCGAGCACTGGCATTATAAGATTGGCGGAAATGCACACAGACTTTCTGGCCTGCCTCAGGACATCCTGTAAGCCTGGGAACCTGCCCAAGAACCGCTGCACCACCAGGTTGAGGACGTGAGCCATACAGGGCACATGGGTGAGCTGCCCCTGTCGCAGGGCGGAGAGGAGGTTGGTTGCCATTGACAGAAACGACCATCCTGGCTTAAGCTGACGTGGCGTCAACCACCTCTCGGCCTGCCCCTGCAGAGCTGCCAGAACCTCTGCCCAGTGTGGCTCCTGTCCCCCCAAACACACCAGCGCAAGCACGGCATGGCATCTTTTTGCCTGCGTACTTGCGTAGCCCCTTGTACGCCTACGGAGCACCGCTGGTTTCCGAGGACAGAGCACTGGAGGAAGAAGAGAGGAGGGGGTGGAGGAGAGAGGTGTGTCACAACCAGTAGCAGTAGTAGCGTTTTGGAGGCGTGGTGGCGGAACAACCTCCAACACTACTGCACCTTGTCCTGCATCCTCCCAGCTGCCAATAGAGTGACCCAATGGGCCGTGAAAGAAAGGTAACGTCCCTGTCCATGCCTGCTGGACCATGAGTCAGCGGTAATATGCACCTACCGCTGACCGCCCTGTCCAGCGAGGCATGGACATTGCCTTCCACATGCCGGTAGAGAGACGGAATCGCCTTCCGTGAGAAAAAAGTGGCGTTTGGGAACCTGCCACTGAGGAACCGCACATTGAACAAACTCACGGAAGGGGGCCGAGTCTACCAACTGAAAAGGCAGCAGTTGAAGTGCTAGCAATTTAGCCAAGCTAGCATTCAACCGCTGGGCATGTGGATGGCTGGGAGTGTACTTCTTTCGACGGTCCAGCAGCTGGGGCAGGAAATTTGCCTGCTACAATCGGACGTAGGTGTACTGCAAGTACTTGGTTGTGACACATCTAATTCTACACCTTCAGTCCTCTCACAGCAGCTTTCAGAGAGGACTGAAGATGTAGTGGGGATGGAGATCCCAGCTGATGAGGAGCAAGGAGAGGTCCGCTTAGTTATTTGGTGTGGGTCTTTTATGTGTGCCTGCCAACGAGCTGCATGGCAGGTCGACATATGTCTGCTCATGCTTGTGGTGCCCAAGCGGCTGATGTTTTGGCCACGCGAGATACGCTTGAGACAAATATTTGCAAATAGCAGTGGTGCGATCTGATGCACTCGTCTCAAAAAAGGCCCACACCAAAGAACTTTTCTGATAACGTGCAGAGGCAGCGCCCTGCACAGGCGGAGCTCTGCGGTGTTGTACAGTTGCTGTGCTGGCCTCTAGCTGGCCTCCAGGGGGCATCCTGCCTCGTTGGACATGTGACGCCGCATCCTCCTCCTCCTCGTCCTCCTCCTCATCCTCTCTCCCTCCAGGCACCCACGTGGCGTCAGTGACCTCATCATCCCCTCCCTCTTCACCACTAGAGCAAACCTGGCAGTAAGCTGCAGCTGGTGGAACAGTACTGCCAGATTGCTGTCCTTCAGCATCCCCTCTCTCTGCGCGCACACAACTGACTTCCTCAAGCTGGGTATCATCATCCGAGCCTTCGAATCGTTGGGCATCCTCCTGGAGCATGTACCCAACACTGTGCTCAAAGAGTTTCGGGGGACTCCTCAGGAGGACATGGTGGGTCTAGGGAAGGGGTGGCTGATGATGCCATTGAGTACGCTTTGGCAGCTGCTCTGCCAGTACCCTGAGCCTGGGTGAGAGAGGATGAGAGAGGATGAGGAGGGCTTGGTCATCCATTCTACCAAGCCTTCAGCATGATGCGGCTCCACATGTCCAGCTGCCGTAAACAAAGACGCGCGTGTCCCATGGTCACGTGCTGATGACGATGCACGACCACGTCCATGGCCACGGCCACGTCCACTAGAAACACAGCCTGCCTGCCCTGTGTTCTTGGCTCTGCACGCTCTGCCTCCCCTTGGCGGTCTTCCAGCCATTGTAGTCGGTAGTCCTGTGGGTGCTGCTGAGAAGAAAAATATAGGAGCTCTGTGTGATGCCACTACACACTAGAAGTCCTATAGGTGCTTCTGCAAAGAAAATATAGGAGCTCTGTGTGATGCCACTAACACACTAGAATCCTGTGGGTGCTGCTGAGAAGAAAATATAGGAGCTCTGTGTGATGCCACTAACACACTAGAAGTCCTGTGGGTGCTGCTGAGAAGAAAATATAGGAGCTCTGTGTGATGCCACTAACACACTACAAGTCCTATGGGTGCTTCTGGGAAGAAAATATAGCTCTGTGTGATGGGACTAACACACTACAAGTCCTATAGGTGCTTCTGGGAAGAAAATATAGGAGTCTGTGTGATGGGACTAACACACTACAAGTCCTATGGGTGCTTCTGGGAAGAAAATATAGGAACTCTGTGTGATGGGACTAACACACTACAAGTCCTATGGGTGCTTCTGCAAAGAAAATATAGGAGATCTGTGTGATGCCACTAACACACTAGAAGTCCTGTGGGTGCTGCTGAGAAGAAAATATAGGTGCTCTGTGTGATGCCACTAACACACTAGAAGTCCTATGGGTGCTTCTGCAAAGAAAATATAGGAGCTCTGTGTGATGCCACTAACACACTAGAAGTCCTATGGGTGCTTCTGCAAAGAAAATATAGGAGCTCTGTGTGATGCCACTAACACACTAGAAGTCCTGTGGGTGCTGCTGATAAGAAAATATAGGAGCTCTGTGTGATGCCACTAACACACTAGAAGTCCTATGGGTGCTTCTGCAAAGAAAATAAAATATAGGAGCTCTGTGTGATGGGACTAACGCACTACAAGTCCTATAGGTGCTTCTGGGAAGAAAATATAGGAGCTCTGTGTGATGGGACTACACACTACAAGTCCTATGGGTGCTTCTGGAAGAAAATATAGCTCTGTGTGATGGGACTAACACACTACAAGTCCTATGGGTGCTTCTGGGAAGAAAAATATAGGAGCTCTGTGTGATGGGACTAACACACTACAAGTCCTATAGTGGCTTCTGGGAAGAAAATATAGGAGCTCTGTGTGATGGGACTTAACACACTACAAGTCCTATGGGTGCTTCTGGGAAGAAAATATAGCTCTGTGTGATGGGGACTAACACACTACAAGTCCTATGGGTGCTTCTGGGAAGAAAAATATAGGAGCTCTGTGTGATGGGACTAACACACTACAAGTCCTATGGGTGCTTCTGCAAAGAAAATATAGGAGCTCTGTGTGATGCCACTAACACACTAGAAGTCCTGTGGGTGCTGCTGAGAAGAAAATATAGGAGCTCTGTGTGATGCCACTAACACACTAGAAGTCCTATGGGTGCTTCTGCAAAGAAAATATAGGAGATCTGTGTGATGCCACTAACACACTAGAAGTCCTATGGGTGCTTCTGCAAAGAAATATAGGAGCTCTGTGTGATGCCACTAACACACTAGAAGAACTGTGGGTGCTTCTACAAAGAAAATATAGGAGCTCTGTGTGATGCCACTAACACACTAGAAGTCCTGTGGGTGCTGCTGAGAAGAAAATATATAGGAGCTCTGTGTGATGCCACTAACACACTAGAAGTCCTATGGGTGCTTCTGCAAAGAAAATATAGGAGCTCTGTGTGATGGGACTAACACACTACAAGTCCTATGGGTGCTTCTGGGAAGAAAATATAGGAGCTCTGTGATGGGACTAACACACTACAAGTCCTATGGTGTGCTTCTGGGAAGAAAATATAGGAGCTCTGTGTGATGGGACCAGTGGCGTCACTAGGGTTGGTGTCACCCGGTGCGAAAAAAAATGGTGTCACCCCCCCCCCCCCACCAACTATAGTTCCCCCCTCAGTACAGACCCCCTCCACTAACTACAGACCCCCCTCCCGCAGTATAGATCCCCCTCCCTCAGTACAGACCCCCACACTAAGTACAGACCCCCACACTAAGTACAGACCACCCTCCATCAATATAAACCTCCTCCCTCAGTACAGACACCCCTTCAGTGCAGACCCCTCCATCAGTACAGACACCCCCCTTAGTGCAGTCACCCCCCAGCAGTACAGATACCCCTCCCAGTGCAGACCCCCCCCCCACCATTACAGACACCCCTCAGTGCAGACCCCACCAGCAGTACAGATACCCCTCTCAGTGCAGACCCCCCCCCCAGAATTACAGAAACCCCCCTCAGTGCAGACCCCCCAGCTGTACAGACACCCCCCCCTCAGTACAGACATTCCCCTCAGTGCAGACCTCCCAGTGCAGACCCCCCCCCAGCAGTACAGACACCCCTCCCTTAGTGTAGACCCCCCTCAGTACAGACACCCCCCAGGACAGGCCCCCAGCAGTACAGATATCCCCCCTCAGTGCAGACCCCCCCCAGTGCAGATCCCCCCCAGGGCAGGCCCCCCCAGCAGTACAGATATCCCCCCTCAGTGCAGACCCCCCCCCCCCCCCAGTGCAGATCCCCCCCAGGGCAGGCCCCCCCCCCAGTGCAGATCCCCCCCAGGGCAGCCCCCCCCCGCAGTGCAGACCCCCCAGTGCAGACCCCCCAGTGCAGACCCCCCAGTGCAGACACCCCCCAGTGCAGACACCCCCAAAAGACAGACAGTACAGACCCCCCAGTGCAGACCCCCCTCAGTGCAGACCCCCCAAAGTACAGACACCCCCAGTGCAGACCCATCCCTCAATACAGACACCCCCATCACAGACCTCAGATACAGACAGCGGTGTGTGTCCCTCGAGCTCCTCCTCCTTTGTGGATGTAAACAAAGGAGGGGGAGGCGGCTTCGTTCCGCTCTGCTCCGCTGAGGGACACCGCGGCGACGGTGAGACACGGCGACACGGCGGCTGGCGGTGTTAGCGGTGCCGCTACCCACGGGTGTCACCCCTTTGGCGGGTGTCCCCCGGGTGCGGCGCGCACCCCCCGCACCTGGCTAACAACGCCACTGGATGGGACTAACACACTACAAGTCCTATGGGTGCTTCTGGGAAGAAAATATAGGAGCTCTGTGTGATGGGACTAACACACTACAAGTCCTATATGTGCTTCTGGGAAGAAAATATAGGCGCTCTGTGTGATGGGACAAACACACTACAAGTCCTATGGGTGCTTCTGCAAAGAAAATATAGGAACTCTGTGTGATGGGACTAACACACTACAAGTCCTATGGGTGCTTCTGGGAAGAAAATATAGGAGCTCTGTGTGATGGGACTAACACACTACAAGTCCTATAGGTGCTCCTGGGAAGAAAATATAGGAGCTCTGTGTGATGGGACTACACACTACAAGTCCTATGGGGTGCTTCTGGGAAGAAAATATAGCTCTGTGTGATGGGACTAACACACTACAAGTCCTATGGGTGTTCTGGGAAGAAAATATAGGAGCTCTGTGTGATGGGACTAACACACTACAAGTCATATGGGTGCTTCTGGGAAGAAAATATAGCTCTGTGTGATGGGACTAACACACTACAAGTCCTATGGGTGCTTCTGGGAAGAAGATATAGGAGCTCTGTGTGATGGGACTAACACACTACAAGTCCTATGGGTGCTTCTGGAAGAAAATATAGGAGCTCTGTTTGCTGCCACTAACACACTAAAGTCCTATGGGTGCTTCTGGGAAGAAAATATAGGAGCTCTGTTTGCTGCCACTAACACACTACAAGTCCTATGGGTGCTTTTGGGTGCAGTGCTGTACTAACAGCACTGCGGTTGGTACTACTGAAATACTGTACTAACAGTAAGACACGCACCAGACTAATCCCCAGCAGCAGCTAAAAAACACACTAACCAGCAGCAGCAATGGACGATCAATGACAGGTAGCAATGGTTAGCAAATAAATAGCCAATGGTTTAGCAAAGTAGAGCAAATCTTTCTATAGGAATCTAGCAAAGAGTGACACAGAATCAGCCTGATCTCTCCTAAAGCCGGAACTCTTGTGACCGGCGCCGACGGCGTGCGGCCTTTTAAATGAGGGGGCGTGTACTAAAGCCCCTGAGCTGTAATTGGCTAGGCGTCCTGCCTGTAGCCAATTATGGCTCTCCGAGTTTCCGGCGCTGTGATTGGCCAAGCATGCGGGGTCACAATGCTTGGCCAATCATCAGCCAGCAATGCACTGCGCCGGCCGCGCCGGCCGCATGCATTGCGGGGCCGCTCGCATCACACGAATGTGATGCGAACGGCCAAAATAGTTCTGGGCTCGCCGAGCGAGCGAACACCCGGTGCTCGATGCCTTCAATGTCCTAGATGTAAAGGGAGAGTACACTTGCTATGGAGATGCCCTAAACTCCATCGCTATTGGTCTGGGGTGGTATCTATGATCAATAAGGTGTTTGAGAGTGGGATGCCTATGGAGTCTGGGGGATGCCTTCTAGGTATACTGGATGAATCAAGAATTCCAGCGAAATATATTGTTTTAATAAATAGAAGTCAATACCAGGCTCGTAAACTCATAGCACTAAAATGGTTAGCACCATATCCACCTACTGTAGCAGAATGGAAAATACAAGTAAGGGAAACTTTAATCAAGAAAAAATATACTTTCTTACATAGAGTGTAGAAAAATTCGAAAAAATAAGGAAAAAGTGGTTTGATACCTTGGAGGTATGACGAGAGAGGAGAGGATCAATGTATGGGTAACGGGGGGGTTTGGAGGGGGAGCATGGGTGCCAGGGGTGCTTTTTTTTCCCCTCTTAATACGGGCTGGGGTTGTATGTTTGTCGTTTTTTTTTTTTTTTTTCTTGTTGTGTGTGTGTATATAAAATTAATAAAAAGATGATTTGATTACACAAAAAAAAAAAGAAACACTCATTCCATGTTTTAGACAATTTTTAGCAGATTAAACAAGACTTCCTGCCTCCTTCTCCACTTTATCAAAAATGCATAAAATATTAGACCTGGGGTTCCCCTGCATTCGCCTGTTCTATGGTTGGTCTATTCTATCTTTAAAAGCCATATAGGAATCAGTATATGGGCAAAACCACCTTACTCCTTGGCATTAAAACTGGATGAGTTGAATCTTATAAGAGATTACATTAACTGGACAGTGAGAGTCTCACAGACCTCGTCCTATGCAATCTAAAACTTAATTACAGACATCTCAATAGCCATTCAACATATTGCTGATCCATTACCAAGCACAAGTAGGATTTTTTTTTAAAATAAAAAAATCTGTTTTAGGTATAAGTTGTCCTTTAGGCCCCATTCACATCTAGCGTAGCCTGAACGGGCGTTTTAGCATGTTTTTCGCGCATTTTCACACGTCCTGCTTATGGCTGCCAATTAACTTGAATAGGCTGCCCTACAGGAGGCAGGCGTGCCAAAGAAGCTCCCGCTACTTTTCGGACGTTGAGCTTCCTGTATTTTTTTGCTACGCATTTTGGCGTGTTTGACTCACATTTTGCAGCACGCAAAATGCGCATATCCTGGCTGCATCTGGGGTTCCATTAAAAATGAATTTTTCACATGCTCTGAGAATACACACAGAAAGGTGCGTTTCTGCATGCTCTACAAGAACGTGCAGATGTAACTGCAGCCTTAGGGCATGCCCTTCACCCCTGAGGGCAGCCTATATAGTTGAATACTTACCTCTATCTCCTTTTCATATCTTCACTGTGTGGACCTACCCAAAGAAACAGTAACTAAGCTGATAGACTTGTTTCAGGTCTCTCTGCACCGCCCATGCCAGCTTCTATTTTAGAGTGAGATAGAAACTGATGTAGGGTCTGTTCCTAATTAACAAGGGGATTGAGGCAGTTTTCAGTATATAAAACTTCAGATGCCCACCAGATCAGACCTATAATGCAAGATCTAAACTGTTTGTAGACAGCTCACATGCCTCTCTGCTCATGCAGTGATTACAGCCCTCTCTCTTACCTTACTAACAGAGGGGAGGGGTCGGCGTATGCAGCTCCAGCTGAACTGGTTTGTGCCGTGTCTGTCACAGACACAGCATAGAGCACTTCTAATTACCAAAGTGGCTTGTGCGTCTTTTGTTAATAAGAAGCAGATTCTGCTATGTTCTTAGTTTAGAAGAGTGGTGCAGGCAAAAAGGTTGCACCACTCTTTCCTAATTCCCCCCATATGTGTCTAGATGTAATTTGTAATTGTAAATATACAAGAGGACAACGTTATTTATTAGTTTTGTAGTGCTACCCCTGCAAGAGCCACTGAGTACTGATTCCCCCGATTCCTGCACAGACGGGCATCACACATTTCCAACTTGCATCTAGGCACTAGAAATCAGTCCATGGGCTTGTTTTTTGTTTTATCTGGAAAAACAACCTGGAAAGGGTATTGGGATTATGGGATGCCCAACTTGACTTGAAGAACAACAGATAAGGACAAAACTTCCTTTTCTATGTACAAACATTTAGATCCTGGACTGTACTTACTCTGGAATAAACAGTCTCTATGGATCAGTAACCAGATCCTTTACGGACCAGGAGCCTTTAGTCCCCTTTAAAGAATTGGCACAAAGCTGCAAACTGTATGCAGAAGTATCTTGCTTCCTCTGTGGAACTTTTCTCAGTTCTGACACTTGCAGATACTACCAGCCCACCCAGCTGCTTGACTACAAGCCCGTCTGGCTGCTTGATTACCAGCCCACCTGGCTGATCTGAAGAACACCCCAGGACAGGGGATCGGGATTTAGCACAACGCTGTCCTTGAAAAGTATGCTACACCTGGCAGTCTCTCCCTTGTATGCCCCTGGATGTGCTGAGAAACTCGCACTGTTTTTTGCTCCCTGCTGCACTGGGCAAGACTCCTGTTCAGGCCTCTAACTGATTAGATCTTCCCATGCAGCCCAGATGTCCAAAGGTAATTGAGATTCCTCTGTTAGGCTTCCTCTCCTTCCTTTCCTCAGCTCCTTCCTGGAGGCAAAGCCCCCAGACCTGGGGTCCCCTTCCAGGCCACACGACTGCAACCTCAGCACTCCATCTTCCACCTGATGCTCCTGCTGCCCAGGCTCCACCATATTTATGGGCATGTTCAGCCACCCTTCCAGGCCTCCTGCCTGGGGACTGGTCCAAACTCCCATCAACATTCAGACCCAGCCTCTTTACCTCTGTCCACTAGCTTTTAGAGGTTTCCAGGGACCTCCAGAACTGGGGAGGGGGGGGGGGGCAATAGAGGACTGGTCTGCAGAGCCTTCCAGCCTTCCGAACCTTGACCTACAACTACCATGAGTCGCAAAACACATTTACCCACACTAGTTACACACTAGAGGGTGCTACACTTACATAAGCAGGTTCTGTTTCCTACTAATTCATGTTTCTCAATAAGGTTCCTATGATTGAAACCCATTGACGGACTGCAGATTCTAATGGTATGAAGCCCCCACAATACTATTAGTAGCCATATGTTCATTTTATTCTATTCATGGAATTATTTTCAATCCAATTGCTGTAATTGTATAAATCCTTTTTACTAAAAAGTAGCAGGAAAACATTGAAAACAAGGCATGGAGTGGCGCAGGGACTGATGATGGGTAGGAGGGGGGATATCTATGATGACTTCCAAGAAGGAGAGCATTTAGGGTGGTCCTTCCGTGTGTCATGTTCACTAGCAGTCCAAAAAGTGGACAGGAGGTGGCACAAAGTCCGCTGAATTGCAATGGGGGGGGGGGGGGGGGATCAGAAAAGTATGTACATTACGTTAACATTTTTTGATAGATACAACAGACCATATGAACTAGTTTTAACCAAGAGTATACAGTACTTTTTTGGAATATTTAAAGTGATATTAAACCCAAAAGCAAAATTGTATTATATTGCAACTTACCAATTCTTAGATGTGTTAGCGAAATTCGGCTGTCCGCAGAGCAAACAGACAATTTTTCCTGTTTCTAATATAAATACCCATTTCCGTCTTAATGATATAATGTCTTACCTTTTAGATCTTCCATTACCTCCCAAACCCCTTCATCCATGCATTAATCCTTATCTCAGCATAGCATCCATACATCAGCTTTCCAGCCTAGCTGCTTCCCCTCTAAGTCCCATATAAGAGCCATCACAAGTAAGTATTCTTACAGCCTCATCTCAGCATGGTCAGTCAGAAAACCCTGCCCCACACTAGCCAGCATTGCATTTTATTATCCATAAAGCTTTCACAAACAAGTGACTGCCTACAACAGCCGAGCACTCCCTCAATACAAAATGACATCACAGGAAGTGACATGCAGTAAAGGGGAGGGCACTCACGGGAGGAAGTGCACACACCCCCTTGTAGTCAGCATGCAGCCCAGTCAATACTGTTCAAATTAAACAGAATCTATTAAGTTCATTGTTTTCATACTGACCGTTTTTACCACTGGTCTCGATTTAACACAGACACAGGGAGACAGATGACAATCTATAAAAACACACATCCTACAATAAAATGTCCACATACATTTTATACAATATAATTTCCACAACAGATGTGATGGCTGCATTAGTTTTCTTTGTTTAGACTTTCTTTTATTTTCATCTGGTGATCAAGCCAATAGGTCTATTGTTTTTCAACAGAACAAGCTGTGCAGAAGCATTTAGAGGGTTTAAACAAACCATTTAACACAGACATGGATGCTTACAATGATCAGCTTTTATTTATTTACATAAAACCTGTATCCCAAAACTTATAAAGTGTGAGCTGGAGTTCAGTTTCAACTTGTTAGTGTATCTAAATATGCTAGTACATCTAACACCTCCCTTCAGACTGACAATGCGGCTGTCCAAAGATGTGCTCCTTCATTCAGAGTGGGGGGGGCACTCCAACACAGGAGGTGTGTTACTGGCCAGACCACCAGGTAAAACAGGTAAAACAGAGAGGAAAAATAAATAAATAATTCAGCCACTAAATCTAATGATTGGTAAGCTGCAATGTATTAAATATTTGGTTTTGGGTTTAATACCGCTTTCATTTTTGAACATCCCTTATCAGCTTATATTAGCATTCAATAAGCATGTTTGTTACCAACAGAGTAGCTTTTTCTTGTATGTATAATTTTTAATTTCCTCTCCTCAGCCCCTGGCTTTTATAGTCTGCATAATTTAGAATTATCAGTTACATTTCAGTGCACATTATTTTCTCTCTAATCATTGACATGAAAACCTACAATTTAAGCATTTTGTGTTACGTAATATTTTTTACTAAATCCAATTCCTATCCTGTCCCTCTTCTTTGCTTCGTATTCCGTTCATCTCCCACATAGATCACTGACTTCATGTTTCCTGACTTGTTCTTCTTGCAGGTAGCCGTTATTTCAGGAAATTTTGAATTGGGGGAGTTAATTAAGAGCCACAGGGACACTGATGTTGGTGAGTAACTTGCTACGAAACATGCGTAATCCTTTAAAGCATGCTGCAACATTTGATTTACACATTATATCTGGGAAATATAGTGTGGGTATTTCTTCAGTTGCATTTGCACTCCCTAAAATATATACCTCCATTTCCAAAAAAAAGTTGGAATGCTGCTTAAAAGCTACATAAAAACAGAATGCAATGATTTGCAAATCTCATAAACCCATATTTTATTCACAATAGAATATAGAAAACATATTAAATGTTTAAATTTTAAGGAAAAAAAAGGTCATTTTGAAACTGATGGCAGCAACACATCTCAAAAAAGTTGGGTCATGGCAACAAAAAGCTGGTAAAGTAAGCAGTACCGACAAGGAAGAACTGGAAGAACATTTTGCAACTAATTACGTTAATCGGCAATAGGTCAGTAACATTATTGGATATTAAAAAAAGAGCAATTCGGAGAGTAAGGCCTGGTTCACACCTATGCATTTTTAGTGCTTTTTGCATTTTGCACTACAATCCATTTAACATGGTTTCCTATGGAACAGGTTCCGTAGTGCAAAACGCAAAAAGAACTAAAAATGCATAGGTGTGAACCAGGCCTCAGAGTGAATCAGAAATAAAGATGGGCAGAGGTTCACCAATCTGTAAAAAGTTGCATCTAAAAATTGTATATATAAGGGGTGTGGCCTAGCGGAGCATGTGAATGGACGCATCTCAGAGCAGCTCCGGTCTCTCCTGCCTCAATCACCGAAACACACAGCCTACCCTGATGCAGAGAGTGCCCGCTCTTCAGTGAGGTGTGTTTTTTTCTGATGGACAGGCAACCAAAAGAAACTGCCGGCCAAGATGGCTTCCACAGCACAGCACTATGTCTCACCAGCATCTACCTCTGATCTCTTCGGGGAAGCCCTTGATTCTTCTCCGCAGTCCTCCCCGGGTGTCCCGGACCCCCCGCATATATCCTCCCCAATATCCCTCACCGAGAATAAGGGGATGGCGCGGACGGGTGGCCTGGGCCTACACTGTCAGATGTACTATGCACCATCAAGGTAAATCATACCGATCTAATAGGGATGGTGGCTGAACTTAAAAATTACTTTGCAATTATGCGGCAAGATGTACAAAAGATACGGGGTCAGGTTACTGAAACCGAACGCTGCATTAGTGATCTGGAAGACACTGTTAACCCCATACTGCCTAAGCTTAGTACATATGGTGGGAAGATAGTGACCCTGGAGAAACAAGGTGGATGACCCTGAGAACCGCCTCCGCCAGAACAGCCTGCGGTTAGTGGGTCTCCCTGAACTGGTGGAGGGGTCTGACCCAGTGGCTTTCCTAAAGAGCTGGCTGGAGCAGGAGTTCAGCCGTTCAGCCGTTATCCACATGTTTCGTGATTGACCGGGCCCACAGGGTTCCGGGTCGGCCTCTCCCAGCAGGAAATCCTCCCCGCACCATGGTGATCCATCTGCTGAATTAAAGGGACCGGGACTACATCCTCCGTTCTGCTCTTCTGAAAGGGAGCCTCAAAATCAACAATGCAGTGGTCTCGGTCTCGCTATTAACAGATTACTCCGTGGCTGTTCGCAACCAGAGAGCCCAATTTCAGCAAATCAAGCAGCAGCTGCAGGAGAATTCAATGTTCAATATGCCATGTTGTTTCCGGCAGTGGCGGAATTATAGGGGTCGCAACAGTCGCAAGTGCGACTGGGCCCTGTAGTTCTCCGCCACTTCAGGGGGCCCGCCGGCCGCCCGCCCGCCCGCCCGCCGGACTGAAGGGCCCACCCACCTGACTGTCAGGGCCCCGGGGCCCGGGGTGTGTGCGGCCGCTGCGGGGTGATTCACAATTTCACAGTCAGTCTGTGATAACCGTGGAGACTAGTTCATTTCATGCCATGGGGAGGGAGGGGGGCTTTCACCCACTGCGAGGGGAGAGAGAAGCGCTCTGAGACTGTGTGGGCTCCGCCCCCGCCTATCCAGAGGCAGGAAACTAAAAGAAAAACTCAGACCAATACAGTGAAGGCGGGGGAGGAGCTTTCTGAGGCAAGGCATTCTGGAGGAGCCTCGAGGCACGCCTGTGGAGGAACTTTGCGACCGCGACGTCACGTGGAGATACTTGGGGGAATCGATCGATTGATTGGCGGCCGGTAAGTCACCGTTTTACATTCCAATCGACCGATCCCAACCTCTGCCACCACCCCCCCTTCAGACTGTGCCACCACCCCCCTCCACAGTGCCACCACCCCCCCTCCAGACTGTGCCACCACCCCCCCCCCAGTGCCAGCACCCCCCCTCCAGACTGTGCCATCACCCCCCCCCTCCAGACTGTGCCATCACCCCCCCCCTCCAGGCTGTGCCATCACCCCCCCCCCTCCAGGCTGTGCCATCACCCCCCCCCTCCAGACTGTGCCACCACCCCCCTCCACAGGGCCACCACCCCCCTCCAGACTGTGATACCACCCCCCCCAGTGCCACCACCCCCCCTCCAGACTGTGCCACCACCCCCCCTCCAGACTGTGCCATCACCTCCCCTCCACAGTGCCACCACCCCCCCCCTCCAGACTGTGCCACCACCCCCCTCCACAGGGCCACCACCCCCCCTCCAGACTGTGATACCACCCCCCCCAGTGCCATCACCCCCCCTCCAGACTGTGCCACCACCCCCCCTCCAGACTGTGCCATCACCTCCCCTCCACAGTGCCACCACCCCCCCTCCAGACTGTGCCCCCACCCCCCCCTCCAGACTGTGCCACCACCCCCCCCCTCCACAGTGCCACCACCCCCCCTCCAGACTGTGCCACCACCCCTCCTCCAGACTGTGCCATCACCCCCCCCTCCTCCAGACTGTGCCATTACCCCCCTCCAGACTGTGCCATCACCCCCCCTCCACAGACTGTGCCACCACCCCCCCTCCAGACTGTGCCACCACCCCCCCTCCAGACTGTGCCACCACCCCCCCTCCAGACTGTGCCACCACCCCCCCTCCAGACTGTGCCACCCCCCCCTCCAGACTGTGCCATCACCTCCCCTCCACAGTGCCACCCCCCCCCTCTAGACTGTGCCACCACCCCCCCTCTAGACTGTGCCACCACCCCCCTCCAGACTGTGCCACCACCCCCCTCCAGACTGTGCCACCACCCCCCCCCCCCCTCCAGACTGTGCCACCACCCCCCCCCCTCCAGACTGTGCCATCACCCCCCCTCTACCAGACTGTGCCATCACCCCCCTCCAGACTGTGCCATCACCCCCCCCCCCTCAACAGACTGTGCCACCACCACCCCCAGTGCCACCACCCCCCCTCCAGACTGTGCCCCCACCCCCCCTCCAGTCTGTGCCACCACCCCCCCTCCAGACTGTGCCACCACCCCCCCCCTCCAGACTGTGCCACCACCCCCCCTCCAGACTGTGCCACCACCCCCCCTCTACCAGACTGTGCCACCACCCCCCCTCTACCAGACTGTGCCATCACCCCCCTCTACCAGACTGTGCCATCACCCCCCCTCTACCAGACTGTGCCATCACCCCCCCTCTACCAGACTGTGCCATCACCCCCCCTCTACCAGACTGTGCCATCACCCCCCCTCTACCAGACTGTGCCATCACCCCCCCTCTACCAGACTGTGCCATCCCCCCCCCCCTCTACCAGACTGTGCCATCACCCCCCCTCTCCAGACTGTGCCATCACCCCCCCCCCCTCCACAGACTGTGCCACCACCACCCCCAGTGCCACACCCCCCCCCTCCAGACTGTGCCACCACCCCCCCTCCAGACTGTGCCACCACCCCCCCCCAGTGCCACCACCCCCCCTCCAGACTGTGATACCACCCCCCCAGTGCCATCACCCCCCCTCCAGACTGTGCCACCACCCCCCCTCCACTGGGCCACCACCCCCCCTCCAGACTGTGCCATACCCCCCCCTCCAGACTGTGCCACCACCCCCCTCCAGACTGTGCCACCACCCCCCTCCAGACTGTGCCACCACCACCACCACCCCCCTCCAGACTGTGCCACCACCCCCCCCTCTAGACTGTGCCACCACCCCCCTCCACAGGGCCACCACCCCCCCCTCCAGACTGTGCCACCACCCCCCCTCCAGACTGTGCCACCACCCCCCCTCCAGACTGTGCCACCACCCCCCTCCACACCACCACCCCCCTCCAGACTGTGCCACCACCCCCCCTCCAGACTGTGCCACCACCCCCCTCTAGACTGTGCCACCACCCCCCCCACAGCCACCTGTGCCACCCCCCCCCTCCAGACTGTGCCACCACCCCCCCTCCAGACTGTGCCACCACCCCCCCTCCAGACTGTGCCACCACCCCCCTCCACAGGGCCACCACCCCCCCCCTCCAGACTGTGCCACCACCCCCCCCCAGACTGTGCCACCACCCCCCTCCCCCCCCCCTGTGCCACCACCCCCTCCCCCCCCCCCACCAGGGCCACCACCCCCCCCCTCCAGACTGTGCCACCACCCCCCCTCCAGACTGTGCCTACACACCCCCCCCCTCTAGACTGTGCCACCACCCCCCCCCCCCACCCCCTCCACAGGGCCACCACCCCCCCCTCCAGACTGTGCCACCACCCCCCCTCCAGACTGTGCCCCACCCCCCCTCCAGACTGTGCCACCACCCCCCCTCCCACCCCACCCCCCCCCCCTCCAGACTGTGCCACCACCCCCCTCCAGACTGTGATATCACCCCCACCAGTGCCATCACCCCCCCTCCAGACTGTGCCTCCACCTCCCCTCCAGACTGTGCCTCCACCTCCCCCCCAGTGCCATCACCCCCCCTCCAGACTGTGCCATCACCCCCCCTCCAGACTGTGCCATCACCCCCCCTCCAGACTGTGCCACCACCCCCCCCCCCCCCAGTGCCACCACCCCCCCTCCACAGGGCCACCACCCCCCTCCAGACTGTGCCACCAATCCCCCTCCAGACTGTGCCACCAATCCCCCTCCAGACTGTGCCACCACCCCCCTCCTCCAGACTGTGCCATCACCCCCCCTCCACAGACTGTGCCACCACCACCCCCAGTGCCACCACCTCCCCTCCAGACTGTGCCATCACCCCCCCCCTCCAGACTGTGCCTCCACCTCCCCCCCAGTGCCATCACCCCCCCTCCAGACTTTGTCCCCCCCCCCTCCACAGACTGTGCCACCACCTCCCCCCCACAGGGCCACCCCCCCCCCTCCAGACTGTGCCATCACCCCCCTCCAGACTGTGCCATCACCCCCCTCCAGACTGTGCCATCACCCCCCTCCAGACTGTGCCACCAACCCCCCTCCAGACTGTGCCACCAACCCCCCTCCAGACTGTGTCCCCCCCCCCTCCACAGACTGTGTCCCCCCCTCCACAGACTGTGTCCCCCCCTCCACAAACTGTGTCCCCCCCCCCTCCACAGACTGTGCCACCACCACCCCCCCTCCACAGACTGTGCCTCCACCTCCCCCCCAGTGCCATCATCCCCCCTCCAGACTGTGCCATCACCCCCCCTCCAGACTGTGCCCCCCCCTCCACAGACTGTGCCACCACCCCCCCCCCCCCCCTCCAGACTGTGCCACCCCCCCCCCCCCCCCTCCAGACTGTGCCATCACCCCCCCCCCCTCCAGACTGTGCCATCACCCCCCCCCCTCCAGACTGTTCCATCACCCCCCCCCCTCCAGACTGTGCCATCACCCCCCCCTCCAGACTGTGCCACCACCGCCCCCAGTGCCACCACCCCCCCCTCCAGACTGTGCCATCACCTCCCCTCCACAGTGCCACCACCCCCCTCAATCAGAAACGGAAATGTTTTACTTTGTTGTACAGTGGAAAAAAATATAGTATCAAAATCATGCGTTTTTGGGGGGGGGGGGGGGGGGGGCGGGGGGGGGGGGGGGGGGGGGGGGGGGGGGGGGGGGGGGGGGCCTTTCCTGATTTCTTGCACCGGGGCCCTGAGGTTTCTAGTTACGCCTCTGGTTTCCGGATACCCTTGGGGTGGTTCACCAGGGGTAAACGCCCTTCTTTCAATCTCCTAAGGATGCCTTGATGTGGTGGGAATCACTGCCATGGCTTCCTCAGCTCCCCACCTGAGGGGAGATGTACTTAACCTATCAGCCTATATGTCTTTTTCCAGAAACTGTGGAAGTTTCAGCAACTCTTTTAATGTTTGGCTTGGCTCACCAACATGTCTCTCATGCAGGAGAGTCCCAGGCCCTCTTCCACTAAGTTGGCATGAGCTACTATGAGGGATAAAATCTACAATCCCCATTTCCCCTTTCTTTGAACACTGACTATGTTTTTCTTTCTTTTGGTTTATGGGAACAGGCCATGCGCCCTGCACATGGTACGAGTTTAGGGTTTAGGCCCACTCTGTTTTTCAGGAGTTGGGCAGGGTGGTTGTTACCTTCGGGTAACCTTTACTTACATGTATATAATTTTATTGTTGTGTGTATGAAGTATGGATGGATGGATGAATGAGTGTCCACCGAAAATGTCTGGCCTACGATGTTGGGGCCATGGCCGGAGTCTGGACGGTTCTGCCCTTCCTCCCCTTCCATGCCCTAATGATGCCTCTACTACACTATGGCTGATTTAATTGTTTGCTCTTATAATGTCTGTGGTCTAAACTCAAAGTTCAAAAGAGCTTTGATTTTTGATCGGATCAAACATCTAAAACCGCATATCTTGTGTTTGAAAGAAACTCATCTGGTGGGTTCAAAAATCTTAGCCTTAAAAAAAAAAAAAACAATGGGTTTCCCATAACCACTCCACATATTCCAGTTATGCCCGGGGGATGGCGATCCAGATACGTAAGGGGCTGCCCTTTTCTTGTCATCAGGTAATTACGGATCCCAAGGGCCAGTTTATCATCCTACATGCCACTGTACATGGGGCTCCTATATTGCTGGCCTCAGTCTACATCCCTCTTCCGATCACTGCCGCAGTGTTTACAGAGCTGAGTATAAAGCTCCCCTCCCTACCACTTTACCCTACGCTCCTTGTAGGAGATTTTAACTCAGAACTACAACCTGCTCTAGATAGGTAAAGCCTTCATTGTCTGAATCTAAGATGTTCCTCAATATGGATATGTAGAACAAAGTCCTATCGGACTTTTTTCCGATCGTGTGTTGGAAATACCCTACTGATAGAACCCTGTGGAAGATTTGCTTTCCTATCGCGAACTTACCAAATTAGTGACAATATTCTATAGCAGACTGTCACTGAGGGGGGGCTGACCCATTTCAGAACTCACGTGGTAAATGGTCGGTCCTACTACCTGAGCTCTCAGATGAGGGCTAGGAAGAGGCCACTGAGGTTTCCTGTCAAGATTGTATCAGTACTGCTGACTGATTTATCCAGTTTGAATTTATATACCACTTACATTACACTCCAGCCAAACTGTCCTGCATGGGATTAAGGATTACTGCTGCTTGCTCCAGATGTAACCTAGATGATGCAGACTTAATTCATATGTTCTAAAGCTGCCCGGGGCTGGCCTCTTGCTGGAGGGAACTGTTTAGTTTTTTCGAGAACCAACTAATGCCAACTAACCAACTAATGCTTCCTAAACCTCAGACTCCGGAGGTTGGACTCTTGGGTATACTAAACAATTTTGTATACAGAACCCATACTCGAATCCTACTCCGCACAGTTTTATATTACAGATGAAAAGTTATATTATTACACTGGAAGGATGTAATCTCTCCAACGGCCCAAATCCTCTATCGCATAATAAATGGTGAACTCCCTAAACTCAAACTAATATATAAAAGTAGAGCTTGTACAAAAAAGTAAACTAAAATATGTCAGCCATGGCAGGATGTCACTAATTCATTTTGGGGCACAGTCTTGCCATCCCAGACGAACTGATCAAGCTTGAGTTACAGCGAGTAGTACCCTCGCACTCCAAGAGGTAATTAAATAGTCGAATTGCAAATTTCATATAATATCAACATGGGCGTCCGCAGGTAGGGGCAAGGGGGGTCAAGTGCCCCCCCGGAATCAGGGATAGGATCTTAAATTCAGCACAGTTGCGTCGCTATCGGGGTGCCACCCGTCAGTGGGGTGACACCATCAAGATTCTGTCAAGCCCCCCATCAGTGTAGTGTGACGTCAGCTCTTTTCCCTGCTCAGTCCAGCAGAGAACTCAGCGGCGCTGTAACAGGAGAAAGACGAGCTGTTAGAGGTTTTCCCTGCTCGCCCTCTCTTTCTCCTGTCAGGGAGAAGAGCAGGTGGCTCTCACCAGGTCCCCCGCCCAGCTTCCTTCCCACTCCGTTCCTTCCCTATTGGCCATAACTGAGGGCCAATCAAAGGAGACTAGGAGAAGAGAGAATCATGGGACATGTAGTCCCAAAGATTGGCGTCCCCATTTTCCACATGGAGGAGGCTACAGCTCGATCGAGAGAGATTGAGAGACTGCAGCCTGGAAAAAATCTGAGGGAGAGAGCGCTACAAGACAAAGAATGAGGAGAGTGCTGGGCAGAAGCCAGAGAAAGAGCCACGCTGCCCAGCACCACCAGAGAGAGAGCCACGCTGCCCAGCGCCACCAGAGAGAGAGCCACGCTGCCCAGCGCCACCAGAGAGAGAGCCACGCTGCCCAGCGCCACCAGAGAGAGAGCCACGCTGCCCAGCGCCATCAGAGAGAGAGCCACGCTGCCCAGCGCCACCAGAGAGAGAGCCACGCTGCCCAGCGCCACCAGAGAGAGAGCCACGCTGCCCAGCGCCACCAGAGAGAGAGCCACGCTGCCCAGCGCCACCAGAGAGAGAGCCACGCTACCCAGCGCCACCAGAGAGAGAGCCACGCTGCCCAGTGCCACCAGAGAGAGCCACGCTGCTCAGCACCACCAGATAGAGAAAGACTGAGCCACTACCAGGGTACAAACATGCTACACTACTGACCAGAGTCACCCCCGGGAACCCAGAGTGAGTGATGATCCAGCCGGAGTGATCACTGCTGTAGTTTCGCTGGGTCTGGTAAGAGGGCCTGTTGGACATTATCCATTACTTATCCTAGGGACTGTACTATATCTGCAGTCTCTGACCATGATAATGTGATAATGACATTGTCAAAAAGGGGCGGTGCATGGGTGACCCTAAAATGATGCCCCCCCCTAAAAAAAGTTCTGCGGACGCCCATGAATATCAATCTTTTCAAATCAAGAGTGAGGTGGGCTGAGACCAATGTATGTTTAAGGTGCATAAGAGTGTATGAGTGTGTGCGTGACTGCTGTTGTTTTGTTATACATACCCTACTGGCTGCATCCTGATTCCTTGATCACTTCCCCTGATATAGGGGAAAAAGGGAAATGTTTTTTCCAGGGAATTGGAATTATGATTGTGCTTGTTGTGTCATGTCATTGCTCTCAATAGGTCACCAAGACCCACAAAGATGTACTTGTTTTTCTGCAATACGTAACTGGTGCCTTGTTACCCTCCCTTTTTATAAGTTTTTTTTACAAGTAAACACAATAGTAACAATACAGTAAAGTAAATAAACACCTTTAAAAAAAAAAAAAAATAATATATATATATATGTATGTATATATATATATATATATATATATATATATATATATATATAGTGTGTATATATGTGTGTGTGTATATATATATATATATATATATATATATATATATATATATAAAAAAGGGAATGTGTGTTACAGATAAAGAGCGTAAAATTCCTATGCTTTCAGTACTGTTTTCAGTCATTCATTTTGCTAATTTTTAATCCGCCATTCCCTTTTATTATTTTTTATTATTTTAATTTTTATTTTACTGACCTATTTTCAATGGGAGAGCACACGTTTAATTATCCTTTAAATGACCTTCCTTTTTCAAAGCGACAGCCAGAACCACTTCTCCTCCAACATTAGTGCCTGACCACACAAATGCGCTTCTGAAAGAATGGTCAAACATTCCCATAGACACACTCCTAAACCTTGTGGACAGCCTTCCCAGAAGAGTTGAAGCTGTTATATCTGCAAAGGGTGGGCCAACTAAATAATAAACACTACCGACTAAGACTGGGATGCCATTAAAGTTCATGTGCGTGTAAAAGGCAGGTGTTCCAATACATTTGATAATATAGTGTATATTTCTATGGGAAATCCACTGGTGAATGATGCAGAATTTTAGTGAATTTTCAAAACACAGAATAATTATTGGCCAAAAAATATCCGTTTTCGATACTTTATCAAATGTCAGATTAAAGTATTACAAATTTGTTGCAGACCAGTTCACCCACAATTGAGAAGTACTAAGAACAACATATTCAGCCTATGGGGCAACTTTAGTCTGATAATATCGTTAACTTCGAGGCAGGTGCATTCTACTTTCTCCACTACAGGTGGCACTTTGCTGCAGCAGCACTGTAGTTGTAGAGGAAGTCTAGGGGAACATAGTTCCTCTATGATTTCCTGTGTCACCAGGAAAGCTATCCAATTGGATGCCGCCACCCCATGTGACTCTTGCAGCCATCTTGGGTCAGGCAGGGCCTATTTAAGGCCCTGGATTGGTGTATATTTTGCGAGAGTAGAGTAGGGATAGGTACCCTGCCCGGTAGGGACAGAACCAGTGGCAAGGAAAGGTTCCTGATGAGGGAAAGTGTAAAGCTTGCAACCTCTCTGGACATCTTCATGCTTGAGCAAGAGACGGCCAGGCCACACTCTGCCCCTCTCAACAGGCGCTGGCAGTTCAGCTGAAACCTGCTCTCTTCACGTTGTTGGACCTGTGCATGTTCCCAGTTTTGTTGCCTTTCCCACTGGGTTTATTGTGAACTGTCTTTGCATTATTTCAATACTAGTACTTTCTTTGCACCTGGCCTGTGTGTGTTATTGCCACCGCACCACGCTGCACCCCATGCTTATCTGGAAAAAAAAGACAAACTAAAGTTACCTCGGTCATGATGGTCTTGCCTCTAGGCTCATGGATGCAGTGAAAGGCTAGTAGTGAATTTAACCTACCCATTTCATGGAATTAGTTTTGTCTGCAGTACTTAAAGTATAACTAAAGTCAAAACTTTTTCTTTAGTTTTGGACAGAGTGGAGAGGGATTAGCACACTCGTCGGTTTTTATTGATGTCTGTGCCCGGTTAGGGAGAGTCATCCTCTCTGTTTGTCCTGTTTATCAATATTATTGAAAGTGAAAGTAAAAGAAAATCACAAATTTTGGGTTGTCCCCAGAAAAGTAATAGACAGTAAATCTTCCAATGGTGATACTAATTCTGGTGGCCTGGAGGACCCCAAGGGATTCCCTTAATTTGCAGGGATTTCCTGTTTTTGGTCATGGGACAGGAAGTGAATGTAAATCTCCCCAATTGGGTACAGATGGCAAAAAATAAACCAACAGGGGTTATAACCCTCCCTTAATTTATCCAATATGGAAAAAAAAAGTTGTGCATATAGCTCTACTAACATCTAGGCTTCTGATCTTATGTCTTAGTGATTGATAATTGTGCTCCTTTCACCTATTCGTAGTTAGCTACTGCCACTTAACCGTAATATATCCACGTTATATTTTTATACAGTACCCTTTCAAGAATCTCCTTCCTATGCCGTCCATCGCAGAGAAAGTGGAAAAGCTCTCTCCGTTCCCCATGTTCTTCTACGTGCCAATAGTGACAACAGCCTCTCACTGCCTGACTGGATGGTCTTCTCTGCATCCACTGCCAACACTGTCACTCTGCAGGGACAAAAATCCTCAGGGGGAACTCTACGAAGCTCCAGTAGTCCACGAGGGGCTCGAAGCCGATCACCTTCAAGAGGACGCCACACGGAGGAGTCGAAGAAACAGCCACGTGGACGCCCCAGGTAAATTAAAATAGATTAATTATATATTCACATTTTTTTTTTAATAAAACATTGATGAGAAAAGGATACGTTTTATTTGGTTTATTTGGAAATCATGCACAGTTTTAAAAAAAAAAGTTTTATATTTCTTTTTAATTCTGTGAATATCAAATATTACAAGTATATTTCATGTTTACCACTTGCAGCCAACAAATGCCAAGTGACAAGCAAACCACAAAATAAGTCACATATACTACATTGAACAAAACTTTTATTGATATACCGTATATACGCGAGTATAAGCCGACCCGAATATAAGCCGAGGCACCTAATTTTACCACAAAAAAATGGGAAAACGTATTGACTCGAGTATAAGCCTAGGGTGAGAAATGCGCAGCTACTGAAAGTGGAAAAGACGGTCAACAATGCCCATTTGCACTGTGCCCATTTGCATGCCTGTGCCCATTTGCATGCCTCACTGTGCCCATTTGCAGCCCATTAGGTCCCCTGAACTTCAAACTTGGTAGTTAAGGGTTCCTAGATGCCCCCTAGCTGCAGCCAAAATTAAGGGTCTCTGGACCCAAAGGGTCCCGAAATGACATTGCTGCAGATGGACACAGTTGGCCGAATTTGGGGCCCTGTATCTCGGGGCCCCTTGGTGCTAGGAACTCCATTTGGATATGTTGTAGTGTTGGTTCCACTGGGTTTGCACACCAAATGTGGGGTCCTTAGCTCCAAGTAGCCCCGAGATACAAGGCCCCAAAGTCGGGTCGGAAAATGTCAAGCACTTTTCTGCAGCAGAAAATGACATTTTCCAAACCGACTTTGGGGCCCCGTATCTCGGGGCCACTTAATGCTGAGTATAAGCCGAGAGGGGTACTTTCAGCACAAAAAAAATGTGCTGAAAAACTCGGCTTATACTCGAGTATATACGGTACTTAGAAAACCAACTTAAAAAACAAATGATATAAGTGACCATGTAATGATCAAATTAGATATATCAAAATAGTTGATTTGATCATTTCGAATGATCTTTCAGTTAAAAAGGAACTGCAGTCTGCTCACATAATTTGTAATAAAAACATCTTTGCCATTCTGAGGCTTCCCTCCAACCACTTTGCATATTATTTTATATATACTGTGATTCTGTACTTGCCAAATATGCTGCAGAAATGTCCCTCTAAGTCTGGCTGCATCCACTTTAACTGTGTGAATCCAGGAAGTGAACAGGCAGCAGCTTCAGCTGCCCACATACACACAGAGGCACACCTCCAGTTCTGCAGCCCTGCAGCTCTCATTGGCCCTTCTTATAACTCATCCCCCCTCGCTTCCTGGCAAACTCTCACGAGAGACAAGAAACAGAAGTGGGCTGTATAAGGTATTTACTGGCAGCAAAAAAAAAATCCGAATTTGAATTTTTTTTTATATTGAATAGCATAGTGAAGATTTTCCTCCTGCAGCTGCTAAATGATGGTGGGAGGGAGAGAAGGAGAAGCTTTTAGCAGTTGCAGGAGGGAAATGGAGAGAATCGGTGTCTGTATATGTGCCCCGCTGCCCCTACTGTCTAAGTGTAAAACAGAATGTGACAGGGAGGCCACAAGGGCCCCCTGGAGCATAGGGTGGGGTCACTATTGTGACCCCTGATGGTACACCAGTGGTTGGGGATGGTGATAAAAACACATCTCAAGTATGGGGTTTAACCACCCCCCAAACAGCAAATATAAATGAGCCCTTACTGTCCTGAGTCCCCTATAAGGTTGCTTTTACACTGATGCACTGTGGTTTATCCACACCACAGGTGCAGCGCATTGCACCTGCGGCTCTCCTGTGGGTTAGCTGCACGTTGCCATAAACTTCTGTTATATCTTGCAGGCGTGGTGCACTTTCTGAAAGCACACCAAAACTCCTCCTTTATTCAGTTTGAGGTGGAGGGCAACATCAGAGGTCTCCGAGGGCCACATGTTGAGCACCCCTGCTTTATATAATCAAAGACATTGAGCTCCTGTGTCACCAAGCGTTTGTTCACATCAGATTTTGCATTCCTATACAAGTCAGTGGAAATGTAAAACTCTCATGAAGGTCAACTGCACCTGTCAACGAATTTGGAATGGTCTCAGAAGTGCCTCAACCTAAGTCAAAGTGATGCAATCGACACAAGCCCTAAGCTCTTTGACACAGGCCCTATTACGTATGGCCAGCATGAAGGCCTTCTAATGATAACATCAAACAGGTACTTGGAACTGCCTGCATCTGATTCAGGCAAGCATCTGGGAGGGCATCAATAGACATCCTCCCAGAACCCTGCCCCCTACGTGCCTCCTGCAGCATGCATCGGGCACGCTCTGTGACCGCTGTATCCTTCAGACACAGCTGATCACAGATCGGGGTAAAGGGCCAATTGCAGCAGATCACATGTAAACAGACTTTCCAGTTATTATTATTATACAGGATTTATATAGCGCCAACAGTTGGCGCAGTGCTTTACAACATGAGGGCAGACAGTACACTTACAATACAAATCAATACAGGAGGGATCAGAGGGCCCTGCTCGTTGGAGCTTACAATCTAGAAGGGAGGGTCAATTGGAACAAAAGGTAATACTGTGGGGGATGAGCTGATGGAGAAAATGAAAATACAGTTGTTAGGTGGGGGCCGGATAGGCTTATCTGAAGAGAAGGGTTTTCATGGATCGTCTAAAAGCTAATAAAGTAGGAGTTAGGCGGACAGATTGGGGTAAGGCATTCCATAGGATTGGAGAGGATCTGGACAAGTCCTGGAGGCGAGCATGGGAGGAGGTGATGAGGGAGCTAGAGAGCAGGAGGTCTTGAGAGGAATGAAGAGAACGAGTAGGTTGGTATTTAGAGACTTGGCTAGTGATGTAGCTGGGGGCTAAATTGTGGATGGCTTTGTACGTAGTTGTTAGTATTTTGAATTTAATTCTTTGGCCGAGTGGAAGCCAGTGGAGGGATTGACAGAGAGGAGTGGCAGACACAGAGAGATTGGTAAGGTGGATGAGTCTGGCAGCAGCATTCATGATGGATTGCAGAGGTGATAGACTATGTAGAGGTAAGCCAATGAGAAGGGAGTTGCAGTAGTCGAGGCGAGAGATGACGAGCGAGTGAATTAAGAGCTTTGTTGTGTCATTGGTTAGAAAGGGGCGTATTTCGGCGATGTTGTGGAGGTTGAGGCTGCAGGATTTGGACAGTGATTGGATGTGTTGTTTGAAGGAGAGTTCAGAGTCCAGGACTACACCTAGAACCTTGGCATGCGGGGATGGGCTGATAGTTGTGCCATCGATTTTGACAAAGAGATCAGGGGAAGGGGCATACGGGGGAGGAAAAATGATAAATTCGGTTTTGGATAGATTGAGTTTGAGGAAGTGGTGTGACATCCAGACGGATATATCTGATAGTAGATTAGTGATACGTGAGGAGACAGAGGGAGTGAGCTGAGGGGTAGAGAAATAGATTTGAGTGTCGTCAGCATAGAGGTGGTATTGGAAGCCATGGGAGGCTATCAGTTGACCCAGGGAGGAGGCGTAGATTGAAAATAGAAGAGGTCCAAGAACAGAACCTTGGGGGACCCCAACAGAGAACGGAAGAGGAGAGGAGGAAGTAGAGTTGTAAGAAATGCTAAAGGTGCGGTTGGATAAGTAGGAAGAGAACCAGCGAAGAGTACAGTCACGGAGACCAAAGGTGTGGAGTTTTTTGAGGAGAAGGGGGTGGTCCACCGTATCAAAGGAAGCAGAGAGGTCCAGGAGTAGGAGTACAGAATGTCGATTGGTTTTGGCCGTTAGTAGATCATTTGTTAGTTTTAGGAGAGCAGTTTCTGTGGAGTGTTGAGGACGAAATCCAGACTGAAGCGGATCAAGAAGACTATTATCAGTGAGGTGGACGCTCAGTCGGTTGTAGACCAGACGTTCGAGGAGTTTGGATAAGAAGGGGAGCAAGGAGATGGGGCGTAGGTTGTTAAAATTGGATGGGTCCAGTGAGGGCTTTTTAAGTATGGGTCTGACAAGTGCATGTTTTAGAGAGTTGGGGAAGATCCCAGAAGAGAGGGAGAGATTGAAGATGTGGGTTAGAGAGTGTAGCATAGAGACAGAGGATGAACGTAGCATCTGTGAGGGAACAGGATCCAGAGGGCAGGTGGTAAGGTGGACATTATCAAGTAGTTTAGCAACTTCGTCTATAGTGGTGGGGTTGAAAGAGGGAAGTAATGATTGTGCCTGTGGGCATGAAGTGTAAAGCATGGGGGGTATCAGAACAGTAGAGATCTCTGCACGAATTGTATCAATCTTCTGTTTGAAGTGATTGGCGATCTCCTGGGCAGTGAGTGAGTTGGCGGGTGGAGGCGGTGGAGGACGAAGTAGAGAGTTGAAGGTAGAGAAGAGTTGACGGGGACGGGATGATAATTTGCTAATGAGAGTGCTAAAATAGGTCTGCTTGGCAGAGAGGAGGCTGGAATTGTATTATCGACAGTTATCGACATTACTTTCCTCCCAAGCCGTGTCCCTTCAGGACATCATTCACACTGATAATCACAGTGCTGATCTTCAGTGCCCTGATTTTCAGACCAGCCTCATCAGTGCCACCTATCAGAGCTCATCAGTGCCGCCTCAACAGTGCACATCAGTGAAGGAGAAAAATTACTTATTTGCAAAATTTTATAACAGAAACTAGGAAAGAGACTTTTTCTTTCAAAATTTTCAGTCTTTTTTTGGTTTCTTAGCAAAAAGTAAAAAAAAAAACAGCTGTGATTAAATATCACCAAAAGAAAGCTTTATTTGTGTGAAAAAAAAATGATAAAAATTTCATATGGGTGCATGACCGTGCAGATAAGTCATTCAAATGACGCGTACACACGAAGGGATTTTGTCCGCCGGACCTAGTCCAGCGGACAATCCGCCGGACTTTCCAGCTGGGCTTCGGCGGACTTGAAAGCGAACGGACTTGACCACACACGATCACGCTAAAAGTCCGGCGGTTCGCGCGATGACGTACAGCGCGTACGACGGGACTAGAAAAAGAAAAATACTAGAAAAATACTTGCTACTGAGCATGCGTCCTTTTTGGTCCGCCGGACCATACTACAGACGGCCGTATTGTCCGCCGGACTGCCAAGTCCAGCGGATAATTTTAAAACAAAACTTAAAACCTAGTCCGCCGGACTTTTTGGAAAAAAAGTCTGCCGAAGGCCCACACACGAGGGGATTGTCCGCCGGACTCGAGTCCAGTGGATAATCCCGCGGGATAGTCCCTTCGTGTGTACGCGTCAAAAGTGTGACAGCTCTGAAAGCTAAAAAATTGGCCTGGTCAGGAAAGGGGTAAAAGTACCCAGTAAAGTACCCAAGTGTTTAAATTTAAATCAATAAATGTGCCAAATAATGAAAATATGAGCTAAACATAATATAATAATATATCATATCATACAAATATACAGTGATGAAAGTGAAATAAACCACCAAAAAGTGAAATATAAAAAGTCTCAATTTTAGAGTCCACATAAAGTGCAGTGCACTCTCAGCACAAACACTGCTGTGTACATAAGGTGGGAAGAGGTTTAAAAATCTGAAGAAGCTGAGATTTTCCCACCACCCCCATCCTGGTGCCCTAAGACGGCTGTCCACGCAGGCTTATACCAGCATTGGCCCTGCACAGGAAGCACAAATTAAGCAGGCATCTAGAAATTGGCACGTTTTCTGGCATGTGCCAGTCTTTGTTAATTCCCTCCATGATACTTCCAGATTTCGATAAGCCCCCTGCCCGCAGACCTCCCACAACCTCTGGCCATGGTTTTATTTTTAAATTGTGGCATGGGGTTCCCATTAAAATCCATACCAGACCTTAGTGCCTGGTATGGATTAGGGGAGGACCCCACGCTGTTTTTTTAATGTTTTAAAAAAAAAAAAAATTAATTCCGAAATTCTGAAAATGAATTGGTCCATTGACGCAATATTGGACCAATTAATTTTGGTACTTCAGAATTAATTTAGTATCTTCAGCATTCCTTTTCTATATTCAAAAATCAGAATAGCTGACCCCCCCCCATGTGAAAGAGTATAAGGTACATAGTACCCCTACTCATTCACAAAGTGTAAAAAGTAAATAAAAAACACAGAAACCGTTTTTGTCCCAAAAATATAAATGTCTCCTGCGAAGTGGATCCATGGTCAATCACGATGTTTGTCGCTACCGCCAACCTGAAAAAAAAAAGCTCCGCACCCAACTAAGGCACCGGCTGTCTTCCAGTTCTTAAATAACTAAGGGTGACCCCCACCTCCTTGTGACATCGACCCAGCACACCTCAGTTGATGACATCATAAGGGGCAGGGGTCAGACGGCGGGAGCCTTCTTTGGGACTGGGTGTTTTTTTTTATTCGGGTGGCAGGCATTTTGATTGATGGTAGATCTACATCGGGGTAAATGTTTTATTATTTTTGATTCTCTGGGGGCTCCCCCCATGTTGAGGGCATGTGGTCTGGTATGGTTCGGGGGGGGGGGGGTTCTCGCTTGTTCCCCTCCCTCCTTTCCTGGCCTGCTGGGCTGCATGCTTGGATAGAGTTTGGTATGGATTTTGGGGGGGACTCGACACCATTTAAAAAAAGAAGTTTGGCGTGAGGTTCACAATAAAAACCATTCTAGACCCGAAGCGCCTATTATGGATTAAAGGGGGGGGCACGCTATTTTGTTTCTGCATTTTTCATTGCTGCCATTCTTCTGTTTACATTCATCTGTCAGCTGGGAATCCCGCTGACGGCTGATGAGTCTTAGTTAAGTATGCGGCAGCCGGCTTTCCGGCCTGTTTCTTAACAACCAGTTATTCTTTACACAGAATTCAAATCGGTCAATTCTTTTTTGACCAATCCTAATTTAAATCATTCTGTAAATTTGGAATTGGTTACAAAACTAATATACAAAACAAAATTTAACGAAATTCATTACTATTGCATTTAGAGATTCAAATACATCTGAATCTCCGAATAACCAAAAATGCGTCTGAATTTATATTCGGACTGAAACGAATTGCACATATTTAACACAGAGGTCGTACTTCATTTTCCCATCGCACGCGGTCCTGGAAGCTCTCTCGGATTTGGGTGCTGCAGCAACAACCAGCTGGATACTGGTTCAAGTCACAGTGAAGATATTTGCCAGCACACCATGGAACGACACAAATAGCGTCCAAATGGAGCCACGCAGGGCACCTTCGTCAGGCATGTGAGGTGACGAAGGGGCCCTGCGTGGCTCCGAAATGTTGCACTATGCTTGTGTTGTGATCATGTAATAAATGACCCGTTTGGACGCTATTTGTGTCGTTCCATGGTGTGCTGGCAAATATCTTCACCGTAACGCAGAGGTCGGGCACACGGAACACAGAGGTCAGGAGTAATGCACATAGATCAGGAATATGTAACGCACATAGTACAGGAGTCGGGGATAAGTAGTGCACAGAGGTCAGGAGTAAGTAGCACACAGAGGTCAGGAGTCTGGAATAATGCACAGAGCTCAGGATTAACCACTTCCCGACCGGCGCACACAGATGTACGTCTGCAGAATGGCATGGACAGGCAAATGGGTGTACAGGTACATCCCTTTAAATTTGCCGCCATGCAATCGCATGCACTGGTTGGGACCTCCGTGAGACGGATCGTGGGTCCCGCGGACTCGATCGCTGCGGGGATACCCGCGATCGTCTCACGGTAGGAAGAACTGTGTAGTAGTGCTGGGTGACTCACAGGTGGGGCCACCAGGACCTCCTACTTCTTTCCAGCACCTTCTGGTACTTTCTGGAAAGGGAGGTGGAGCCACATGGGTTGTTCTAAGGAGCCCTGACCTATCCCCAATCTGGATTGGCAGGGGGCAGGCCTCCTTAAATACCCTGGGTCAGCCCAGCTGGGGAGGAGTTGTATCAGGTGGAAGATGGAGTGTTCGGCTGTCGGAGCCTTTGAGGGAACTCCCCAGTCTGAGGGGTAAGGGGGTGACCTTGGGCCTGGGATCGGGTGCAGACAGGACCCTCTTACAACCCTCAGAGGTGTCCTGTCCAGGAGGCACAGGAGGAGCAATAGAGGACAGCAGGAGAACACTGCTGGGCAAGGCTCCAGGAGTTCCACAGATGCTGCCAAGTGGGCTGGTGAGTGTTCACACTGTCGGGAGGACTGGGAGGCATGCCTGAGAGGACTGAGATGCAGCTATCTGGGATGGTTGCAGAGCCAGTATGGAGGATGGTGGTGGCACAGGCAGTGGAAAGGGGCAGCTGCAGCCAGGAGGGCTGACAGTGCCTAAAGAGGTGGTGCTGGGAGCAGTAGCCACAGAGACAGCTAGCACTGAAACGTTCAATATTTTGCTACACCATAGGAGCCCGTGGTCCCTGCTTGTAAAGGGCATCTACTTAAGGCCTGGCTGAGCCAGTGTCAGGCTTACAGTGCTAGCTAGTCTGGAAAAAGAAACAAATTGATGGGCAAGAGGAGTGATGATCTGCAAGCAAGGAAGTGCAGGAGGAGAAAAGGAGATTGTATATACTGTGATGGATATAGAAGTCCCCACATTGACTTTTGTTCACCTGGGCATTTCATAAATTCCCATCCTCCCCTCAATAAAACATGAAAACAAGTGCAAGGACTGCTTTCATGACTCTGAGCGAGTAAAAAGTGTGTGCCTGGCTGGGCAGGGTGACAGACGGACCACTACATTCAGCAGCCCATACGGGGGTACCGCTACACTAGTTTACTTTTTTTGTGTCTGTGCCCCTTTGGGGAGATTTATCTCCACTTCCTAAGAGTAAAGCCCCATACACACGCGCGGATTATCCGAGGACCAGGTCCGTCGGATCCTGTCCGTCATACTTTGTCCGATGTTGGTGTTGCATACACGCGGTCGGACAAAGTTGGCGGAAAATCCGATCATTCTGAACGTGGTGACGTTTGTTGCCTACGACGGGACCACGTAGAGGCTAGTAGCCAATAGCTTTGGTCTTGTAATGTGATCTGAGCATGCGTAGCACTTTGTCCGTCGGACAACCGTACACACGATCGGATTTGGTGTGATCGGACCGTGTTGTCGGAAAATCTATCCAGCAGGAGATAGGACTTTGTCCGTCGGACAATCCGACGTACACTGTCCGATGGTGCATACACACGGTCTGATTTTTCAACAATATTATACAGTGAAAAAAGCCGCGCTAAAGTGATAATATGAATAAAATCACAAAAAAACTTCTGGGGAAAAAACTTCTGGGGAAGACGACGATTAGTCGAAACGGACGTAGGGAGGCTGACGCACTGACGTCATCACGTTCCGCACTGTGAGCGGGTGTTCTGCTAGCCGGCCGGCGTTTTTTATGTGTACTCTGCGAGCATTACTTTGAGTTGATGTAAGTAGAACTTTTATATGATACAATAAATTTTAAATATGGTTTCACACTATGGGAGCATCCCTCATTTTTATCTATCCACATGATGAGAGTGTATGGTTCCCTGGCTTGATACCTTTGGAGGAGTCCGATTCCATTGATACCCCACAAGGGAAGATCTGCCTGATCCAGGATTTTGGTCGCTATCACCAGCTGAATATGAGTTTTGGAGGCGATGCCTAGTGGTTTGGTTACACCTTGATGATTATCGAGTTACAGGCTTATCAAAGCTTGCCCTCTGGTAAGCACATCATTAGAGCGGTGGTGGATTAAGGTCACCTGGTGGATTTCCTTTCACATTCACGTTTTTGGAGATCATATGTCACTATATTTTTCTGTCACCATCACTTTTAGTTCTAATTGGACTTTATTCTATGAACAATTTTTTCACACAGATTTTTTGATCAATATTTTCTGTTTAAGTTTTTTTGTGATTTTATTCATATTATCACTTTAGCGCGGCTTTTTTCACTGTATACTTCTGTTTATGTGCATATCTCACATTTATTAGCTGCTGCTCTTATTACTTTGTTTGTGCATTTGGGTATATATATTTTTGTATTTAGGTATATTATTCATACACTACCCACTATTTGTTACATCTAGGGATTAGCGCCGTGTTAGCTTCTACTTTTTTTGATTTTTCAACAACATTGTCCGATCGGACAGAATCCATGCAAAAATCCGACCGTGTGTATGGGGCTTAAGTGGAAATCTCTAAAAAGTGAGGGGACCTCTCCTCTTAGACAGCTGTCACCAGGACTGGTGTTTCCTTTGGAAGATTTACCCTCACAATCTGTTCTGGTGACAACTGTAAATCTGTGATGATTGCAGCCAGAACAAATGCAAAGGGTGAATTTAACTTTCCAAAACTAAAATTCCCAAATCTAAAACCTTGACTAAACATTTGACTAAACATAGACTTTACCACTTATTTAAAAGAACAGTCATAACAAAATAATTTACAAATCTGTTCTCACTAACTTTGATTACAACCACTGTACAGAAATTGAGATTTACAGAAAAGATATATATAGGGACACCTTCAGGCTGACTATATAGTGTGGCTATACCGATAAGTCCATATGACCCTCTTGTTCAATGATCGTTATTCTGAGTCCGATTGTTGTAAAGCGATTTATCGCTTGTGAGACCTCTATGCCTGGCCCGTATAAGATATAATCACTGTCGATCCTCATCAGATAGCTTGAACTCACCAAATACCGATTCCATCTACAGAAGTGCTTTTTTTTCTGAACATCAGGTTACAGCAGATGACAGGGTACAAACAGATGAAGAATAGGTTGTGGTATCTTTGCGGTCAAAAGATGATATTTTCTGTAGCTTACAATGCAGAATACATGTGCCCTGCTACATGTGGCTTGTATCTGTATCCATGACACAGGAAGTACACTTACAGGAAGAAGGGTGGAGCATTACATACAAAAGGAAGTGTGTCATAACATAAGGGAAAAAGAACATAAGAAACAAGTGCATTACCACAAAAGGTCATTAGATGGCAGCATGTGACCTAAATATAAACGTCCATAGAAAAGGGTTAGGAAAACAATCTATTTAAATTCTATGCCCCATTGGGGCAGAACAATAATGATGTTTGGTTTAGCACTTTCACAATGGAAAGTATTGTATCTGTATCATAATGCAGATTTTCTAGCTTCACTAACTTTAAAGGCTTTGCTGCAGTCATTTGAAATAAGAGGCAGTATGGAATAGACAGTTGTTTTTGAGCCAAACGAGGACATGAAATAGTGCGATATAGACATTGGAGTTGATTTTCTAAAATTAGAGAATGCTAAATCTGGAGCAGCTCTGCATAATAACCTGTCAGCTTCCTGTTTTTTTTATTTTGTCAAAGCTTATTTGAACAAGCAGAGTTTAGAAGCCAATTGGTTACTATGACCAACTGCACCAGATTTTGCACTCTCTAGTTTTAGTAAATCAACCCTATTGTGTGTTGTCAGCTTTGTTTTATGCAGCCTTTCCCATCTTTAATATGGACAAACCCTTTAAAAAAACCTCTCCACTCTCAGGGAACCCCTGCTAATAATTACTGTATCTACAGCTCACAGTACATCATTAGTGTGATGGTCAGTGGGATACATGTGGTGGTCAGTGGGAAGAATGCCCCTTACATTGGAGGTCAGTGGGAAGAATGCCCCTTAGATTGGAGGTCAGTGGGAAGAATGCCCCTTACATTGGAGGTCAGTGGGAAGAATGCCCCTTAGATTGGAGGTCAGTGGGAAGAATGCCCCTTACATTGGAGGTCAGTGGGAAGAATGCCCCTTAGATTGGAGGTCAGTGGGAAGAATGCCCCTTAGATTGGAGGTCAGTGGGAAGAATGCCCCTTACATTGGAGGTCAGTGGGAAGAATGCCCCTTACATTGGGGGGTTCAGTGGGAAGAATGCTCCTTACATTGGTGATCAGTGGGAAGAATGCTCCTTACATTAGTGATCAGTAGGGATAGGCCGAACACCCCCCCCCCCCCCGGTTTGGTTCGCACCAGAACCTGCGAACCGACCGAAAATGTTAGCAAACTTTAGAACCCCATTAAAGTCTATGGGACTCGAACGTTCGATATCAAAAGTGCTAATTTTAAAGGCTAATATGCAAGTTTTTGTCCTAAAAATGGTTTGGGGACCCGGGTCCTGCCCCAGGGGACATGGATGAATGTATTTTTTTTTTTTAAAAACAATTTTTTTTTCGGGAGCAGTGATTTTAATGATGCTTAAAGTGAAAAAAAAAGTGAAATATTCCTTTAACCGCTTCCCGACCGCCTCATGTAGATATACGTCAACAGAATGGCACGGGCAGGCCAAAGCACGTACCTGTACGTCCCCTTTAATTTGCCTGCCCGGGGGGCGCGCACGCGCGACCTTGTCAGGAGCTCCGTGACCACGGCCGCGGGACCAGCGGACCCGATCGCCGCTGGTATCCCGCGATCGGGTTACGGAGCTGAAGAACGGGGAGAGGTTTGTGTAAACAAACCTCTCCCCGCGCTTCCTACACTGACTGTCAGTGATCGGCGGTTCCCTGTCATCAGGAACGCCGATCAATGACGTCAGACGTACAGCCACGTCCCCCTACTGTAAAAAAAAACACAACACGTCACACTGACTCCTCCCCGCCCCCTAGTGGTTAACCCCCTAACTACAACTG
This sequence comes from Lithobates sylvaticus, assembly GCA_028564925.1. Classification (NCBI taxonomy): domain Eukaryota; kingdom Metazoa; phylum Chordata; class Amphibia; order Anura; family Ranidae; genus Lithobates; species Lithobates sylvaticus. The sequence continues at coordinate 45,976,836 of CM053035.1, read as the reverse complement.
TCATTTACATAGGAATCAGTGCTATTTAAATAGCAGTGATTGCTGTATAAATGACAAATGTCCCAAAAATGTGTCAAAAATGTCCGATGTGTCCGCCAAATGTCGCAGTCACAATAAAAATCGCTGATCGCCACCATTACTAAAAAAAAAAAAAATATTAATAAAAATGCTATAAAACTATCCCCTATTTTGTAAACGCTATAACTTTTGCGCAAACTAATCAATAATCGCTAATTGCGATTTTTTTTACCAAAAATATGTAGAAGAATACGTATCGGCCTAAACTGAGGAAAAAAAAAAATTTTTATATATTTTTTGGGGATATTTATTATAGCAAAAAGCAAAAAAAATATTGCATTTTTTTTCAAAATTGTCGCTCTATTTTTGTTTATAGCGCAAAAAATAAAAACCGCATGGGGCGATCAAATACCACCAAAAGAAAGCTCTATTTGTGGGAAAAAAAGGACGCCAATTTTGTTTTGGAGCCACGTCGCATGACCGCGCAATTGTTAGTTAAAGCGACGCAGTGCCGAATTGCAAAAAGGGGCCTGGTCCTTTGGCTGCCAATTGGTCCGGGGCTGAAGTGGTTAAATATCGTACCTGGGGGGTGTGTAAAGTATGCCTGTGAAGTGGTATGTGTTTCCCGTGTTTAGAACTGTCCCTGCACAAAATGACATTTAACAGCAAAAAGTCATTTAAAACTGCTTGCGGTTTTAATGTAATGTCTTGTTCCGGCAATATGGATGAAAATCATTGAGAAAATGCATGGGTAGCCCCCCCGCCCATTACCAGCCCCTTTGAAGTCTTGTACGGATATTAAGGGGAACCCCTTACCCAGATTAAAAAAAGGAATTGGGGGTTGCTTCAGGTGTATACCGTGCAGGGGGCACAATACACCCACTGTAACTGCCTGTGAGCGGGGCTGAGATTCCTCTGCTGTCAGTCTGGAGGGGAGGAGGAGAGAGCTGTCCGGTCATGTGATCACAATCTCGGCTGTTAAATGAGGCATTCACAACATTTAAATTTATAAGACCCCTTTCACACCACACCGCCCATAGCGCCGGCGGTAAAACGCCGCTATTTTTAGCGGCGTTTTACCGTCGGATTTGCGGCGCATTTCGGCCTGCTAGCGGAGCGCTTTTGCCCCCGCTAGCGGCCGAGAAAGGGTTAAAACCCCTGGCAAAATGCTGCAATAGCGCCGTTTTGCCGGCGGTATTACAGCGCTGCCCCATTGATTTCAATGGGGAGGAGCGGTGGAGGAGCGGTGAGTTCACCGCTCCTTCACTGCTCCTTCACCGCTATAAAGAAGCTGCTGGCAGGACTTTTTGTGACGCCCTGCCAGCGCACCGCTGCAGTTTGAAAGCCCTCGGGCTTTCACACTGCAGACAATGGTGCAGCAGTTTGAGGGCGGATTGCAGGCGCTATTTCTAACGCTATAGCGCCTGCAAAACGCCTTCGATGTGAAACGGCTCTTAATCCTTCACAGAGGGGGGACACTGCAATAGGAGGCAGTGCTGATGGTGTATACATGTTAGTGTTCTAAGAGCAGCAGGAGGGGGGAGGGGCAGCTCAAACAGACAGAGAGGGGAGGGGGAGGAGGACACTGGAGCAGAGAGGAGAGCAGATAGCAGGCGGCTGATGACAGAGGCACATAAACTGACCACGGTGTCTGGTATCAGCAGCCATGATACACCGTGGTCAGTTTACAGAGGGGTGTGGAGAAACTGTCAGGATCAGCCAGGTTTTTTAGGTGTTACAGGGGGCCAAATTACACAGGACAAGCACTGTATAATATAACATGCTTTAACCACTTGCCAACCGCCCACTGTCGATTGGCACTCCTGCGCGAATCGCCATAGCTGTATGGCGAGCGCTTTTAGTATAGGGCGTATAGTGTATAGGGCACGCGCCCCCTGCCGCGTGACGTAGGAGCACGTGCGAGTGGCCGGCGGCCACGCTGGCCTAAGGCTACCCGCGATTGCTCCTGAGAAGGAGAGAATAGAGATCTGTCAATGTAAACAGACAGATCTCTGTCCTGTCAGGGGTGAGGAGAGCGATCTGTTTCTCCTGCTTAGGAACAACAATCAGTTTCCTCCCCCAGGCAGTCCCATCCCCCCCACAATTAGAATCACTCCCTAGGACACACAGTTGATCGCCCCCTAGTGTCAACCCCTTCCCTGCCAGTGACATTTACACAGTAATCAATGGCTATTTAAAGCTCTGATTGCTGTATAAATCTCACTGGTCACAAAATAGTGAAAAGTAGCCGAGGTGTCTGCCGCAATGTCGCAGTCACAATAGAAATCGCAGATCGCCGCCATAACTAGTAAAAAAAATAATAATAATAAAAATGCCATAAATCTATCCCCTATTTTGTAGATGCTAAAACTTTTCCTCAAACCAATCAATATAAGCTTATTTTTACCAAAAATATGTAGAAGAATACATATCGGCCTAAACTGAGGAAGAAATTTGTTTTTATATATATTTTTGGGGGGATTTTTATTATAGCAAACAGTTAGATATTTCTTTTTTTTTTCAAAATAGTCTGTCTTTTTTTGTTTATAGCGCAAAAAATAAAAACCGCAGAGGTGATCAAATACCACCAAAAGAAAGCTCTATTTGTGAGAAAAAAAGGATTTTTGTTTGGGTACAGCGTCACACGAACGCGCATTTGTCAGTTAAAGCTACGCAGTGCGGTATCGCAAAAATGGCCCGGTCAGGAAGGGGGGGTAAATTCTTATGGGGCTGAAGTGGTTAAAAGGGCAGGATCCATTTTTTTCTTTTTTTTTGGGGGGGGGGGGGTTAACAAATGCTTTAAGCTATATGAAGCGTGGAATGGAGATCTAAATCTTGTATATTAAAGTAGTACTAAAAGCTGAGACTTTTTTCATGGATGTCATCATTTTAAATATAATGCTGGTAAAAGTTTACATTAAATGTAATTGTAATGCCTTATATTATCTCCTGTCTATCAGCCTCCACCTTCTCTGGGATCAGATGCTGATCTTCCCTGCACACAGTCTTTTTAAAGTGATTTTTTTTTTTTTTAAACAACAAACATTTTATACTTACCTGCTTTGTGTAATGGTTTTGCACAGATTAGCCCTGATTCTCCTCTTCTGGGGTCCCCCACCAATGCTTTTGGCTCCTCCTACCTTCAGAGTGCCCCAATAGCAAGCTGCAAAGTATAGTATAGAGCGCCCCCCTATAGTAGGGTGACCAGACATCCCCGTTTTCCGGGGACAGTCCCCAGATGGAGGACACTGTCCCCGGTTTTGTCCCCGGATTGGATTTGAACAGAGGCTGGGGCAATTTCAAAGACAGTCAGTGCAGAATAAAAAAAAAAAAATCAGATTCCCCAACCCCCCCCCCCTCCCCCCCCACTCTGGTGTATTTTTTTCTTTATATGTGCCCCTTTCTGATGATCATGTGCTGGTTGGAGTGGAGATAATATTTCTTCAGTTTCGGGTGCATGCCCGATCCTGCTCGCATGTTCTTCTGCCTTGGCGCAAGTCCCGGCCAGCCACCTGCCCATCTCCTTGCCTTCCCTGGTGGAGTGATCTTCCTCCGCTCCCCACCCAGTAGTAGCCGGGGCCCGGAGAGTAATGCGGCATACACACGGTCGGAATTTCTGATGGAAACAGTCTGGGAGCTTTTCATCGAAATTTCAGACCGTGTGTATGCCCATCGGTCTTTTTCTGTCAGAATTTCCGACAGACTTTGGATTGAGAGCCTGTTCTTAATTTTTCCGACAGAAAACTTTTCTATCGGATTTTACGATTGTGTGTATGCAATTCCGGCACGCAAAATTCTGACGCATGCTCGGAAACAATTTGGCGCATGCTCGGAAGCATTAAACTTCATTTTTATAGTGCCGTCGAATGTGTTGTATGCCGCTGTGTTAGTGACCGTCGGAATTTGGTGTGACCGTGTGTAGGCAAGACATTTTGAGCGAAATTCTGTCGGAATTCCGATGGGAAAACCATCAGAGCTTTTTCTGACGAGAATTCTGACCGCGTGTACGCGGCATAAGACTTGACAGGCTGTGAGGCGGGCGACTGGGGCAGGGAGTCGTTAATTGCCACCATTACATACATGTGACAACTATTTTCATAATTGATTAGTTGTCGATTAATCGATTAGTTGTTTCGGCCCTAAACTGGATATTAACATTTACAAGTAATAACATTAGGGGTAGTTAATCCAAAAAGCATCACTAACTGACTATTTAAATCACCAATGATATTCACAACGTGTAAGTAAAATGACTCAGCAGATGAGACAAACCGCTTTGAGGACACCAAATGCAAGTAACAATTGGTCTGTTAAATCTCTGAATATGGGCACGGGCAGCAATAAAAATCACAGCATCCACTTCTCTAAGAATATCATGTGAATACTTTTATTCATTATGGCCACTAGGTGGCAGTGAGGCTCTTTCTCTAATAAAAAAATAAAATAAATACAGCACATTTTTATTATAGGTGTCTCAGTCCTGGAATATGACGTATTTGTACTTTTGTATTTCAGATGTATTAGAAATAGGGCTCGTCCACACTAGCTTTGCTCTCTGAAGAGCCACTGAACGGTTGGATCGCTCTTTAGAAAGCATTTGATCACCTCCTCAATGTCTGCTTTAACCCTGTGAACCCCACACGTAGCACGTGGTTGCATGGTGGTGCTTGCAGAGCTGCCCTATTCACTTGAATGGGTTGCGTTCAGTGGGTGGTAGCACCTGCCATATGCAACAGGGCATATAATTCCAGCTGGCGCCATGAAGCATTGCGGCCGCAGCGTGTGCATACCTCCCAACTTTTTGAGATGGGAATGAGGGACCCCTATCGGCAAAAGTATGCAGGCATAGGACACACCCCGTGCCACGCCCCCTTAAAGGAGAATTGTACAGAAAAACAAGATTGGTTAAACACACAAGTGCTTTTTTTTACCACTACTATTCCTTTATATTGGCTTTTGGAATTTACAAATGCAGAAATTTAGAAATCAGATGGAAGGTTTAGTGCTGGAAAACACCTTAAGATAGATAAATAGTGCATTTTATATACAACTGTATAGATCAGACCAAAATAAGGGACAAATGAGGGGGAATGAGGGACAGAGGGACATTGCTCCAAATCAGGGACATTCCCTCGAAATCAGGGACAGTTGGGAGCTATGTGTGGGTACACCCCCAGCTACTGCCTCTGCAACTAAAGATGGTGACGGTTAGGGAGTGGGTCATAGCTCCCAACTGTCCTGATTTTGAGGGACTGTCCCTGATTTTGAACAAAGTCCCCTTTTCCTCCTCATTTGTCCCTCATTTTAGTCTGATCTCTATAGTTGTATATAAAATGCACTATTTATCAAAAAGTGCTAAACCCTTCATCCAATTTCTAAATTGCTGCATTTTTATATTTCAAAAGCCAGTGTAAAGAAATAGTAGTGGTAAAAAAAAAAGCACTTGTGAGTGTAACAAATCTTTTTTTGTATAATTCTACTTTACCGGGGCGTGGCAGGGGTGTGTCCTATGCTTACATACATTTGCTAATAGGTGTCCCTCATTCCCATCTAAAAAATTGGGAGGTGTGGGTGGTAAATGCGCTGCTTAAAGTGGAGCTCCGTCCTGGGGAAATTTTTTTTTTTTTTTTTTTTAAGTCAGCAGCTACAAATACTGCAGCTGCTGACTTTTAAAAATCGGACACTTACCTGTCCCAGGGTCCAGCGATGCGGGGGAACGAGACCCCCCCTCGTTCCACGAGCCGCTCGCGGCGCCGGCATTCCTAATGTGGGAACCCGGCTGTGGCTTCACAGCCGGGCACCCACTGCGCATGCGCGAGCGGCGCCGTGCGCCGTGATTTGACGCTCAGTCATCTGGGACACGTGACAGGTCCCAGATGACTGTGCGGTGCCGAGGGGGAAGTGACGTTTAGCCCGGGCACTGAAGGTGGCAGACTACGAGGGACCCCATAGCAACAGGCATTTGGAGGTGAGTAAAAAATTTTTTTTTTTCCAATTATATTTTTTTGATTTTTTTTATGATTTTTAAGCCCCTTTTTTTGACTGGAACCCCACTTTAACCACATGGTTTTAACACCCCCCCCCCCCCCCCCTCCCGGTTAAGTACAGTGGCACTTCTACTTTGCAGCACTGGGGTCCTCAGTTTGAATCCCAGCCAGGACAATAGCTGCATGGAGTTTGCATGTTCTCCCTATGCTTGTGTAAGTTTCCTTGCACACTCAAAAGACTTGCTGGTACATTAACTGGAATTAGTATGTGTATTCATGCTTATTAGATTGTAAGCTCTTTTTAGGACAGGAACTAATATAATTGTACAGTTTGTAAAGCACTGTGAAAAGTGTTGGCACTATCTAAATGCCCGTAATAATAAACAATCAAGTGCTGTGTTTTTGGGCTCAGTCCTGCTGTTGTAGTTACCTATGCGGTATGTTGTAATTTGGTCCCAAATTCTTGCTTTTGTCTATTTCAGTTCCAGTGGTTCCACTAAAGAGCCCCCTGCTGGTGGGACTGTGAATCACCGCATGAAAAAGAAGCTCTATTCAGCTGTGCCAGGACGAACGTTTGTGGTCATAAAGCCGTACCAGGCCCAGGGGGAAGGAGAAATATCTCTCAGCAAAGGAGAAAAAGTCAAAGGTAACCTGTTTTGTATTAAGGCACCCATATACTGTATAGTTTTATCAGCCAGACAAAGACGTTAAAGTAGAACTACTTTTTTTTTTCATTTTGGATAGAGCAAGGGATGGTTATAACCCCTGTCAGATATTTTTCCGTCAGCTGTGTGCCATTGCAGAGATTTCCCTTCACTTCCCGCCAAACAGGAAGTAAGAGGAAATCCCTGCAAATGAAGGGAATTCCTTGGGGGCCCCCAGGTTACCAGAACTAGTGTCCCCATTGAATGATTTGCCCTCCCCTACTTTGGGGACAAACCAAAATTTGGGATTTTCTTTTACTTTCACTTTCAATGATAATGGTAAACAGGACAAATAGGGAAGGTAAATCTCCTTAACTGGGGGCACAGACAGCAATAAAACCACTCTATCCAAAACTAATAAAAAATAAAAAATTAAGTTTTGCATTTAGTTGTTAGTTTCGTTTTCCCGGGACAATCCAGGTTTTGGGACCCTCGTCCCGATTAAATTCCCGGGATTTTGCCTTTGTCCCGGGAAAATCAGGAATGTTTTAGGCAAAAACGGGCGGCGGGCTACAAAAAGATGGCCGCTGATGCCGCGAGGACTAATCCCTGTGTGTTCAGTGGAGGGGGGGCAGCCAATCGGCTTCTTTATTCAGTGGCCTTATTGGCCCTCTTATGACTCACCCCCCTCCCTTCCCGGCAAACTCTCAGGAGAAAGAGAGAGAGAGCTGTACATGATGTTATAAGCCTAGGCTTTTTACCAGACAAGAAACAGGAAGTGGGCTGTATAAGTTAAAACACAGGGCAGAGGATTTAATAGATGGAAAGTTGAAAAAATGACTGGAGGACTTAAAGTGGTTGTAAACCCTTACAGACCACTTTGACCTACAGGTAAGCCTAGATTAAGGCTTACCTGTAGGTCCAAGAAATGTCTCCCAACCCTAAAAGGTTTAGGAGATATTTACAGAAATAGCGGCATTGCTGTCTACGGCGCATGCGCACCGTAGACAACGGCGCAGGCGCACTGGGCGCGCCGCAAGTGAAGGCAAACATGCCGTCATTTACGGCTCCCATGCGCATGCGCTGGAGTGACGTCATCACTGCTCCGGCCACTCACAGCGCCGGAGCAGCGATACCTGGAAGGAAGATGGACGCTTCGTGCTACAGGGGACATCGGTGACATCGCAGGCTTCTGTGTCAGGTAAGTGACACATAATGGGCTACAATGCGATGTATAGTAGTCCATTATGCTTTACCTTTGCAGGGAAACAAAGAGGAAGTAACACCCATCAGGGTTTACTTCCTCTTTAAGTAATAACTGAATATTTCATAGTGTGTATAATTTGTTCCTTTCATGCCTTTGCCCCACTTGGGCTTGGGTGGAGCCTGGGTGTGCCCGAAAGTATAATGTCTATTGGTCAATGTTTCTTTTTTAATTTAATTATAATTTTTTTTTTTTTTTTTTTTAAGATTTACAAGCTTTTTTTCAGTTATTTGTATTAAATCTTTATTTTGCAAATGAACATTAAAATGTTGCTAAACCCACAACAGTAAAATCAGTCTGTATATGCAGTAAAACATGCTTGTTATACTCACTATGGAACCTAAAGGGTTACTCCTGTGTGTTGTGTAAAAAGGCTGTTTGATCCGGTCTTCTCTGATCCTCCCCTTCTTCCATTGTCCCCACTATATTTCCTGATAATACAGAGCCACGGGACAGGCTGCACATGCTCAGTTTGGTGTATTGCTAGAGAGTTTCTTTTTACTTTGTGAGGGTGCATGTGATCAGCACAGGGCCAATCAGCACTGTTCAGACAAAGGGTCAGGGGTCCTGCAACCTGATAGGACAGTCAGTGCAGAATGAAATCTCATCCTACAAGCTTTAACCAGACACAGGTAGATGTCACAAGGCTGCTATATACTGCTGATGAGAAACGGTATTTAGCAGTTTATAGTTACTAAAATAATTGCATTTCTATGTTCTGTGTACTGTGGGAGACCAGATATAGTGAATGCAGGCTCCTGGGTTTAGTAACACTTTAAATAAAAAAAAAAAATATATTAGTACTACTTTCATGTTAGCTGGAAGCCTGGGTATAATATAGTACTATTATATTTATTATTATTATTATTATTATTATTTTTATTATTATTATGTTATATACAGTTTCCTCTCTGCTTGGAAAGGAAGGAAGGGGTGGGGGGCACTTTAATTGGCCAGAATAAATGATTATTCTGGCCAGTGAAATTAATTTCCACCCAAGCTCTTAATGCGCCTAAACATGTCACTCGCATTTACAAGCATTTTTTCTGCCAAAAGCTGCTGCCAGGAGGAAAGGTCTAGGAGCAAGAGCAAAATGCCCAGTGTGCATGAGGCCTAAATGTCTCTCTACCACACACCAATCATGTGCATTGCATTGCGGGGCAGTGCAGCCTCATTCACTTGGATGGGTTGTGTTTTAACGGCCGTTAGTGCCCGCCGAACGCAACAGGGGAGTTTAACTCCTGCCACGGCTGTAGCATGTGTACACCTCAAGCTGCTGTTTTTTCAGCTTAAGGGGGCGTGTGGTAAAAAAGCAGCTCGGCAGCATATTTTTACTGCCCCCAACTGCATCTGTAAATGACCCCCGCAGTCAGGCACATGTCAGCATCACCAAATTCCATTAATTAGAATCAGCTTGTTCAATTCAGCTTTGACAACAAAACCTGGAAGCTGATTGGTTTCTATGCAGAACTGCACCAGATTTTGCACTTTCCATTTGTAGCAAATCTCCCCCAATGTCGGGTAGATGTGCGGTGAGATGAGAGGCGAAAAGCAACTGTAAATAATGAAAACTATGTTCTAGGGCTGCAACTAACGATTATTTTCATAATCGATTAGTTGGCCGATTATTGTTTCGATTAATCAATTAATCGGTTAATAACCTTAAAAAATAAAAAAGTGTGGTGTATAATTTAGTTAATATGTAAAGTTTAAAAAAAAAAGGCAATCTATTCCTAAATACTGTTAAGAATTAAGAATGCAGTGGTAAATATAAACAACCAACCATGGTTAGGGAGCAAAATATCGAAACCACTCTGAGAATAACAGACAGAAGAGATATACTGTATATACGCTATTAGAGGGGATATACTGTATATACTATTAGAGGAGATATACTGTATATACTATTAGAGGAGATATACTGTATATACTATTAGAGGAGATATACTGTATACACTATTAGAGGGGATATACCGTATATACTATTAGAGGGGATATACTGTATATACTATTAGAGGAGATATACTGTATACACTATTAGAGGGGATATACCGTATATACTATTAGAGGGGATATACCGTATATACTATTAGAGGAGATATACTGTATATACTATTAGAAGAGACATACTGTTTTTTTGGCCAAATTGCTGCAAAAACGTATTGCTTGCTTTTCTGCAGCTTCTCCATTGAAGTATATTGACCCAAAAAAGCACTGTTTTGCTTTAAAAAAAAACCTTTTCCCTGACCCTTTCCAAATACACAGCGGCTGAAAAAAGCATAGATGTGAACGTGTCCCATAGGAAATCATGTTAAATGAACTGTAGTGTGTTTCTGCAAAGGGCACCAAAAAAACACATAGATGTGAACCAGGTCTAAGACGTTTAGTAACATAATGGGGTTAAAAAATCTAAAATGAGCCCTTTATAGTCCAAAAATGCAGATAATCACTACTGTAAGGGGTTAATTTTTTTTTTTACTGTAGAACTGTGAAAGTAATATTTACAGTAGCGATTTTCTCTTTTTGTACTATAAAGGGCTCATTTTAGTTTTTTTTAGTTTTTTTAACCCCATTATGTTACTGGCCGATTAATCAATTATGAAAATAGTAATCGATTAATTTCATAATAATTAATCGATTAGTTGTTTCAGCCCTACTATGTTCATAAAAAAGGTTTCAAAGATATTAGCAATGCATGCATGGTTAACATTATTACATCTGGATCAACCCTTTTACATTCAAATATTCGTTTCCCTTTATTTTTCTAAGCACTACCAACACTGCCATCTAGTGGTAAACTTGCTAACACTTTTAAAATAAAATGCAATTATTTGTATATAGCATTTTTGTTCAGAAAATGGGATGTCCAATTTATCTTTAGTACAAGTCACTTTTATGAAATAATTAAACATGTCTATGTTTATTAAATCTGCAATTAAGTTAAAAAAACATGATTCTATAGATCACAACCTCCCTATGCACTATTTGCTTAAAATCATATAACTACTATACAAATTTAAATTTTTTTAAGTTATTGTTATTAAAAAATTCTATGAACACGTCAGTCTTCACCAGCTACAATTTTGTAAAATTAAAATGTCTTTTTCCTCCAATCTGGAAGTGTTATGTAGGCTGTTGGTGTGGAGGTCTGCACTGTGCTACATATTGAATTTCAATCCTTCTTTTTAAAAAGTTTAATTTTTGTTTGATACTTTGTATTGTTCATTTCCACCTAAAGTGATGTAGAATTTTCAATGTTTTTCATGACAATGCTTGGACTGCTAAGGGGGTTATAATGAAAACAAAACTTCCCATTTAATAAGAAAAAGGTAATTTGTTTTAAAGGGTTAAGTTCACCTTTACCAAAAAACTGCCTAAGTAGCGCCTGTAAGGATAACACCCTTAATATACTTTAGGTGTAGGTAATTTATGTATCTCCCAAAACCTGGGAGCAAAACTCCTAGAGATGGCATCATACCGTTCTGCCTTGTTGCTAGGATGTTGCTAAGACACTTCCAGCCATTACTACTCACCTCCCTCCATCACAAGAGCAAGCTCTCAAATCCCCACATGTGTGGTCCACTATTTCCTCCATTGCAGAATCGCTGAGCTCAGAGCTACATTTAGTAATTTACAGGGGAGAGAAAGTACATGTGAGGGGGTTTGAATCAGCTGGGAGTGTCTTGGCAACATCCTAGCAAGAAGGCAGGACAGGATGATGCCATCTCTGGGAGTTTTTTTGCCAGGCATCGGGAGGTTTATAAATGACCTACACCTATAGAAAGGGCATTATTTAACTTTGGTCAAAGCTGCACAGTTTGTTTTATGTATCTGTTACCTGCATAGGAAGTTTTTTTGTTGAAGATGAACTATCCCTTTAAGAATGTCTATGGAGATGCAACTGAACTCTTATTTATTACAGAAATGTTGTCAGATTTCATATACAGTAATTAATATGTTGATCTGTCATTTTTTTACCTCCTACGTTTTGTGGCAATGGTTACAATACCCTGTGCAGTAGAACCTAGGAGAGTCAGACCTCTTGCATAAAGCAGTGGCCTGGATTTCCAGTGGTCCAAAATTCCCTACCCCCACCCTATTTCCCCTAACACTGTTCTGATCAACAGAACTGCTCAGTACTGATAATTGGAGCAATGTTTCGGGAAGGGGGCACTAGAGAGCCGGAGCCTTTTATTGGATTAAGGTTATTTTAATCCATGCTTTGGCACTTAGAAGTTATAGTAAAAGAGATCAATATTTATTACTCTAGGTGCAACCTGACTCAATTACAATAACTAAACAGGGTTTAATTGGTCCCCTCCTGTTACGGGACAGTGAAAGTAAAAGCAGAATACTGATAAGCTCATCCCTCTGTCACTCCAATCTCTCCTCCAATCAACATGCTTCATGCACTGCAGCACAACTCTGTTTTTTTTTTTGTGTTGCTTCTATGTCCTAGTTTTGAGTTTATTCAGGTACTCACACTGCTTGCATTTAAAAAAATAAATTTAAAGTGGTTCTAAAAGTCAAAGGTTTTTTACCTTCATGCATAGAATGCATGAAGGTAAAAAACCTTCAGTGCAGCTCCACCCAATACTTACCTGAGACCAATTCCGATCCAGCAATGTGCACGAGAGCGGAAGCTGCCTCCTCATTGGCTGAGCTTTTGGCCTCTGTTGCTGTCAATAACAGCCAGTGAGGAGGGGGCGGGGGTGGGATTCGAGCCACGCTCTGTGTGTCACAGAGGCAGCTTGGGAGCAAGCACACGAGTGCCCCCAGAGCAAGCAGCTTGGTGGCACTCAGCAGGGGGGAGAGGCCGTGAGCGCCAGCAGGGGACCCCAGAAGAGCTTGCTCTGGTGGCATTCAGCAGGGGGGAGAGGCCATGAGCGCTGGTGGGGGACTCAAGAAAAGGCATATCGGGGCTGCTCTGTGTAAAACCATTTCACAGAGCAGGTAAGTATAACATGTTTGTTATTTAATGAAAAAAACCTGAAACTTTACAAACGCTTTAAGGATGTTTTAATGATCACAGAGCTACATTAATGTGTGTCTTTTATAGTTTCCCTTCTACCATAGCATAGCTCCCAACTGTCCCTGATTTTGAGGGACTGTCTCCGATTTGGAACAAAGTCCCTCTGTCCCTCTTTCCTCCTCATTTGTCCCCTCATTTTGGTCTGATCTATATAGTTGTAAGGCCGGGTTCACACTGGTACGACGCGACTCGTAGGACTGTGGATCCGACTTTGCCCTGCGATTTGAAATCCGAAATCCATCAATGAACGGGGATCCAACTTTGATCCAATGCCAGGTACTTTGTGTCTGGTATGAATCTTTAGGGGAAACTCCACGCTTAATTAAAAAGAAAACGGCATGGGTTTCCCCTCCAAAACCATACCAGACCCTTTGGTATGGCATGGATTTTATGGGGAACCCCCCACGCTGAAAAAAACTTGGGGTCCTTCCCAAAATCCATACCAGCCCCCTATCTGAGCACGCAGCCCAGCCGGTAAGGAAAAGGGAGGGGATGAGCAAGCACCCCCCCCTCTTCCTGGATCATACCAGGCCACATGCCCTCAACATAGCAGTGTGGGTGCTTTGGGACAGGGCGGGCTCTGCGTCCCCCACCCCAAAGCACCTTATTGATGGGGACAAGGGCTTCTTCCCAACAACCCTGGCCGTTGTTGGGGGGTCTGCGGGCAGGGGGCTTATCGAAATCTGGAAGCCCCCTTTAACAAGGGGGCCCTCAGATCTTGACCCCCCCACCCTATGTGAATGAGTATTGGGTACATTGTACCCCTACCCATTCACCTAAAAAAAGTGTCAAAAATAAAATGCAGTACACAGGTTTTTAAAGTAACTTATTAAGGCAGCTCCAGCGTCTTACGATTTCTTCTCCCCTCTCCGACTCCTCTCCGCCCTCTGCTGATGTCTTCTGCCTCTGTCGGTTCTTCTCCCCTCTCCGGTTCTTCTCCGCTGAGGTCTTCTATCCCTCTCCGGTTCTTCTCGCTCTGTCCGCTGTCATTCCTCGGGCATGATTGGGCGGTGATGTCATAAGGGGGTGGGGCCTCCATGTGATGTCACCATATGGCCCCGCGCCATGCCAATATAAGTAGTGGCACACCGTGCACCTAGCATTAGAGCGGGAAAGAGCGTCAAGTCGACATCGAAGGAAGAACAGAGGGAGAAGACAGCTCAGAGAGGAGACCCGGCAGAGACTGAAGACAACAGACAGAGGGAGAAGAACCGGAGAGGGCTAGAAGACATCAGTGCAGAAGAACCAGAGAGGGGAGAAGAAATCGGAAAAGACGCCGGAGCTGCCTTAATAAATTACTTTAAAAAACCTGTTTACTGCGTTTTATTTTTGACACTTTTTTTAGGTGAATGGGTAGGGGTATAATGTACCCTATGCTCATTCACATAGGGTGGGGGGTCGGGATCTGGGGGCCCCCTTGTTAAAGGGTGCTTCCAGATTCTGATAACCCCCCCCAACCACAGACCCCGACAACCAACGGCCAGGGTTCTCGAGAAGAGGCCCATCGTCCCCATCAACATGAGGACGAGGTGCTTTGGGGTGGGAAGTGCAGAGCCCCTCCTGTGCCAAAGCACCCACCCCTCCATGTTGAGGGTATGGGGCCTGGTATGGTCCAGGAAGGGCGGGGGGCTCGCTCGTCCCCTCCCTTTTCCTGACCTGCTGGGCTGCGTACTTGGATAAGGGTCTGGTATGGATTTTAGGGGGACCCCACGCCGTTTTTCCGGCATGGGGGTTCCCCTTAAAATCCATACCAGACCGAAGGGTCCGGTATGCTCTTGGTGGGGGAACCCCATGCCATTTTTTTTATTTAAATTTGACGTGGGGTTCCCCTTTAAGATCTTAAGAGCACAAGTCGCATTCCAAAGCCGGATCAGTTAAGATGGGGATCCGACTTAAGTAATATTCAGTGGGCTGAAGTAGGATCAAAGTCGGACCAAAGTAGTGCAGGGAGCATTTTCAAAGTCGGAGCGACTTGTGTTGGACCAGTTAAGACGGCTCTCATAGGGAAACATTGATTTGCACACGTCATGCGACATGAGCTCCCAATGTCGGAGCATTTGTCGTACCAGTGTGAACCCAGTCTTAATAAAATGCACTATTTATCGATCGAAAAGTGTTTCCCAGTGCTAAACCTTTCATCCAATTTCTAAATTGATGCATTTGTACATTTCAAAAGCCAATATAAGGGAATAGCGGTAAAAAAGCCCTAATGGGTTTAACCAATAAATTTTTTTGTATATACGTCCATGGACATACTCAGGTTTCAGTGGTTATACCAGGATGATGCCTGCACCTAGAGGCATAATCCCAGTATCAATCTTTTCAGCTGACAATTGCCAGTAATGCAGAAGTGATCCGAGTGGCTCGATCACTCGATTACTTCTGCGGGTGGTGGAAGGGGGTCCTCCCGGGCTCTCCGGTCCCATCGCAGAGCCTGGGAGCAATGCGGCCGGTGGCGATGGCTGCTCTGTACAGATAGAGAGGAACTGATGTCTTTTCGCTCTCTCTGTAACCCTGGAAACCAGGAGCGACGAGTTTGTCACTTCCGGTACCGTCCCTGTGTTTACAGTGGAAACGAAAGCAGCGGATCAGACCAATCTGTGTCTGATTGGCTGCATGGGAGGCTAGAGGAAAGATTGGGGGTCTAACATAAAGAGAACCTGTCGCAGCCTATGCTGTCACAAGGGATGTTGTTGATAGTAATACAGTTAGTACAGAAATAGTGTTGCTTATGGAGAATTTTAAGCACCATATTTTGCTGCCATTCCACGGGCGTAACATGCTGGGTATCTATTTACTTGGTGTAACATCATCTTTCACATTATACAAAAAAATTGGATTAATTTTCGTGTTTTTTTTTTTTTTTTTTCGTGAAAGTGTTTCTTTTCCAAAAAAATTGCATTTGCAAATACTGTGTGACATTAAAAAAGTGCAACACGCACCATTTTATTTTATAGGGTGTCTGCTAAAAAATATACATATATAATGCTTGGGAGTTCTAAGTAGTTTTCTATAAAAATGGCAAATGAGGTTCAATGTAGAAAAATGTAGAAAATTTTTAAATAATGCATTTGGGTGGAAAAGATATGAATGCAATCTATACACTGGGGGAGAACCCCTGGGGGAATCTAGGATGGAAAAGGACCTGGGGGTCCTAGTAGATGATAGGCTCAGCAATGGCATGCAATGCCAATCTGCTGCTAACAAAGCAAACAGAATATTGGCATGCATTAAAAAGGGGATCAACTCCAGAGATAAAATGATAATTCTCCCACTCTACAAGACTCTGGTCTGGCCTCACCTAGAGTATGCTGTCCAGTTCTGGGCACCAGTCTTCCGGAAGGAGGTACTGGAAATGGAGCGATTACAAAGAAGGGCAACAAAGCTAATAAAGGGTCTGGAGGATATTAGTTAATAGGAAAGGTTGCAAGCACTGAACTTATGCTCTCTGGAGAAGAGACGTTTGAGAGGGGATATGATTTCAATATACAAATACCATACTGGTGACCCCACAATAGGGAGAAAACATTTTTGCAAAAGGGAGTTTAACAAGACTCGTGGCCACTCATTAAAATTAGAAGAAAAGAGGTTTAACCTTAAACTACGTAGAGGGTTCTTTACTGTAAGAGCAGCAAGGATGTGGCATTCCCTTCCACAGGCGGTGGTCTCAGCGGGGAGCATTGATAGTTTCAAGAAACTATTAGATAAGCACCTGAAGGACCGCAACATACAGGGATATACAATTTAATACTGACATATAATCACACACATAGGTTGGACTTGATGGACTTGTGTCTTTTTTCAACCTCACCTACTATGTAACTATGTAGGAGCAAAGTGTCAGAATTGGCCAGCATGGGAAGTGGTTAAAAGAGAAGTATGGGTTTGTTTTTTTTTCCTCCATTAGGCCCCTTTCACACGAGGCGGACTCCGCTTCCACGGAGTCCGCCTCTGTCCGCCAGCTCAGCGGGAGATCTCTCCGTTGATCTCTGCTGAACCGGCGGATGACAAGTCCCTCTCTGCTCACTGAGCGGGGAGGGGCTTGCGAGCGCCGCTGGTCTCTATGGAGAGATCGGATGAAAAAGGACAGTGTCTCCGTTTTCATCAGATCTCACCCGATCCGATCCGCCAGCGACGGATCTGGACGTAGAGCCATCCGTCTGCTTTTGGCGGATCGGACCGGGTCGCATGTCAGCGGACATGTCTCCGCTGACATCCGACGCTCCATAGACTAACATGGAGCGCCCATTCAGATCCGCCGTTAAAACTGACAGGCGGATCTGAACGGTCGTCCATGTCGAAGGGGCCCTATACTTACCTAGGTGGATGCGGCATCGGTCTGATGTTGCATCTGTCTCCCGGCGCCTCTGCACTGAGAACTGAGCAATCGAACATCGCCGATTGCTCAGTTCTCACAGCTCCCGAGCAGAGAGCTGCTGACTGCCAATCAGCATTTCTCCGCTCTGTCCCTCCACGCTCATTGGAGCGCTGAGCTGTGGAGGGGTGGGTCCAGACTCCCATTGTCGGGATGATATGGTGCCTGGACTGATTTCTGTGACATCAGCAGAGTGAAGACTGAAGTCCGCTCTCTGCTGAAAACGGGTCACAGGAGTGCAAAACAAATTGCACTCCTGTGACCCATTGGAGAAGCCCAGCCAAACAAACTTAGGCTGGACCTCTCCTTTAAGGGGTGTGTGGCCGGGGCATGTCCTATGCCTACATAGTTTTGATAATAGGCATGGGCGTCCACAGAACTTTTTTCAGGGGGGGGGGGGCATCTCATCCAATGAACGGGGCGAGGGTGAGGGAGGGACATCAGATGTGTCAGAACAGAGAGCGGCCGGCTGACTCAGAAAAAGTCAGCGGCGGCCACTGCAGCTGGCAACTGCAACACCTTCTTGATGATTCCGGGGGGGGGGGGGGCAATTGCCCCCCCCCCTTGCCCCTACCTGCGGACGCCCATGCTAATAGGTGTCTCGCTTTCCCCTTTTCAGAAAGTTGGGAGGTATGATTATAGGGTCACTTCCACTATAGGCCATCTCTGTAAAAAGAGGCCCACCTATGGTTATCCTTCTAGTAGCCCATGTCTTGAAATGCCACACCCTCACTGCTCCCTGGCTACAGCAGATACTCCCCACATTTGGATGTCTAATACCTGCTACTCCCACCCAGTGAGTCCTACATCAGTGTGAGAACCAGCAAGGTGGAGATGCAGGTAACTCTGGGAGGGATTTAATACCTGCAGCAGCCGGGGAGCAGTGAAGATCCAGGCCGCCAAGAGATAAGTATAGATGAGCATTTTTTATTTTTTAAGAAAAATTACTTTTTTTTTTTTTTTTTTACAGTGCTGGCCCTCTTTTATATGTGGTGACAGGGTCCAGTTTAAAGATACAGTGCAGTAGAACATCCATGATGACAGTGTCCAGAGCTTTGACATCATGCAGCTTTATGTTTTATTATCCACCATTCATTACTTAGCAAAGGCAGCATGATTTTTTTATGTAAATTTAAAGTGATCTCTGTGCACCTTCTTTCTGCTCTGTTCATTTAGTTATGCTTCAGAATTGACTGACTTTTAACCCTTTTTGTGTTGAACAGTTCTCAGTGTGGGAGAAGGAGGATTCTGGGAAGGAAGTGCCAGAGGTCGCAATGGTTGGTTCCCTTCAGACTGCGTGGAGGAAATTCCCACAAAACCCCAGGAAGGAAAACAAGGTACTAAACATTTCTCAATCCAAGTATAATGTATGATTTATTAGGCGACTAATGAGCTGAAACAAGCATAAACAGGAGATATTTCTGGAGTGTTCTGTCCTTCTATAGAAATACATAGTCTGTGCAGGCAGCCATTAGAAAGACACAACTATTTGATACACCATATAGTGTAAGTCAACAAAAGTTATATCACCACTTTTACTAAAATAATTCCACTTACAACTATGTGGCTAAACAATATATCAAATGTGCTAACACTTGTATATAGATTGTAAGCTCCATGAACAGAGCCCCTATATTCCTTCTGTATTGTAATTGTACTGTAGCAAGGTCTCTGGCCTTGTTCAGTCTAATGAGAACTTTGCAGGCCAAAGATAGCTGACATCTTTCTGAGGTGGGTTGTGAGGCATAATGGGTGCAAGGTGGACAAAGTTATTGGGCACCAGACTCTTCTTGGGTGTAAAAGAGGTTTTATTTCTCTTAACGGTCCTTTTTGTATTTTTGGGGGAAGAGGGTAAGGGCCAGGACACCCTTAAGTAGTTGTAAATTCAATTGGCACACTCAGAGACTTCAATAGGAGGGCGGCCATTCAGGGAAAGGCCCCAGCAAGGTACCACATCTGTACATGCAGGAATGCTGTATCCTATGGCAACAGTCTTTAACAGTTCCTAACTCAAGGTAACAGCTCCTTCAGCTTCGCTACAACTTCTCCTTGTAGTTCTTCAACACTGAACCCCCTGGACTCTCACTAGACCCTCTGATTCACTGACTCTGAATCCCTTAAACTCATCCAATCTTTGTGGTGGTATCTCCCTGAAGCGTCACCCACGCTTCCCTGCTGGGTCCCTAGCTTGGCACTCCAGATACTTCTCAAGCTTCACCCCTGCTGACCGGCTCAATCCCTGGCTTGACACACAAAGCTGCTCTTGCAAGCGTCACCTCCACTGGTTGGGTCCCTGACTTGATTACCTTCTGAAGTTTCCCGATTCCCCACCGTGCCCGTTCAGTGAGAATATTGCTCCGGTACTTGCTTAAGTTACTCACTGTGGTCCCTGGTAATAAGGTGGTTGGTCCCTTTCTACCTCTGACCACTGACAGGTTTTCCGGCCAGCAGAACCGTCACTTCTGGTTGGACTGCAAGCCGCAATCCCAACCCTGCGCTGCTCTCTTACTTCTGGATAGGCCCTTACACAGCCTAGCAGCCAGATGCCCCCAGGATAGGCCCAATCTCTGGCCTAGCAGCCCGGGGCGTAGGACACACCTCAACCCAGACAGCCGTCCAAGTGGCACAGAACATAGATCACCTGACTCTACCCGAATATATAGGTTCTCCCACCAGGCCAAGGGATTCAAGAAAACCCCTGCTCATTGGCTGAGATACCCCATATACCCATAACCTGACCTTGAGTTGTCCTTATGTCTAGTACCACCAAGTACCTGGCCACATAGTGGTAGAAGAGAAAAGTGCAACAAGGTTAAACTTGGGGAGAAATTAATAGATCTCTACCAATAAACCATGATAACTACTCCTGGCAAGTAAATTTGTGAAAAGCTCCCTGCCTAAACTACAGGGTGCTACAGTACTATCCCCCTTTATATTATAAAGCGCTGTGCAAACTGTTGGTGCTATATAAGTCCTGTATAATAATAATAATAAAAAAAAAAACGCATTAAGAGTCCCCTTTACTGGAAGGGGCCAAGCCCAACCCCTGAAAACAACTCCACACCATAATCCCCCCTCCACCAAATGATTTGGACCAGTGCACAAAACAAGGTCCATAAAGACATGGGCGAGCGAGTTTGGGGTGGAGGAACTTGACTGGCCTGCACAATGTCCTCAACCCTATAGAAAACCTTTGGGGTGAATTAGAGCGGAGATTGTGAGCCAGGCCTTCTTGTCCACATCAGTGCCTGACCTCTGGAAGAATGGTCAAACATTACCATACCATAGACATACTCCTAAACCTTGTGGTCAGCCTTCCCAGAAGAGTTGAAGCTGTTATAGCTGCAAAGGATTGGCCAACACAATTCTGAACCCTACAGACTAAGACTGGGATGGCATTAAAGTTCATGTGTGTGTAAAGGCAGGCATCCCAATACTTATGGTAATATAGTCTGTGTGTGTATATCTATTTATATATATATATATATATATATATATATATATATATATATATATATATATAAAAATCCTCCTGTGCACCAATCTATATATACAGTTCATATAGCGATAGTTCATAATAAATGCACCAATCTTCAGCTTTAGATTTTAGGACATTTGATTATGTGTCATAAATAGCTACTCCGCACTTCTTTAGGGTATTGGTAGCTGTTGGATGTGGGAACACAGACATGTTCAGCAGCAACACCATAATTATAGATTGTTCTTTTTTACAAATAGGGGGGTAGCATGGGGAATATTTTGGTTTTATTTGTATCTGTTTTTGGTCTAATATACAGACCACTTTATAAAAATATACTATTTACTGTAAGTACAAAAAAAAATGGTTGTAAACCTCTGAAATGAAAAATTATCAATGTATATCCTTCTTGTGTGTGTTTGCCTCAATCTATAGCACTTAGTGTGATTTCTGTCTGCTCTCTTATTCCTCTGCCTTCTGCATGAGTCACTTCTGACAGTCTACGCCAACACCAAGCAATCTTTGGAAATGCCCTTATATCTTTTAGTTGAAGTGAAATTATATAGACTTTTATACTTGTAAAGGTATACATATTGTTATAAGCTTCATAACAATTCCTATGGAGAACCAAACATGTTAGTAATTAGGAATCTTACGTTGGTTTCCCTCACCCCCCCCATCACAAATGGAGACGGAAGGATTCACATTTCTTAAGATGTAAAAGTGCATGTTTTAGTTAAGATTAGAAGTTCTTTATAATCAGGGCTTTTTTTCAGCGGGAACACGGGGAACGCAGTTCCGGCACCTCCACCACAGAATTTATGTAACGGCAAAGAGTGCTAGGTTTTACTACAGTGTCTATTGATGCTGGCTGCTGATGGATCTATTGTTGCTGGTGGGGATCTATTTCTGCAGAAGGGTTGATTTCTGCTGGTGAGGTCTATTGTTGCTGATGGGGGATCTACTGTTGCTGGAGTGGGTCTTATGTTTCTGGGGGGGGTCAGTTGTCGCTGGGAGGGATCTACTGTTGAGGGAGCAGTCTATTATAGCTGGCTGCTAGAGGGTCTATTGTTGCTGGGTGGTATTTTGTTGTAGGTGGTCCATTGTTGCAGGGGGGGGTCTATTGTTGCTGGTGGGTCTATTGTTGTTGGCTGTGGGGGGTCTATTTTATTGCTTTTCTTGTTATCAATAACAAATTCCATACAAATGACTTAGTACCACAAATGTTACTTGGTTCTGTATTCTCTAAAAAGGGGCAGTGATGGGAGGTGGGTAGGGGGTGGAACCAGGTACTGGAGCGCAGAGGTAGGTAGGGGCAAAGACAATGGGTAACTCCCAAAAGTGGGAGTTCCTGCACCTATTCTCTGAGAAAAAAAGCCCTGTTTATAATACAATATTTCTTTTAGGATTAGGATATTAATAAGAACATTGGGTTTTTAATATAATATACATATTGATTTATGTAATAGTTGGTTTAGAGGTTTCATAGTTTCATAGTTAGTAAGGTTGAATAAAGACATCAGTCCATCCAGTTCAACCTGAGTGTCTACAATTGTCCCTATCCCTGTACATTGCACACTCACATCGGTCCCTACCCTCAAGGAGCCCACAATCCAAGGTCCCCATTCATATACTAGGGCCAATTTTTTTGTTTTTGGACAGAAGCCAATTAACCTACCTGCATGTCTTTGGATTGTGGGAGGAAACCGGAGTACCCGGAGGAAACCCACGCAGGCACAGGGAGAACATGCAAACTCCAGGCAGGTAGTGTCGTGGTTGGGATTCCAACCAGCGACTCTTCTTACTGCTAGGTGAGAGTGCTAACCACTACACCACTGTGCCGCCCTGTTAAAGAACTTATATTCTATACTTAAAATAGCTTCACACAATGTTCTTGCCCACTCCTCAGGAATGCTAATGCATAGAGACTGAGCAACTCCCATCATTACTTGCGGTGGTTAAAGCCCGCGGTTTTCTGTAGGACAATAAAGCTCAGAGGAGCCTTAAACCAGCCTTTTTAGGAAGGAGGGGTCAGATTTTTGGAGTAAAAGCTAGTAACAGGACAGTTGGGGAGATTTGCTGGGCACACACCATGAGACATTGAAGGAAGCTGGGACAGCTTCACACACACACACACACACACACACAGACATACACACATCTGATTCAATCTTCATCTTAAGAATACAATACATTATTGATATTTTTATATTCTACATTTTGATATTGTTCTTGTAATATTTTGCTATTTTATTATTAAATCAATTTTTGAGTTTTTGCACAAGAACTGAACGGATTTTCTTGGAACTTTGCTCATCAATATCATTTACAGAATATCGATATTAATACCATAATAACTGTATTTTAACACTCTGCTCCCTGCTCTATGCTGTGCAGTGTGTGACATCAAATCCCTGCCTTGTGAAGTAATGGAATGCTGTGTAAAATATGTGCTCTAGGAGGCTGTAGAGGAGAAAGGACTGCAGATAAACAGGTACAACTTGTGTAGGAGGATTTTTTTTTAATCTCCGTGTATCACGTGAGGTCAGCCACTTCAATAGGTTTATGTAGGGGTTTACAACCACTTCAATTACCATTAAAAAAAAAGACAAAACTGTAAATTTAGCTATAAAGAATGTAACAGCATTAAAAATATGGCCAAAGCTCGTTTAGCCCTACTTTTCCTCTACAGAACTTGGTTTTGCACTCCTATGACCCAGATATGCAGGAGTCAAACGTAGTGTCCCATGGAGCAAAGCAAAAAAATAAGTCCAGAAATAGCTTTCCGAGATGTCCTAGGAATCATAATGTGTCTGCAAAAGAGAATGTCCATATGTAGAACCTGCACATCCAAAGAAAATTGTGCGAGCAAGAATCTCAGAAGATACAACATAACAATTAAAATGAAATAGAATCAATATAGAAAACATAATGTTTTAAATATAACCATTCCGACCAGAGCAATACCTGGTGGGCCTGATAGACCTATGATTTAAATGCATAAAGCATAATAGACTGAGGCGAAGAAGGCAACCAGAAAGAAAAGCAGAAATATGGTAGAAGAAAACAAAAAGAAGGAAGAAGAAAAGAGGAGGCGAGTCCACGGGGTGTGCACCAGCGGAGCATTAGATCGAGAGAAGCGGACTGTCAAACCTAGAAGGCTGAATATGTGTGATCCATGGCTACCAGACTCTAAGAAATTTGTCATGCGTATCTGAAAGGATGACCGTCAACTTTTCATTTACCATGACATCATACGATTTTTGACCACCTCAAAGCTGAGCACGGGGGTTTTCCATGCCCTCGCAATAGTTAATTTAGTTGCAGTAAAAATATGTTGGCCCAACTGTCGTTCCGGGAGTAGCAACTCAACAATTGGTTTACCAATGAGGGCTTCATAGGGGTCCCTCTTAAGGTTAATATGGAATAAATTACAAAGAAGGGTATAGACCAAGACCCATAGCCTGCACGCTCTCACGCATGACCACCAAATATGTGCCATGGAGCCTTCTTGTTAGCATCCTCAAAAACCTAAAGGAGAGTAAGTTGGGATAAAACAAGCCAATCTGGCCCGTGTATAATACCACCTATACAGTACTTTATAGGCATTCTCCAATATAATAATGTTTCTCGAACACTTGGTAAGGGCTATGGCCATAATCTGACAGTCCTCTGGATCTAACTGCCTCCCAGTCCATTGAAGATGATAAGGCCTCAATGGAGTTTTTTTTTGCAGGAATTATGAATGAATACAGCAACAATATCAGGCCCGGAGAGTAAGGTCTGGCTTTACATCAGTGGCGGCCCGTCCATAGGGGGTGCACGGGCACCGCCCCCCCAAAGCTTTTGACAAACAAAAAAGGTCACTTTAAGACTTTCCAGGCGCCGGACACACGGTGCTCTATGGGAAGCTTCCCAGCTTGCAATCAGCTGATTGGAAGCTGATATGCCCGTGTTCAGGGCGCAGGCGATGTGCCCGCAAACTCTCCTACTCTCCAGTGATTTGTCCCTGACTCCTGTTCTGTTTTTTTATTGCCCGGGACCAGAGGGCGACTGGGCAGTGCTTTTTCGGCACTGCCGCGTCACTTCCAGTTTGCAGTCACTGTGTTGTAGAGTGCGGAAACTTGAGTGCAACTGTCTGGGACCCTGTGATGTGAGCGGGGAGCGGATCACAGATGCGGCAGATGGGCGCAGTGTACCAGGCGAGTGCGGGGATCGGAGAGGATAGCAACAGCTGACCTGCCGTTCTCGGTTTGCTGATGGCATGTCTCTCTCTCTCACTCCCCTCCCTGCCTCTCCACCCTAAACCCCCCCTCTTCCCTGCCTCTCCTCCCTAAACACCCCCCCTCCCTGCCTCTCCTCCCTAAACACCCCCCCTCCCTGCCTCTCCTCCCTAAACACCCCCCCCCTGCCTCTCCTCCCTAAACACCCCCCTCCCTGCCTCTCCTCCCTAAACACCCCCCTCCCTGCCTCTCCACCCAAAACACCCCCCTTCTCCCTGCCTCCCCACCCTAAACACCCCCTCTCTGGCTCTCCAACCTAAACACCCCCCTCCTTTCCTGGCTCCCCACCATAAACACCCCCCACCCAGCCTCTCCACCCCTTCCCTGCCTCTCCACCCTAAACACCCCCCTCCCTGCCTCTCCACCCCTTCCCTGCCTCTCCACCCTAAACACTGGTGTCCCCCATCCCTGCTCTCTCCACCTACGGCTGAGTGCTGGCGTCAGTGTACACTCTGCTAGTGCTGGCGTCAGTGTCCCTGAGTGCCTGTACACTCTGCTAGTCTCCACCCTGTCCCCATCCGACTCATAGTGGAAGAGCTCCTGGTGGAAGATAGCCGTAGAGAAAGCCGATCTTGAGCAGTGCCAGCGCAGAATGAAGAGCGCCTTGCCCACCATGGCTGAGGATTGGCACTGGGCCTGAGCTGGGACCTCCCGACCACCGCAGTGGAGCCCTGGGTGGCTGGGGATGAGGTGGGGTGGAGTAAGGGTCACATGCACACACACCCCCGTCACATGCACACACATCCCCAGTCGCATGTACCCCCCCAGTCCACATGCGCACCACACACCCCCGTCACATGCACACAACACCCCTGTCACATGCACACACATCCCCAGTCACATGTACCCCCCCCGTCACATGCACACGCACCCCCGTCACATGCGCACGACACACCCCCGTCACATGCACACACATCCCCAGTCACATGTACCCCCCCGTCACATGCACACGCACCCCCGTCACATGCGCACACACACCCCCGTCACATGCACACACATCCCCAGTCACATGTACCCCCCCGGTCACATGCACACGCACCCCCGTCACATGCGCGCACACACCCCCGTCACATGCACACCCCCCCCAGTCACATGCACACACACCCCCGTCACATGCACACACATCCCCAGTCCACATGTACCCCCCTAGTCACATGCCAATCCCCCGTTGCATGCACACACTCCCCCAGTCACATGCACACACACCCCCAGTCACATGCACACCCCAAGTCACATGCACACACCCCCCCGTTACATGCGCACACACACCCCCCATCACATTGCACATTGTCACATGCACACATGCACACACACCTGTTACATGCACACACACCCCCGTCACATGTACCCCCCCCAGTCACATATACACCCCCCTAGTCACATGCCAAACCCCGCACCCACACCCCCCAGTCACATGCACACAACCCCCCCTAGTCACATGCACACACCCCCCTCAGTCACATGCACACACCCCCGTTACATGCACACACACCCCCCAGTCACATTTGCACCTCCCATTGCATGCACACCCCCCACACACACCCCCCGTCACACCCCGCCTGTACCCCCCCCCCCCCACCCCCCCCTGTCACATGCACACACCCCCCCCCATACACAAACACCCCCCCCTGCCTCTCCACCCTAAACAAAAAACATCTGTGTTTGAGGATGGGGTTAGTATGAGGGAGGGGGTCCTGTGTAACAATGGAGGTAGTGTTGATAAAGGGGTCCTGTGTAATTATGGGAAGAGGGATGGTGATGGGGGGATTGGTTTTGTTTAACCAATCTCCTTAAGCCCCTTCCACTAACAGTCTGGCCATACCCACTTTTTGGCGTGACGTGCTGCATGCTTACATCAGCCTCAAGTTCTAAAGTTGGGAGGTATGTACTCAGTCCTGTGATGCTGAGCTGAATAGTCTGTCCTGTGATGCTGAGCTGTATAGTCTGTCCTGTGATGCTGAGCTGTATAGTCTGTCCTGTGATTCTGGGGCTGTATACTCTGTCCTGTGATGCTGAGCTGTATACTCTGTTCTTTGATGCTGAGCTAAATACTCCTGACACTATGGGTGGAAGCTAGTGGAATAGAGGGGACGGAGTGGGTGGATTCTATATGGGGTGGGGCTTATGAGAAGTGGGAGGGGTCAAAAAGGAAGGACAGGGTCTGGAACCCCCCCATTCTAAAACTTCAACAGCCGCCACTGCTCTACATAGGTTCTCAAAAGGAGTCATTTGATGCATAGATGTGCGCAAGCATAGTTTGCCATAGAACGGCTAACAGGCGCACGCATACGCGCAGGAGTCCGCAATCGTGTATGCGCATGGGCTTAATTCCTCTTGGCGCCAGATGGCCTATTTAAGTGTTCTCGCAAGGGGATATCATGAGAACAGTGTAAGGCGTTGAAATGTCAGTATCTTAGTAGAGGTAAACAGGGAGTGGACGTCTGTGACCTATAAAATAATCTGCAGACCAGGCCCAAGGCCTCTTGTTTCCTGGATCTCATCGTAAGAACACCATCCTGCGGTGTGAGGGGACTGCTGCCTACCAAGGGGCACACAGCCTGCAGCTCCAGCCCAGAGGGTCAGAACGCCACCTGCTTCCAGAAGGACGCTCTGCAGCATCACGTAATGTCACGGAATCGGCCAGGTCAGCAGACTGAAAGCCATCGTGACACATCTACAGCCAGGAGAATCGTTTGATCACTCTTTGGAGGACTGCTGAATGCATACAGGATTGATGAGGGGGCTTTGCCCAGGAATCCTATTGCCTTCCATAAACACCACACTTGAACACTGTGCACAGACACCTGTTATCCAGATCACATAGAGAAGTGCTATATCACAGCACCAGCTATTTTACGTTGCTCCTCATCATTCTGTTACATTGAGGGACCCTTGTTTATAGAGCTCCAACGTGCCGGTAAAGATGTAGCAAGGCCTTGCTTTTAGAACATTATTGTTGTTACTCTTAAAGGGGACACATTGCTGGTGTTTATATTACCTCATTGCGCATTAGTATAAAAGGTACTATAGGCCGGCCTGGGGTTCTCATTTAGCCTTAGCATTCTACATCAATCAATAGCTTGCTTGGGGAGTCAATTTAATCTGTGTACGTTGATATTATTCTCTTATTGTTGCTGTTGTTATTGACTGTTTGAGAACTATTTCAACCGAGTCTTGGCTGTTTATCCATGACTTGGCTGACCAATATCTTTTCTTTTTACTAAGTAAATTTGAGTGAGTTTAAACAGTTTGAACTGTGTCTGTGCCATTACTGTGTTATTCCATTAATCACATTGCTAGGTGTGTAGAAGTGCTATGGGGGTAGAAATATTATTTAAGGTACCTTCGTCCCATCCATATCGTGGTGGGCTGGAGGTGTTTTAGTGAATTTGTTTATGACAGACAATCCCAGATCTATATGAATATGTTTAATCTAAATGTTATTTTATTATGTAATATTTCAAATGTTATTTTCTTGTTATACTCTGTAAAGGTATCTGTTGCAATATCTCCTCTATGGGGTCTCTTATGCCGCGTACACACGGTCGGAATTTCCGATGGGAGCTTTTCATCGGATTTTCCAACCGCGTGTATGCCCATCGGTTTTTTTCTGTCGGAATTTCCGACGGACTTTGGATTGAGAACCTGTTCTTAATTTTTTAGTCGGAAAACCTTTCTATCGGATTTTCCGATCGTGTGTATGCAATTCCGACACGCAAAATTACGACGCATGCTCGGAAACAATTTGACGCATGCTAAGAAGCATTAAACTTCCCTTTTATAGTGCAGTCGAAAGTTTTTTAAGGTGTGGTGTTATTGACCGTCAGAATTTGGTGTGACCGTGTGTAGGCAAGACAGTTTGAGCGAAATTCCGTCGGAATTCCGAGGGGAAAACCATCAGAGCTTTTTCCGACGAGAATTCCGACCGTGTGTACACGGCATTAGACGTGATCTGAGTGTCATAATAGTATTCCCGAACTAGAGGGCCCTGCATGTTCCTACATCTTTCTGCGTCATGGGCATGCCCTTTTCCAACATGTCGCCTTTCGACTCAGTATATGAGGAGATGTCGTCCTGCCGGGTAGACTCGGCTCATGTGATCCCCTCCTTTATACCATCTAATTATAGAAATCCCCTTTAGAAGCAGCTAATTTAAACCCAAGAAACGTATAGAGCAACCAATATACAGATGGTATCTATTTTTTGTGATAGGATACAATTTTCCTGATTGTCATGACTTGTTTTATTCTATGAATATTTTGTTATTAGGGTTGTCCCGATACCACTTTTTTAAGAATAAGAATACAAGTACCGATACTTTTTTTTTTTTCAAGTACTCGCCGATACCGATACTTTTTTTTTTTTTATGTCATGTGACAGTTTTTAAAGCACAATACAGATTATGTGGCACCGATATGCAGCACTGATGAGCACTGATAGGATTAGGTGGCACTGATGAGCACTACCTGATGGCTGGCACTACCTGATGGCTGGCACTGACTGATGGCTGGCACTGACTGATGGCTGGCACTGATAGATGGCATTGATGGGTGGCGCTGGCAATGATGAGCAGCACTTATGGACATTGGGCACTGATAGGTGGCATTTATGGGCACTGATGGGCAGGGACTGAAATGCCAAGAGGAAAGGCTGCCTGCGATGGCCCATCTTGGTACTCCTTGCACTCAGCCGCATAAAAGCAGCAGTGCCCATCTTGTTACACCCAGCCCGAACCATATGGGCTGGGTGTAACAAGATGTCCGCTGCTGGCTTACTGCGGCCGAGTGCAGGGTGTGCTAAGATGGGCGTCGGGATGTCCAACCGATGACATCAACACGGAGCGTCACTTCCGTTGTTCCGCCCGCTGACTTCCAGTTGCGCTGGGTTGCTTTATTTATCTCTCCCAGGTATTGGATCTGGCATTAGGAGCATTTGTGCGAGTACAAGTACTCGCACAAATGCTCGGTATCGGTCCGGTACCGATACTAGTATCAGTATTGGGACAACCCTAGTTGTTTATATATATTTTTGTAATAAAATCTTTTTATTCATTTTACTCTTTACTGTTCAATATCAGTTAACATACGGTACCACCAAAGTCCAAACATTGCTAGGTGTGCCAGAGGGGCTGGGACAATTATTTCGGGTTGAGAGACAGAGTAACGGACTGAACAAAGAAAAGCCGAGCAGGGCCCTCTGATCCCTGTGTACTGTCTGCCCCCATGCTAAGCGCTGCGCAAACTGTTGGCGCTATATAAATCCTGTATAATCATGATAAAGCAGCTCCTTTAGGAGTATTGCTACAGCTTGAAATGACAATCTGCTGCCACCAAGTGGTTGTTACAGTGTACTTCATGTTCAGTGTGAATCACATCCATGTGTCATGACCTGTAGTGCTCATGACAATACAGTAAAAGGGACATGCAGTACAAAACTTGGTAGGTCTATGGAGATAATAATGTTGGCAGGATGAGAAAGGGCTAGGGATGATGCAAGCAAATGAATCAATGGATTTGTCACTGTGCTGATTTACCTAATTGTACATCTGTGATGATTCAGCCCAACACACACTTACTACTCAGCTTTCATTGTATATAGAGCAAGCAAGGACACAAGTAAACCAGATACAAAAGTATTAAACTGTAAGGTGGGCAAAAAAAAATAAAACACCCAGATATAGAGATAACTATAAGAAAAGAGAGGGAAAAGGAGTAAGATTTCTCAAAAATAATAATTCAACCTACCTGCCATTTTTATTTGAATATTCCAGTATATGCAAATAGTGTTCTGTCGAGTTTAAAGTGACACTAAACAAAATCTGTATTCTGCAAAAATAATCCATACACAAACACTTCTTAATGGTTCTGTTATCCATTTTTCTAGAAATTTAGTTTTTATTTGCCTCCTTTTAACATCCTCCGTGAGCTCCCGAACCTATTCTTTTCCCCCTCACTTCTATTTGGAATGAGCAGTACAGGTTGGCTGTACTCTATGCACACCGCACAGCCCATAGTCCGAAAGAGTCCACATACAGCGGGATGGGGGAAGTTGATTCATAGCAAAAATAAAAAGAATTTGTAAGAGGTTGAGAGTCATAGAATAGAATACATGCTTGAAAAGATTTGTTTTCTATACTTGAGTTTATTGTCACTTTAACCACTTCAGCCCCAAACCATTTGGCTGGCCAAAGACCAGAGCACCTTTTGCAATTCGGCACTGCGTCGCTTTAACTGACAATTGTGCGGTCGTGCGACGTGGCTCCCAAACAAAATTGACGTCCATTTTTTCCCACAAATAGAGCTTTCTTTTGGTGGTACTTGATCACCTCTGCGTTTATTTTTTGCGCTATAAACCAAAAAAGAGCGACAATTTTGAAAAAAAAGACATTTTTTTACTTTTTGCTATAATAAATATCCCCCAAAAATATATAAAAAATTAAAAAAATTTCTCACTTTAGGCCAATACGTATTCTTCTACATATTTTTTGGTAAAAAAAATTGCAATAAGTGTTTATTGATTGGTTTGCGCAAAAGTTATAGCGTTTACAAAATAGGGGATAGATTTATGGCATTTTTATTTAAGTATTTTTTTTTTTTTACTAGTAATGGCGGCGATCATCGATTTTTTTTTATCGTGACTGCGACATTATGGCAGACACATCGGACAATTTTGACACATTTTTGGGACCATTTACATTTATACAGCGATCAGTGCGATTTAAAAATGCATTGATTACTGTGTAAATGTGACTGGCAGTGAAGGGGTTAACACTAGGTGGCGCTGTAGGGATTAAGTGTGTCCTAGGGAGTGATTCTAACTGTGGGGGGGGGCTACGTGTGACACGTCACAGATCACCGCTCCCTATGATCAGTGACAGTGTCATTAGGTAGAACGGGGAAATGCTTGTTTACAATAATCAATTACCCATGAGACGATTGCAGGTTTTCCCGCATACATCGAGTCCGCGGGACCCGCGATCCTACTCATGGAGCTCGCGGCGGGTGCGCTCACTCAAAAAGGAACGTACAGGCCCATTTGCGCAGCCGTGCCATTCGGTCGACGTTTAAGTACATGCAGCGGACAGGAACCGGTTAAATACAAGACACCTTTGACAGTAAAAGCATAGCCAACTGTCCCTGATTTCGAGGGACTGTCCCTGATTTGGAGCAATGTCCCTCTTCCCCCCTCATTTTGGTCTTATCTATATAGTTTGTATATAAAATGCACTTTTTATCTTTTAAAAAGTGTTTCCCAGTGCTAAACCTTTCATCCAAATTATAATTTGCTGCATTTGTCAATTTTAAAAGCCAATATAAAGGAATAGTAGTGGTAAAAAAAGCCCTTGTGGATTTAATTAACCTTTTTTTTAGTTAATTCTCCTTTAAGAGGGTGTGGCAGGGGGTGCGTCCTATGCCTACATACATTTGCTAGTAGGTGTCCCTCATTCCCATCTCAAAATGTTGGGAGGTATGGTAAAAGGTTTACACATTTGTCACACATTGCTGGGAAACAAATAGTGATGATGGCATATTATCTAACCAATCTGAATCTGCGGCTGTAATATAACATCAATCATTATTGGTTCCTCCTGTAATGCTGTTCCACACTTTGCAACAAGTTCTGACAACAGTAAGCAGCAGTTGGGGCTCATTCACACCATAATGCATGAACAGCATGGGGTCATCGGTTTGAATCCCAACCACCACACTACCTACCTGGAGTTTGCATGTTCTCCCTGTGTCTGTGTGGCTTTCCCCCGGATACTCCGGTTTCCTCCCACACTCCAAAGACATGCTGGTAGGTGAATTGGCTCCTGTCTAAATTGACCCTGGTATGTGTATGTATGCATGTGAGTTAGGGACCTTAGATTGTAAGCACCCACCCAAATTGGTCACGACCACCCCATGGACTGGCTCCGCTTAAGACTGCCTGGTTGGTCAGGTGTGAAGTAACTGACCAACCAGGCAGTGTTAGGCGGAGCCAGTCCATGGGGTGGTCGTGACCAATTTGGGTGGGTGCAACTTGGTGTAGGGGCACACAGACACATATAAAGAGGCAACTAGAAGAGATGAGCCACTGTCTGTCTAGGCTCTGAGGAAAAGGGTATGCCCTTGAAATGCTGTTTTCGCCTGATCCCCTCAGCATCTGGTCCGGTTTGCCGGTGTTTAGAGATGCAGTCTCGCCAATTGACATGTCTCACATACATGCTCGTTTATACTCCCAAACTTTCTTTTATGCTTTCAACAAAGTTTTACCATTGGTAATGCACAAGGTCGGTGCAACCTCCCTCTTTCCTTTGCACAAAGCAAGGTCCATAAAGACATGGATGAGTGAGTTTGGGGTGGAGGAACTTGACTGGCCTGCACAGAGTCCTGAGCTCAACCCGATAGAACACCTTTGGAATTAATTAGTGGAGTGGAGACTGCAAGCCAGGTTTTCTCGTCCACATCAGTGATTGACTAAACAAATGTGCTTTTGGAAGAATGGTCAAACATTCCCATTGACACACTCCTAAACCTTGTGGACAGCCTTCCCAGAAGAGTTGAAGCTGTTCTAGCTGCCAAGGGTGGGCCAACTCAAACATGTGTCTAATAGCAGGCATGTCGGAGGTCGGGTCGCGAGTAAAAATGAGTACATCGTCTGCAAAAAGAGCAGATCTCAACTCAAGATCACCAAATCGTATCCCATGCAAGTCACCCTTGGTGTTAATGAATCTGGAGAGGGGTTCGAGCGCTAGATTGAAGAGTAGGGGAGAAAGGGGGCAGCCCTGTCTTGTTCCCTTAAATAACCAAAACTCATCTGTGAGGAGACCCGCCACTGCCAGTCTGGACGCAGGAGAAGTGTACATGACTTTTATAAGATGGTTGAATGATCCTGTGAGGCCCATCCTCGATAGAACTAATGAGAGCCAGTCCCAACTAAGATTATCAAAAGCTTTCTCTGCGTCCAGAGTGACAATGGCAAAGTCCCCCCCCCCCCCCCCCCTGTGTTTAGAAGCATGATCCAAGACCGAAATTACCTTACGTATATTTAGCGTTGCCGTCCTCCCTTTCACAAATCCCGATTGCGCTGGGTGAATCAAGGATGGGATAATATCGGCCAATCTCGTGGCAATTATTTTTGAGAGAATCTTGGCATCAATATTTAGCAGGGAGATGGGTCTGTAGGAACCCGGGTCCAGGGGATCTTTGTCTTTTTTAGAAATCAATTTTATAATAGCTTGGTAGCCGGAGGGCAGATAATGCCCCCCTTCCCAAATTGTATTATACACACTAAGGAGGGTAGGTGCTATGGTGTCATGTGTGGTCTTGTAGAACTCCCCGGAAAAGCCGCCAGGTCCCGGGGCCTTACCCGGAGCTAGTTGGTGTATGGCCTTAGAAATGTCCAAGGCTGTTATTGGTAAGCTTAGGCTCTCTAGCTGGGCCGGGGTGACCGAAGTTAGGGTGATTTTGTCTAGAAATTTCTGGGCTACATCACGATTAATTGGATCTGGCGCATATAATGCTGAGTAGAATGTATGCATCACTTTTCCTATTTCCTGTGGAGTCTTTTTCACATTAATTTTTTTTTTTTGAACAATAGAGTTTTATTGAAGAAATATGCATCAACTTATTTTACAGCAATCATTATCCAGTACCAGATGGGTCGTGGATTCTATACAGATAAATCAAGTATAACTTTCTCACAAAGCCAGAAGTATTGTATCTGATCACTTCTGTTCAAAGTCTAGAGCATATGAGCGTTTGTTAGTAGATAGGGAAGGGGGGGAGGGAAATGAGGGGGGTAAGGAATGGGAAGGGGATGGGTTTGGAATTGAAAGAGAGCCAGTCTATGCCAGCTTGGATGTCTTTGCGTTATCAAGGTGATCACGTGACACTTTTATCTATCTGTGGGTAGGCATTAGTCCACAGTATCAAGTATACGGTAGAGAACGTATATGCGGTGTATCCTTGTTACCGTAAAAAATTAGTATCTGCATCTGCCCTTGCGACCACTTCATCCTGTATCAAGTTGTGCGTATTGATCAGAGTACTTGTAGATTACCCATGGTGACCATGTGCTGTTGAATTTTTCAGTGGTTTCTTTGGCCATAGCAGCTGTTTCTTCCATGGAATATATATTATTTATTGCGTTAAACCATTCTGGGATGGAGGGAGTCTCCTTAGCCTTCCAATGTCTTGGTATCAGAGATTTTGCTGCATTTAGCAAGTGTCTTGTGAGTGATTTTTTGTATCGTTTCATAGAACAATCTGCGATGTGTAGTAGACAACATAAGGGTGTGAGGGATATTTTTGTGTCTGTGATTGTTTTGATCAGGTCACGCACCTTGTTCCAGAAAGGCTGGACCGCGGGGCAGTCCCACCAGATGTGGAACAACGTGCCCAAATCCTGTTCACATCTCCAGCAGGAGTCCGAGGACAGTGGGTACCATTTTTTGACCTTAACCGGCGTTGCATACCACTGCGTCAGCAGCTTATAGGACGTTTCTTGTAGCTTCGTCCCAATGGAGCACTTGTGTGCAAAAATTGAGGCTTGTTGCCATTGGTTATGTGTGATATTGGTGCCGAGATCTCTTTCCCACTGTGCTCGTGATCCTGCTGTTTCCCCCTTTCTGTCTCCTTGTAGCCATGCGTACATTAGTGAGGTAGATTTAAGTACTGGAGTTCCAGAGTAGCACATATTTTCAAACGGTGTGGTTTGTCTGAATAATTGCAGTTTGTTTGGGGTAGTGTGTAGATAGTTGTGAATTTGTCGGTAGGTCCAGTATGTGAAAGTTTGGGGGTTCAGGTCCTGCGCCAAGGATGTGAATGATTTAGTACTGTTCGCATTTGTGCAGTGCAACACTAAGAGGGGTATCTGTTGGTCATGGGGAGAGGTCAATTGTAATTTTATACCAGGTGGGAAATCTGGATTGTGA
The DNA here is from genome assembly GCA_028564925.1 of Lithobates sylvaticus. Classification (NCBI taxonomy): domain Eukaryota; kingdom Metazoa; phylum Chordata; class Amphibia; order Anura; family Ranidae; genus Lithobates; species Lithobates sylvaticus. The sequence continues at coordinate 45,940,837 of CM053035.1, read as the reverse complement.
GTTACGGGAGTGAGAGGGCTTGGTGATGAGGACAGCTCCTGATGCTTATTCAGTGTTTGAAACGTCTTCAGTGTCGTTCCTATGAGTGGGTGGTGTTGTATCTCTTGTGGAACTTTGTTCCAAGGGATCCAGGAGAGGAATCGCAAGTGCAGTAGAGCTGATGTCTCTTCTAACGAGACCCAGTCTTTTTGCTTCTTGTGGCAATTCCAGTCCAGGATCCTAGTTAAGTGAGTGCTATAGTGGTACAGTCTAAAGTCAGGGAGTCCAATACCGCCTTCCTCCTTTGGTAGGGTGAGTGTTTCAAGTTTGATACGTGGCCTTTTCCCAGCCCATATAAAGGTGCGCATGATGGTTTTGAGTTGTTTGAAAAACTGACAAGGGAGTGGGATAGGTAAGGTGTTGAAGTGATACAATATTCTGGGTAATATTACCATCTTAATTATTGCCGCCCTACCGAACCAGGAAAAGTGTTTAGTTGTCCATGACTTAAGATCTGATTGTATTCTGCTCAGTAGTGGTGGGAAGTTGGCATCGTATATGTTGTTCAGGTTGCTTGTGATTTTGACTCCAAGGTAAGTAATGGATGAGGACACCCATTTAAATGTGCTAGCATTACGTGCTTTATCTAAGGAGTCGGGTTTTAGTGTTAGGTTAAGAGCTTCGGACTTAGTTGGAAAGCTTTAATCAGATTCGGGATAGAGGTGTGGGGACGTGTTAGGGCAAAAAGGAGGTCATCTGCGTATGCGGCTATCTTGTATTGACGTTCCTGTATCTGAAAGCCAGTCACATCCGGATTGTTATTAATTGTGCGAATGAAAGGTTCAAGGGACAAAATAAATAATAATGGAGATAAGGGGCAGCCCTGTCTTGTGCCGTTATGTATATTCACAGCTTCGGAGAGGGTACCATTTATTTTGAGCTGTGGAGTCTTTTTGATAGTCCCTGACTGGTCCCTAAGTGCTGTGATATGTGTTTGCTTGTAAGGGCCTTTGCACAGTCTGGCTAAAAGTTTCCCCGTTTTGTTACCAAATTTATAAAGGTTTGCGTCGGCTTGTGCGCGCTTGGTAAGTTCTATGATATCCGCCCATGTGTCAAAGTCCAGTTTGGCTTTGCGCCAGGTATCTCTATTGTCAGGAGAGTCTTGGATGGAGAGAGCCAGCTGAGCTTGCTTAAGGCATAAGCGCGTCGATTTATATTTGAAAAGTGCGTGTTTCTTATAAAAGGAGGCATATGATATAACTCTGCCTCTTAAATAGGCTTTTCCCGCATCCCAGTAAAGATTGGGGTTATTAACATGGACAGCATTTGCCGAGGCAAATTCCTTCCAAGTCTTGTCAATGTATTGCCGGAAATCTTCATTATTGTGAAGGTACGAGGGAAAGCGCCACACTCGTGGATTAGAAGGTGAGGGAGCTTCAGTAAAGGAAATTGATATTGGGGCATGGTCCAAAATGGCTATCTCGTGAATCTGTGCATCAGAGGTTAGGGGGAGTACGGAATCAGTGCCAAAGATGTAGTCAATCCTGGTGAACACCTTATGGGGAATAGAATAAAAAGTGTATTCTCTGCTCAGTGGGTTAGAAAGTCGCCATAAATCAGTGAAGTGAAGAGAATCCATGGTTGAGGCAAAAAGTGTTTGGTCAAGGCCCAATGTCTGCCTAGGTGAAATTTTTGGGGAGGATCTATCTTCCGTCATGTGGAGGGAGGAATTAAAATCTCCTCCGACTAAATGGGGGGTAAGAGGGTGTTGTAAGAGTCTGGTGGACAAGTCCCCAAAATTTTTTTTCCCCGGGTTGTTGGGTGCGTATACATTAGAGATTGCAAGTTCCCTGTCTCCTAATGTTAAACGAATCGTAAGAAGTCTGCCTTGCTTGTCTGCGTTGCTCGAAATCAGTTGATGGACTAGGTTTTTATGAAGCAGGATAAGCACTCCCGCTTTACAGGCTACAGCATCAGCACCTATGACCGAACCTACCCAAAGTTTTTGCATACGGTGATAGTCGGGTTGTGTTAGGTGGGTTTCCTGCAGAAGGGCGATATCGGCTTTGAGTCGTTTAAGGTGACGAAGCACCTTGAGTCTCTTAATGGGGGATCGGAGCCCCTTTACGTTCCATGAGACGATTCTCATGGGGGGAGGAGTACCAGGAGGATATGTGCCGGAAATAGAAATCTATGTGAAAGTAGCGGTATTGGACATTGTGACATTATTATGCAACCAGGCAGAGTGAAAAGTTGTCTAAGATAATGGAAGATCGGCTGGCAGGTGGGTAGATTTTTAAGTGAAGGAATCAGAGGTGAGACCGGGGTGGAAGGACACTTGGGGGGGATAGCACAAATAAACCAAAAAACATAACTAGAGAAGGACTCCTCTTTTTTCCGCATGAGGACGCAGCAAGAGCCAGCTCCCAGCCACGGATCGTGCAAGTGGTGTACTTAGGTGCCCACAGGAAGCAGGCTTACAGGCCGACAGGCAGGATCGCAGGGTATGGGAGGCTGGATTGTGCTAACGGCCTGGCCGGATGTAGTCATAAATCACAGACCATAACAATATAGTAAAGCTTGACTTAGATAGCATGAAAGTAGTAAGGGGAGAGCTGTAAATACTGAATTGAGAAAATGAGCTGGTGAGCACTGAGAGTGCTTAGTGCCTAGAAAAGAAAAAAATTGTTAGTATTACCATTAAGTGAGAGGACACGTCAGCCCCCCCCCAAAAAAAAAGGAAAAATAAAAGTCAGCGTTGGTTGGAGCGGTTGTGCAATCCCGATGGTTTGAGACGTTTAGGGGAGTACTTACGTGGACTGCGTTGCTCCAAGGATCTTGAGATAGAAGTAGCCCTGGGAGGGAGGTTGGGATGTGGATCCTGGTGTAGGGAGCGTAGGAATTTATCTGCCTCGTGCAGTTCTTTTTTTTTTTTTTAACAAAAACTTTTTATTTATATTTCCAAAACAAAAGAGAAATAAAACAGACATTATCACGTGTCAAACATATTGGTTACAGACAAAAGTAAGCAGCATTAAGGATCAGTTGTACAGTATCACGGTTTATGCAGTAGGTACAACCATCTAGTCATAAGCAAGCACTAACAGTACAATAAAAATAAAAAAAAAAAAATGCAGTAACACGAAAAAGCATGTCTACCAGGGTCACTTCAGGGGACATATTGGACCCGCAAGGGGTCCGGAAGGATCAAGGAATTGTGAGGTGTTTTGCCTCTATCCAGTTGTCCCAGATCTTCCCAAACTTTTTGGGACAGTTCCTACCCAGGTACGTCAGCTTGTACAGAGGTAAAGCTGTGTTTATTAAGGACTGCCACATTTGTTTGGTAGGGGGAAGGGGTTGGTTCCACTGCAGGAGAATAGCCTTCCGTGCGTATAGCGTGGTATAGAATATAAACAGTTTTTTGCCCCACGAGATCTCCAGAAAGTCGCAGACCCCAAGTAGGAGGGTTATGGGGCTGAATGGGACCACCAGTTGCCCAATATCGTTAATGTCTGTCAGTACTTCTCTCCAAAAGTCAGCTATCCCCGGGCAAGACCACACTACGTGAAAGAATTCTGCGTCAGGGGAGGAGCATCTAGGGCAAGCACTAGGGCGATCTGGATAGATTTTGGCAAGGCGTGCTGGGGAGAAGTAAACTCTATGGATAAACTTGAGCTGGACGAACCTGTCCCTAGCAGATATCGTAAGGGGTAGGTATTGCTGGATGCCCTCCTCCCAATCCTCTCCAGTGAGCTCCGGGACATCATCATGCCAGCGTTGATACAACTGGGACACCTTGGAGGTGTCGTGTGTGGCCAGGAGGTTGTACAGAGAGGAGAGTACGCGCCTCTCATCAGGAGAGCGGAGCGTCTTCTCCAATTCCGACACTCCCAGATCCACTCGGGCAGGGAACTGGGACTGGAAGGCATGCCTCAGCTGTAGATACCTAAAGAACATGTAGTTCGGTAGATCGTGGTTCCTCTTAAGGCTGTCAAAGGTTAATAGCTGTTCTTGTGAGACAATATCCGCTAGAACTGTAATACCATGTCTAGCCCAGACCCCGGGGTCAGGGATAGAGAGGAAGTGGGGGAGTCGAGGATTCCTCCAGAGAGGAGTCGCCGGTGACCAGACATCAGGGGGTTTCATTAGTTTTTGGACTGAGTCCCACACCAGCAGTGTTGCTCGCATCGGTAGGGTTATACTAATGTTGGACCTGGGTCCTCTGTGAATAAGATCTCTCAGCTCTGCATCGGAGCCCAACAGCGCCGCCTCGAGTGAGGCTGCGGGGTTGGCGGGAGTTTCCGAGAGCCACCATTTAATTGTAACGAGCATCGCCGCCCAGTAGTATTTGAGGAAACAGGGTAGGGCGAGGCCCCCCAGTGTTAGAGGGAGTTGAAGGGTAGTTTTGGCTATCCTGGGGGCCTTCCCATTCCAGACAAATGTTGTGATAGTGCTGTCTAAGTGTTGGAAGAATTTTTTGGGGATGGGGACGGGGGACTGACGGAATAGATAAGTGAATTTGGGGAGGACAGACATTTTGACCAGGTTTACTCGTCCCACTGGCGATAGGGGCAGGGCTTTCCATACAGCGCATTTCTGGGCCAGCCGTGTGACCACCGGGTTGAGATTAAGGTCAACAAACCTCTTCAGATCTCGGTGAATTTCCACTCCCAAGTATTTAAATTGGGTGACCCTTTGCAACTGCCCATCCGCCAGTGGGAGGGAAACAGAAGAGTGGAGGGGGAACAATATAGATTTTCCCCAATTTATACATATACCGGAGTAGCGGCCAAACCTATTTATTATGGAGAGGGCAGCCTGTAGCGACCTTCCATCGTCCCTGAGGTACAACAGGGTGTCGTCCGCATAAAGTGACAGTTTCTCACATAGTGGGCCCCGAGTGATTCCCTGAACTTCAGTAGTGGAGCGGAGAAGAGCTGCCATAGGCTCAATTGCCAGGGCAAAGAGCCCCGGGGAAAGGGGGCAGCCCTGCCTAGTTCCCCTGTGCAGTCGAAATGATGGGGAGATGACCGAGCCCGTACGCACCCTGGCCGTGGGCGCCTTGTACACCGCCTCGACCCAGGAGATGAAGGTTGGGCCAAACCCAAACTTGCGGAGAACCTCCCAGAGATAGGCCCATTCTACAGAGTCGAAGGCCTTCTCTGCGTCCAGAGAGGCAACCACTTCTTTCTCCGAATTTTCATCTCCAGAGGCCAGGACAGCATACAACCGCCTTAGGTTAATATCCGTCCCCTTCCCGGGCATGAAGCCTGACTGATCTTCATGGACCAGGGAGAGGATCACGTCATTTAGACGTCTGGCGAGGATTTTGGTTAACACCTTTGCGTCAGAGTTGAGTAGGGAGATGGGGCGGTAGGAGGGACACAGTTGGGGGTCCTTCCCTGCCTTCGGGATGACAACTATGATGGCTTGAGCCATGGAAGGGGGGAGGTCTCCCGTCTCGAGAGTCTCAGTAAACATGTCATACATTTTCTCCGCCACCTCTTCTATATATTGTTTGTAAAATTCGGGGGGTATCCCGTCTTCCCCAGGGGTTTTCCCCGTCTGCATGGAGCCCAGAGCTAGCCGAACCTCGTCTAAGGAGATGGGGGAGTCTAGGAGGCGCCTGTCCTCCGGCGAAAGGGCCGGGAGTGTTACTTCTCCTAGGAAGGCCAGGAGCTCGTCCTGTGAGTAGTCGGATCTGGAGGAATAGAGTGCAGCATAAAAGTCTGCAAAGCAGGCATTTATACCGGTCGGGTCCGTCACCACAGTGTCCGCAGATGTACGTATGCAGGGTATTGTGGTTACTGGAGCCTGTTCTCTAGATATCCAGGCCAACAGGCGGCCCGTTTTATCACCCTGTTCAAATATTCTGTGTGTTTGGGCGAGTTGGCGTTTGTTCGCCTTGGCTACCCTAAGGAGTGTCACCTCTCTGTATGCTACCTTCATGTCCTGTGCTAAAATAGGATTGGCCGTGAGGGTAAATCGGGTTTCTAGGTCCTGAGCTCTAGCCTCCGCTTCTTCCACCATAATCCCATCATTCCTGCGTTCCCGGTTGATGGAGGATAAGTAGCATCCCCGCATGTAGGCCTTAAATGCATCCCAGACTACACCTTTCGAGGCGGTATGGGCATTGGAGAACCAGTATCTTTGAATTTCTTTGGCCATTTCTATCTCTAGAGTAGGGTGTTCTATCCAGTACTTGGAGAGACGCCATAGCCTATCCGGACGTGGTGTAGATGTTTGCAGTGTGCAGAGTAAGGGAGAGTGGTCAGAGATGCCCCTAGGGAGAAGTTCGGTGTGGAGGATATTAGGGAGTAGTGTAGTGCTGGCATATAGGAGGTCAATGCGGGAGAGGGTGTTATGGGAGGTGGAGTGGCAGGAATAGTTACGGAGGGTTGGGTGTTTCCACCGCCACACATCTACCAGCCCAAACGTCTGAGCCCATCTAGAGAGCGCCGAATCCGAGGCAGGGTCGGTAGTCAGCTTATCCAAAGACGGGTTAGGGGCGATGTTGAAGTCTCCCACCATAATGACGTTGTCAGTGTGGAATTGGGCAACCAGTGTGGTAAGTTTATGTAGGAGAGAGAGGTTAGTCGGGGGGGGGCATATACAGCCCGACCAGGACCATTTCCATTGTGTCAATATTGGCATGGATCAGCACGTATCTGCCCTCTTGGTCTATAATAACATCTAGTGGTACAAAATTCAGGGATTTGTGCACCAGAACACTAACCCCTCGTGAGTAATTGGAGTAGGTAGCATGATAGTGGTGTCCCACCCACGGTCGTTTTAATCCCAGAATCCTTCCCCCTACCAAATGGGTTTCCTGGAGGATGCATATATGTGGCACATACTTCTTCATATAATCAAAGACGAGGGATCTTTTAATACGTTGGTTGAGTCCCCTGACATTCCAGGAGAGGATCTTCAAGGGAGCCATCTCATAGAGGGTCAGGGGACATCAAGCAAGGCCGTCGTCGAGCCCGGCGCGAGCGGGGAGACCCAAAACAGAGGGCCCACCAGACCTCGCCCAGGCTGAGACGGAGCAACAGAAGATCCCAAGTCATATTGTACGGTAGCTTACCCCTACTGCAAAAGTTTCGTCTGTAATGGAAGATATATAAACAGATAATGTATGAACAGATTACCCACAAGAGGGTAGAAATCAAAACCCCCCCCAACCCTCCCCACACCCCACCAAAAAAACCATGGGATGTTTGAGTACCCAAACCAAACTTGAACATGTTGTAGGAGAAGACTCCTATGGGGGCAGTGTGTACAATTGGCACACCTAGGACAGAGTCTCGTGCAGCACAAAGTCTCTACTGCAGCCGCCACCCACGGGGGGGGGGCGACCGCCTCAGTAATATAAAATGCAGGAAAAAATAAAAGGGGAAAAATTTAGGAGAAAAAGAAAAAAGAAAAAACATTTTCCAATACCTGAGAGGGCACAGCAAGCAGGAATAGAAATAAAAGTTTAAGATCTAGACAAACTGTGCATGTCCTGCAATTCGGCTACTGTCTAACATACACTTAGAATCCTCTAAGGGCTCTTACTTGGTTACAAATCCTCCGCTCTGAATCTGGGATTGAGTCCGAGGAGAAAACAAAAAACAGAGAAACATAGGTAGGAAAGCTCGATTAGAGCGTCAGCTCCACTTGTCGTTGAAGTAGAGATATTGCCGAGGCCAGGGGGGGGAGGCAACCACCCAGGCCTCAAGAGAATCTCCAAGTACTCCAGTGTTGGACCCCAGCAGGGGGTGGGGGGGGGGGCATCCTCACCCACATCAGGTTGTGAGGGGTATAGCGTGGTCCTCCTACCCGCACGGCATACAGCCAAAGGAAAAGAGAAACAATTTTAAATAAAAAACAAAAAAAAAAGGAGAAAAAACGAAGACGGTGCAGGGCCTCACCCCCCGTGTTCAGCAGGCAGTCTAGGGCACATGTGTGCCACGTCCTTGGGAAGGCATGGCGCAGACCGCCTCCAACTGTAAGCGTTTAGCAGAAGGGCCGTGGGGTTGTGAGGCATGGGTGCGTGTGCGGGCGGATGGCCCCCGAAGCGGTCCCCAAGCAGGGCATCTACTGTAGACAGGGCCACACCGGAGTATTCTCGTACAGTTTAGGCGCGTCTGGGGAGGGAGTCTAGCCATCTGGAGGCCTCGCTTGGGGAAGTAAAAAACTTTACAGACTCACCGTCCACGACTCTAAGCTTCGCGGGGAACATCATGTTGTACTTTATGCCCTTGGTCCGGAGCTGGGCCTTAACCTGGTCGAACGTGCGACGCATCCTCTGGGTCTCAGTCGAGTAGTCTGGAAACAGCATGGTGTTGTCATAGCGTAGCTCCCCAGCCTTTCTGGCCTCCCTAAGGATGAGGTCCCGGTCGCGGAAGTTCATGAGGCGGAAAATAAATGTGCGCGGGGGTGCTCCTGGTGGTCCCCGAGCCGAGGGCATCCTGTGGGCTCGTTCTATAACAAAATGTGCAGAGAATGGCGCCTGCGGGAGCAGCGTGCGAAGCAGGTGTTCTGTGAAGGCTTCCGTGTCTCTCCCCTCAGCCCCCTCTGGCAGGCCGACCAGGCGGAGGTTGTTACGCCTATTTCTGTTCTCCTGGTCCTCGGCTCTGGTTTCCAGGGCCTTAACTCTGACCTGGATAGTGTGGAGGGAGGCAGTGTGATCCCGGACGGCGTCCTCGTTGTCACCGACCCGCCGCTCGGCCTCCGCAATCCGGTCCCTGTGCTTGTCCAGGTCGCGCCTGATCAGACCCATATCCAGCTGTATTAGTTCAATTTTAGCGGTGAGGGTGGTTTGGCACCCTGAAATGGCCTCCATCAGCGCCTGGAACTGGTCTTCGCCGAGCGGCGGCGGGGTTGCCTGGTCGGTCTGAGACGCCATGCTGGTCTGGGCCTTCCCGCGGGCGCCTCGTGTCAGTAGTGGGGTTCCAGTGGCCGCTTGCTTCTTTCTTTGGGAGCCGGAGCTTCCGCGGCGCATACCCGATCTTGCAGGGTAAAGTGGGAGCCGATAGGGTGGCAGAAAAAGCCCTCTCAGTCGGATGTAGAGGCAGTTAGCTGCAGAGCTCCGTCTCTTTGCGTCCTTTCAGTCCGCCATCTTGACCACGCCCCCCCTCGTGCAGTTCTTGAAAGGTGAGTTGGTCTCCATTGGGTGCTTTGAGGCGTAAAATGGCCGGGAAGGCTAAGGTGAACTTCATTTGTTGTTGATGAAGCGTTGAGCAGACTTGTTGAAATGCTTTTCTTTTCTTAGAAACTTCAATCGAGTAGTCAGCGAAGATAAGAATAGTAACGCCATCTACTTGGAGGTTTCTCGTTTGGCGGTAAGTTTGCAGAATGGCTGCTTTATCAGCGTAATTTAGGTATTTAGCAATGATGGTACGCGGAGACGACCGTTCAGCTGAATATGTGCCGAGTCGGTGAGCTCGTTCAACCGTGGCTGGGCCTGGTAACCCCAGGGCTTCGGGAATACGGCAAGAGCAGAAATTGGCTAGAGCCGTTGGTTGTAGCGATTCCGGCACTCCCACGAATCGCAGGTTGCTCCGACGTGACCTATTTTCGAGGTCTTCCAATCGCTGGAGTATATGCTGGTTAGTTTTATCCTGATCTTCTTCACTAGCCTGAGCTTTATAAATGTCATCTTCCAGGCTTGCTATTCTATCCTCTGCTTCATGGAGGCGGGTATTCTGTTCTCCCAATTCTTTTCTAACCTGAAGCATTCCAGCAGTGACAGCTTTTTCTACAGATGCTGCTATGGTGGGGGCTAGTACTGCTGCCACTGCCTGTGCTATCCTCTAATTCTCCTGCCTCCCATTGCTGTAAAGGAGGGGGTGCAGTCCGCCCCACCTCCACGCTGTGCGCATCTGCCGCGCTATGTGTGGAGGCCGCGCCGGAGGACAAGGCCGCATCCCCGGCCTCAATTTGGGGCTGCGCCGGCGGGGCTCGCGGCCCGCTTTTTTCAAGAAAGCGATCCATGATGTCAGTGTGGGAGGGCAGCGGGAAGGTCTGGGAGCCGTCTGTGAGGGGCAAAGAGTGACGGGGCCGACTTTGTAAGCCGTTTTGTATGCCGTGGAGCGGGAGCTGAGGAGGGTTACTGTCCCTTCATGCGGCGCCGAAACCGGAAGTCGGGCCAACTCAATATTGAACCCTACGGACTAAGACTGGGATGCCATTTAAGTTCATGTAAAGGCAGGTGTCCCAATACTTTTGGTAATATAGTATTTTTGGTGCGTTCACATTGAAGACTATGTGGCACAAAATCATGCTGCACCTTCCTCAAAGACGCATCACAGTTGCATTGCATTGCTGTGAACGAGAAGAGCTGAAATTAATGTGATTTCCATTGAAATGCGATTCTGTGATCAGAAATTGCACTAGTGTGAACCAGGCCTTAATGCTTTTACCTTGTGCAACATATCAGAACGCACTTTTTTGCACAAAAATGCAGAACATCTTATCTTTTTATTCAGTGCACACAGTCAACACAGTTTATTTAACTGAAATCAAGCCATGGGACATGAGGCCATTTTCTGTTGGACTTTGTCCCATAGACGACAATGGGGCACTATTCCTCCCACTGACACAACATTAGTAACACCTCATCTAGAATATGCAGTTCAGTTTTGGGCACCAGCTCACAAAAAGGATATCGGGGAACTGTAGAAAGTGCAGAGAAGGGCAACCAAACTGATAAAAAGCATGGAGGAGCTCAGCTATGAGGAAAGATTAGAGGAATTTATTCTCTCTTGAGAAAAGGAGTTTAAGAGGGGATATGATGAACATGTATAAACACATAAGGGGTCCATGTAGTGAAATTGGTGTTGAATTATTCACTTTAAGGCCATCACAGAGGACAAGGAGGCACTCATAGTCTAGAGGAAAAGAGATTTAATCTCCAAATATAGAAAGGCTCCTTCACAGTAAGAGCTGTAAGAGCAGAGGTGGTTCTGGCCAGCTCAGTAGATTGTTTTAAGAAAGGCCTGGATTCTTTCCTAAATATACATACTATAACTAACATTTATATGTAAAGTTGATCCGGGGAAAATCCAATTGCCTCTCGGGGGATCAGGAAAGAATTTTCCCCGCGCTTGAGCAAATTGGCTCATGCTTTATTGTTTTGCTCTGGATCAACTGTGGATATAGGATTCTGTATATGGAGGTTTTCTATTTGTGTGTGTTTTTGTGTTTTTGTACTATGTTGGTTGAACTGGATGGACTAATATCACCAACAGTGGGGCACTGTTCTCTCCGCTGACACCAACGGTGGGGCACTGTTCTCTCCGCTGACACCAACGGTGGGGCACTGTTCCTTCCGCTGACACCAACGGTGGGGCACTGTTCCTTCCGCTGACACCAACGGTGGGGCACTGTTCCTTCCGCTGACACCAACGGTGGGGCACTGTTCCTTCCGCTGACACCAACGGTGGGGCACTGTTCCTTCCGCTGACACCAACGGTGGGGCACTGTTCCTTCCGCTGACACCAACGGTGGGGCACTGTTCCTTCCGCTGACACCAACGGTGGGGCACTGTTCCTTCCGCTGACACCAACGGTGGGGCACTGTTCCTTCCGCTGACACCAACGGTGGGGCACTGTTCCTTCCGCTGACACCAACGGTGGGGCACTGTTCCTTCCGCTGACACCAACGGCGGGGCACTGTTCCTTCCGCTGACACCAACGGCGGGGCACTGTTCCTTCCGCTGACACCAACGGCGGGGCACTGTTCCTTCCGCTGACACCAACGGCGGGGCACTGTTCCTTCCGCTGACACCAACGGCGGGGCACTGTTCCTTCCGCTGACACCAACGGCGGGGCACTGTTCCTTCCGCTGACACCAACGGCGGGGCACTGTTCCTTCCGCTGACACCAACGGCGGGGCACTGTTCCTTCCGCTGACACCAACGGCGGGGCACTGTTCCTTCCGCTGACACCAACGGAGGGGCACTGTTCCTTCCGCTGACACCAACGGCGGGGCACTGTTCCTTCCGCTGACACCAACGGCGGGGCACTGTTCCTTCCGCTGACACCAACGGCGGGGCACTGTTCCTTCCGCTGGCACCAACAGTGGGAGGGCACTGTTCATTCCACTGGCACCAACAGTGGGAGGGCACTGTTCATTCCACTGACACCAATGATGGGGCACTGTTGTTCCCACAGCCACAAATTCTGATGTAGCACCCTGATGTTTAGGCAGGGTTGCTATTAAATGTATTTGCCAAGTGATAGTTGCCTTAGCCATTTGATAGGAGGTCAATTGATTTCACCCTAATTCTGAAATTGCTGCACTTCTCTCTTCTGTCACTAGATGGCCGGGTATCTGGTGACATTAGATAAGACAAGGGCATTGCAAGGATAGATTAGGAATGAATGGGGGGTCTCAGCCAATGGGCAGGGATTCTTGGGTTCCTTGGCCTGCTGGGAAAGCCTATTTATTTGGGTGGAGGCAGGTGATCGGGGTTCTGTGTCACCTGGACGGCTGTCTGGGTGGACGTGTATTGTGATGCCCCAGACTGCTAGGCCATAAGCCTTGGGCCTATCCCAGTGACATCTGGCTGTTAGGCTGTCTTAGGGCCTACCCAGAAGTAAGAGAGCAGTGTAGGTTTGGGACTGCGGCTTGCAGTCCAACCAGAAGTAACGGTTCAGCCGGCTGGGAACCAGTCGTGGTCGGAGGTAGAGGGGAAGCTGTCGCCACAAAGGCACCATCCACCTCACCACGGAGACCACTGTGAGTAAGCTGAGGCCAGTACCAGAGCAGACTTCTCACTAGCCGGGTATAGTAAAGAAGTAGCAAAACGTCAGCAAGTGCCAAGTCAGGGACCCAGTGGGATAGCAGAGGTGATGCTTGTGGAGTGGTAAGCCAGGGACCTAACGTGTCAGCAGGGGTGAAGCTTGAGGAGTATCTGTGAGTGCCAAGGACCCAGCAGTGAAGCTTGAGGAAGATACTGAGTGCTAAATTGGAAAATATCAGGGGATCCAGTGGCAGTGGATCAGTAAGTCTAGTGAAAGACTGGGAGCTCAGTGGAAGAAGTTCTACTATAGGAGATTGTAGAAGAAGTGAAAAAGTTCATTACAACCTTTGTTAGAAACTGTTACAAGACTGTTGCCATAGGAGACAGCGTTCCTACTCATGCAGTTGTGGTGTCTGGCTAGATACCTTTCCCTGCATGTCTGTCTACCTATAGAAGTCTCGGAGTCTGCCAATTAACATTGTATCTACTTAAAGTGGTTGTAAACATTTACAAACCACTTTGGCCTACAGGTAAGCCTAGATTAAGGCTTACCTGTAGGTCCAATAAATATTTCCTAAACCTACACGGTTTAGGAGACATTTACAAAAAGACAGCCACCGCAGTCTACGGCATGGCAAGAAGTGTCTGGCGCCCATCAATCTACTTTGCATTACATCCACCATGCCTTGTAACCCACTCTACACAGAAGGATGTCAGCTGTCCCTAACCCTGGAGGTCACCATTATACCTCAGGGGCCCGGGACTTGGCTACACTGGGGTACTATTTTTTCCAAGGCCACAGATGACATTTTCTACTTCCACTGGCCACATTCCAGCCCCCATAAAGTCTGAACGACAGTAAACTTGCCCTTTGTATAGTAAGTTTGGACACCCCTGCGTTAGATACTTGAACAAACACTCTTAAAACAAAAAAGGGTTATAATGAAATTCTACTAGTAATGGCTAGCTTGGGTTATTCTGCTTTCAGACTGATTGAATTGGTGCCATTGTGCATACAAGTTTTAACAATGACGTTAGTCCAATTTGGAAATGATTAGCGCATAGAATAAGTTTGAAACACTTTTGTTAGCAAGGTCGAGGTGGGTAGAAGAGATGTTTTTCAGCAGAAAGCAACATGACTTTGATAGGACTTTAATATGGGGAAATGAGCATAGTGCGGAGTCAGCATTGATCGCTAGATAGAGGGCTTGTTGTGAGGGAATGATAACTGCATTAGGAAAAAAGACGATCGGCTCATTCCCAGGATGAAGTGAAAATTCACTTTATTAGCTCCATAGTAAAAACAGCATGTCTGCAAGCTCGCTTCGACCCGACTGGGTTTTGTTCACAGCCACCACGAACGACGACTGCATTGTTCATCGTGAAAACAATTTAGTACAGGAGTGTTAGGCAGGATGGAATTTTTAACAGATCTGAATATGGTTTAAATTATTTATCCAGTTTTGAATAGGTTTACAATAGAAAGAAGCCAATAAAGGAGAGACAGTTTGTAGTGTTGGCCAGCAGAGGGAATGAGAAGCCACATGCAGAAGAATACAGTTCAGCGCCACCGGCATACAGATGGTATTTGAATATAAAGCTGCTAATTAATCATCCCAGGGTGCAATGTGCAGCGTTACTACTAAAAGACCTGCTAATGATCCTCCGCCCCACCCGTGGCACTCCAGCTGTTAGGAGAGGAAATGGATTGAATAGTTTGGTCAGCCCAAAAGACCTCAGAGACTAGATGAAAAGATGGTGACCAACTGTGTCAAAGGCAGCAGATAGATCAAGTAGTACTTGCAAGGAATATTCACGTTTAAAAACCTGGCGGGGGAAACACGAGAGCTGCTATTGCTCACTTTTTTCTGCAGGTGCATGCTCCAATGCTGTCATACTTCACTAATCAAGCAAGTCTCTGACCTGGAACAGATATGAGCATATTGGGTGGCCTGAGAGCTGACATACATACAATACACCTGTCTCAGGTCAATAAATCAAAACCCTGGAGCATGTGCTTGTCAACATAAATCAACAGCCTTCGTGTTTGTTCTGACAGATGTCTCTTAAAGCAGAGCTTTACCCAAAAGGGAGAGATCTGCTTTTCCTCCTCCTCTTTTACATTTGGCATGTTTTTTTGTGTGGGGAGGGGAGCGGGTACCTGATTTTGACACCGCAGCGATCTGAGTGGGTTTTTGGCCACCTCTTTTTCCCCTGCAGTTTTCTGTGACACATCACAGGTTTCAGAAGACTGCGTAACCAATCAGAAAGCGCAGCGTGATTTGCGCATATTCAGTTGGAAGCCAGCTATGAAGCCATAAGGCTTCACTATCGGTTTCCCTTAGTGATGATTCTGGCGCCTGCACCCTAAGCCAATTGGAGAATCAGCTCGGGTGAGGACATCGCTGGATCCATGGGCAGATAAGTGTCCTTATATTAAAAGACACAGACCTGTTACGTGCCTGCTCAGCGAGAATCAGCGGAGAAATCCTCTGCTGAGAGGGCGGATTTCCTGGTGGACTCCTCCAGTGAGAAAGGGGCCTTAGGCCATTTTCACACTCAGACTTCCCGGGCGTTAGCGGTAAAATGCCGCTAGTTTTAGCGGCGCTGTACAGGTGGGAGCGGGGCGCTTTTAGCCCCAAAGAAGGGGTTTAACAAGGGGTTAAAAGTGCCAAAAATCGCTGCTGCTGAATTGCTTTGCTGGAGCTTCGGTAGCGCTTCCCATTGATTTCAATGGCTGGGGCGGTTTGCACTGCCCCAAAGATGCTGCTTGCAGGACTTTTTTTTCCGTCCTGCAAGTGCACTGCCCCAATGTGAAAGCACTCGGGCTTTCACACTGGAGAGGCTTTAGAGGCGCTTTACAGGCGCTATTTTTAGTGCTAAAATGCCTGAAAAGCACATTCAGGGTGAAAGGCGTCTTAAGGAGTGAAAGCCAAAATGAATAGTATTAGGTAGAAAATGAGTTAACAAAATACAAGGCAGCTGGTAAAAGTTGAAGGGATGAATGTTTTAATTATGAGTGTGGTCTGGGTGTCCTTGAAATCAGAGTTAAAGTAAGTTAAAACACACAATCCGATCACATTTTTATCTAAGTTAAGTTGGAAATTAGCCCTGGTAATAATGAGCATTGTAGGGCTAGACGTGGTGTGATACTTTGGTCTCTGGAATTTTAGGTGCACATGTTTGACAAATGGCATTCCAAAGCTAAAAAGATTGAGATAATTTTGCTGATATGCCTGGTATAGTACATTTTTTAAATATGCTTAAAGCCAAACCATTTTCTTTTAGTCTTGGGTAGTTTATCTATCCGAAGATTTTCTATAACTTCCTTTTCTGGAGATTTTCCATAATTTCCCTTTCTGGTGACAACAGAAACATTTTGGGTTTTCTATCACTTTCCGTCCTGGTGACAATGGACATTAAGTTTTGGGGTGAGTTCATGTTGGGGATTTGGTTGTTTAAGGTCTATATTTGGATTTAGGGGTTGGGTTCAGTGTAGAGGGTAGGCTGAGGTTACGTGTTACTTTATTCATTATACTTTTAAAATTGTGATTATTATTATACAGGATTTATATAGCACCAACAGTTTACACAGCGCTTTACAACTCGAGGGTAGGCAGTACAAATATAATACACTTTAACCGCTTCAGCACCGGGCCATTTTTTACCCTTCCTTACCAGAGCACTTTTTGCGATTCGGCACTGCATCGCTTTAACTAACAATTGCGCGGTCGTGCAACGTTACACCCAAATAAAATTGACGTCCTTTTTTTCCCACAAATAGAGCTTTCTTTTGGTAGTATTTGATCACCTCTGCGGTTTTTATTTTTTGCGCTATAAACAAAAGAAGAGCGACAATTTTGAAAAAAACACAATATTTTTTACTTTTTGCTATAATAAATATCCCATTTTTTTTAAAAAAAACTATTTTTTTTACTCAGTTTAGGCCGATACGTATTCTTCTACATATTTTTGGTAAAAAAAAATGCAATAAGCGTATATTGATTGGTTTACGCAAAAGTTATAGCGTCTACAAAATAGGGGATAGATTTATTGAATTTTTTTTTTTTTTACTAGTAATGGCGGCGATCTGCGATTTTTTTTTTTTTTCGTGACTGCGACATTGCGGCAGACACTTCGGACACTTTTGACACATTTTTGGAACCATTCACATTTACACAGCGATCGTTGCTATAAAATTGCATTGATTACTGTGTAAATGTGACTGGCAGGGAAGGGGTTAACAATAGGGGGCGCTGTAGGGGTTAATGTGTGTCCCTATAGGAGTGATTCTAACTGTGGGGGGAGGGGACTCAAGGGGAGAAGACCGATCATGTGTTCCTCCGTACTGGGATCACATGATCGGTCTCCTCTCCGCTGACAGGACGTGGAGCTGTGTGTTTACACACACAGCTCCACTGTCCCGCCCGGTCCCGTTGTTTTAACGGGCAATCGCAGGTGCCCGGCGGACATCGCGGCCGCCGGGCACTCGCACTGGGTCCCGAGCGATGCCGCGTGTGCGCCCCCCAGGCGGCCGGGAATCCGAGGACGTCATATGCCGCCCACCCAGGATGGGAGATCCACCTTGTGGGCGTCATATGACAGTGGGCGGTATTGAAGTGGTTAATAGAGTAGGAATCAGAGGGCCCTGCTCGTTAGAGCTCAGCTTACAATCTAAGAGGTAGGGTCAAGAGATACAAGAGGTAATAACTATGGGGGATGTGCTGATGGAGAAAATAAATGTATAGTTGTTAGGTGGGGGGCCAGATAGGCTTCTCTGAAAAGATGAGTGTTCAGGGATCGCCTGAAAGTGGACAAAGTAGGAGAAAGTCGGACAGATTGGGGTAGAGCATTCTAGAGAATGGGAGAGCCTCTGGAGAAGTCCTGGAGGTGAGCATGGGATGAGGTGACAAGGGAGCTAGAGAGCAGGAGGTCTTGGGAGGAGCGAAGAGAACATTTTTATTTTAAGATAAAAAATTTTATTGGGACTGGATTTCCAACACCTAGAAATACTGTACCTACATTCAATTGTCAAAAACGAATGTACCATAGAGGTCAACTAATAGGAGGAGAAAAGGCAAGACGAGAAGACTTTTTCTCTGTTGTTGAATCAAAGACAAAGAGGTTGCATGGGGATCAGATGAGGAGTGCAAGTTGGGTTGGCAAGTTGATTGCAGCTTAAGTTGAGCTCTTATTGAATCAGTCTTATCTCTGAAGTAGCAGCAAGTAAAGGGAGGTCAGAAGAAGGTTTCAGAACTAAAGAGCTAATTAGAGAATCGAAAGTTTTGGAGAGATGTTTGGTAATAACTGCTAGAGAAGAGAGAGAGAAAGTGAAATGGGATTATGTGCCAAGGGCCCATTTTTGTAGGAACAGAGCATGGATTTACAATGTTTAAAGACAGCCCGCGAAGGAGAGTTAATCTGAAAATGTCTAGTAGACATGTGCGATTCGTTTCGTACGAATTCGTAATTCGTACGAATTTTTCGAAATTCGTACGAATTTACGAATCTGTAGTACGAATTTTTTTTTTTACGAATTCCGTACGGAATACGAAATTCCATTTACGAATTTCGTCGCCGAATGATTCGAATGAATTCGAATGAATTCGAATGGATTCGAATGAATTCGAATGACAAAGTGTAATTTTTGCAGGAAAAATTCCGTTTACGAATTTCAGCTCCAAATTATTCGAATCCAACTACCAATATCAAATTTCAACTAATTCAAACGAAATTATTATAGCAGATATAACGAATGAATTCGAATGCATTCGAATGCATTCGAATGAATTCGAATGCATTCGAATGAATTCGAATGACAAAGTGTCATTTTTGCAGAAAAAAAAGCTATTTAAAAAACAGTCATTCATTGATATAAAAAAAAAAAAAAGCGTAGGGGTCCCCCCAAATTCAATAACCAGGCCCTTCAGGTCTGGTATGGATATTAAGGGGGACCCCAAAAAAAAAATGGCGTGGGGTCCCCCCAAATATCCATACCAGACCCTTCAGGTCTGGGATGGATTTTAAGGGGAACCCCGGCCAAAAAAAAAAAAAAAAATGGCGTGGGGGTCCCCCTCAAAATCCATACCAGACCCTTATCCGAGCACGCAACCTGGCAGGCCGCAGGAAAGGAGGGGGGACGAGAGCGGCCCCCCCTCCCGCCTGAACCGTACCAGGCCACATGCCCTCAACATTGGGAGGGTGCTTTGGGGTCCCCCCCAAAGCACCTTGTCCCCATGTTGATGAGGACAAGGGCCTCATCCCCACAACCGTGCCCGGTGGTTGTGGGGGTCTGCGGGCGGGGGGCTTATCGGAATCTGGAAGCCCCCTTTAACAAGGGGACCCCCAGATCCCGCCCCCCCCCCCTGTGTGAAATGGTAAGGGGGTACAAAAGTACCCCTACCATTTCACCAAAAAAGTGGCAAAAATGGTAAAAATGACAGGAGACGGTCTTTGACAATTCCTTTATTAAAATCTTCTTTCTTCTTTCTTCTGGTCTTCCTTTCTTCATCTTCTCCTTCCGGCATCTTCTTCCATCGTCTTCTTCCTTCGATTCGCTTCTTCTTCCTCCGGTCTTCTCGTCCTTCTCGTCCGGCATCGTCGTCTCTTCTCGCAGGCCGCTCCTCGCAATGGGAGGCTCCCGCTCTGTGAGGCTCCGCTCTGGGTGACAGGTCTTTTATAACGAAGGCACCTGGTGGCCCCGCCCCCTCTGACGCACGGGGACGTCATGTGGAATTCCCTATGGCTTTCCCCATGACGTCAGAGGGGGGGAGGGGTCACCAGGTGCCTTCGTTATACAAGACCTGTCACCCGGAGCGGAGCCTCACAGAGCGGGAGCCTCCCATTGCGAGGAGCGGCCTGCGAGAAGAGACGACGATGCCGGACGAGAAGGACGACGCCGGACGAGAAGGACGAGAAGACCGGAGGAAGAAGAAGCGAATCGAAGGAAGAAGACGATGGAAGAAGATGCCGGAAGGAGAAGATGAAGAAAGGAAGACCAGAAGAAAGAAGAAAGAAGATTTTAATAAAGGAATTGTCAAAGACCGTCTCCTGTCATTTTTACCATTTTTGCCACTTTTTTGGTGAAATGGTAGGGGTACTTTTGTACCCCCTTACCATTTCACACAGGGGGGGGGGCGGGATCTGGGGGTCCCCTTGTTAAAGGGGGCTTCCAGATTCCGATAAGCCCCCCGCCCGCAGACCCCCACAACCACCGGCCAGGGTTGTGGGGATGAGGCCCTTGTCCTCATCAACATGGGGACAAGGTGCTTTGGGGGGGACCCCAAAGCACCCTCCCAATGTTGAGGGCATGTGGCCTGGTACGGTTCAGGCGGGAGGGGGGCCGCTCTCGTCCCCCCCTCCTTTCCTGCGGCCTGCCAGGTTGCGTGCTCGGATAAGGGTCTGGTATGGATTTTATGGGGGACCCCACGCCATTTTTTTTGGCTAGGGTTCCCCTTAAAATCCATCCCAGACCTCTAGGGTCTGATATGGATTTTGAGGGGGACCCTACGCCATTTTTTTTTTTTTTTGGCTGGGGTCCCCCTTAATATCCATCCCAGACCTGAAGGGCCTGGTTATTGAATTTGGGGGGACCCCTACGCTTTTTTTTTTTATCAATGACTTCAATGAATGACTGTTCTCTGTATTACGGATCCAACAATTCATTTGCCGGCAAATAGCTGCGAGTGATTTTAAATAGTTTTTTTTCCTGCAAAAATGACACTGCAGGAACAGTTCTCTATATTAGATATACTGAATCTCGAATCATTCGAAGCATTCGTTATATCCGCTATTATAATTTCTTTCATGTTAGTTGAAATTACATATTTGTTAGTTACAATACAACATTCGAATTGTTCTCTGTATTGCGGGAATCGGCAATTAGCCGCGAGTGATTTTAAATGTCTTTTTTTCCTGCAAAAATGACACATTGTACAGAGAGAGTTCTAAACACGGGAAACATGACCCCCTTCATAGGCATACTATAGAGTATATAGTATATAGTATATAGAAGGGGGTCATGTTTCCCGTGTTTAGAACTCTCTCTGTACAATGTGTCATTTTTGCAGGAAAAAAAGACATTTAAAATCACTCGCGGCTATTTGCCGATTCCCGCAATACAGAGAACAATTCGAATGTTGTATTGTAACTAACAAATATGTAATTTCAACTAACATGAAAGAAATTATAATAGCGGATATAACGAATGCTTCGAATGCTTCGAGATTCAGTATATCTAATATAGAGAACTGTTCCTGCAGTGTCATTTTTGCAGGAAAAAAAAACTATTTAAAATCACTCGCAGCTATTTGCCGGCAAATGAATTGTTGGATCCGTAATACAGAGAACAGTCATTCATTGAAGTCATTGATAAAAAAATGCGTGGGGGTCCCCCCAAATTCAATAACCAGGCCCTTCAGGTCTGGGATGGATATTAAGGGGGACCCCAGCCAAAAAAAAAAAAAAAAATGGCGTAGGGTCCCCCTCAAAATCCATATCAGACCCTAGAGGTCTTGGATGGATTTTAAGGGGAACCCTAGCCAAAAAAAATGGCGTGGGGTCCCCCATAAAATCCATACCAGACCCTTATCCGAGCACGCAACCTGGCAGGCCGCAGGAAAGGAGGGGGGGACGAGAGCGGCCCCCCCTCCCGCCTGAACCGTACCAGGCCACATGCCCTCAACATTGGGAGGGTGCTTTGGGGTCCCCCCCAAAGCACCTTGTCCCCATGTTGATGAGGACAAGGGCCTCATCCCCACAACCCTGGCCGGTGGTTGTGGGGGTCTGCGGGCGGGGGGCTTATCGGAATCTGGAAGCCCCCTTTAACAAGGGGACCCCCAGATCCCCCCCCCCCCCCTGTGTGAAATGGTAAGGGGGTACAAAAGTACCCCTACCATTTCACCAAAAAAGTGGCAAAAATGGTAAAAATGACAGGAGACGGTCTTTGACAATTCCTTTATTAAAATCTTCTTTCTTCTTTCTTCTGGTCTTCCTTTCTTCATCTTCTCCTTCCGGCATCTTCTTCCATCGTCTTCTTCCTTCGATTCGCTTCTTCTTCCTCCGGTCTTCTCGTCCTTCTCGTCCTTCTCGTCCGGCGTCGTCCTTCTCGTCCGGCATCGTCGTCTCTTCTCGCAGGCCGCTCCTCGCAATGGGAGGCTCCCGCTCTGTGAGGCTCCGCTCCGGGTGACAGGTCTTGTATAACGAAGGCACCTGGTGACCCCTCCCCCCCTCTGACGTCATGGGGAAAGCCATAGGGAATTCCACATGACGTCCCCGTGCGTCAGAGGGGGCGGGGTCACCAGGTGCCTTCGTTATAAAAGACCTGTCACCCGGAGCGGAGCCTCACAGAGCGGGAGCCTCCCATTGCGAGGAGCGGCCTGCGAGAAGAGACGACGATGCCGGACGAGAAGGACGACGCCGGACGAGAAGGACGAGAAGACCGGAGGAAGAAGAAGCGAATCGAAGGAAGAAGAAGATGGAAGAAGATGCCGGAAGGAGAAGATGAAGAAAGGAAGACCAGAAGAAAGAAGAAAGAAGATTTTAATAAAGGAATTGTCAAAGACCGTCTCCTGTCATTTTTACAATTTTTGCCACTTTTTTGGTGAAATGGTAGGGGTACTTTTGTACAATTTCACACCGGGGGGGGGCCGGGATCTGGGGGTCCCCTTGTTAAAGGGGGCTTCCAGATTCCGATAAGCCCCCCGCCCGCAGACCCCCACAACCACCGGGCACGGTTGTGGGGATGAGGCCCTTGTCCTCATCAACATGGGGACAAGGTGCTTTGGGGGGGACCCCAAAGCACCCTCCCAATGTTGAGGGCATGTGGCCTGGTACGGTTCAGGCGGGAGGGGGGGGCGCTCTCGTCCCCCCTCCTTTCCTGCGGCCTGCCAGGTTGCGTGCTCGGATAAAGGGTCTGGTATGGATTTTGAGGGGGACCCCACGCCATTTTTTTATTTTTTTTTTGGCCGGGGTTCCCCTTTAAAATCCATCCCAGACCTGAAGGGTCTGGTATGGATATTTGGGGGGGACCCCACGCCATTTTTTTTTTTTTTTTGGCTGGGGTCCCCCTTAATATCCATACCAGACCTGAAGGGCCTGGTTATTGAATTTGGGGGGACCCCTATGCTTTTTTTTTTTCTGCAAAAATGACACTTTGTCATTCGAATTCATTCGTTATATCTGCTATAATAATTTCGTTCAAATTAGTTGAAATTCGATATTGGTAGTTGGATTTACTAACGATTCGTAACTATTCATAACGATTCGTAACGATTCGTAACTATTTATAACGATTCGTAACTTGAAATTGAAATTCGATATTTGTAGTTGGATTCGAATTGTTCTCTGTGTTATGAGAACCAACAATGCATTAGCCGCGTTAACGATTCGTAACGATTCGTAACGATTCGTAACGATTCGTAACTTTACTAACGATTCGTAAAAAAAAAATTACGATTTGTCCGAATTTCGTATTTCGTACGAATTCGAACGGAATTTCGTACACGAATTACGAATTACGAATTTTTTTATATACGAAACGGGACGAAACGAAACGAAACAAATTTTTTGACAGTTCCCATGTCTAATGTCTACCAGATAGGGACACTTTTGGAGATAGCCTGGTATGCCATAGATCAGTGGTTCTCAACTCCTGTCCTCAGGACCCACTAACAGGCCAGGTTTGCAAGATAACTGAAATACATCACAAATGATATAATTTGCTGCTCAGTGATTTCAGTATTCTACTCTGCATCTCCCCAAGGTAATACTTAAAATCTGGCCTGTTAGTGGGTCCTAAAGGACAGGAGTTAAGAACCACTGCCATAGATGGTAGCACTAAGATTGTCGGTTTCGAATCCCAACCATAACACTACCTGCCTGGAGTTTGCATGTTCTCCCTGTGCCTGCGTTGGTTTCCTTCAGGTACTCCAGCTCTAGTATGTGTATGTATAAATGTGAGCTAGGGACCTTAGATTATAAGGTACTTGAGGACCAGGACTGATGTGATTGTACAATATATATACAGGCTAGTAAAGCGCTGTGTAAATTGATAGCACTTTATAAGTAACCGTAGTAAATAAATGTGGATGACAGAGTTACTGAGTTTGAAGGATGTTACCTGTCATTGGTTTACAGAAGTTAAAGAAACAACATTCGCATAAAACTAATTAAAATAATGGCAAGACATAAGGAAACGCAATTGTACTGTGAAACTGTAGTGTATTTTTAATGTTTGTTCTTATATCCTATAATGCTTGAGTTAACCTATTTTTTTAATGACAAACCATAACAATACTATTGAAAGCGGAGTTCCACCCTGAAAAACATTTTTACATTTTCACAGCCCTTTACTAGTAATAAAAAACATTTGGATTGAATAAAAAAATGTTTTACTCACCAGAAATGCCCTGTTGCTATGTGGTGGCTCCTAATCTGCCACATTTGGGACCGTGGAGCTCTGCATCACTTCCTCCCTCGCCTGTGCTCCTGGGAAATGTGCGTCATCATTTCCCAGCAGTCAGTGGGCAGGAGTGTGTCAAAAAATCACGTTATTTCCCTACAGGAAATTATGCAATTTAAGGCAGATCTATCTAGGTTGCCATAAGAATGGGGTGGCACCTTCCTCCGTCGCCGCCCGTTGATATGGCAACTTGGTAAACAATCAGTGCTTGGGCTGCCGGCGCATTGCGCGAGTTTGAGAGGTGCATGCTGGTTACCCAGCATGCACCTGTCCATCGCTAATGCAGGAAGAGGCAACGGCCAGAAAAGGATTTTATAAATCATAAGTAGAAAAAAAGGATAGAAGTCTTAGCTACTATAAAATATATACTTACTTTAATTTTGTTATTAATTCATTATGATGGGATGTCTGTTAAAAAAAAATAAAAAAATTCTGTGGCCTGAACTCTGCTTTAAGTTAAACATTATAGTCTGTAATAATACCCATCCATGGGGGCAACCATATTTGAGGGATATCACAAAGTAGAATGAACTGCATACTTCTTATCTATGTCCACACTTCTTGCTTCAACCACACCCTTCAGGCAAGTCCAGACTCGCATAAAGGGTCCAGAAACTTCAAAATACAGTATGCTAATGCAGTTAATGGCTGCCATTTAATCCAACATCACTATAAAGTACAAGAGAAAATCCATCTGGCGTGTGGATAATACCTGCACTTTTAATATGAAAACTTTCAGGTGAAAACTGATCTTTTTGAAAACCTGGAATAAAGTCACAATGAACACCCGACTTTATATATTTGTTGTGTGCGGTATTAAAAAATCATCCAATCATTGGCAGTAGGTAAGGTTATATCAGCCAATCAAGTAGCAGAATTCAGAAATGGACCTGAATAGATACTACATAATTTGTTTTTGTTTTTTGTTTTTTTTATTATTCCTTCATTTTAATTTAGAGGGCTGTTGAATTGTATGACTATTAATGACTTTTGATCTGGATTTTAAAGTTGTATTTAAAGTAAGCCAGGTCTTATTAAATTATATATTTTCTGGATGGACATAGATGGGGGGTACAGTATATACTAAAACTGGAGCTCTCTGAATCTGGTGCAACTGTGCATGGTAGCCAATCAGCTTCTAACCTTAAGCTTATTCAGTTGAGCTTTGACATTAAAACCTGGAAGCTGATTGGTTACTATGCAGAGCTGCACCAGATTTTGCACTCTCCAATTTTAGTAAATCACCCTCAGATGTGTTCCTACTTGGTAACATAGCACATTGAATATATATCGCTGTCCTTAACCCCAGTACAATTCTGTTGAAATTTCTGTAAAAATAACACAATCTCAAGGTGACTTTGCCTGTTATTGATTTTTTTTCCAAGGATGCTTCACTGTCTGATAATAGGGCATCTACACATTTGTCACATCGAAATTAAAACCAAAAGTATGGCATAGCTGCAACAAAAAAGTGTGACTATTTCCTGAAAATATAAGACTATTTGCCCATTTAATGCAATTCTCACACTATTTTTCCTCTGCTTGTTTCTTGTCAGAGAGCCGGAGTGACAAAGCCAAGCGCTTGTTTAGACACTACACGGTTGGATCCTATGACAGCTTTGATGCTCCTAGGTAAGAGATTCTCGCTCTTCTTTATGCTGGGTTCCATCTGTCTACAGACATCATAACAGTGTGTTGTGTCTTCAAGGACATTTGCAGGTGTGATTATAGCATTGACTGATGCCAGGCACTTCACGGTGGTCAGGGTGCCTTTAGCATGGCTCAAGGGGCTAAGTCCACGCCTCTCACTATATTAGGCTGCTTACACGGTGGTCATATATAGTGTAATGATTGTGAGAATGTTAGCTAGAGGCAGGTTAGTTAGTGGCGTGCAGGCAGTTTAGTGTATGTGTGTGTGTGCACATATATATATATATATATATATATATATATATATATATATATATATATATTGCAGGCAGTGTATTAATATATGTATACCGTGTAGCGTGTGTGTGTGTGTATATATATATATATATATATATATATATATATATATATATATATATATATATATATATTATACTCCCTGCAGTCAGTGTACACTATATATACAGTGCAGGCAGTCTAGTGTATATAAATATAGTGCAGTCAGTGTGGAATTTTACAAGGGGGCCTCCCAGATCCCATCCCCCCCCATGTGAATAAGTATGGGGTACCCATTCACCTACCCACTCACCAAAAAAAGTGTAAAAAAGTAAAAACTACAAAAGACCGTTTTTGACAATTCCTTAATTAAAATAAATAAATAAATGTCCCGCAGTGTCCATCGATCTTTAATCAAATCGCCTGACGGACTTGAAAAATTGAAACAAAAAAAAAGCTCCACCTCGATGGGAGACTTCCCGCCGACTGCTGTCTTTTAGCTGTGATGGCTGTTACATAGGCAAGGGCGGGGCCACCCGGTGAAGTAACCGATTGACCCCCCCTCCAGACGTCATGTGCCGTCAGAGGGGGCGGAGTCTTCTGGTTACATCAGCGGGTGGCCTTGCCTATATAACAGCTGTCACAGCGAAAAGACAGCAGTCGCCAGGAGGCCTCCCATGGAGGCAGAGTTTTTTTGGGGGGTCTTTGTTTCTATTTTTCTTGTCCGTCGGGCGGCATGACTGACGATGGATGTACATCACGGGACACAATTTTTTTTGCTTTTTTAAAAAAAAGGAATTGTCAAAGACTGTCTTTTGTGTTTTTTACTTTTTGACACTTTTTTTGGTGAATGGGTAGGGGTGCAATTGTACCATTGTACCCCATACCCATTCTCATAGGGGTGGGATCTGGGTCACCCCATCCTGTCCTGAAGGCTGCATGCTCAGATAAGGGTCTGGTATGGATTTTGGGAGGGACCAAACACCAATTTTTTTAGAATTTTGGTATGGAGTTCCCCTTTATATCGATACCAGACCCGAAGGTATGGACGGGGGGGGGGGGGGGCACCTACGCCAATTTTTTTCCTTGATTTGTATCTGTATTGCCGGCAATACATTACAGCCGCAAGCAATTTTAAATTAAATTTTTTAATTTTAGAAATGTAATTTCGCTGCGGGACTCTAAAACACATCAGACAGATGTGCCATTTTACAGGCAGACTAAGGGTACCCCCAGACATGATATTTAAATATTAATTTTTTATTGTTTCACTTTAAGCATTCTTAAAATCACTGCTCCTGAAAAAACGGTCTTTATGAAAATTTTTTTTGCATTAATACACGGTACCCGGGTCCCAATACACTTTTTAGGGCAATAACTTGTATATAAACCTTTAAAATTAGCACTTTTAATTTTTCATGTTCGTGCCCCATAGACTTTAATAGGGTTTGCACGTTGGCACAAATTTTTTCCCTTTTCGCATGTTCTGGTGTGAACCGAATCGGGGGGTGTTCGACCCATCCTGAAAAGGGATGATCATACTTCTCTCAACAGATATGATGTGAGGAAATGCTTAGGCTTTTTTTTACAAATGACTGGAATAGAAGTGACCTGGAGCAACGTTTTCTTCAGGAAAACAATTTTAGCCCTTCTGTTGCTCTATGTCTATCTTCCCCAGTGTTACTGTTAATGTAGTTCTAATTTAAAATGTGAGTATACGTAAGATTTGAATGTATTATTGTTGGTTTACCGTGGCTTCTCTGTGGGCTCTCTGAGGCCTCTCTGAGGGCTTGGAAGTTGTAAAACCCTTGATATTGACTGAGGTCCATGTAGCCTTCTTCATGCAGCCATCTTTATCTGGTGTCTTCTTTTCATTGTATTAGTTTTTGTTGCCAGAAACTAGATTCTGGGCTTTGGTTTCAGTATGGAGTACAACAAAAAATCCTAATATAACTCTCACCATAATGCATCTCTGCACTAGAGTACCACCACCTAGCACTGCCCTATCTAATCAAAGTTGCAATGTCTCTTTTAGCTACACTCCAAAAATCCTGACCAAAATCAGTATGCTTAAACTTACCCTCAAACTAGTCCCTAGCACTGACTTCTGTAACAGCAACCATATTTTATCCTGCATCGGGAGTGGACTGTGTCCAGTTATTGTGGTTCTATATAGGCCTTATGCACACCAGCGGTTTGGCCCATACAGAAATGTAAACAAATTGCATTTTTGGGGCAACAGGCTGTCAAAATCAATGATGGGCTGAAATGCGCAGTGCTGAGCGGGACTTGTGAAGGGTTGTATGCACTAGAATTGTTTAGAGTGATTTTTTTTTCTTGTGTATGGATACCTTCAACAACTATAAGAAAGATCTATTTTTCATTCAATTGACTTTTATAGTGTTTTTAATATGTTTTTACAGTATATACATATAAACAGAGTTCCATATGTAATTAATAGTATCTGTTTTTGTAAGCATTGTTTCTATGTGTAATTTGTATTTATATATAAAATAGGGCCAGCCGTATTTTCTCAGTACAAATGCAAATGCTGCTTCCAGCTCTTCGGTGCTGTGTTTTAGTTTTGCTTTACTGCTCCTGTTCACAATGTAAGTCTAAGTCAGCTGACTCACTGAAAACCATGCCCTCCCTGTGTGGCTGATGTGTTAACTCAACAACTGTTAAGCAGGTATGAGTGACTGTAGATGAGAACAGAGCTTGCTCTTGTGGTGGGCTACACAATTCTTCATTCAATCCAATAACAAAAAATAACGAAAAAAAAAAAAAAAATAACAAAAAAAATAACAAAAATTAGAAGAGAAAACATGTTAAAAGTAATGGTCACATTAAAAATTTCTAGAAGGTAAACATTGACACTGTACACTTTAAAAAGTTTTTTTGTTCTTTTACCTAGGTATTAGAGTGCTAATGTAATGAAAGACTGCAAAAAGTAAGAAATGTGCCCTGTGAATGAACACATGCAGCCTGTTATCACTGTATTGCATGTGCACAGGGGCAAACTATAAAGACATCAGTAGCACTGAGATGTAACAAAGTATGATAAAAAAAAGTACTCCCCTCCCCCCAATTTTTTTAAATGCACAGAATTCTGCTACTTACATGATGTGCAGTATAGGTTTACACTTTAACAGACCAGCCAGTGCCTACAAGACCTACACTAATGTTACCCTATTCTTTTCTTATCACAGCTAAAGCACATTGTCAGTATGGCTTTTGTGAACTCACCTTCTTTATAGTGAGAGGGCTGGCTTATACCATACCTACCAACCGTCCCTGATTCGCTGGGACCGTCCCGGAAATTGGTCTTTGTCCCGGAGTCCCGGAATGCCCGAGGAGTGTGTGTGTGTGTTGTCTTGGTTACCGCATGCCGCGAGCTACACTTGCATAGCAGCTGGCATCTCTGTGTCGGAGTGCACTGAACCCACCCCTCCTCCTGCTGTGATATTTTCCTGTACACATGATAGTTAAAATGGGAGGAGGCACACCACTCTGCTTGAATGGCATCGGATAGCAGACCGGTGAAATTAAAATGCAGCTAACCCTTACACTGCTGGCACATCATCACTGCATAGATAATTTTCAAGTTCAGCTGGACTTTAACAGCATTTTACATTTTAGGAGAGTGCAGAGGGGTTAGGCTTTCAGGTTATGTTGTACCAGTCTTCAAGTTTGCCAGGTGGTAGAATTGTTGCTGTGTGAAGATTGGCCCTTGCATGTCCCCGATCTCTGCAATAGATTGTATTTTATTTCTCATAGCAAGCATCCTGGCAGTGTTGCCAGAGCTGGAGCAGAAAGCTAGCTCTTGGGGTTTTGGAAAAAGCATGTGAACTTCCCTCCAAACTTAAAATGCAGTGCGTAGTGCCTGGGGTCACATGTAGCCCATTGCCACTTTTTGTGTGGCCCATTTGTCCCCTGCAGACACTTATCAGTAATATGTCATGTACTGTGTCTCCAGTCTTTGATTGACTGCTGATGGTCTCTGACCATCTTGTGTACTATGTCTCCAGTCTCTGACCATCTCCTGTACTATGTCTCCAGTCTCTGACAATCTACCGTAGTATGTCTGCAGTCTCTGACCATCTCCTGTATCATGCCTGCACAGTCTCTGACAGTTTCTTGGAGCATGACTGCAGTTTCTCTTATGTCATGTCTGCAATCTCTGACCATCTCCTGTAGTATGTCTGCAGTCTCTGACCATCTCTTGTATCATGTCTGCAGTCTCTGACCATCTTCTGTATTAGGCCCATACCTCTGCTATGCAGTCCCTGACTATTTTAATGAAGTTCTTTAAGTTAGGCTCAGACAAAGCAATCAAAGTATATTTTATAGGTACAAGGAAGCACAGGTTTTCTTAAACCACATCCCTTAAGCCCCTCCCACTGATAGTTGTTTGACCATGCCCACAGTTTACCATGATGTAGTGTGCCACAGGTCTTTTTACTCCTCCAGTGTCCCTCATTTTGAAGTTCAAAAGTGGGGAGGTATACTTATACTGGTATTGGTTCTTTTAAGCCAGCTGACCTAGGTTCAAAGGCCAGGTGGTGAATCATAATCGCAGAGAATTCCATCTGGTAAATTTCTGGAAAAAAAGAAAGTCAGGTCTGCCTGCAAGGTAATATAATGTGGTAGTATGCATTGCATACTACCACATTATGAAAGATTTACTTTGAAACAAAGCCCCCCAGTGGCGCACTGTCACCACTGACAAGCTTCCATCTTCACCCAGTCTTCCTTCTGGGTCCGTGGGCTCCAGCCGTTTAAATGGCCGAGCCATGATGACGATGTGCTGGAATCACGGCCACAACACAGAGCTCTGAAGAGACTGCATGAGTATGTCGTTCCTTAAAGTGGATGCCATAATGTAGAGAATAAGATTTCCTTTAATTTGAGCCCAGTCCTGCCACACAGATTTACTCGAGGACTGAGAAATCCTCTTTTTTTTTTAGTTAGAAAGATCTTGACAAAGTGCTGAAATCTTTGTCAAAAACGCCCCCTTGCTGTGAGTGACAGGTGATTTACATATCTCATGCACTAGCCTGAGACAGGCACATCCTGTGTAATTATAAAAAGTGAAAAATCCACCCCTCCCCCACATAACAAATCCTGTGATCAATGTATCCTCAGACACACACACACTGCACTATAACAATCATCAGATCACTGCATGTTCTACTCTGCCCAGCTCTGACTACATACATCTCCCCCTATATTCTTCTTGCTGTTCACTCGAGAATACATTTCATTTCACTCTGGTCTGTGGTCTGTGCCTGTCTCTTAGGCTAGTGCATGATATGGAAATTACCTGTCACTCACAGCAAGGGGGTGTTTTTGACAAAGATTTCAGCACTTTGTCAAGATCTTTCTAACTGAACAATAAAAGACGATTGCTCAGGCCTCGAGTAAATCTGTGTGGCAAGACTGGGCTCAAATGAAAGGAAATCTTATTCTCTACATTATAATACATTTTTTTTTGGGGTTTACATCCACTTTAAGAAGGCACGCATCAGTGACCTCAACAGCTGGCAAACAAGCGAATGTGCACGTTTAGGAGAGATTAGTTTTACCTACAGGTAAGCTTTATTATAGGCTTACCTGTAGGTAAAAGTCAAAGCAGAGTTTACTACTCACTACCCACTGGGACAACAATTTAAACTCCGCTGGTTCCTCCACCAACCCATGACAGCGGCAAACCCAAACCTCATCCCTAATTGCAATCTGTTTGTATAATATCCTTTAAAATTTACCACAAACATGTAATGTGAGGAACTACCTAAAAACCACACTGCATACTTTTTAGTGGATCTAAAGGAAATACAGTCATGCTATAAATGTGTGGTCAAGAAATAACTGGATGAAGTTGGTGGATGTCTAAGAACTCAAGAGTTATTCTTCAGTACTTGGAAGAGAAAAAAATCCTCCAGAAAACCATCATTTCTCAAGTCATCTTCCAGGACGGCACACCTAAGTAGGCCTGCCATCCTGGAAGATTTCCTAGAAAGACCGTTACCTGTAAGTAACTGGTACTTTTCTCAAGTCATCTTCCAGGACGGCAGGCCTACTTAGGTGTGCCGTCCTGGAAGATTTCCTAGAAAGACCGTTACCGGTAAGTAACTGGTACTTTTCAAAGCCAAATATTGTTTGGTTTGTTGGATATAGTAGGAAATGGCTAAGACGCCTGTCAATTTTTTTTTTACTGTCTGGGGTTGATTTACTAATACTGAAGAGTGCAAGAACAGAAGAGCCCTAAGGCTCCTTTCAAGCGAGCTTGTGCATGTCCGCTGATCCCCGCTGAGCAGGTGAATGACAGGTCTGTCTCCGCTCACTGTGAGATGGACCTGGCCGCGTCCTCTATGGAGACGAATGAAAACGGACCACCTGTCCGTTTTCATCCGATCCTATCCAATCCGATTCTCCAGACGGATTGAAAATAGAGTTTCCATTTATCTGGATTTCACAGACAGGATCGGATAGCGGCAGATGTCAGTGGACATGTCACCACTGACGTCCACCACTCCATAGAGGTGCATGGAGTGTCCGATCAGGTCGGAAAGCCCATGTGAAAGGGGCCTAAGCCAGTTCAGCAAGCTAAGAGGAAATTTTACAAAAACTGGATCACTCATAATCTGGTGCAGCTGTGCATTGTAGCCAATCAGCTTCTAACTTCAGTTTGTACAATTAAGCTTTGACAAAAAACCTGGAAGCTGATTGGTTTCTTTGCAGAGCTGCAACAGATTTTTCAGTCTCCAGTTTTAGTAAATCAATCCTGTGTACCACCTGAGAAATTTTACTTCACTTGCTGTCCCAGAAACACTATAAAAGTAAGAAGAAATCAGTTGTCACCAGGACAGCTGTTCCCATTGGAAGACTTCCCCTCACCTCACCTTCTGTTTTGGTGACAACTGTAACATTTGGAATTACCCATCATTTTCTGAATTACAGATAATGGTCACCAGGATAAATAGGACAATTTTCCCCAGTGGCAACACAAACGGTAATAAAAAACTGAAAAATTAGAAAGGGGGTACAGGATCGTTTGTTTCAATAGATGTTAACAGCTGGGTGTTTCGTAGCTTGGAAGGAATAATTTCTCTTAGGTAACTCCAGTCTCCAATAATACCTGAGGGCCGGCTCGTATCTCAGGTAGAATGTATACACAGATATGTGCCAGAAACAAATCATGTCGTGTCCATTTGTAATTTTATTTGAACTTTCATACCATGAAAAGCCAACTTAATTTGGGAGCTCAGAGGGTCCATTTTTATTAGGATGCAAAGGATAGAAGTGGATTTTCTTAACCTCTAATACCCCATACACACGATCGGAAATTCCCCCAGAAAAAGTCCGATGTGAGCTTTTGTTCGGAAATTCCGACCGTGTGTATGTTCCATTGGACTTTTGCTGCCGGAATTCCCGCCAGCAAAAGATTGAAAGCAGGTTCTCTATTTTTCGGTCGGAAAAAGTTCCGATCTAAAATTCCGATCATCTGTACAAATTCCGACGTGCAAAATTCCTACACATGCTCGGAAACAATTCGATGCATGCTCGGAAGCATTGAACTTAATTTTCTTGGCTCGTTGTAGTGTTGTACGTCAACGCTTTCTTGACGGTCGAAAGTTCAGAGAACTTTTGTGTGACCGTGTGTATGCAAGCCAAGCTTGAACGGAATTCCGTCGGAAAAACCATCCAAGAAAATCCGCTCGTGTACGGGGCATAAGAGTCCAAAATAGGTTTATTCAAGTTACCCGATTCAAAATAAAATTAACCTGCTTCCCTCTTTTTTGCGTTTCACTCCATCCGAAGCTTACTCATAATCTCTATGGTTAAGTCTATGACTTAGTCTATGTCATTAAGTCGTATACTAAGTCTATGACATAGAGTTGACTCTATGGCTTAGAGTCATATGACTAAATCTATAATATAGAGTTTAGGACTAAGACTATAAAGCTTAGTCATAAACACTGTGACTAAGCTTCTGATGTAATAAAATGCATAAGAGTGGAGTAGATAGGTTTATTCATGCTACCCAATATAAAATAAATAAATCTGCTCCACTCTTATGCATTTTATTACATCTGAAGCTTGGTCATAGTTTATGACTAAGCTTTATAGTCCTAAACTCTATATTATAGATTTAGTCATATGACTCTTAGTCATAGAGTCAACTCTATGTCATAGACTTAGTATATGACTTAATGACATAGACTAAGTCATAGACGTATCCATAGAGATTATGAGTAAGCTTCGGATGGAGTGAAGCGCATAAGAGGGGAACAGGTGAATTTATTTTGAATCGGGTAACTTGAATAAACCTATTTTGGACTCAGACTTTGAACGGCTCCACTTATATTCTTTGCATAACAATTTGCAGGTGTTCAAGGACTGTTTGGACCTGGAATCCTCCTGTCAGTACAGCAGCGGTGACAAACCTAGAGCGGAATATTTGGGGATTGTTTGCAGTAAGCCCTTTTCATTAGGGCTTGGCAAAATTGAAAGAAACGTGTTGGAAATGGTTGAACCCTGATGTATAATAAAACACCAGACAGTAAGGTGCACTAGAGATGCCAGTTTAATAGACATGGTTATTTACAAAACAAAATGCCCAAAAAAGTTAGTGCACAACTGGGCACAATTTTCTTTTTGGCCTTTCCTTTGCATTTCATGTT
This sequence comes from Lithobates sylvaticus, assembly GCA_028564925.1. Taxonomy (NCBI): domain Eukaryota; kingdom Metazoa; phylum Chordata; class Amphibia; order Anura; family Ranidae; genus Lithobates; species Lithobates sylvaticus. Next base: position 45,906,054 of record CM053035.1, on the reverse strand, counting down.
CTAGCTAGTAATAAAAACAGGACAGAGTTCTATCCAAAACATTAAAAGTTTGGGCTTTAAATATACCTTTAAGGACTAACGCTACCTTTGGGCATTGTGATCCTGGGCAGAGATGAATTATTAAATTAGAATTAAATAGTGTGATGCGCCAACATCCCAAGCCAGCACACCAAATTAAACATCACTGGCGCTTTAATGATTTGATACAGAATTCTATGTAACACCCCTGTGCTAACCAAAGGAAATCCGTTTGTTGAGGATGTACTTACAGCACAAGGTACTATAACTAACCAAAACCTGGTTAAAAGGAATCGGCAAGCCTTTCTTTTTCCATGGAAGGCGGGTGTCACCTATACGGTCTGTCAGCCTGTTAATTGATATGCTTCTCTTTATCACAACTTAAAATTCCGGTTCCAGGTGTTTAATAACTTATAACTCTCATACCTTGCATTACACTGATATAATAATTAATGCAAAAGATTGGTGGCATAGAGAGATTTTAAAAGAGTGTAAACATACACCGATAGCCTTAAGATATTAGAGAGTTATTAATAATTTGTTTGATACATAAAATCCAAATCAAAGGGAGCCCCATGCTATAACATGGCTATGGAGGATAGTACAGTAATTACTTCTAGCCAAGTTTAGGGTTCACAGATTTAGTCTATAACGTCAGAATACAAAATGTGCAACAAAAAAAAAAACCCTGCAAAAATCCCCCACTACTTCTGATATTTAAATAAGTTTGTTTCAGGTGATCTTTCACATGCAGGTAAAAAGTTTCTCCTGGCTACAGTAGCACTACCCCTGCAGGTGCCGCCGGCGAATATGGTTATCTCCCACCCTGCACAGCCAGGCACATCTGAAGTCAAGAAGCAGTCCTTGCAGCTTTGTTTTATTTTTTATTTAGGGGAATTAAACTTGGATGGGTTAAGGGTTGTTATGGGATGCCCACTTGATCAGTAGAAACTAGAGATGGTCCCGATGTTCAAGTCGAACTTAAGTAGAACAAACGAACATATGGGGGGCTCGCAGGAAGTTCGCCCGCCGTGATGCGCCCCATACTGCACTGTGAGATCGCAGTGCATTGACAGCTGGCGATTGGCCAAAGCATTCACCTGACCTGTATGCTTTGGTAAATCGCAGCGCGATGCAGTCAATGTAGTATATATAATACAGTGGAGAATATATAGTGCAGTCAGTGTAGTATATATAATACAGTGGAGAGTATATAGTGCAGAGTATAAAATACAGTGTATTTAAGTGGTTAAGGGGAACCCTATGACATCCACGAAATCCATACCGGCCCTTTGGATCTGGCATAAATTTTAAGGGGAACTCCATGCCAACATTTTTTTTTTTTAAATGGCGGCGGTCCCCCCAAAATCCATACCAGAACCTTATCCGAGCATGCAGCCTGGCAGGCCAGGAAAGGGAGGGGACGAACGAGCGCCCCCCCCCCCTCCTGAATCATACCAGGCCACTTGCCCTCAACATGGGGAGGGTGCCCCCCAAAGCACCTTGTCCCCATGGTGATGGGGAACAAGGGCCTCTTCCTGACAACCCTGGCTGGTGGTTGTCAGGGTCTAAGGCCGGGGGCTTATCGGAATCTGGAAGCCCCCTTTAACAAGGGGGCCCCCAAATCCCAATCACCAAAAAAAGTGTCAAAAAGTTAAAACCACAAGAGACAGTTTTTGACAATTCCTTTATTAAAAAAGAAAAAAAAAGGGTCCAGCAAAGTACATCCATCTTTAAGCTCCTCCTCCATTGGAGGCTTCCCAGCGACTGCTGTCTCTTCACTTTGACAGCTGTTATATAGGCAAGGGCGGGGCCACCCAGTGATGTAACTGAGTGACCCCGCCACTTCTGATGTCATGTGACATCAGAGTGGGCAGGGTCATACAGTTACATCAACGGGCGACCCCACCCTTCCCTGTATAACAGCTGTCAGACTGCATGCTCTGATAAGAGTCTGGTGCGGATTTTGGGGGTGCCCCACACCAATTTTTTTTATTTTGTCGCAGAGTTCCCCTTAAAATCCATACCAGACCTGAAGGTATGGACTGGGGGGGTACGCATTTTTTTTTTTACTTATAGTGCCGGGAGCCAGTAATACATTACAGCCATGAGCAAGTTTAAGACATGGTTCACATTGATGTGATTTGACATGCAATTTTACATGTCAAATTGCATGCAAATCGGCAGCTATTGCCCGCAATGGAGCTGTCCGAATCGGTGCGGAGCAGCGCTGCACCAATTCCCAAAAGTAGTTTCTGTACTACTTTTGTCGATTTCAGGTGCGATTTCAATAAACATCTGTGCAGGAAACTGCACAGATGTCTCTGAAATCGTCAGACTGAATTAAATGAAATTGAAATTGTGCCAGTTCAGCTGAACTCGCATGATTTCAATCCCGCAGCAGTGTGAACCTGGGCTTAATGACATTTTTTCCTTTTAGAAATGTCATTATTGCTGCGGCATGTTCTACACATTGCACAGATGCACCAATTTACAGGCAGACTAAGGGGACTCCCCAGGCACGATATTTAAAGGAATATTTCATTTTTATTGTTTCACTTTAAGCATCACTGCTCCTGAAAAAAACTATTGTTTTAAAAACTTATCTGGGTCCCCATACACTTTTTATGGCAATAACTTGCACGTAAGCCATTCAAATGAGGACGATTTTTCATATTCATTTCCCATAGAGTTTAATAGCATTCGCATGTTCGCTAGAACTTTCTGCCTGTTCGAGGTGTTTTGGTGCGAACTGAACCGGGTTCTACTATCCCTAGTAGAAACTCTTAAGGGACACAAACTATATACATCCAGTATATACACACTCCTTGCTTGTGGAACTACAACTTCCTGGACCAGCTAGCACTAACAGGATTGTCTGACAAGGGCGTAATCAGACCATAGCAAATGCCCTTTGCAGGCAGGGACCACGGGCACCTTTAGTTGTGTGGCAAAAGAGAAGTCTTTGGCACTACCTGTCCTCTCCTGTGGCTACTACTCCCAGTACCACCTCTTCAGGCACTGCCAGCCCACCTGGCTGCAGCTGCCCCATTTTACTAGCCTTCCTGGCTACTTATCCACAGTCTTCCCAGACTGACTCGGCATCCATCCCAGTCCACCCAGTCCCTTCGGGCATGCCTCTCAGTCCTGTGACAGTGCACTCACCTGGCTGTCTTCCTCTCTGGAGATTTGCCCGACAGTGTTCTCTCGCTGACCTCTTCTTGCTCCCATGCCTCCTGGTTGCGATCCCTCAGTGTGTCACGAGGAGGGGTCCCTTCCGCACCCAAGCACAGGCCTTAGTTTACCCCCCCTCCCCCAGACTAGGGGGTTACTCTCAAAGGCCTCCAACAGCCTACCACCCCATCTCTATCTTCCAACTGAACTCCACACTCCCCAGCTGGGCTGACCCTGAGTATTTGAGGGGGCCTGCCCCCTGTCAACCCTTCTGTTAGGGATTGGTCAGGGCCCTCAGAATACTCCAGAGAGCTCCTCCTAGACCCCTCCTAACTGCTTCTGGAACTTTCTCTAAGTTTCCAGCAAGCAGGGAGGAGTTACCGGAGAAGCTGCTGATGAGTTATTCAAACCATAACCCAGAAATTTACCTACACTAACACAAAACATCCTACTCTAGCAACGCTAGGGGGTTCTACACTACCAACTACCATGCTTACTCCTTCTGGGTAGAGATCCCGCTACTGCAAAAGAAGCAATGTGAAATGGCTGTTAGGGGCCTGGAGAGACTTGCTTTTATTTGCATTTTATTAATATTTGGGGATCTCCAGGACAATAAGAGCTCTGATATCTGCACTGGACCTCTAAATGTATGAGTGCCACAATCACCAGTCATAATTTCCTATATGTATACTGTAACTCTATGCTGTTATGTGGGTTTTAAGCCTTTTGCTCAGTTTAAATATGCCTACAATAGGATGCAACTGACACTGCAACTTTGCTTTGAACCCAAATAGTACTGTATGTAGTCAGATGCTTTATATTCAGTAACTGTTCAGATTGTTGAGGCTTCAATTGGTGATTGAGGTTATGCTCCATATTTCTTCTCCAAGACCTTAAAGCTCAGGAATATGTAGGTACATTTTTTAAATCAATACAAACAAATGGCCACTGCCACTGCTGGGCCAATTACCAAGCAACAGTACTGGGGGGGGGGGGGTAAAGTCTTGCATAAGCTCTGACTTGCTTTGCCCTGTAGGTCCACTTTAGATCCACTTTAGGTCTGCAGTCATGTCCAAACAAAGTTATGTTAAATGATATTTGCATTCAGGCTCAAAATTGAGCTAGTCAAGTTTCAAGTAGATAACTGTAAGACCCCTTTCACACTGAAGGCATTTTTAGCACTAAAAATAGCGCCTGTAAAGTGACTGAAAACTGCCTCCCATGCCACCACAGTGTGAAAGCCTGAGTGCTTTCATACTGGGGCGGTGCGCTTGCGGGATGGGAAAAAAAATTCTGCAAGCAGCATCTTTGGGGCAGTTTAGGAGCGATGTATACAGCGCTCCTAAACCACCCCAGCCCATTGGAATGAATGGGCAGTGCTTCCGAAGCATTGCAACATGTTTTTTTTTTTAACCCTTTCTTCAGCCGCTAGCGGCCGAAAAGCGCTGCTACAATGATGGTAAAGCACCGCTAAAATGACGGTAAATCGCCGCTAAAACGTGTGGCGCTTTACCGCCAACATGGCCACGGCTCAGTGTGAAAGCAGTCTAAGAAAGCACAGGGGTGCAAACTCCTAGTTTATTGATGTGAGGAACAAACTATCAAATCAATACTCACAAAAATAGGAATATTGTAAGCTTTGTAATACAGCAAATGACGATGCAGTGTGGGTGTCACGTGGCATGACCTGATGCACCACTGCAGTGGCAAGCTGACGTGTTTCGGGGGGTGCACCCTCTGTCCCGGACCCAGGAGTGTCTGCTGCCGCTGTAAGCTTGGTCACCCTGACCAGCCCCAGAGGTCCTCATGGTCTGGGGTGGGGATCCGTCCATTCCTGAGCCTCAGGTAGTTCGAGGCCCAGTAACTGAAGGAGGATTCTGAGGTGTCCCGGTGTCCTCTCAGGATTGGAGAGGCACAGCAACTCGTACAAGCAAGGGGAGGACTCTTGGGAGGAGGGCCAAGAAGCTGGCTGCTCGGTAAGAGCCTGGGAGCTGAGATGTATGGACATTAGTGAATCCGCATTTCCTATGGTATCGCCGAAACGGCTGGAAGATCCAGGTACCATATCCTAAACCCATCCTTCTTCAGTTACAACCTAGTCTGTGGCAGAGACTTTTACATTGTTCACCTGAAGTATCACAACCTAGTCTGTGGCAGAGACTTTGTAAAATTCCAGATCATTTGTTGGCTGCTAAATCTACAGACAGGGGTTTATCCAACCGTGAAGTGCCCAGTTGCGAGTGTCTACTCTCTGGGCTATCTAAGAGACATTTACTTGATGTCAGCAGTTCTGACGTGCCTGAGCTTTATCACCCATGCCCTCTATCCCAACAAAGAGACTGTGTTATGTTGAACGGTTACTTTTGCAAATAAAAGTCCTCAAAAGGACTTTTAAGTGTCGGCCTTTGAAATTGCTGGGTACTAACCCTGGGAACCCCTAGACAACGAACGACGAGCTACAAGGAGGAGGGAATCGGTAAGACCAGAAAATTTACATAGCTGCCCCGCAGGGGTTATGTTGCTACATGTTCTATTCTTTTTAAATTGCTGAACAAGCTCCTTGACTTGTTCTTACTTGACGCTATTTGATTAAGGGGGTCGTCCATGCAGTGTTAAATTTTATTGGCACATGGTAAACAGCCCAATAGTTTCCACGTCTCTCAGGGACTGCAGTGCTGATTTTGCTGCCGTCGGGTACTTTTTCTTATTTTAAGCAATAGAGAATACAAGAGGAGTGCGAAATCTTCTGTTCGCTTGAACCACCTTCTTACATCTCTCCGATGTCCCTCTTGTCACACAAGGTCATAGTGATGGTATCAGTTTAACTGGTATCTAGACGTCATACCGGTAATTATTTGTTTATTCTACAGTGCAACAAGACCTAATTGCTGTAACAAAGTCCTTATGTTCACGTATAAACAAGGGCAATTTCTTCACAATGATGAGCTTATATAGACTCAAGGTGACCTTGTAAGCGTTCCAGTGGACACCTTTTACCATTTCCCTTTAATGCCAGCAGATCCTAAAACAGAGCAACCTGTGATTTGCAGTATCAAATATGATGAAAATAAGCTTGGAGATTGACAGGGGTAACTTTATAAATAGGCAAAACATTGGATAGCAATTGTGTCCTATATAAAAATAGATCTCCCTTTTCTTCTGGGTGTTTCAGCACCTTTATTAAAATCTTTGTGCATTTTCCACCTCTCCTTTCTTTTTCCAGCCTTGGTGAAAAGTATCTTAAGCCATTTTTTTTTTTCAGAAGCGAGCAATAATCAAACCCATACTGTGAAGCATTAATAGAGTCACTTATACCAAGTCCCCAAGGAGGGGGGTAGCAGAGAGAACTGAAGAAGCAAGAGGTTAAATTAAAATAAGAACGTGGGAGAACGTGAAATAGGGAATGCCAGAACACTAGCCTTGAGTGCAGGATATCATTTATACATAACTTTTAATGTGCAGCTTGCTGGTATTTTTGGACTTGTATTTTGCAGTATATGGGCACATTGCCAGTGTCAAGTATCACCTCAAGAGGGCATCTTTGTATTTTATCTATGTGTATATAATAGTATATTTTTTTTATTTATTCTTGTAATAAATATCGTGCACAAAACACCTCCACATGAACATTAGTCACTTAAGGAGTTTTAAAACTCTGTTCCTGCACATATTTAGCTAATATAAGGCTGATCTGCCTGTTTTCAATGTTTAAGCAAAATTAAAAGTATAAAAAAGTAAAAAAAAAAAAAAAAAGCAGGGCTTTTGCAGAACAGAATCTGCATTTGCATATAAATTTGTCGGAGTCTGGACCTACAGATCATTTTGACATGTGGCTTTCACTGGCTTAAACGTTTTTTTTCATTATATGTTTAGTCTGAATTGCACAGCAATGTAAAAGGCTTAAAGTGACCCTGTCGCGGTTGATGGGATTCCAAGGAACAAAAGCCTGTACTAAAAACAGGCCTATACTTCCCTATTTGGCTGCTAGCTTGAAGGAACTTTGCTTTCTTGCAGAGCTCTGTGCACCCATACGATCTGACCCCACTGGTGTGTTGAATATTGTTGTCCCCTCCACAGTAGACATGTGCATTCGTTTTCATCCGAATTTCAGGTATTTTCGTTATCGTTTTAACAAACGATAACGAAAGTGCAGAATCCGAAAAACAAAAGATCCGACATAAACAAATACTTTATTTTCGTTTTCTTGTGACAACAGTTCGATATAGATAGGAGATTCAACGCTGACAATAACAATCTGTGTCCATTGAACCTGTGGTCGAATGTGCCTAACCTTAAAGTGGGGTTCCACTGCCTCCGCTGTTTTTTTTTTTTAAGGTACATTAGAATTAATAAATCCTTTTAAATTGCTCACTTACGTCTCCCGTCATTCCCGCTGGCATCCTTTAAATTTCTCCTCCAATTGTGTAGTTATAAAACCCCCGTACGGGAGTTTCATCTTGCCTGTGGGCATGTGAAACCCACAGGCATTCTCTTCCGGGATGTTCTGACGTTGTGCTGACGTCAGTTTCCCATCATGCAACGCCGCCTGGTCGAAGATCTCGCGCATGCGCATTAGACGAGTTGCGGAGCGCCGTTCACAGCTTCTGTTGCCATCACAACAGCCGGCGTCGTCGGAAGTCCCGCCCTGTTGTGATAGCAACAGAGATAATCTAGCCCTTGGCGGTGCTCAAAGACTCCTGGGAAATGGTGACTCACATCTCCCAGGAGCCTTAGCGAGCCTTGCCCCCGAGGGAAGTGACGTTTTTAGCCCGGGCTAGCGCAGAGGCAGATTACGTGGGACCACCTAGCAACAGGCAGAACTAGGTAAGTGACATTTTTTTTTTCTACATTTTTTTTTTCATGCGATTGTAGGCAGGTATAAACAAAGTTATATTTATGGGTGGCCCTCCACTTCAACTCTATTATTCCAAGATTATTCGACGTAGAGAGGAAAGATTTAACGTAGAGAGGAAAGCTTCGACGTAGAGAGGAAAGATTCGACGTAGAGAGGAAAGATTCGACGTGGAGAGGAAAGATTCGACGTGGAGAGGAAATATTCGACGTGGAGAGGAAAGATTTGACGTAGAGAGGAAAGATTTGACGTAGAGAGGAAAGATTTGACGTAGAGAGGAAAGATTGCTGCTGTAATTGGGTGGAATTGCAGCTAAACTACAGTGGTGTGAAAAAGTGTTTGCCCCCTTCCTCATTTCCTGTTCCTTTGCATGTTTGTCACACTTAATGTGTCATCATGCAAAACCAATTTAAACAATAAATTTAAACAATACCAATTTAAACAATAGTCAAGGACAACACAAGTAAACACAAAATGCAATTTGTAAATGAAGGTGTTTATTATTAAAGGTGAAAAAAAATCCAAACCATCATGGCCCTGTGTGAAAAAGTGATTGCCCCCCTTGTTAAAACATACTATAACTGTGGTTGTCCACACCTGAGTTCAATTTCTCTAGCCACACCCAGGCCTGATTATTGCCACACCTGTTCACAATCAAGGCATCACTTAAATAGGAGCTGCTTGACACAGTAAGGTCCACCAGAAGATCCTTAAAAGCTACACATCATGCCGAGACCCAAAGAAATTCAGGAACAATTGGGAAAGAAAGTAATTGAGATCTATCAGTCTGGAAAGGGTTATAAAGCCATTTCCAAAGCTTTGGAATCCAGCGAACCACAGTGAGAGCCATTATCCACAAATGGCGAAGACATGGAACAGTGGTGAACCTTCCCAGGAGTGGCCGGCCGCCCAAAATTACCCCAAGAGCGCAGCGACGACTCATCCAAGAGGTCACAAAAGACCCCACAACAACGTCCAAGGAACTGCAGGCCTCACTTGCCTCAGTTAAGGTCAGCGTTCATGCCTCCACCATCAGGAAAAGACTGGGCAAAAATGGCCTGCATGGCAGAGTTCCAAGGAGAAAACCACTGCTGAGCAAAAAGAACATCAAAGCTCGTCTCAATTTCTCCACAACACATCTTGATGATCCCCAAGACTTTTGGGACAACATTCTGTGGACCGATGAGACAAAAGTGGAACTCTTTGGAAGGTGTGTGTCCAAGTATATCTGGCGTAGAAGGAACATTGCATTTCAGAAAAAGAACATTATACCAACAGTAAAAGATGGTGGTGGTAGTGTGATGGTCTGGGGCTGTTTTGCTGCTTCAGGACCTGGAAGACTTGACGTGATAAAAGGAACTATGATTCTGCTGTCTACCAAGAGATCCTGAAGGAGAATGTCCGACCATCTGTTCGTGTACTCAAGCTGAAACGAACTTGGGTTCTGCAGCAGGACAATGATCCTAAACACACCAGCAAGTCCACCACCGAAGGGCTGAAGAAAAACAAAATGAAGACTTTGGAGTGGCCTAGCCAAAGTCCTGACCTGAATCCTATTGAGATGTTGTGGTATGACCTTAAAAAGGCCGTTCATGCTCGAAAACCCTCTAATGTAACTGAATTAGGACAATTCTGCAAAGATGAGTGGGCCAAAATTGCTGTAAAAGCCTCATTGCACGTTATCGCAAACGCTTGGTTGCATTGTTGCTGCTAAGGGTGGCAAACACTTTTTCACACCACTGTATACAGAGTCATACAGTTTAGCTGCTCCTTCGAATCTTCTTTGAACATTCGACAGATACCATAAGCCTTCAATGACGGATTCAACCTTAATTAATTTGGATTTTCGGACGAATGCAATTTTTAACGAAAAACAAAATTAATTTCGGGAGTAACTAAATAAATGTATTTTTCGGACGAAAACAGAATTCCGAAACTAAATATTTCAGTGTGCACATGTCTACTCCACAGGCTACTGTGGTTCCTCCTGCTGACCCCCAGTCACTACAGGACATTATTTATTGCACTTAAAAGTGTGTGCGCAGAGAGCTTGGCAAGTTTAATGTTTCTTCGAACCAGCCCCTGGACAGGTAGGTATAAATCTGCTTTTATTACATGCTTATCCTAAACCATACCCCTGTCAGGGTCAATGTTAATAATAAATGTAAAAGCCCATGAAAAGAATAAAAAACTTACCTTTAATCCAGAGATGTTTATTTTTGCCACTAGAAGACCTCAGTCTTCTGAGTTGAATGACAGCCATTGATCAGCTCACATCCTTTAAGTCAAGACTGTCATGGACTCGCCCCTAGCCTATGACTGGGCAGTGAAGGAGAAGCAGCATAGTGGTAAGCTCAACTCTGCCTTCTCCGATCAGGATCTTCCTTTTCAGCACATGAATTGACTGATTCCTAGTGCTAGCTATCCTTAGCACTCTAAACACAGGGACTGCTAGTGGCTGATGCCAGGTTAAATCCAGGTATTTACACTGCTTGCATTTAAAAAAAAAAAAAAAAAATACATGCAATAGTGTATTATGGGTTACAGAGCTGCTTTAATTTGTGAATTTTATATTTCCCTAGAGTTTGGATTTAAACTAAAGTGAGCCTGTGTGTTACCCAACAGCCAGTGCATAACCGCGTACAGCCACATCTTCAAGTTCATCTCAATGAAGCCAAAGAAGCTGTATGTGGCAGCTGTGTATCTTTAAAGTGAGTGATTGCACATGGTTTGCACACTCTGTACATAAAGCTTATAGAGGAATGTTGTTTTTTGCCTGCACCTCCTCTCATGCACTGCCATTTTTGAATATTCCATGCAAGCGTATTATTTTAATTAGGGGCGGGGCATTCAACTGTGGTTGTGGCCTAGCTGAAGCGAACAGTGGGCGTAGTTTAAATTATGCTAAATATTGGTTGTGGCTTAAAAGGGTGTGGTTAAATAGAGTCTGAGATGACTTACATAGTACAGAATGTGGTAATGTTAAATAGGGAATGTAGGTAGGGCAGTGTATGTAGGGCAGTGTACAGAGGTCAGTAGGATGTAAGGCAGTGTACAGAGGTCAGTAGGTTGTAGGGCAGTGTACAGAGGTCAGTAGGATGTAAGGCAGTGTACGGAGGTCAGTAGGTTGAAAGGCAGTGTACAGAGGTCAGTAGGTTGTAGGGAAGTGTACAGAGGTCAGCAGTATGTGTAGGGCAGTGTACAGAGGTCAGTAGTATGTGTAGGGCAGTGTACAGAGGTCAGTAGGATGTAAGGCAGTGTACAGTGGTCAGCAGGTTGTAGGGCAGTGTATAGAGATCAGTAGATTGTAGGGCAGTGTATAGAGATCAGTAGGTTGTAGGGCAGTGTACAGAGGTCAGTAGGTTGTAGGGCAGTGTACAGAGGTGAGTAGTATGTGTCTGTCCCGCGGGGCTTGTACAGTGTGTGTGTCATTCTGCAGTGTTAAATGCTAATAGGCGGCTCATCATCTCGGCTGGCCATGCTCCCTCTCACCACTGACCAATCCACAGCACTTGCTGGAAGGAGGTAGGGGAGGGATTACAGTGTGGCTCAGGACAGAGGCCAATTTTCGGGATTCTTGACGGGACAATAAGAAGGCGGGACATGGATCGGATTTTCGGGTCTGTCCCGGCAATTTCGGCACTGTTGGCAACTATGGTCTTGTATTCTAGGCCTAACTGGCATGTGTGTTGCCTTTTTTTTTTTATTTCCTGTATTGATACACTGGGACAGGTAGGGTAAGGCCCCTTTCACACTGGGGCGGTGAGCCGCGGTGACGGTAAAGCAGCGCTATATTTAGCGCTGCTTTACCGTCGTTTTCACCGCGGTTTTCGGCCGCTCGCGGTGCAGTTTTACCCCCCGCGAGCGGCCGAAAAAGGGTTAAACACCCCCCGCAGAGCGCCGCCGTAGCCGCGGTATTGCCGCGGTAACCGCGGTATTGCCGCGGTTTTACCGCGGTCTCCCATTGTAATCAATGGGAAGGAGCGGTATAGGAGCGGTGAACACACCGCTCCTATCCCGCTCCAAAGATGCTGCTAGCAGGACTTTTTTTGTCATCCTGCTAGCGCACCGCTCCAGTGTGAAAGCCCGCCGGCTTTCACACTGGAGTTAAAGGGGCCGGATTTTTTCATGCGGTGAACAGGCGCTATTTTTAGCGCTGCACCGCATGAAAAACGCCCCGGTGTGAAAGGGGCCTTAAACTCTGATTAGAGTTAGTTACCCTATGGCATTTTTTGGCTCTGTGTGCCCGTTAGACTGCCAATAAAAATTTGAATAACAACAATTTTCAAAAAAAACAAATATTCTTCAATATATGCGTACAATCATAAAAACCCCAAAACATTCAATTTTAATTTAGGCCATCCTTTACCTTGAATTTTATAACCAAACTACAAAGCTGGATCCAGGAAGAGAATGTTAAAATTCTGGGCATTATCCTTTGCCCAAAAAAAAAGAAAAAAAAGAATTAAACTGAGGTTATGACCCAATTAGAGGAGAGCAAGTTAAACGACACTGCAGACCGCTTTACAAATATCCAAGCCTGTTTATCCTGGCATTTTGATCTATTAGTGTGATACGACCTACATTCAATTTTTTTGGTGAGAGCACCTGAATATTCTATCAACTTTCATAACAGACACTCACACAGACCACAGGCTTTGGCTTTCTAAGTAGAAAAAAAAAAAGAAAAGAAAATCACTCTGACTCAGAGCAGGTAATTTATGTAAAAATTATGTAAAAAAAAAAAAAACGGGTAATCATTTCGGAAGCTGAAATATTTAATTGTAACTTTTTTTGTATGTGGTGTGACGAGGGGGCTAGAGTTTGCTGTAAGCCTTTGCACCCTGCATCTTTTGTGGGGGCTGAGGCATTGTACACTGCTCTTTTTCCTTATTTTTTTACACTCCTGTGCAGTTAACTTGCATGCTGACAGAATGCTTTATATGGAAAGATGCCAATTTTTTTGGCGGGGTCGGGGTGGGGAGGGAGCTGGTGTTACCAGACTCTAGAGGTGGCTTATGGGGGCAGTTTGGAGGAGTACATCCTGTGCAGGTTAACCCATTAGTAGTTGTAAATACTTCAGTGCTTGATCTAACATCTTTTTTTTTTTTTTTTAAATGCACAAAACTGAAAAATTCTAGTTATAGAAAGATCCAATTCAAGGAGATGCAATCATGACCGAGCTTATACAAGATATTAAATAGTAGTTAAAGTATATATGAACTTTTACCTTCAGTAACATCAGTTCAAAAAAGGTAAACCATGTGTGTTTATATATACAGTATGTATTATATACACTATATTGTCAAAAGTATTGGGAACTTTAATGGCACCTCAGTCTAATGCCCCGTACACACGGTCGGAAATTCCGACGGAAAATGTCCGATCGGACCATGTTGTTCGGAAAATCCGACCGTGTGTGGGCTCCATCGGACTTTTTCCGTCGGAAAAAATTTGACATCCTGCTCTCAAATTTTCCGACAACAAAATCCGATCGGACTTTTTCCGATTGTGTGTAGAGAATTCCGACGGACATGTTTAAATCAAATTACGAGACCAAACCTATTGGCTAATAGCCTCTACGTAGTTCCGTCGTACGCA